>CM066258.1:9614923-10214923 GCA_033675135.1 Frankliniella intonsa | reverse complement strand
GAGAGAGAGAGAGAGAGAGAGAGAGAGAGAGAGAGAGAGAGAGAGAGAGAGAGAGAGAGAGAGAGGCATTGCAGGAGTAACAAAAGCAAGATTTGGAGAACAAACGCGCGCACGTGGTCGCCGGAAGTGGAGAGTTCGGCGTGTCTCGGGCCGGAGCCCGGAGCGCCCGGCCCGGCCCGGCCCGCGGAGGTCAGAAATAGAACTCGTCTTTTGTGTTTAACAAAAGGCTTGTAGCCGGGCAGGGCTGCAGAGCCGAGGCGCGCCGCGCGGGCATAACGTGCTTTATTCCTATTTGATTGATGCGCAGAGAGGGTGAGGCGGGGTGAGGGGCAGCGGCAGGGGACGCGCGAGTCCCTTCCTCCACACCCCTCCCCTTCTCTTCCCCTTCCCTCCCCACCCCACCCCTCCCCTCTCCTCCTCCTCTTCCCTCCGCCCCCCCTCAGGAAGCCCCGCGCTTCAGACAATAACAGATTAAAGAAAGAAGTGTAGCCCGGCGCGCAGCTCAGCCCCCCCGCCGGGAGGGACTTCACTTTGGTAACAATACCGTAATGAATGAACTTCCCGTGCTTCAACGGCTTCGACTCTACTCTGCTCGCGCTCGCGGCGGCCGGCGGGGCGGCTGGAGGGGCCGAGGTGCTTCATCACGCCCGCGAGGCCCAGCTGTCGATGACTGATGGGCGTCGTGACGGGCCGGTCAGCAAACTACCACCACAGCTCCTCCTACCCCACTCCGCAATGCGTCGCACTTCTATATTTTACTTTTTTTGGCCAGTCGCGAAAAAAAAAAAAAAACGTCGTACGACCAATTTCTAAGTGCGCTGAAAAAACGAAGGTAGGACCTTGGGTATGACTTCACTGTAAATTGAGGAGTCAGCATTCTCGCTCCCAGAGGAGCGAGTTTTTGACCCAAATTTTAATGCTCTCCCAGGAGCAAGATTGTTATCTCGCTCAATTAGAGCATGCATTCTATTCTTTTCGCAATTTTATCGCTCCATTGGAGAAAGATTACATTATATCGCTCAAACTAAGCGACTTCAGATGACTCAGATTGAGTGAGCTAAAGAAATATCGCTCTGTAGGAGCATCTCAAATCCATGTCGCCCTTTTTGAGCATTATAAAAATATGTCGCTTGTTTTGAGTCAGAATTCATTCTCCTCAATTTACAGTGTTAGCAGCTTTCAAAGGTGTCAGATGTTTAAAGCCTGCTCAAAGACTTTTAAATGCCAAAGGAAGTCAGTTTTATATCAGTCTTTCGATACGTTTCTACGCCTTTAGAAATAAATTACGGTCTATCGTTTAAGACCAATATGTCAAACGCGTAATAATGCGCGGGAGGGTGTTAGAGTGCCTCTATCCTTATACGACACCTCATTTAAAACCCATATCGGTATTGAATATCCAACATCGAAGAGTGAGTGAGTGGGTGAATGAGAGAGACCGAGAGAGAGAGAGAGAGAGAGAGAGAGAGAGAGAGAGAGAGAGAGAGAGAGAGAGAGAGAGAGAGAGAGAGAGAGAGAGAGAGAGAGAGTATGTCCGATGTCCGCTGTAGAGGACAGGCCGGGCTGGGCGCCGCGCGCGCCGCTCCGGGGGGAAGGCGTTGTAACGTAACGTAACGCCGCGTAACGCAAATAGAAACGCACTATTCCACAGCGTATGATTGATGCGTTTCCAAATTTCTAAACGCGTTTTCCCTGAGCAAACGCTGTCTAGTCTTGAAAACCGCAACAAAGACATGTTGAAATGGCAATTTTAATTTTCGTGCGTTTCTACTGGCGTTACGTTACGACGCCCTGTCTGGGGGACGTGTGACGGGTCCACGTGTTCAAAGCACCCGATGTACCGCAGCGCAGCGGGCCGGGCCTAGCCCGCGTAGAAATTTTTTTTAAATTTTAAATTGCGACGGTAAATAGTTGCTGTGCTGTGACGCCACCGGCGTGGCGTTCGTCCCGCGCTGTGACAGGCGTAAGCAGTCGTGTGTTTGTCACACGTTTTGGCCGGGCGCCGCCACCTTGCGCCGCGATACACATCCGTGGAAACTTTGTGTGACGTACGGTGCAGACTTTGGGCTGACTTGTGTCCTCCCCCGGGGCGCGGGCACGGGTGGGGGCCGGGAGGAGGGGGGGGGGGGGGCGGGGGGGCACGGCCCGCCAGTGCCATGCACGCTGAGTGAAATCGACCGCGATTCAGCCGTTATTATTGACCGGACGAGTAGGGATGGCAGAGCGCGGCGGGGCGGGGCGGGGCGGGGCGGGGCGGGGCGGGGCGGGGCGGGGCGGGGCGGGGCGGGGCGGGGCGGGGCGGGGCGGGGCGGGGCGGAGCGCAAGCAGGGCAGCGCCAGGCGAGCGCCCCTGGGCTGCCATGAATGGATTCATTCGGGCCTGGCAGGTCGGGCCGGTTCGGGCCGGGGGAAAAACACGACGCAAACATACAAACACACACTGCTCAAAAAAAACATGAGGGCAGCGGGCTGGGCTCGACGAGGGAAAACCTTATTTGAACTACAAGAATAACGATTATACAGCTATTTTTTTTTTGTTAGAATGAAATAACGCATTTAGCCACCATGCGTAGAAGATATTTACATTACATTTCTAAGACCACACCATAACGCATCACATTTACATAATGAGATACGCCTTTAATAAAAAGACGTATTATAATGGGAGTTCTTGTACCGCAAATTCATCACCCAGCTTAATGGAATCCCGCGCTCACTTTCACGACCACAGCGTGCTGGTAGTGACGTCACGCCGCCCCGCATGGGCCGCACTAACTCTATAGTGTAAACACTTGCAAGTTAGTCTGTACTCCTTTTTTTTTTCTTCTACCACTGTTGCAGCAGACACACGGACACACATCCTAAACCAACCCAAGTGCCTCCCCGCTAAGGCAGCCCGCCCCGCCCCACCCCACCCCGCCCAACACCACAGCCTGTGTGCAAACACGTGTGGAGGGAGCAAAGGGAAGGAGAAGCGCCGGCCCGCCCCGCCCCGCCCCGCCCCGCCCCGCCCCGCCTGCGGCTGCACTGCCGCACAGGGTATTGCGGCATACATAATTCGTGAGGAGCGTCACAGTGTTCGTCCTGCGGCGCGCGGAGCGGACCTGCTGGAGCTGCCGGGGTGCCGGGCCGTGCCCAGCCCAGCCGCAGTGGCGCAGGGCTGCAGGGCTGCAGGGCCCCTCCGCAGGCCTGCTGAGGGGGGGGGGGGGGGCAATTGCGACCTGCTGCTGCTGGCAGTGCGGAGAACGAACGAGCACTGCGGACAAGGATGTGGATGTGACGCTGATACGGGAACGATCGGGGGAAATGTATTTGAGTCAAGTAAACTTGACTTCCCTGTCACGTTTTTATTTGCGCGACTCCCCAGGATAGTTTAACTATTTTTGTACCCGCGTCGCTTTGCACGCAAAACAATTTCGCACAGCTGAAATTGGATATGAAAAATTAGCACAATGGCTAAAAACTAAAAACAGCAGAAAAATAAATAGCAGGGTAGCTAGAAAATAAGCATCGTAGCTTAAAAATTATCCGCGTCCATACGGCTAAAAAGTTAGTACACCTGCTTTTTTTTTTTGATAGACGCGAATTATTTTTTTTTTTGCGTGTGTAGGCAAGGTTGCAGATGCAATTCGTTCTACTCCATTGTGTTTAGGCTATACGCTTTGCCTACTTTTCCGTGACAAGACTAGAGAAGCATACTAACCTCCCCCTTGCCTTCCTCCCCGCGTCATGTTGCCACGGGGCGCAAGCTTTCTCCCGAAGACCCCCCCCCCCTCCCCCCGTCCCGCCTGCCCCTGCCCCTGCCCCCCCTGCCGCACCCGCCCCGGAGGCCCCGGGACCGCAGCCGTTCCTCCTGCAGCCCACGCTCACGCACAGCTGGGCGCAACCCTCTTGGATACCAGGCATACTTTCCCTCAGGATATTGGGGGCTTGGGGTTAAGGTGAGAAGCGAAATGAGGCAAAGGGAGAACGACAGGTAGGCTATACCAAGTGGGAGGGGGAGCGGGGGGGACGTTCCACGACAAGCCTACACTGTTAAACCGAGTGTGCGACTGCTCAACACTTGTAAGTTTTCAACTTCCAGTCTAACACGTGCAAGTGCGCAACTCAGCAGTTACACACTTGGTTTAACAGTGTAAGCATAAAAAAGAACGCCCCCCCCCCCCCCCGATGCGCCTACCGCGTACGGTACGAGCTCGGACATGGTCCAATAACACAATAAGGGCTCCCAATAAATGATTGACACCACCCCTCTCACATCCCTATGTAGGATGTACCCCTTGTGCCAGAACACGTAACAGTGTTGCGGGTCTGCCTCCACCCGCGTGCCGCTACGTGTTTCATATTCTGTTCGGTACGGCTGTTAAACCAGTGGCCATCTCCAAAAAAATGCCAACTTTTGGCCATTTTTAACGCCAAAAATTGGCGTTCTCTTCGGAGAATTCCGAAAATTGGCATTAAAAATGGCCAATAAATGGCGTTTTGCAGAGAACGCCAAAATTTTGGCATTAAACATGGCCAATGCGGTTACAGTGTGAGTTTTTGCCACACTAGGATCCATCGGTGTCGCCGGGCCGGCAGCTTCGGCCAGCAGGGCTCTCCACCCGCAAAACACCGACGTCGGGTATATTCCGGCTCGGCCAGCCGCGGACCGCACACGCCGCACCGCAGCGCGTGACAGGGACGGGGCCGTCACAGCAGTCACGTCAGTCACGTCACGTCCAAACCGTCACAGCAGCCACGTCACGTCACGTCACGTCCAAACCGTCACGTCACGTCCAAACCGTCACAGCAGCCTCAAAGAGTCCTCGTGGTAAAACACGCTCTGGAAGCCCGCACAAGACTGAACACTACTTGCAGGTGTGAACATTCCCACTCGCGCACAACCAAGGTGTGAATTTTCCTCGGAACTTCACGACACTTGTGGGCACACGAGGAGTACAAAATGGAAGTTCACACACCTCCAAGCGCGCAACCTGCATACACTTTGGGGTTTCCAGTATGTATTTTACCGGATGTACAGACGCACACAGAATCCACACGCGCGTGTAGGCACACATACACACACACGCACACGCACGCACGCGCGCGCGCGCGGCACACGGCGACACGAGGCGATAGGGCGGCGGGAGGTCCCCGCAGGATCCCGTGAGCTCCCGTCCCGACCCGAGCCGACCCCTGAGCGCAGCGCCACGGGCCACGGCGCGACAGCCACTGAGCCAGGCTGGCCCGGCCCGGCCCGGCCCGGCCCACCGCCCCCACCAGGCCGGCTCACTAGGGCCCCCTCGCCACCCCCTCACCTCACCCCGGTGCCGCGGCATCCCCACCCACCCAGCTGAAGGGAGGGGAGGGGGGTAAAGTGCGGAAGTGTCGGCTGGCCGGCTGCCACGCCGAACCTAGGGGGCTGTGCCGGGCCGGGCCGGGATGGGGGGCCTGTGGGTACCGGCCGTTGGGCCTGCCTGCCCGGGCGGGGCGGGGCGGGGCGGGGCGGGGCGAGCACGGCAGCCACTGCGGCACCTGCACCCGCCGGCCGGGGCCGGGCCGGGCCGGGCCGAGCCCAACCGAGCCACCCCGCACCACAGAGCACGCCGCGCCGCACCGCGCCGCCGGGCAACCCCCTAGGCTTGCTGGTGCGGATAGACAGACACCGCACACCGCGCCTAGCGCCCACGGCCCGTGGGCTACGTGGCCACGGGGACTACGGCTATGTGACGTGATGGGGACTTAACCTTTCCACCCCAGTGTTGCCACTAAAGTAGGCAAAAACCGGCCGCACACACAGCCGTATTGAGCGGTCGGTATCAACGCCTGACTGCACAGTCATGAAGATGTTGCCTACGCTCCGGGGCTCGAACCCTCCGCTGGCACCGAAGGGCTATCCGCGGATAAAATACAGGTAAACGTACAAACTCTAAAATCAAAACATCACAAAAAATATACCTACAGCCTGGGAGGAGTGTTATTAACAGGCCACATTTCACAAATAGTGTCGTAATTTCACCCCCAAAAACATCAAGGGTTAAAATAAGGGAAGGAAGCAAGTATCATCAGGCAGATACAATTCATATGTAATGTAGGCATATGCAGTAATATTGAGTAATGCATTAGGGAGCTAATGTGTGGGGAGGGGGATCGACGCGGGATCCTGAAAACGGGTATGGGGAAGGGCGGAACAGCAGAGCAGGGATAGGGATCGTAGGCACGAGGGTCCGTGCTAACGAGGCGCCCCGCGCTGCCGCACCCCGCCCCGCCGCACCGCGACCCGCCGCACCCCGCCCCGCCGCACCCCGCCCCGCCGCACCCCGCCCCGCCGCACCGCGCCCCGCCGCACCCCGCCCCGCCGCACCCTGCCCCCACTGCACGTGCTCGGGGTACGTAGGCGTCCATCACGGCGGATCGGTGGCGCTGCGCGTGGTGGGGCGTAGCGTGGCGGGGCGGGGCGGGGCGTAGCGTGGCGTGGCGGGGCGGGGCGGGGCGGGGTGGGGTGTGGTGTGGTAGGGTAGGGGGAGGACGCGGGGTCAGAGCACGCGCTCACTGGGGTTGGAGGCGGCGGCCGAAGGTTTGCGCGAGGTTGTGGGGCAGCTTACGGTCCAAATAACGCACAGGCGCGCGCGCACACACACACACACACAGAGGCCCAAAAGTTCGATCAGAGCTCGCTCGCCCTGGCAGGGCACCGCGGAGGGCGGGGCAGTGCAGCGCCGCATGGCGGGGCGGGGCGGGGCGGGGCTGCCCACACCGGTGGCTCTTCGGCTCTGGGCGCGCTCAAAGAGGCTCAAAGGGGCTCACAGAGCTCCAAAGCCTCAAAGAGCCTTTAGGCAAAGCGGATAAGCCGGAGGGAGGGAGGGAGAGAGAGAGAGAGAGAGAGAGAGAGAGAGAGAGAGAGAGAGAGAGAGAGAGAGAGAGAGAGAGAGAGAGAGAGAGCAAAAGGGATGGAGAGAAGCAAGTGGGAGGTGATGAGAGGGTAGGGGTTAATGGGAAAGGATGCAAAACAAGCGTGAGGAGTAGTGGGGGGGGGGGGGGGGGGGTTCGCAAATGGACACGGTGAGGGCCAAGTCGGGCGAAGTGGCCCCGCGCCCCAGGTGGGGATTTCCCTCGTCATTTTCACGTTCACCGTATTACAGTCCGTATACTACACCGCTATTAGTCAGCCGTGGAACCAAACCTTCTCATGTTGTAGTGCATATTATATAATGTTTCGGTACTACATTAACGCGTAGTACATGGATCAGGTGCACACCGTACTACGGAAGGGAGAGCCCCCCCGACTGCCTGCCCTTTGCCGCGATCGAATTCCTCGCCAAGGACGACCTGCTCCTATCCTGGCGACCCGCGGCCTGGCCACTGCAGTCCACTGGCGCGAAAACTATTTGCCAACTTTCCAAACACAGTAGTTTCTCACCCGACACGACGCCCACTGGCACGCGCGGTCTTTTGTACTTTTAATAAAAAAGGTACAGAAATCGATTTTTTCAGACATGAAAAACGGGTCACACATTGCATAAAATGAACACTTCGTCGTGGTATCGACGAAACACCTTACACGGTAAAAACTACGACCAGGATTCCAAGCAGTTTTGGACAAACCAAGACGTTACAATGTATTTCCTGGCTGCCTGGAAACCTGGACGAAGTTTCCCCGTGATAGCAAAGATGACAAGAGTATCTCGAAGGCCAAGGATGGTGATTACAAAGCCACGTACTGAAACCTGAGGTAGCCCTCAAGCGAGCTCTCTCTGAACGCTCGCATACAGTGCAATACACAGAGTCAACGCCCGTACTAGTGACGGTCCCAAACGGCTCCTTATTATCCCCCCCCCCCCGCCCCACCCCGCCCCACCCCGCCCACCCCACCCCGCCCGCCCCACCCCGATCCACTTTGGGCGCGCTGATGCACATCATTCGAATAGGAAAGGATTATGTCTGCTCCCGGGCTGACGCGCTCCTCCACCCCCTCCCCCTTTCCCACTCCGGTAAGTAGCCTCCAGTTTGCGTTTCGAAGTAACCAATAACCATCACTGTCCTGAGATTTTCCTTCCCGACTGCAGCAGTTCCCGCAAAAAAAAAAAAAATAGACTTAAGTTTTGCAATCTAGGGTTCCGGGCTAGATATGGAAGTAAGAGTTAAAAAAAATAAGGAAATTCGAATGATTTGGAGGAGTGTGGGGTTGGGTATAGAGTATGGAGTCTGAGCCACGCGGTCTGCGTGACATTGTGGTGAGCAGAGGGGGCAGAGGGGGCAGGGAGGGGGCAGGGAGGGAGAAGGGGGAGGGAAGTGGAGGGTGAAGGGGGAGGGGCACAGGCTATCTGAGCTCGGCGGCCACCGGCTGATAGCTCGCGAGCGTCACGGCCTTGACCGCCCCGCCTCCGACCGCCCCCGCCAAACACCGCATAGCGCCTCCCCCGTGGGGTGGGGTGGGGGCTGCGGGTAGGAGTTGAGGGGGGGGGGGGGTTTAGGCGGACTGGTCACGAGAAAGCTCAGGGAAGTTAAACTGTCCACTGTGCAGCACAAAGAAGAGGCGCGTCGCTCTGCCCGTCGCGACAACTCGCCTCGGATAGCAAAGGACAAAAAAGTCTCGAAGAGCGTAGCTTTTTTTGCTTTCTACCCTTCTTTCGAGCACGCTACGTAACCTCTCCTGTTATTTTTCGGTGTTGGAGTCGGCTTTTTAGGAGCTCACAAAAGGAATCGAAAGCTGCTTCCGCGTTTGTGGTAGGCGCGTCGCGTCCCACGCCGCCCCCCGCCCCAATCCATAATAAACAGAAGAGAGCGCCGCCGAGCCGAGCGTCGGGGACGCGATCTGCATTGGGCGGTTCACTTCACCGAGCAGTCAGGAGAGGAGGGCTTTTTGGATTACCAGAGCGGGTCTGCACTCAAGAAAGAAGAACCATGAATAATTTTGTCTCGTAGCTTTCAAAGGGTAATGTCGGCGGTTAGAATGAACATCACTTGAGCCCCTACTTTCAGTCATCATTTTTCACCACCATATTTAGAAAAGGATGCGTTGTTCCTTTCACAAAAATAATTTTAGAAAATTTGAATGAACCGCCCATAGGGACGGTGCGACCCCGTTATAGTTTCCCAGGACTCGTTCATCACTACACTAACGCGGCCGCACGAAACAACGGAAGGTTATTTTCGAACGACATGACATTGTGGCCGATAATATTGTGGCCGGCAGCGCAAGACAGCGAGGAGTATATCCGGAGGGCTCCGCTCCGCACGGCGGCGATACTCCCGGCCCCGGCAGGGTGGCAGCCGGCAGCGCCCCCACGCGGCACGCGGCTGAACTAGGCGTCGGCCCGTTGCGCCCCCCCAGTGCAGACACACCGACTCCGGTGACGGGAGGGGCCGCGACACCCGTACTTACCTGCAACAGACCAACAGCGATCATCAAACTCTACGGAAGAAGATGAAATGCTCCCTCGGCAAGAGGACTCGTCGAAACACACAGTACGTTTTCATGTCCGTCCGTCTCCGTCCGTATGGGGGTGTCTCATCGTGCGATTCAAATTATCATTGTAATACTGCACTGTTAAACTGAATCGTCATGTGACGATAAAGATTGCTACAATAATTGTTCGTCACAAGGACCAGGATGTAACATGACTGCAGTCGTCACATCACATGCATCAGTCGTCACAGTGTGATGAAACCATTTGTCATTCAACATAAATAATAAACTATCGAATTTCCGAATTATCTCCCCCCTTGTGACAAACCGTTCAAGAGTAAATTTGTCGTAATGTGATGACTTCAAATTTTACAGTGTAAGTGGTTCCAGAAACTGACAAAAAAAGTCCATAAACAGGCTGTATGCTGGGAAATAACTGGAGAAAAAAGATGAATTCGGAATAGCTATGGTAGGAAAAGGGGACGAGAAGGAACTGGTGGGGAGAGCACACGTAGAACCGATCTTGTCTTGTCGTCTTTTCTTCTTGGGACCCCTTCCGTAGGACAATCCAATAGAGGCTGGGCCCTCCGCATAGGACCGAGGGCTGGGCTTCTGTTCCTATCTCTCGAGATGTCGCAGTGCCCCGCCCCGCCCCGCCCCGCCCCGCCCCCGCTCAGCACGCCACCCTATCCCACCCCGCCCGCCCCACCTGACTCGTCGAATACATATCCTGCGTTACAGGCTATGTGGTCTTTGACCCTGCAATGTCGACTGCGTAAAATGAAATGAAAGGTTTATTGCACAGTAAGCCAACGAGACATGGTATTCGGTTGGGCCCTTCGGATTATAACATGGACCACGCGTATTAGCACAGCAAGCATTTTCCCGTGAAGCTCCCGGTTGTTTCCGTGTGCTGTGGGAAAGGTGACCGACGAAATGACAATACACGGGTGACAGCTCGAATGGAGCTAATTAAAGTCAGAGGGCGGTGAGAATAGCGTGAGTGACGAGGTGGATGACCGCGGGACGCAAAAGACGACGAAAAGATGCCCGTCACCCGAGTGGAGCGACTCTCGGCTAACCAGGAAACAGCCTTCGGGTGCAATCTAAATGGAAAGGAACAATTTTGTATTCAGCCTAGTTGTGCCTGCCTTTGTGCACAAACAAACTGGATGCAAAACTGTCTCCAGTCTAAAGGACAAATAAGCCTATTAGGTGCCTAGACTCGAGAAAATTTTGCATTCCGTTTAGATGTGCCCAAAGGCACAACTATAGGTGGGATACAAATGTGTCCCTTCCCATTTAGAGTGTAGGTAGCACGGTATCTTGGGCTCTCGCCTCAGGTCGTCCGTGGTGCAGGCTGATGGGGTCCAGATCCCCGCCCACCGCACCCCGCCCCACCCCACCCCACCCCACCACACCCCTCTCGCACCACCCCGCCCCATCAGCACAACGACCGTCCGCCCGTCCATCCGTGTACGCCGCGCACCGCCTCTGTCCTCGACCAATACCCCCAGTAGTTCCTCTTCCTCTCTCAAGCTTCGCCTGACTCCCGCTCTCCCACTCTCCCACTCTCTCCCTCGTTCCCTCTTTCCCTATTTCCCTCTTTCCCTCTTTCCCTCTATCCCCCTCTCTCTCTCTCTCCCGTTCCCATTCCCTTCCGACAGATGGAGGCGGGAGACTTTGCTGAGCGAGGACCGGATGGGAGTCACAGGATGCTTGTTGCGCCCCGGAGGCCCCGGAGGCCCCGGCCCCGTCCCTACCAGAGCCGAGCTGAGCCGAGCCGAGCCGAGCGCCTGTCGCTCCGTATATAGGCAACACGCCGGCTCTGGAGTGCAGCGGGCTTGCCTACCCGCCGGTCCGCAGGCGCTCCGTCCGCTCTGGGGAGCACTGGGTGGGAGGGAGCCTGCTCGCCGAGGCGTGGTATGCGTGGCGTGGCGGGGCGTGGCGTGGCAGGGCGTGGCGGTTCAGAGGGGAGCGTGGCGGGGAGCCGCTTCCTCCAGGTGGGATCGCTAACTGATTGCTTTGCGCGGCTGGCAGCTCGATAAAAAACAGCTAATCCCCGACTTTCCACGCTCCATTCGCCCCCGCCACCCCACACTGCGGAGGGTGCGAGCGAGGTATTTGAAGTGTACGGCGGCGCCACCAGGCGGGGCGGGGCGGGGCGGGGCGGGGTGGGGCGGGGCAGGCGGGGCAGTGTGGACGGGATAGGGGGCGACGCCCGACCACCAACCGGGCTTTTAATCAATGCTCCCCGTTAATTATGAAGCGAGGGTGGGGGAGAGACAGGTCTTATTGTCTCCTCAAGAAGGAACGCCCGTCCCGTCCCCCACCTTTCTTTCCCCAAAACCCAAGCCACCCAGCCAGACCAAGAGGTCGGTGCCAGGCACCATAAGTTTAGGACCAGAACCGAGGCCCGAACTATCATGTCTTTCGTCTTCTTTTTTTCTTCAAAAAACTGGAAGCGTAGGTCAGCTTTTACGGCCGAATTTGCGGTATCATAATAGGATATCGTCTTAACTTGTCAAAAGAGCGCGCCAAAAGTTCGACATTCTTCTAAATTTTTGGACAAATTTTTACCCTTCTTCGGGGAGATTGCAAAATTTTGGAATATACAACAAGGTCGTAGATTGGCATTTAGTGCAAGACGCTTTGGATGTCCAGGGCGGGGACGGGACAGTTTGTGTCGCGGGGTCCGTGACGTCACGTGACGCGACGCGCTGCTCCATCCGGACGTGCAGGAGCGAAGCTGTTGCAGCGCTCCCAGCTGCCGGCCCAGCCCGTCCCCGCCCCGCCACGCCCCACCTCGCCCCGCCCCGCCCCGCCCCGCCCCGCCCCGCCCCGCCCCGCCCCGCCGGGTCGATCTGCTGCTCCGGCCTCCACCCACCCGCTCCACCCCACCCCCGGGGGGCAGGCGCCCCGCCCCGCCCCGCCCCGCGCGACGCCACACCTCAACCCGATAAGGCCACTACAGCACATCCCCCTCCCTTAAGTCCACTCGAAACCCCCATATACGGTCACTCCAACACCGACATAAGGCCATCGCTACCCCTGAAGGGGATGCCCCCCCCCCCCCCCGGGGCCACTCGACCCTTACGGACCCCGCTGGTCCCTGAACTCGTACACTGTTAAAAATATGTTGTGATTTTCCAGCACCTGCACGATACGGAGCAACTGGGAAATCCCAACACTTCTTCACAGTCAAAAATCGAGCATGTTGCCATCGTTATTTGTAATAGTTGTAGGCCAGTGGCAATACTTCAGAAGTTAGTTAATATTTTATAACAACGAAGAGTTGTGATTTCCCCAAGAAATCACGAAGAGCTCAGCTGCAATTTTTTTCAGAACGAATACTTCGTAAATTTCCGATTTTTTTTTTATTTTTTTTAACATGTACGAAGTGGTGCGATCGCTCATTACAGTGCCTGTCCATTCATTACTCCCGGTCGGTTACGCATCGCGTGACAGCAGACACTTAAACAACTACACTTAAACGACTGCTAATAGTAATAGGAACATCATGGCACTTAGCTGTAAACGACTTTTAACCAGGCAAAAAAAAAAAAAACACACACACACACACACACTCGCGCGCGCGCACACGAACACACACGAACACACACGCTGACAAAATAAACCTACCACCCAATGCCCCTCGCATTGTTTACTGTCCCTATACCAGAGGCAGCCCCTTTCTCGTGTCCCCGAAGCAGATCCCACAGTTCCTCTCGGTGCACAACGGGCTGTCATCGGAGCCCACGCCACCCCTGCCCCCTCTCCCCCCTGCTGCCCCTGAGTCAACACTACCCCTCCCCCCCCCCCCTCCCCGCCTCTCCACTACCGCATCCCTTCGGTCCGCATGGCGCCAACACTTGTTCTCTGCGCGACCCAGTACCCCGGCCCGGCCCGGCCCCTCAGCCCCTATCGCCTTTCTGTTATGGTGACAAGAGCTTAGAGCACTGGCGTCGTGCGGCAAGTATGACAGGGGGTTGGGGTATTTACATTTTCTTTTACTACAAGAAAAAAAAATGTAAAAAGTGCTTCAACTACATGCGGCGGGGCCTTTCCGACGATCGGCACTGTGGGCGGATGTCGGTCCTAGCCCCAGTCGTGCCCCGCACCCCTCCTCCATGTGGCAGCAGCAGGACAGGCGGGCGGGGCGGGGCGGGGCGGGGCGGGGCGGGGCGGGGTGGTGGCTCGCACGTTCTAGGGGACGTGATATCAGACCAGCTATCGGACTTCTTGCGAGTGAGCTGGTGAGTTGGCGACTCTCTCTCTCTCTCTCCCGCTCGCTCGCAAGCGCTCGCAGCGCTCTCGTACATACACTTTTTTTCCTCCCCTCTATCGGGCGGGGCCGATACCAAAGGGGGAGGGTGCGCAGCGCAGGGTGCAGACACGCCGGCCGGGCCGGGCCGGGCGTGCAGAGTAAGGTGCGAAAAAGACGGCATCAGGGCAATAAAGGCGGTCCTGCCCGGCCCAAGCCCCGCAAAAAACAAAAAACAAAACTCTTTTCCAGAAAAAATGCCACGTGCACTTTCAACTCTTACGTGCAAATGACAGCAGCACTCCTGAGCCCCCTTCTCCCCCCACCCCTCCGCCCCTCCCCCGTCCCCTCCCCCTCCGGACACGGACACACAGTAACAAGGCGTTTATTACGAAATTGCCAAACTTGTCTCATCACAAAAAGCACGATGCATTAAAATTCCTGAGCCGAAAACTTTAAGCAGTCTCTGTCGCCGAGACGACCCGCTGCTCTGGCCCGGCCCGGCCCGGCCCGGCAGGCTGGGTGTTAATGGTGTTAACTTTCACATCCGTTTTCTTCGGACCTCCCCGACCCCTGCGCCCCCTCCTCTCCACGTTCTCTCCTCTCTTTACCTTCCCCCTTAATTCCGAAAAGGGAAAATTATCCCTACCGTTTTAGCCGGGCTTAGCGCCCACCCCACCCTCTGCCGTCGGCCTGGCCACGGCGGGGTCGTGCTTTTTAATGAGCGCGGCCTTTTGCCTCCATTTTCGCCGGCCAACACTTTGAAGCCGCTGCAAATAGCGCGTCGCAGCGCCGCCCGGCCCGGCCCGGCGGCGTAATTAGAAACCCTAGGCGAGTTCGGCACCAGAGGTTTACTCAATTTAGGTTGGGTAGGTTAGGTTAGGATAGTTTAGGGTAAGTTAGGATACATCCTAAATGGCCCATTCTTGGACCAAGAAGAACAAGGGGTTTGTCGTGATGCAAATTTACTAGTCAAGAAAATGGTTTTGGTGGCAGCAAATCTTGTCTTAAGTACATTTTCTTGTTTCAAGAACGAGCTTTTCCGGATGTATAGGTAAGGTTATGTTTGAGCAGCTACGCATTTGAGCAGCTTACGTTATAGACCTGCTCAAATGCGTCGATTGCGCGCGAAAACCATGTCTAACCAACCTATTCTTACCTAATCCGACCTCAAAAATTGAACGTAACCTTACCCTCGAATTCAGGAGTGGCAGGGGATGACAGAGAAGTGGGATGATGGTGGTGCCGAACTCACTTAGGGTTTCTAAATAAGCGGCCTGAGGGGCGGCCAGCATCACATTATAATTAATCATTATCATAACGGCGCTTGGCAGTGATATTAATCGCCATATCTGACGTCATTATCGCGGTCCAAAGCGCAATGGTGCATCCCCACGATGTTTTAATCATCCGCATAGCGGAACACCTCGGCGGCAGCCGTAGTATTCGGCCAGTCACTCGAAAGAGAAGAGGGATGTATATTTTGTAAGCACTCTGTTCACTTTGCAAAAAGTGAAAGGACGGTGAAAGCGCCGCCTGTGAAACACCCGGAACGTGAGTACGTTTTTAGGCAAGTAGCCTTATGGTTTTGTCTCAGGATGCGATTTTTTTTTCGCGCGATACGTCATCAACCCGGAGTAGGATTACGTTTTACTGCGGAATTTCTAATGGTGGCGCCCAGGACTCTAGGTCCGCTTCCTCGTCACGAAGGTTCATTTGGAGGACACTGCGGGGCGGGGCGGGGCGGGGCGGGGCGGGGCGGGGCGGGGCGGGGCGGGAGGGCGGGGCCGGGCGGGGCGCCTGCCCTCGGTTCGCACGGGGATTATACCCGGAGAGGCCATCCTGAAGCCTGATAGATCCTACGGGACCGAGGCGAGGCGTGGCGTCGCCGAGGTGTGGCTGGCCCGCATAGCGTGCGTCCGCCCGCTCAGCCTCGCCCCACCTCGCCTCCCCACCACGCCCCGCCCCACCACGCTCCGCCACGCCCGGACGCCGGCTCCTCGATGGCTTCGATTGGCTTCCAGACTTTGATAACCCGACCAAGACACCCATCTTGTGGGATGCTCGGGCCGGGCGGGGCCTGCCGCAGCCGGCCCAGGCCTACAAGGGGGTCGCTCGCTGGACGGCAAACAGGACCACCCCAGCACCAGCCCAGCAAGAAAACAAAATCTGCTGTAGCTATGGAGGATAAAGCGCTATCAACATCGCGTGGCAAATTTCAACGTTTTTTTTAGGAAGTTCAGCAGGATGAAAAAAGTATGGCGTAGTGCTCTAAATGTTGGAAAGTTGAAGCCGTATGAAATAAAAGAAACATGCCGAAGACATCCAAGGGTACGGCAGGGTGGCGGGGCGGGGCGGGGCCCTGGAGGCCATCACGGCAAGGTCCTTGCCTCGGTCTTTGCTAAAGCCCTGCCACGCCACGGCCCTGCCCTGGGCGGGGCGGGGCTGCAGTCGCTCCTTCTGCCCACGGTTTTCGAGGGGGCGTGGCTTTAGGGTGGCGGGGCGTAGTGCGAGCCGATTCTGTCTCAAAACATTGCGCGGCGTAGGTCTCCGTACAGAGAGCGCGGGGGGGGAGGGGGGGAGGCTGCAGGGCGGTAGAGGAGAGACGGAGGAGGGTCGAGAGCAGAGAGCGGGAGTGAGGGAGAGAGAGAGAGAGAGAGAGAGAGAGAGAGAGAGAGAGAGAGAGAGAGAGAGAGAGAGAGAGAGAGATAGGGAGAGGGAGAGGGTTCCAGCAGCAGCACCAGGCGGCTGCTAGTTACATACGGTGTGGGCTGTGCGTGTGGGCGCCGGCTGCACTCCAACAGGCGCCACAAAGCCTCTGTGGGTGTGGAAAGGGCCTCCCGATGGAGATAGAGGGGCGCGTGTGTGCGTGTGTGTGTGTTTTGCGTGCGCACGGCGGTGTTTACGTACGCCAGGTTGTAAGCGGGGGGAAAGAAGCAGTAGCAGAGAGCGATGGCACGGTGAGGTGTTTGTGTGCGTCAAAGTAAACGCCATCTGACGCACCCTGTCCCGGGGCGGGGCAGGCCACAGTGCTGCCAGAAAAGTTGTGCAAAAACCGACGAAGTGTTGCCTAGTGGGCAGGGGCACACTGGAAAAACAAAGGTGCGACCTAATGCCTTTAAAAGGTGCTATTCTCTAGTATTCTCTAGTAGAAAGGCGCGATTGTGTCCAAAGGCACTAAAATATAGCACCTTTCGGTCAAATTAGTGCCTCTGTAGGGGTGCTGTTTAAATAATGCCTTGGTAAAGGCACTATTACGAGTAGCACCCCTAAAAGGGTGTCATGTCCTACCTTTGTTTTTCCAGTGCAGATACGCACCCGTTGGACGAGCAACACTTTCCGTATCTAGGCCCAACGTCACCCCGAATGCACCGGTGTAAGGTAGACGTGTATCTCCTCATGTGTGGAGAGTTTGCCTAGTAGGCAGGCGGAGATACTTGTCTGCCTCTCACAGGCGTATTCGCGGGAATGTTTGCCTTCTTATCTGTCCACACTGCGCTTGTACCCGCTCGAGTCGAGAGCACAGGGCAGCCCAGGCAGGCGGCCCTTTTTGCGGTCGACACGGGCACGGGCGGGGCTGGGGCTGGGGCGGGACCACCCAGGAGTTCTCAGCCGCGCAGCTCGTGCCCTTTCACCAGTGCCCTTTCTGCACCGTAGGGGAGAGAGACCGAGGGAGAGAGAGAGGGAGAGAGACCGAGGGAGAGGGAGAGAGAGAGAGAGAGAGAGAGAGAGAGAGGGAGAGAGGGAGAGAGAGAGAGAGGGAGAGAGGGAGAGAGGGAGAGAGGGAGAGAGGGAGAGAGAGAGAGGGAGAGAGGGAGAGAGGGAGAGAGAGAGAGAGAGAGAGAGAGAGAGAGCAAGCGCGAAGGTGACAAGCATAGCAAATGAAGGCAATAGGGCACCCGGCGCCCGGCGCGGCGCGGCCCGGCGCGGTGCAGCATTACCAAAACTGCTCACGGCACAGAAATATGTCGCCACGGAACGCGTTGCGCCCCGCGGCTGAAACATTGCTATTTAAAAAAAAAAAATAACATCAGTAAAACACGAACAAAGTTTAATGTGCTTTTGGCGGTCGGGTGAAAGAAAGCGACGTGAGAAATGAGAGGCGGAACTAGAGAGGTTTGAGGCTGAGCTGGGCTGGGCCGGGCCGGGCCAGGCCGAGGCGGTCTCTCTAGCCCACTTCTCTCTCTCTCTCTCTCTCTCTCTCTCTCTCTCTCTCTCTCTCTCTCTCTCTCTCGCTCGCTCTCACGACTTTCTGTCAGCGGCACAAAGCGGCAGAAGCAGTCGGGCCGCGAGCGCCAGGCAGCGAGAAAGAGAGAGAGAGAGAGAGAGAGAGAGAGAGAGAGAGAGAGAGAGAGAGAGAGAGAGAGAGAGAGAGAAGAGGAAGAAAACGAGAGGGGAGAAAAGAGAGACGCGGACAGACAGACATTAATTGGTCTGCGAGGATGTCGTAAAGGCGGGGGAAATTGAGACGCGCTGCACTACACGAGGCGTGGGGGAGAAGGAGGAGGGGATTGGCTGGCTGCTGAGAGCTGGAGTCACCGGGGCTGGGGCACCCCACCCCGGGGCCGGGGCGGGGCGGGGCGGGGCGCTGGTCGAGCTAATGTGCGTACTGTGGCTGGCACAGTGGCCTATACTCCAGATCAGATGAATTATACGGCTTACGCCTGTTGAATCAGAGGAATTCCGTATAGTACGCCGACGCAAATGTCTAGCATTTCCAGAGTTTAAATGAGCAAGTAATTGTTTCATACTCCACAGGATCACTACAGCCACATAGGGCTGCATTTTTTTTCACTTCCCGTTCAGCGACCTCACCACGCCGTGCCAACATCTACCACACTCGAACAATCAGCCCAGTAAAACTCAGGAACTCGGAGGGTCCCGTGGGTCGTGGGCCACGGCTACCCGATGTGTTATTGGGTCCTCTGATTCTTGTATATTGGCTGGGTGGGGGGGCCTGGAGTGGGCGTTCTGCAGAGCTTCTCGTCCCATCCCGGGGCCGCCGCCCTGACCCCGAACAACCTTACCCCTTCCACCACGACCCGGCGCCACCTCACCTGAACCCACCCACCCCTACCGGACCGCGCAGCCGCCACGCCCCGCCCCAGCCACACCCAGCCCCACCCCTCCCCACCCCACCCCACCCCGCCACATTGCATGCAGCAAACGGGCGTGGCGTGGCGGCGGCCATTCACGAGCCGCGAGCGAGAGAAAGATTGCTTCCCTCGCGATGATGTGAACGGGCGAGCAGGGCAGGAGGAGGAGGAGGAGGAGGAGGAGGAGGAGGAGGAGGAGGAGGAGGAGGAGGAGGAGGAGGAGCTCGAGCTGCTGCCTAGATCGCTGAATATTACGCGAGGAGGGAGACAACGAGCGAGGGGCGGGTATTATTTTATGAGCGAAAAAGGGAAGACAGTGTCTACGTCCCCATGCACCGCGGGATATATTATATGTATTTTTTCCCCTTTCATTCCCCCTCCCCCCTGTTTAACAACTTCATGTCGTCCCTCTTAATTCTCGCCGCTCCAACAAATAAATAATGCGTCCCCGTAAAACAATAACGGAACTTGCGGATAGACATATTCCTGTAATGGGTGAACACTTGACGCGGGAAGAAGCAAGGAGCAGCCGCGAGGATTTTACATTACGGGGTTCGGCCCCGTGCTCTTCTTACCCTGCTCCTCTCCCCTCTTTCTTTTAGGTTTCTGCCCTTCCTCCTCCCCTCCCCCCCACTCTCCCTTTCCGCAGCCGCCCAGACAAGGTCACCCACGCGGGCCTCCCTCCGCCCGGTCCCGCAGAGCTCTGCGGCACACCAAGAAAATCTCGACGACTCGTCGAATAACGGGAGGCAGCCGAGATCTCTCCAGCGACGGCAGCGGCAGAGGCCGTGCCGACAGCGCGACATGGAGAGTGGCCCGTCAAAAAAACGCCTCGCGCTGGGAAAGCGGGTGACACGTCGATTAGGAGGTTCGCCTGCTCCGCGCTGTGCGGTTATACTCCGGGAGGCAGCGAAGTCGGGTCGGGGTCTGGAGACACGGGTCCAAGGGAAAGAGCGGTGAATTCAGAGACAACCCCCCCCCCCCGCTCCCTCTCCTCCCTCCCTCTCCTCCCTCCCTCTCCTCCCTCCCTGCCTGCACGTTTTAGCGTGTTATTCCATCCATCACACAACGGAGCTGCTTGACAGATGAGTCCGGGGAGCGGGAGCGCAGCAGCGGGCCTCGCTCCCAACGCGCCGCCTGGGCGGCCGAGAGCGAGAGAGAGAGAGGGAGAGAGAGAGAGCGAGAGAGAGAGCGAGAGAGAGAGAGCGAGCGAGAGAGAGAGAGAGAGAGAGAGAGAGAGAGAGAGAGAGAGAGGGAGAGAGAGGGAGAGAGAGAGAGACGCGAAGGAGGCTGCTTGTCGAGCAAGGAGAGGGTACTAGTCCTTGTCAGCTCGTCGTCCGGCTGCAGCCGCTGCTCCGGGGAGGCTGCGCGACACTTTAGCGCCCGAGTAGACAGGGCGGAAAAAAACTGCGCCGTCTGCGTAAATGAGGGAGTAAGTATGTAAATGAGTGAGTGAGTGAGTGAGTGAGTGAGTGAGTGAGTGAGTGAGTGAGTGAGTGAGTGAGTGAGTGAGTGAGTGAGTGAGTGAGTGAGTGAGTGAGTGAGTGAGTCCAGGCCAACGAACTGGGTGGTCAGGTCACTCCAGTGCGGGGAGGGGAGAGGCCTCTCTCAGACAGACATAAGGGGGGGAGGGGGGGATACAAAAGGGTCTATCCCGTGCGCGGGATGACACGGCCCACCGAGCAGAGCACAGCTCAGCACACCGAGACAAAGACAGTCAATGGCGTACAGCCCCTACGCCCCCCGCCCCCGCCACTCCCATCTGCTCCTTCCTTAACTCTCTCTCCCTCCGCGCGCCTTCGCTCTCCAATAGAACCCCATGTGTGTCTCTCCGCGGGGGGAGTCTGTCACCGGGAATAAAATATTTTAGAGCCCCCGGCCAGGCCCGGCCCCGCGCGGCGGCAGCTCCCGCCAAAAGGCGTGCTGTCACAACATCCTAGCTTATTTAATAAAAAGCGGCCTTATCGTATTTTTTTCTTTACTCGATCAGGGGGAGATGAGGCCTGGGGCGCGCCGCTGCGAGGGCGAACACATTTACCAGAATCAACTACATTGTGGCTGACGCAGGCCCGACCGAGAAGGCAAAGGGGGGCAGCTTCAACCCCCGGGCGGGGCGGGGCGGGGCGGGGCGGGGCGGGGCGGGGTACCGCGCCCGGCGGCACAAGTCGACGTATATGGCCCGCCCCGCCCCGACCCGCTCTGCCCGCCGGCCCAAGGAACTTGCGCTTATTTCCAAGTCGAAAAGAGGGTTGTCTGAGTTGGGCCAACGCAACGCCGCCACTCGCCATTGCGAGATAGAAGAGGTCTGTGTCGGCGGGGCGGGGCGGGGCGGGGCGGGGCGGGGCGGCGGGCGGGGCAGTTTCAAACTCACTCCCGCATCCGCTCCGGTCCGAGCCGAGCCGAGCCGAGCCGAGCCGAGCCGAGCCGAGCCGAGCCGAGCCGAGCCGAGCCGAGCCAGGGCCGTTAGACACACCATCTTCATCCCGGGCCGACACAATCTGTAAAAGGCTTTAGCTGGTGTTCCATGTGGCCGTTATCACGGACCACGCGGCACGGGGACGTTCGCCTGACATACATGTCAAGTTCACCATGAAAACTACGTTCGTACATGTACGGTTTATTTTGTAAGTCATCATTTACAAAGCATGTTGTACATATACAAGCTCCCACTCTTGCTCGTCACTCGATTCCAAGTCGATACGCTGCAAAATTTAAAATCTTAAACTGTAATTGTACGACATCTTCCATAGAAAATTTTCATGTACCCGGTACGACAATTTTTCACAGTGTTGCGGGTCGATTTAATTTTTTTTAAATCGCAGACTGGCTTGGCAAGGACGACCATCGACCTGGCTGTCAGGAGCACTGTGAAGACGACCGCTGGCGGAAATCACCGGCCATATCTCACTTAATTTCTCTCTCTCCCTCTCCCTATCTCTCTCGTTCTCTCTCACTCTCTCTTTCTTTTGGTGCGGAGGGCGGATCGCGTGACTAGACCAGCGAGACCATGGGGCATTTCTGACCCGCACCCCTCACCCCTCCTTACACCCATTCCCTTTTCCCGATCCCTTCGAACTGAAGCTAGCCAGACCGGACCGGCAGGTCAGGCCATATCTATAGGCCGCACGAGCTGCCAGAGGCGAGTCCCGCCACGCCCCGCCACGCCCCGCCACGCCCCGCCACGCCCCGCCACGCCCCGCCACGCCCCGCCACGCCACGCGGCCATATTTTAAATTCATGAAGCCACCGGGCGGGGCGGCGGGGCGGGGCGCCGCCGAGGCGATCAATACCAGGAGCGTTTATTCAGCGGGATGTCCGGGGAGTACTCTGTGCCAATTTACATGTCTGTGGTACAAGAGGGACCGCCGCGCCCCGCCCCGCCCCACCCCGCCCCGCCCCGCCCCGCCGCACCCTATGCTGCTAGAGCTGCATCGCCTCAAACGGAATATGGAATGGGCGAGTGCGCGGCGCCACGGCGCGCTGCAGGCAGCCAGGGCCGGCCCGGGCCGGGCTAGCGCATTCAGCTCGACATCATAGGTAGTTTATCCGGGACAATCATACCCAGGGCACGTATACACTGCCAAAAAAAACTACCGCATGATACACACCAGAAACAAAAGCTACTCTACAGCCATACCAGCAACACGGAGCAAAATTCAGACCCAGCAGGATCGTCCCGCCGATTGTGGCAGGCATCAAGCTTAACCGCACACACACACACACACACCGGAATCCGAACACACTGGGTAGGTGCGTGTATTACCATTCGCGTGCTCGACCAACAAAAGGTTCGAATTCCCCTACACTGTAACATTTTAAGTCGGCACACTACGACAAAGTCAGTGCTAATATTTTTCTCTTGAAAGGTTCTTCACAAGGGGTGAGGTAAATGTTAAATGACAAAAAATGGTTCATCACAGTGTGACGAATGTTGCATGTCATTTGACTAAAGATGCATGTTATGTGACGAGATGCATGTTATGTGACGAGATACATGTCATATGTGACGACTGTTTCATCTCAGCTCTTGTGACGAAATATTCGTTGCAATATTTATCGTCACGTGCGATAATTCGGTTCAAACGCGTAGAAACTCAAGTGGTGGGCGACGTGGTGCGGTACTCACATGGACTGGAGCGACTTGGAGCGACATTCCCGCTCGCGTTCCTCCTGCTGCTTGCGCTGGATCTGCACCTCCCGCTCCACCTCCCGGGCCTCCCGCTCGGCCAGCCGCTCGGCGCGGTGCTGGGCGCGCGCCTGCGGGCGAGCGTGAGCGAGCGTGAGCACACACCATCACCATCAGACCAAACCAAGTCTCAGCCAGCCCAGCTTACACTGCAAATACCAGAGCGAGGATATCCCGAGGGGTCCCCCACTAAAATACTCATTGTACACCAAAAAATTACTCGCAAATTACTAGCAAATACTCGCGAGTTACGCGCGAATACTCGCCAATAGTCGCGAAAAAAAAACAAGAAATACTCGCACGGTACTCGCCAAAACTCGCGAATACTCGCCAATACTCGCGAATACTCGCCAATACTCGCCAATACTCGCCAATACTCGCGAATACTCGCCAATACTCGCGAAACTCTTTGTACACCCTTTTGGAGAGTGGGGGACCCTCGGGATATCCTCGCCCTCAGGAGAGCCAGATATTTTCCCTTTCTCTTTGAGAGCGAGGTGTGTGGTTTTCTCGCTTGATTAGAGCAATAAATTGAAAAATCTCGCCCTATTTGAGCGAGGATTGGGAAACCTCGCCCTTTTTTTTACGGGAGGATTTTTTATCCTTAATCTCACTCAATTTGAGTCATGTTACAGATTCTTTCTCAATAAGAGCGAAGGTTCCTAAAGTCTCACTTAGATGGGGCAGCGGGCAAAAAATCTCGCTCTTTTTAGATCAGACATTTCACTCTAACACGAAAAAAAAAAATTAGCCAAAATAGCTAATGGCCTTGGCTAATAATATGAGCTGCCTTAGCTAATTATCGGCTGTAACAGCTGCCCAGGACAAAACCGCATGAGCTGTGAGGGGCAATACCTCAACTCTTACGGCTGATAATTAGCTAAGGCCATATATCAGCTAATGCCTTAGCTATTTTAGCTATAGTTTTTTTTCTTCGTGTGCAGTGTTGGTGCAGCTTGACGGGGTGGGTTACCTGGAGCGCGACGGCCTGCTGCTGCTCGGCGCGGTACGCCTCCTCGGCCGCGGCCTTCTTCTCCTTCTTCTCCTCGTCCGACTGGCCGCGGCTGCTGCTGCTGCCTGGCGGGGCGTACGAGAACCAGAACTGGTGCGCCAGCTTGACGGCTTAGCTCTCAGCAGCCCCTAACGCACCGGCCTGGCCTGCCGACCCGCCGCCCCGCGCCGCCACGCGCCGCCACCCCGCGCCGCACCTGCCCTGCAACACCAAACACACTGTAAGAAAAAAAATTAAGGCATTGTTTTTGCGGTGTGGACGACAGCGTCCATAGCCGAGTCCAGCAGTGTAAAGAGGCCTTGCAGCCGTCTCGGCGTGTCAACAAAGCTCCGCGACCGAGCGAGGTCTGATTTGAAGACACTCTCAGTAAATTATTGTAAATCATTGTAAATTACACTGGTGAAACGAATGTTTAGTTCTATACACCACTTGATGCATAGCTCCTAATGTATAATACTTAAACACTATGTCATGCACAGTTCTAACTAAACATTAGTTGGTGTATAGTTCTTAAACATTTAGCAAGTGTATAGTTGACTAAACACTTGGGATGTCGTCGCATCTCTATGCTTTGACATGGAAAGCCTCGTCCAAATGCATACTTCTAAACATCACGAAACGTTTAACATCTAAACATCTACGAAGTGCATAGTTGTTAAATATGTAGTGATGTACACTGTAAGAAAATGTCGTACAGGGTACGGGAAAATTTTCCATGGAAGATGTCGTACAATGACAATCCTAGATTGTAAATGTACAAGCACTGCGTATCGACTTGGAATCGAATGACGATCAAGAGTGGGAGGTTGGACATGTACGACTCATTTTGTAAATGGTAAATTACAAAAAATATCGTACATGTACGGAAATATTTTTCACAGTGTATAGTTGACACTATACACCATTTGATGTATAGAAGTGGAACTTAAACACCATGATGTATAAAACTTAAACATTTGTTTTACCAGTGTATTATACAAGTGAACATTGTGATATTTAACTTCAAATCAAGCCATTTTGTTAAAAATGGCTTCGGGGATAAAATATAGGGGACATAAAGAATGGGGTCATACTGACACGGGGCGGTAGAAGTGGGGACGAATTGTCTTGGGGACGAACGAGCCTGTTCCCCCTGCTATCACCCTCTGGTATCTGCTAGTACCTGCTGTCACCCCCTGGTACCCGATGTCACCCGCTGTCACCCGCCGTCACCCGCTGGTACCCGCTCTATCGCTGCAGTGTACCGTAGCCACACACTCCCAGCGGACGGGTTCTCAGGAAGTTGGGATCAACAAGAGCTTTCTGAGTTCGCCGGCCGGGGGTCGGGTCGGGGGTCGGGCCGACAACTTGCATGCAGCGCTCTCAAAGTTTCACAAATCACAGCGAGCAGCTGCTGCCACTTGGCTTGGCAATCCCCCGGTGTATGTGTGTGTGTGTGTGTGTGTGTGTGTGTGTGTGTGTTTTTCTCCCTCTGCTCCGCCCGACCCGGCGGCCCGCGCCCTAACCGGAAGGCCGTATTGCACCAACAAGGAGCGGATCCAGTCCGGCGCAACACAACAAGGAGCGGATCCAGTCCGGCGCAACACAACAAGGAGCGGATCCAGTCCGGCGCAACACAACAAGGAGCGGATCCAGTCCGGCGCAACACAGAAGAAACAACAACGTCAATTAGCGTCTAGTTTACAGTGGCGCCAGGGCGAAGATAGTTAGGCCCCGGCCCGCTAGAGTGCTGGTGTAAGTCTGAGGGCTGGATGAATACTCCAGAGAGAGAGAGAGAGAGAGAGAGAGAGAGAGAGAGAGAGAGAGAGAGAGAGAGAGAGAGAGAGAGAGAGAGAGAGAGAGAGAGAGAGACGGGAGTACTGACACCGAATCGCAAAACTTGTTTATAAATTACCCACCAGCTTGGGGACGGCGCAGGCTCGTCCTGCAGGGCGGGGTGGGGCAGGGCGGGGCGGTACGGGGTGGGGTGGGGGGAGGTGAGGCGGGGTGGGCCTGGCCGAGGCGTTCCCACGTGATGGAGACATCAATTCCAGATGGGGGCGGCGAGGTAGAGGTACCCTAAGGACCCCGGCCCGGCCCCACACTGTTAAAAAAGTTTGTCACCTGATGACATTCTGTATGATGAGACTCTTGTTTGAAAACGAAAATTTGTTTTCGTGAAATGCCTCACAAAACGTCGTTTTGCATTGCTTGTAGCAACGACTAAGTAGCGCTGTGTTGTAACTAAACAAGGAAAATCTTGTTAATTTTTATAGCAAAACATTTCGTTTTCAAACAAGCCCTTTTGTAAGAGAACCTTTTTTGATAAGCATGATCGAAAAGTAATATTTTTTAAAACAAAAAGGGACAGAAAATTTCAACAACTTAATTTTTTTTTCTTGTTTGCCAAAACAAAAAAATTGTAATGCTACAAGATACTTGTTTCAAAACGAAATTTCTTGCTATAAAAATTAACAAGATTTTCCTTGTTAATTTACAAGACATTTTTTAACAGTGCACACCGGCACGGGGAGGTTGGGGGGTGCGCACCGCGCGTAGCAGCGGCCCACGGTGATAGTTATTGAGACCGGTAGCAAAAATATTTTGCTGCTATCAAAGCTGCTACCATAGTAGCAAACGCACTATAAATCAAAAAAGGAGATACATCTCACCCAAAAAGAATTGAGACAGATTTGCATCACCCAAAAAGAGGCGAGACAGGTAAGTATCGACCAGAAAGCGGTGAGACAGGTTTGTATCGCCTTAAATTGTCTCACCTCTCTTTGTGGGCAATACAAACCTGTCTCACATCTTTTTGGGCGATATGCGAAACCAGCTTACCCTCTATTTTGCGTGCATCCGAACAGACTCGCGACGACCAAGTCTACTTGTGACCACTGCAGCCAGGCAGGCAGGGGCAGAGCGTCGCTCAGCGACGACTTGTTCCCGTACCGCTGAGCTCATGTCTCTCTAACTAATCACCTGCTGCCCGGCCCATGGCCCCGTGACATCAGACCATCCGTCTGCCGGCCGCCCTGTCCTGCCTATGTCCGGGCTGGCGCGTGTTCGGCGCGTCGGAGTACAACGAGGGCCAGACAGAGGTCCCCCCCCCCCCCCCCAATTCCCCCTTCCCTTGCACTTCTCCACAGCACGCGCCAGCAGGACAGAGGAGAGGGCCGCCCTGCAGCCCGCAAGGTGCAACAGGCCTGCTAGCCGGGCCGGGCCGGGCTGGACCGCGACGGGACGGTAGAAGCCCCCCCCCCCCCCCCCGCCGCCCATCTGCAAAGAGCTGTTTTATTTTGACTAATTATTCCGTTGGGTGCGGAGCCCGGAGAATAGCGAGGGTGGGGTGGTGGGGATGGCGAGGAGGATGAGGGAGACGAGGAGGGGGGAGGAGGAGGAGGGGAAGTACGGGGAGGAGGAGAGGGAACCGGGGGGTGACTCCCAGCGGGTTCGTTATCACAGCCAGAGTAGCCGGCCCCTCGGCCGTGGAGGTAAGGTATAAGAAATCCCTCACGGGAGAAAGGGAGAGAGGAAGAGAGGGAGAGAGGAGAGAGGAGAGAGGGAGAGAGAGAGAGAGAGAGAGAGAGAGAGGGAGAGAGAGAGAGAGAGAGAGAGAGAGAGGGAAACGAGAGAGAGAGAGAGAGAGAGAGAGAGAGAGAGAGAGAGAGAGCGAGAGAGAGAGAGAGAGAGAGAGAGAGAGAGAGAGAGAGAGAGAGAGAGAGAGAGAGAGAGAGAGAGAGAGAGAGTGCTCCGCCGCCGAGGAGGTGAGTGCCGGGAGGAGGAGGAGGAGGAGGAGGAGGAGGAGGAGGAGGAGGAGGAGGAGGAGGAGGAGGAGGAGGAGGAGGAGGAGGAGGAGGAGGAGAGTGCCGGGCCGGGGAGAGTGCAACACAAAGGCAGAGCGGGAGGAGCGGGCCGGAGCGGAGCGGAGCACCTTGCCGTTTACTGCTCCAGAAAGGGCAGTGAAGTGAGAAGCAAGAACAATGCTGCTGGCTTAGCCCGGCGCGCCTGACCTGGCCCGACCTGCGCCGCGCTGCTGCTGCTGCCGCCACAGAGGCCGGGCCGGACACTACCCCGGGTTACACTCGAGTCCTTTTGGTTTTGGAGCCGAGCCGGTGCGGCGGCGGCGACGTGCACAACAGCACGGAAAAAAGTTAGCAATATGCAGATAATCCAATAGATAATTGGGGGGTATAGCTACTTAGCTATAACCTTAACTAGGAGTACGTGCGGCAGGCACGTAGTTGCTGAGCGAAGTCAGTGTTAAAACAAAAGGACGGTTACAACCCTTCCGCCGTGTAGATAGGCAACCTACATACCCGTCAGCATGAAGTAATTGAGGATTTCGGAGGGGGGGGGGGCGAAGGAGGAGAAGGGCAGGAGAGGTGGTGGAGGGACAAAAGGCCAACAACTACCGTTTGTACTCAACCGAGAGAAGGGAGCATTCCCTCTCAGATATCCTGAAGTAGAAAGTCCCGGACACCCAATGTGATAGACACCAGAGGTGCAGGTCGCCGTGGCCTTCAAAGTGCGGTTGTCCTGTGCGGTGACCTCGTGCCCCACCTGTGCCCGACGGGGGGAGGGCGCCATAGACGTGGGACGGTGACACCCTTCCCGAAATCCAGAACGACATTATGAGTGTGACGCCGTTGTGGCAGGGTGTGATGTACACAAGTGATGGGTTCCAGAGGATTCGGGCAGAGGCGATGGAATAATAATGGAACCCTACCACCACAAGGGACATGCTGAGCATCCCCTCTGAGCTGTCCCCAGGTCGAAAGTCTCGGACACCCTATGGGGTCGACGCCAGAGGCGCAGTGGCCTCCAAAATGTGGTTATCCTGCGCGGGGACCTAGAGCACACTTCCAGAACCTCCCTCCTCCCCCCCACCTCCCCTCCACTTTCCCCCTCCCCACCCGGAGGTAAGATAAGTGCCAATAAGTATCATCTACATGATAAGTATAAGAATGCAACTGCATGATATGCTGTCGCCCCCCCCCCCTTCCTATCCTTCTGAAACAAGTTTGTCTTCACACCAAGTTACTAGTATCAATGGTAAGCAGGGTTGTTAACGATAATATATCGGTTATCGACGATACGACGATTTCGATAACGATATTTTATCGTTATCGTATCGCGATACTTTTTTCTTTCGGGCAGTATCGTATCGCGATACGATAACGGGAGCCGGTATCGCCGTATCGTCGATATCGATAACATGATTTTGCGGCTGAAAAAAAAAATAGGTCTTTGTTTTATGAAATACGCTAGTAAAGCCCAAAAGCGCCTATACCAGAGCTGGGATGTTACTCGAGCGCGACAAGAGTGCAGCTCGGGGCGGGTTTAACTTCTCCGAGTGGACCCTGCTACATGATAAAACTCTCAGAAATGAAGTTCTGTTGAAAGCAAACTTCGATTAGTGGAAGTAACTGATTAACCAAATAACCAAAGTCCTGGACCCTGGTTTAATTATTACTACAAATAATTAATATGTTTCTTTTTCTTTTTAATTTCATGGCATTTTGTCTTTCAATTCAGATTTTTTAGTATGAGACGTTATCGTGTCGACGATAAAACGATTATCGTATTGTATCGCGATAAAATTTTTGCCAACGGCGTATCGTATCGCGATACGATAACGAGAATAAATATTATCGTATCGTATCGCGATAACTATTTTTCGTTATCGTTAACAACCCTGAAGCCAAGCATTGGGTCACTCATTCAAAAAGACATTCAGTAATGAATGTTGTTACAGAGGCCACAATCTTTAAATGCAATTAAGACATTCACAATGACTCACCACCTTTAAATGACGAGGCGAATCTATTTTGAAATGATTTATAGCTATTTGAAATAGAAGTGAAAGACTCCAAAACCTCTGTAGCATTTTAATGATTATATGACTTTGTTTTGATAATAATTCAGTGTTTTAGAAACACTGATTTAGCGTAAACACTCTCAGCATAATTGTTATATTACAAGTACCGTTTCCTACCTAAATCCAATCTACAGTATCGCCCCTTGTGTTTGTGGGAGTCAAATTTCTATAAACCAATCATTTTTGAGAAACGAATTTACTCCGTATCATTACTTTTATAGAACAGCTTTCTTCTCATTCAAATTCATAGCAAAAAAGGATCAAGCATTATGTTTGGTTTAATACATGAGATAACTTGATCAGAAATCGTATCACTGGGAAGAACAGCAAAGGTTCAGAAAAAAATCCTACTAAATTAATCTGAATAATACCCATACTATTTACTTTTTCTAGTTGGGTTTAAAGGTTAAAAGATTTTAATACTTTCACCACACTTTGATGTGTCTTCTTTAGTAGAATGAGACACCAACTGTTTCTATTTGATATTTATAAATTAATTACCTTTTTTTATAACAAATGTCTCTTTTCTCATGTCTAAATGGAGCACAGTTCTACTACAGCATCAATACCGTATCGGGGAAACCGTTTGGCTGGTAATTTGTGGTGCTCAATTAGAAATCACAACACTTGGGTACCGAGAAAAGGTTACAAGCAAAATTTAAGGAAATATAAGGAAATAATATCACAGCTAGTAACTCTCACTTGTCAGATCAAGGTGTTATGTGATTTTAATACTCAGACCAAAGTCTGCTGTCTCCCAGACAGATCTGTATGTACTCTATCGTAGACAACATTGTTTATGTTGTTAGGTTATGTCACTCACCCATATAATAAGTTCGGAAGTAAGTTGAAGCGATCCTGGCTGTCATTTCAGCAATCCGTGACGTTCGTTTCACAAATCCAGTACAATCAGCGGTATTTTTGATAAGAACTTGAGGCACTTACCCTCACCACCCCACCCCTCGGACATGAACACACGACAAATCACTCGTACACACACTTCTACAAAATGACGGCACTTGAAACTTCGTGAGACAATCGAGGTGCACAGGGTGCACACCGGGCTTGGCAGCTTGGCTAGGCCGTCGTGACGTAGTTCGCACACTGCCGCTAGGTGGCGCTACCACACTGGAAAAACAAAGGTGCTAAGTCCTACCTTTAAAAGGCACCAACAAAATTTAGTGCCTTTGGAAAGGCACTAAGATTTAGTGCCCCAGGAAAGGCACTAAATTTTGTTAGTGCCTTTTAAAGGTAGGACTTAGCACCTTTAGCTGACCAGCTGCGTATACTCCATACATAATTAGTGCCTTTGCAAAGGCACTAAGATTTAGTGCCCCAGGAAAGGCACTAAACTTAGCACTTGATTTTAGCGCCCCAGGAAAGGCGTTGCTTAGCATCTTTGTTTTTCCGGTGCACTCAACTCCTTTCGTTGCCAACCTCTCCGGAGTGAAGTTTACATTAAACGTTTCAATATTTCAAACTCCCTTTAGAGGGCAAGTCTGGACAAATATTATAGCGCTGAAATTAGTAGATTACGGAACACTACCGCTTTTTATGATTACTTCTGTACTTTAATTAAGAGGAGAACCGGCTAGGACAGACAGAGAGACAGACTCACGACCAAGTACACTTCCGATCCCCTGCAGGAGTAAGCTTCGCTTCGCTCAGCGATAATGAGTTATCCCCCACTTTGCTTTATTGGATTCGCTGCATAGTTTGTTTTTTTGTTTGTTTTTTTTCCGTGAACAACTTGTTGCTGACGGAGTGGAGCGCAAGTGTGCCCCACCCCGCCAAGCCCCGCCCCGCCCCGCCCCGCCCCGCCCCGCCTCACGGTCGAACGAGTGCACGCGATGCACTGCAGTGCAGCCGGCCCGGCGCGGCGGGACATCTTCCGGTACCCAAATCAGCGGAACGGTGACGGCGACCCAAATCCAGTGGTCCGGGAAAAGTTTGACAAAGGGCCGCGCCACCGCAATTCGGTCGGGGCGGGGCGGGGCGGGGCGGGGTGGGGCGGGGCGGGGCGGGGAGGGGCGGGGCGGCGGGCACAGGGCCTGGAGCGCCTGGAGCACGCGCAGCGCCCGCCCCACCCCGCCCCAGCCCGCCCCACCCTGCCACGCTCCGGTGTGGTGCGGCAGTCCGCCAATAATATTTCCCCAAACCGATTTCACGCCGAAGAGGCCAAAGCCGAGCCGGCGACGGGCGTTGAAAGCGAGCCGGCCTCGCTTGTGGGGCCGCCGTGGTGGGGTGTGGTGGGGCGTGGTGAGGCGTGGTGGGGCGTGGCGGGGCGTGGCGGGGCGTGGTGGGGCGTGGTGAGGCGTGGTCGGGCGTGGCGGGGCGTGGTGGGGTGTGGTGGGACGTGGTGAGGCGGGGAGGGCCGTCTTATTCGATTATCAGAGCACCGCGGTGCCTCACGGATAAACCACCCCGAGGTCCAATCGGAAAAGCCCAGACGACGCTAACTGTTTTCGTGCTCATTCTTAACTCTCTTCTTTCTTTTTTTTCTTTTTTTTTTCAAAACTTTAGTCTTTTCCTTCCCTACTGTTCCCCACGCAACCGACAAACAGGCTGAATGCAAAGCGGATAACAGAGTTCGTCTCATGAATCTGATTGCTTGATTGAGTCCGGACCAGGAGGCAATCAGGGCACTGGCTTGCACTGGCAGAGATCAATCAGTGTGGTTGCGGGAAGAGGAAGCCGGGCGGAAGCGTGGCGTGGCGTGGCGTGGCGTGGCGTGGCGTGGCGTGGCGTGGCGTGGCGTGGCGCGGCGTGGCGCGGCGTGGCGTGGCGTGGCGCGGCGTGGCGTGGCGCGGCGTGGCGTGGCGTGGCGTGGCGTGGCGTGGCGCGGCGTGGCGCGGCGTGGCGGCGCGCCGAGGGACCACCCGACCCGCGAGCAAGCACACTGCAGCGCCAGCGCAGTGCTGTGCCGCCAGAAAAGTTCGATGTGGTATGCACTCGCGTAATACTAGGGTCACTCTATCTATCTGTAATGAAGGCGTAATAGTATGCCGATATTGTATGCGTATAAGTAGGCAACCCATTCTACTTCAGCTGAGCGAGGGTGAGAGGTGAGGTGAAGATCTGGAGGGGTCACTCCCCACCTCACCTTACACTTACACCAAAGCAGGTGTCAATGGGCCACCCTGCTGTAGAAGCGTAATAGGAGCGTAATAGCCAAAATTATCCAGGTTTTCTCATTTTTGGGTTGTTTCGGGCTGTTTTTGCGTGTTTTGGGCTGAATGTTTACAATGTTGTAGCGTAATACAGCGTCGAGCGTAATATACGTCTATAGACGTAATAGTCAGGACACATAACAGTGTGCTCACTCGGAAAAGACAGGCAAAAACCTGCGAGGAGCGGGCTCACTACATCATCGCTCGCCTACTAGGCAAAAGCAGCCACCCTGCACGTGTGCGCAGATGTTGCCTAACTCTCTAGCAGCACTGGTGCAGGTGCAGTGCGTCACGATAAAAAGTACATTGATAACAGCCAAGAAAGGGTAGCATAGCAGGGAAGGGAAATATGTACATATCTCTCGAGGAGTACCTCACTTCGTCCAATCAGTGAACGCCCTGGGTTCCAATCACAATCCAGTCACATCATTTTCAGAGAAAAATGAAATATCAGCACCCCAAACCGCCGCTAAAAATGTTTAAGTTTCTTGAAAAGTTTGGTGAAATTTAACTTTGATTCACAACACAATTCTGCAATCAGCGTAAGCCTATCTCGGTCTACATTCCTCACGTGCCGGCCGCATATTTGCGAAATATAATCGGCAAATACGGAGGAAGGGCTGAAGCTGAAACAAGGTGTCGCAGCCTGGCCTGTCTGACTCTCCCCTCCACCCCCTCAACCCTCTTGGCTGCGGGCCGACCAAACACGTATCTGCACATTGTGCAAACCATATCGGATCTCGCCACCAGCCGCCGCAGTGAGGGGAGGGGAGGGAAGGGGAGGGACCTCAAGGCCTCGTAAAACAGATTTGCTTTTAATTGGAACGATAAAAAAAAGAACACTGGAGTATAGTCCTTGGAGTTTCTGTCTGTCGTCATCCGGTCGATATTCACCATGCCTCACAAAACTCGCGATTCATTATTATAATTTTTTTTTTAAATCCAAGCGTGCTTCTTTCCTGCCACGTCGAACGGTCAACCATAGTGACAGCGATAGTAGGGGGAGTAACAACGAGGACGCCGGGGGGGCACCGTGAAAAATATATTTGTAAAGTTACCACATTTTTCGTAATTTGTGACTTACAAATGACGTTTCAAATTTAAGATCGGTATCGTATAAATTTACGACAGCCTATTAGTGCTCGTTTAAGAACGACTCGTCGACTACCAAGTGTCTATTCAGTTCTGGAATTTCACGAATTGATATCGTAACTTTCCGACATTTCTCATGGAAAATGTTCCCGTCGTAATCTTTACAAACATTTCTCACAGTAGGGGAGGAGTCTTCTTAAAGGCCACCCCCGCGCGGCAGAGCGGCGGATCGCAAGTTTTGTGGGGCATTGAGGGCGCCGTTGTCCGTTCCGTCGGTAGTTCCACGCGGCAGGCCAGGCCAGGCGCCAGGCGGGCCGAGCAGCGGGGCTGTGCCCTGGGGTAGGCCCTGGGCTGGGCACGTCCACTGTGAAAAATAGTCGTAGGTTTACGGGAAAATTTTCCACGAGGTGCAGTTGTAAAATTACAATTGCAAATCGTAAAATTACAAGCACTTCGTATCGGCATGAAATTCATTCACGAGCAAAACACGTTCGTCGTAAATTTACAACATATTTCGTAAATCGCAATTTACAAAATCTATCGTAAATTTACAAAGCTATTTTTCACAGTGTCCGTCCCGGCCCGGGCCGCGCCGGCAAGGGCGGTATGGAGGACCATAAAACGGGGATTGGGGAAGTGGATGGGGAGTGAGGAAGGCCGGGGTGGGGTGGGGCGGGGCGGGGTGGGGCGGGGTATGGGGCGGGGTATGGGGCAGGCTATGGGTCGGGGTGGGTCGGAGCGCGGGGCGCGGGCTCCGCATCGCCAAGGGCTGCCCTTTGTGCTGCTGACACGGTGACACCAGGTGCTACGGGCCCTCGGGCCGCCTCGCACTAAAAAATAATATAACTAGGCCCGCCCCGCCCCGCCCCGCCCCGCCCCGCCCCGCCCCGCCCCGCCCCGCCCCGCCCCGCCCCGCCCCGCCCCGCCCCGCCCCGCCCCGCCCCGCCCCGCCCCGCCCCGCCCCGCCTCTAGGCCTCCATAGAGCACACACCCTTGAGCCCACCGCTCCGCAGCAGGACCGCAGGGCGCAGGGCCCCGCGAGGGATCGGAGCGGAGGGAGGGAGGGAGAGCCACTTGGTATTCTGAAGCAAGCCATTCAGTTCGGGGCGGGCGCGAGGGAGGCGCAAGACGGCGCCGCTGGGCTCGAGCTGGTCAGTCCTGCTGATGGAGTCTCTCTCTCTCTCTCTCTCTCTCTCTCTCTCTCTCTCTCTCTCTCTCTCTCTCTCTCTCTCTCTCTCTCTCTCTCTCTCTCTCTGGCAATCCGATGTACTTACAGCGCAGGACAAAGTGGAGGGCCCCCTCCCCTCGAGTCACACCCTGGGTATTCTGGTACTTTCTCGCAAGAATACCCCCCAAATTCTTTGTTACTATAGGACTTTTTTATTTTGTTGCACTTTGTGTGAATTCCGATTTACGCACTTCAACGCTAGTGAATTATCCTTTGAATACCATACACTTCACAGTTGCTGTGCGACATTCACACAGTAACATTGTAAAAAATGGCCGTAAGTTTATGTGGGAAAGTTTACCACGAAGTGCAGTTGTAAAATTACAATCGCAAATCGTAAAATTACAAGCACTACATATCGGCTTGAAATTCATTCACGAGCAAAAAAGGTCCGTCGTAAATTTACAACATATTTCGTTAATCTTAATTTACAAAATTTATCGTAAATCTAGAAAGATATTTTTCACAGTGAAAAGGTGTCCAGTGTACACGCAAGAAGCACGCAAAAAAGAAACACAGTAACCATGGTGCCTCGCGGTGACGGCGAGCAGTGGAGAGACGTTTTTTTTTCCTCCCCGCAGCCAAGTGCATCCTTTTTTGTCTCCCGGCCCGGCCGGCCCGGCACTTTATCACGCACTACCGCACCTCTCCAGTGATTGGACGTGTCTCACTTTTTTTTTATTTGTAGCGAGTCATTCATGGAGATGGATGAGCAAAAGGGTCCTCGGGGGGTGCCAGAGGCGAAGGCGGGGCGGGGCCAAGAACCAACGGTAGGTGGGGGCGGGGCGGGGCGGGGCGGGGCGGGGTGGGGGCGGGGCGGGGCGGGGGCGGGGTCGACCGGCCCTTTGGCGACCTTCAGTACAATCGATGGGCAGCGCCGCACAGCTGGGGCCCGCAGAGCTGCCGGCCTTTTCAGTTGTGTGTGTGTGTGTGTGCGTGTGCACTACGGGCTAAAGCCACCCCCCGGATGCTGCTGTTCATTATACGCAACTTTTTCAGACCCTTTTGGTGCTGCCTTCTTAATCTCATCTCCCACCTCGCGCGGGCGGTGTTCTCCCCAACAAAATATTTACTTTCACCGAGACGACCCCCTTCTGTGATTTTTTTTTCTCCCCTTCCCCCTCCTCCCCCCACATGCCTGTTCCTCCCTCGTTTTCTTCCCACCACCCCCCTGACTCCCCACCCCCTTCCCTCCCTACTCACACGCTCGTTAGAGGAGGGGCTTACCTCATTTTATAATCAGCCACACATACGGCTAATGAGACGCAAATTTATGCCGTGTTCTCCTGGTCAGGGACCCCAGGACCCCGCCGAGCTGCTTCCCGATGCCATGTTCGCCGCGTTGTGCGATGCTTAGTCTTACACCACCGCGTGCGGGAAACACGGAGAGCGGAGGGGGGGGGGGCGAGAGAGAGAGAGAGAGGGAGAGAGAGAGAGAGAGAGAGAGAGAGAGAGAGAGAGAGAGGAAGGAAGGGGATGGGAGGGCAGCGGGTTCCCGGAAAACTGCGGAAAAGGAAACAGAGTTTTTATCCCTACAAGCCTCGGCATCCCTGTTTACTTTACCTCTACCGCCTTTTCTCTATCGCCCTCGTGTTAGGAGTACGGTGAGGAGTACGAAAATATTTTTTTCGAAGGTTATGTTATGCGTTTTTGCGGGTAAAAAACACAATCCTGCCCCCGGGTTTTTTGTTCAAGTACCGCTTTAAAATATTTACACGAAACTAAAACATATCTCATACACTGCTGCAGGAGTTTGCTATCGTTTATTGACAAATAATGTCCAGCATTTTTTCGAAGCGAACTATTTGTCACCATGAGAGAGCCCTTCTCTCATGTTGTCACAAGGCGACGTTTAAATTCGCGAAAAACGACGACATGACGTGCACATATAGTTTTACTCGACAAGGAGTAGGAAAATTCCAAAATACCACCCACTGCCCGCAGCAGGCCTTTACAAAATGCCTGACGCGGGTACTAAATAAGGGAAGTAATAACCGCTCCGCAGCGCCGCCCCGCCTCTCCTCCGGCTCCTGCACCTAATCGTCATCCTCTCCCTTCGGGATTAATCCAATCCCTGGGTACATGAGCCATTAGAACGCTCACCGTCCTCCGCGCGGCGGGTGCGGTGGGGCGGGGCGGGGCGGGGCGGGGTGGGGTGGGGTGGGGCGGCGTCAAGGAGCTGGAAGAGAACCGTGATCCCGCACACCCCACCCCACCCCGCCCCTCCCCGGGCCCGCCCCGCCAAACCTCCCCGTCCCGTCTCCCCGGCGGCGCGGTCCTTTGATCATCGGATACGCCACTTAGGTAATGCATTCCGGGCAAGCGGGCAGGGAGAGAGGGAGAGAGAGAGAGAGAGAGAGAGAGAGAGAGAGAGAGAGGAGGTAGGGAGGAAGGGAGAGAGATGAAAGAAAGGGAGGCCGAGCGTTACGTGATATCCTCGTGTATCCTTGATGTATGGACACGCGAGATGCACCGCCACATCTCTCTCTCTCTCTCTTCTTCTCCCCGCAGTGAGTGAGAGACGGCGAATCAAATGGACCGGGGAGCGGGGGAGGAGAGAGGGGGTCGCGTCTCTGATGGGCGATGAGGCACAAGGGGAGAGGAGAGGAGGGGGGGGGGAGAGCACGGCAGCTCGACAAAAGCACCTCGTCGGGCGTCCAGCAGAGACTCTAGGGCCTTCAGACGGAGCCCCTCGCCCCGCCTCTACCCCCACCACACCTCACGCTAGCCTTTGTGCAGCCCAGTGGCAGCAGCGCGCCTGCTCACGGCACCTGTCACGCCCCCTGCCTGAGCCCTGCTGCGCCCTGCCGAGCCCTGCTGCGCCCTGCTGCGCCCTGCTGCTCCCTCGCTACCGAGCCCTGCTGCGCCCTGCTGAGCCCTGCTGCGTCCTGCTGCGCCCTGCTGCTCCCTCGCTACCGAGCCCTGCTGCGCCCTGCTGCGCCCTGCCGAGCCCTGCTGCGCCCTGCTGCGCCCTGCTGCGCCCTCGCTACCGAGCCCTGCTGCGCCCTGCTGAGCCCTGCTGCGCCCTGCTGCGCCCTGCTGCGCCCTGCTGCGCCCTGCTGCGCCCTGCTGCGCCCTGCCGAGCCCTGCTGCGCCCTGCTGCTCCCTCGCTACCGAGCCCTGCTGCGTCCTGCTGCGCCCTGCTGCTCCCTCGCTACCGAGCCCTGCTGCGCCCTGCTGAGTTCTGGTAACTGCAGCTCGACGACACGAGTTCTGTTGCACCTTGAGCACGGGCTCGCCTGCCGTGGCTGGCCATGCAACTACGCGCAGGCGTATGAAACATTCCCTTTGGCCTTCCGGAGCCAGTGCTCGCTCGGCCCTTAGCTGCCCTGATAATGCAGGTGGAGGCCGTGCCGGGGCCGCTGCTGGCAGGGACGGAAAGAAAAAGTACGAACATACGCACTCAAAATTCAGGTGAATACAAGGTTTAAAATATTTCTCTTAAAATATTCATGGATGTAGTCCAGCTCTCTACCACGAAATAACGAATCCGCAAAACGACGCAAAAACTTTGCAGGGAAGGTAATCGCACGAAGTTAAAGAGCACCTAGAAGCAAATAACGCAGCGTCAGCTCGCGCGAAATTTTTTCTTGGCAAGATTATGCACAAAAACACTTGGTACTGCGGCCGAGTGGCCAGTTGGACCGGGCCCGAGGGGAAACAACATTGAATTTTTAAGTACTAGTGTCGTAAACTTTTGTAAATTTTTCTGAACTTTTGTCAATCTTTAAAGATTTTTCTTTTGCAATTTCTGGCTTGATTACAATCCTGAATTTCTTTCCGAGTTTTTCTTCTTCGAGTTTCTTGGATTTTTCTGAATCACGATGAGGTGTACAGAAATTTCAGAGTTAGTTCCCCCTCGGCCGGCGGCCGGGCGAGCCAGGCGGTGCGGTGCGGCGCAGCGCGCGTGCGCACCAGCCAAGGTATCGCCTCACCGCCAAGTTTACGAAGGTTAGGGAGATAAAATCGGTGCGCGGCGCTGCGGGCGCTGCGGCCCGTGCGCTTCAGCAGCTCCGGGGGGAGGAGGGGGGGGGGGCAGGGGGGAAGCGGAAGAAGATTGAGCGCTGCTGAGGGTGTCTCCCGGATAGCAGAGGGGTGTTGCGGGCAGGGCAGCCCGGCCCGGCCCGGCCCGGGGGCAGGCAGCCACACGCCACGGCCACGCCCGGTCGAGCGCCTGGCCGCCTGGCCCTGCCCACCCCGCCCCGCCCCGCCCCGCCCCGCCCCGCCCCTTGGATCTTCCTCCTCAACATGCACAGTTGACCCACAGACCCCATTCAGCGGCGGGTCGAGCTCGTCCGGGCCGGGGTCGGGGCGCGGCGGGCCGGGAGCGCATGCGGACGCCTCCGGGGAGTTTTATCCGCGAGTCTTATAAATAAACCACGCTGAGCTCCGGCAAGACGTCCAGCCAGCGGCTCCGGGCCGGGCTCCGGGCCGGGCTCCGGGCCGCGCCCACCACTGCCGGAGCTTTAATGAAAAGAGGAGGGCGAGGGGCGAAAACAAGGCGGAGATCAAGGCATTCGACCGCGCTGAGGGAGCGGGGCGGCGCGGGGCGGGGCGCGGGGCGGGGCGCGGGGCGGGGCGCGGGGCGGGGCGCGGGGCGGGGCGCGGGGCGGGGCGCGGGGCGCAGGGCGGGGCGCGGGCACCAGAAGAGGTGTAAAAGCTACGAGCTCGAATAATTCCAACGGGGCGTTTCCATTCCGCAGTGTTTCCCTCGGCTGCTCTGCTTTAAAAAAAAGAGACGTATAACAGAAGCCGCGAATAACGCACTGCTTCTCCAGGTCCCGTTCAGCTGGATCTGTTCTGTCTCATACCTCACTGTAAAAAATAGGTACGGAAAAAGTACCGCTAATAATTTTTCCGGAGACTTCCGTACTTGAGGAAAACGGAACTTCCGTTCAAATCTCCGTAGTATATGGCAGATCCTACAGTACCGTTAGAGAAAAACTAGTTTATCGCTGGGAAGGAATCGTCCGTACCCATCATAGTACGGAACGCTTCCGTCATCGGTTCCGTACTAGGCATCTCATTTTTTACAGTGCTCTGTGCCTCCTGTTGGAATCCCCTCGGAAGGACTCGCGATAGAACGGGGACCAACTTTCGCGACTCGGCTGCGGACAGCATAGCGTTACATACATTATTCCTGCTGCGTGGCGTGATAATCACGTTTACCGTCCGGACCGTTCGTCACGCTCCTCGCCCTCCTCGGGACTCGACGGGCGACGCGACGCCGCGAGGACGCCGCGAGGACGCCCGGCCCGGCCCGGCCCGGCCCGGCCCGGCCCGCCGCACCAGAGCAACTGTCATGTTGTGAGGCAAAGTTGCGGGAATTTGTCTGCGCGGGGAGAAACTTGACGACGACCTCCAGCGAGTACAAGAGGACGTGGTAGAGGGAGGGCGGGGAGGGCGGGAGGGGGAGAGGGAGGGGGGTAGGAGGCGTGGCGCGGAGCACACAAGTAGTTCTGTTTTGTTTCGTGCCTCGGCTTGCTCCGGGTTCGACTTGCTCCGGTCTGGCGGGGCGGGGCGGGGCGGGGCGAGCCTCCCTGTCCTGACCCGCGACCTCTGCTGAGCTAAACGCGATGTCGCTGCTGCGCTGCAGAGGAGTGCTGGCTGGCTGGCATGTCCCAGCCCCCCCCCCCCCCCCCGTGCCGTGGCGCAGAGCGTTCGCTAACGTTCGCCTCGCGGCGCCACTCCGGGGCCGCCTCCGAAAGCAAAGCGGGGCTCCCGCACCGTCACCGCATTTCCGCCGGCAGGCAGCGTCGACTCCGAGCGCAGCCCCGCCCCGCCCCGCCCCGCCCCGCCCCGCCCCGCCCTGCTCGCCGTGAACCGCAGCCCCGCCCCGGCCCGACCAGCCAGGGACGATCGGGCTGCCCTTGCCCGCGAAATCCGCATCGCCCCCACCACGCCTCTCCACCCCCACTCTCGGCAGCCCCATACAACCCTTTCGCCCCGAACACGGAGGCGTGTCCCGCTGCGGCGGGGGCGGGCCGGGGGCGGGCCGGGGCTAGGCTGGGGGCGGGCCGGGGGCGGGCCGGGGCTAGGCTGGGGGCGGGCCGGGGGCGGGCCGGGGGCAGGCTAGGGGCGGGCCGGGGGCAGGCTAGGGGCGGGCCGGGGGCGGGCCGGGGGCGGGCCGGGGTCAGGCGTCAATGGCGGGGCACCAAGAGATCTGTTTTTAGGGGGCCTGCTACTCGCCCCACCGCGCCCGTTAAGAAGCACTCGATGGAGCCGATCATGAGGCGAGTCACGTGATGCGACACTTACCGTCCTGGGGTTCGGTCATGGTCACGTGTTATCACATGCAAAAACAAATTTGGTAAAAATTAAAGACATGTCTGAAAACCAACGGTCAGGCGACTGCATCCAGTCAACACACGCGCTTGTCACAAAGCTTCGATTGAGAAACTTGCCAACCAGACTATTTTTTTAAAAATGACATTATGAAACACATTGTGGAGCTTTCTACAACCATGCATAAAAGTTGCAGTCAATCACCTGCTCTTTTTGCACGCGCGCGTGTTTCGGACGCGCACACTACGTTACCCAACCGAAGTGTCGGCAAATTTGTGCGAGGTGACAATGGGATGGGCGTCTCTTTTTTATTGGCCCTGATGAATATGCAGGGCTGGCGTGCCAAAGGCCGGGCCTGCCCGCCTGCCTGCCTGCCGGCACCTCACTGCCCCGAGCCAGGGAGCCAAGCCTGTGCGCCCCGGTCCGTTCTACTGATATTCAGCCATTAATCGCGCATTGCGAGTCGCTGTTCGTTCAGTTTCCCTTTATTTATTTCGATTCTTTTTTTACATCCCTGCCGACCGGACCAGCACGTCGTCAAGCACGATCGTATAGGGCTGGCTCCGAGTGAGAAAGAAACTGTCAGTTGACGGTATCGATGACTGTTTCTCTACCCTTTTTGTGCTCTTTCTGTCTCGCTCTCTCTCTTTCTCTCGCTCTCTCTCGCTCTCCCTCTGATATTCTGCGCGCCCTCGCCTCTGCAACACGGACGGATTCACGTCACGTCGTCACCACTCCAATTACAGTTGTGCCAACATCAAAAGAAAAAGACAGAAAGCGCCGGCATAACTGGCTGGGCGAGGACTGCCCAGTGTCATATTCATATTCACGTTTATATTCATGTTCAGTTGTCTGCAAATAATACCTTGATGTATCTTATCACAAGGCTGCGTGTTAACATAAATTTACAACCCACGTATTGGGACACTTTTGTCAGTCGTCGGCTGGAACATACGTTCGCTAGTCGAAACCTCAGTTCAGTTAGTTGTTCCTTGACTCGCTCGCAGACCATACTACTGCCCTTTGGACATGACGCCCAGGACGGCGGAGGGTCCGGAGCAGCGCTGATATGGGCGGCGGAGCGAGTGGTGCAATGAAGCTGGGGGCAGAGAGGCGGAGCGGGGCGGGGCGGGGCGCACCCAGAAAATGTGATCCTTGAAACAAGGCTAAACGCGTTGATTCAAGGAAAAAAAAATTACAAGGAAGAATTTAACCCAGAATTTTCTTTGAGTCAAGGATTTTTTATTCCTCAGTTTTAAAGATTATTCCTTCTTTTAACGTATTTAACATCATGTTAAGGAAAAAAAGTTCCTTGTATTTTCTTAAGGAAAATATCCTTGATTCAAGGATCAGATTTTCTGGGTGCGGGGCGGGCGGCGAGCTTTCTTTTTGTAGAAAGTGGAAATGATTCCTGGTGTGGCAGCCCCGGCGGCATGTCAGCAGACCTCTGCCCTTCTGCTTGCCTATTGCAGACCATCCCATCCCAGTGCGAGCAGTGTAATTTTTTTTTTTGTCATTTTACAACATATTTTGTGACAAACTAGTGGTGCAAAAATAGAAACAAAACTTCTGTCAACCAGACAAAACAATGATCAACGAATAGATTGTCATTTGATTTTGACAAATTATTTGTCAAACTACAACTAATTAATCGACAATAATTGTTGTCACTGATGATAGTTATTTAGCTCTGAAGTCTGGGAGTTTAATACGCAAGTGTTTTTTTTTTCTTTTTTTTTTTTTTTACGGCTTCTAAAATATATTATGTCTTGGATTAATGACAAGTTTGTTACGCGCCACTTTTATCCAGACAATATTTGTCAAAAGACAGTTTTTATTCTTACAGTAAGTCGGAGGATATGGGCCACACACAAACCAGGCAACCAAAGTTTTCTCAATAGCAGCTTGGATTTTACTAAATGGACCATACGTGAGTAGAGACACACAGGGCTGGCTGGCGTGTGGACAGTAGTTGTTCGGACTCGCTGCCCTCCTCCAACAAGAGGACGACAATTATATACATATAGCAAACGAGCGACGGGTCCGGCGATTATTGCCACCCAGGCGTAGGCATTACTGTGAGAGGGAGAGGGAGAGAGGGAGAGAGGGAGAGAGAGAGAGAGAGAGAGAGAGAGAGAGAGAGAGAGAGAGAGAGAGCGAGAGGGAGAGACGCTCCCTCTCCTCTCCCCCTCAATACCTCCCCCCGTCATTCGTCTTTCTCCCCCCGCTCACAACCTCACCCCTCCTCTGTTTCACTCCTCTTCGGCGCGCTTCAATTCTGTTCCACACCTATTCTTGTGCTCCCCTCTTGTCCCACGGGCGTCGCCTCTCTGCTGCAAGGCGAGAGAGAGAGAGAGAGAGAGAGAGAGAGAGAGAGAGAGAGAGAGAGAGAGAGATAGAGAGAGAAAGAGAGGGGGGGGAGGGGGAGAGAGAGGCAAAGAGACTGAGAGTGGAGGCGGGGCGCGGGGCACGCTGGGCCGGCCGCGAGAGAAAGACAGAATCAGAGTGGCGGGACGACAGGGACCGTCCTTTGTCCCCCCCCCACACACACACACACTGCCGAAATGATACGAGTCACACAGTGGACGCAGCGCTGGCCGCGCGCCAAGGCGCCGCCGCGACGGCGGGGCGGGGCGGGGCGGGGCGGGGCGGGGCGGTGGACGCCTCTGGGCCCCGAGCCGCGGGTGTCCACGCCCCGCCGGCACAGGGCCGTGACGGAGCCCACCGCCTGGCCTGCACCAGAACCATCGGCGGACCTGGCCGAGGCGTGGCGGGACGGGGCGAGGCAGAGAGCGCTCGCAAGAGCACGCATGGTCGCCGACATGCAAACAGAGGCCTCAGGGCGGCTAATGTAGAACTCCAGCTCAAAACCACCAAAAATTTTGTTCGAAGCTACTGATTTATTTTTTACTTCAGTGTGTGATCAGGGTCATTAGTAGAGGTCCCATGCCAAATTTGAGTCCTGTATCTCAAACGGTTTAGAAGTTAGCCTGACACTTCAAATTATAGATGAAAGTAGCGGAAAATGCTTTGAAAAACACTTATGTAGGTCTTACTTCTAAACTATAGATCTGATACAGCATAGCTTTTTCCTTCTTCTGATTCAGAAAATAGTATCACATGTCCCACTTGAGTAGAAACAGTTCTAACATCTTAAAAAATCTAAAACTTTCAGTAAACGCGTAACTCTTATAGTTCAAAGTCCCATGGATTTTGGTCGTTCAAATTTAGTTGGACTTGTTATGTGCCCTTCTAAAACATATAAATTTTCCAGAGGACATATATCTTTTAGAAATAAATAAAAAAAATACTGTATAAATTTGCTAATTAATCAACTTTGAAGTCACAGGAATGACTCAGGACAACTATCTCAGGTCAACTCAGGTTGGTCAAAGCTCTCTTGCTTATCTCCAAAACCAAAATTCAGAGCAAAAACATGTGTGGGAATGCTAATTAATCTATTTTCCCTCGCATTAAAGGCCAAATTAGGAAAATTATCACTACTTTATTTGCTTTGCATGCTGAAATAAAACAGAACTCTTTCAGTAACATTTATAGAACACAGCACAGTGTAATATAAAAAGGCACATTTAGTTGTGGGTAGGGGGTAGGGGTAGGCCTATGGGGAGATCTATGGATTCCAAATTTAAATAGACAGGTAAATGACAACCAAATGTAGAACACAGCACAGTGTAATATTTTAAAAGCCACGACGGACGTGACCACTCCATGACGAATGACGCACCGCAGAACGGTGAGCACAACAGTACAAATACAAAAGAAATAAGTCAAGTACGTCAAAACTTCAGCTCGACACACTGAGGGCTTATTCAATGCAAAGGTTAATCTTCCTTGTTCGTGCGAAGATGTCCTATTAGAATACACCTCACAAAAAACGCAATTCTGGCACACGACGCAATCGAGTGGTTACTCTCCCGTGTGAGAGCGCAGATGGACACGTACGTTACTGGCGTAGGCGAATGTCTGACAAGCAGGACATTCAAAAAGGTTTCTCTCCTGTGTGAGTGCGCAGATGGCGACGTAGGTTACCGGCTTGGGTGAAGGTCTTCTGGCAAACAGTACACTCAAAAGATTTCTCTCCTGTGTGAGTGCGCAGATGGACACGTAGGTCACCGGCGAAGGTCTTCTGGCAAACAGTACACTCGAAAGGTTTCTCTCCTGTGTGAGAGCGCAGATGGCGACGTAGGTTATCGGCGTAGGCGAATGTCTTCTGACAAACAGTACATTCAAAAGGTTTCTCTCCTGTGTGAGTGCGCTGATGGCGACGTAGGTTATCGGCTTGGGTGAACGTCTTCTGGCAAACTGTACATTCAAAAGGTATCTCTCCAGTGTGAGTGCGCAGATGGCGACGTAGGTTACCGGCGAAGGTGAATGTCTTCTGGCAAACAGTACATTCAAAAGGTTTCTCTCCTGTGTGAGAGCGCAGATGGACACGTAGGTGATCGGCTTGGGTGAATGTCTTCTGACAAACAGGACATTCAAAAGGTCTCTCTCCTGTGTGGGTGCGCAGATGGTTACGTAGTTGACTAGTCCGGATGAACGTCTTCTGGCAAACAGTACACTCAAAAGGTTTCTCTCCTGTGTGAGTGCGCAGATGGACACGTAAGTTACCGGCGAAGGTGAATGTCTTCTGGCAAACAGCACACTCGAAAGGTTTCTCTCCTGTGTGAGAGCGCAGATGGCCACGTAGTTTATTGGCTTTGGTGAAAGTCTTCTGGCAAACAGTACACTCAAAAGGTTTCTCTCCTGTGTGAGTGCGCACATGGAGGCGCAGGTCATTGGTTTGGGAGAAAGTCTTCTGGCAAACAGCACACTCGAAAGGTTTCTCTCCTGTGTGAGTGCGCAGATGAATACGTAGTTGACTAGTCTGGATGAACGCCTTCTGGCAAACAGAACACTTAAAAGGTTTCTCTCCTGTGTGAGTGCGCAGATGGACACGTAAGTTACCGGCGAAGGTGAATGTCTTCTGGCAAACAGTACACTCAAAAGGTTTCTCTCCTGTGTGAGAGCGCAGATGGCCACGTAGTTTATTGGCTTGGGTAAATGTCTTCTGGCAAACAGTACACTCAAAAGGTTTCTCTCCAGTGTGAGTGCGCAGATGGCGACGTAGGTTACCGGCGAAGGTGAATGTCTTCTGGCAAACAGTACACTCAAAAGGTTTCTCTCCTGTGTGAGAGCGCAGATGGACACGTAGGTCACCGGCTCGGGTAAAGGTCTTCTGGCAAATAGTACATTCAAAAGGTTTCTCTCCTGTGTGAGAGCGCAGATGGACACGTAGGTCACCGGCTCGGGTGAAGGTCTTCTGGCAAACAGTACACTCGAAAGGTTTCTCTCCTGTGTGAGAGCGCAGATGGCGACGTAGGTCACCGGCTTTGGTGAATGTCTTCTGGCAAACAGTACACTCGAAAGGTTTCTCTCCTGTGTGAGAGCGCAGATGGCGGCGCAGATCAGTGGTTCGGAAGAAAGTCTTGTTGCAGAACAAGCACTCGAAAGCGCTGCTTTTGGAGTGGGCGCTCACGTCCATTTTTCCTTGTAGGTGCGTTAAGTCGGGCTGGGGCTATTGTCGGTTTCCTCGTCTATCAGCAAATTGGAGCTTGCTTTGAACGTAAACGTAGCTGCTGCAAACAACTTCTGAAAAGAAGCAAAAACGATATTACGATTAGTACGTCTGATTTTGAAAAAGATGTACTGTACATGAGAACCTCTCTGGAAAACCAAGTGTGTACATGTATTCATTATTTACTGCATACTTACATGTATTCAGTAAATAATGAATACATGGCCATGTATGCAGTATTTGCTGAATACCTTGGCATGTATACACGTAGTTTCTGTGTGATTTTTCGTGTGTACATGCCAAGGTATTCAGCAAATACTGCATACATGGCCATGTATTCATTATTTACTGAATACCTGTAAGTATGCAGTAAATAATGAATACATGTACACACTTGGTTTTCCAGAGCTAGTTCGGAACCGATGATAGAAAACCGATGATGTCATAATAGCTGCCTGACGGTCGCACCGCCATTCGTCGAGTACGGACATTTCGTACTGTAAGTCCGTTGTTTAATTTTCATCTCATGTAAAAAGACGGGAAAGTCGATTTGGTATGACTACGGAAACACCGTCAGTCATCCTTTTATACTTCTTTTTCCCGTAAAACTACGGAACAGATGCGGTAACAATAACGGTAGTGTAGGAACTGCCATTTACTACGGAGATCTGGCCCTGGCGCGCCGGAGGGGAGGGGGTGCGATGCGAGTCGAGAAGCCCGGCGAGTCCTCGCGACGCAATACATTGTTGGGCCAGGTAAGAGGGGGCACACTGCAAACTGAAGTGTGTACTTAGTACACACTTCTAGGTGCGTGCTTGCAAGCACACACTAAATGGTGTGTGCTTGCTAAGTTGACTGCTAGCAACAGTCAACTTGCAAGGCACCCTCTTGCAGGTGCATGCATGCTTATCGTGATAATAAATCAAACAAATCAAACGAATGAAGTTGTTTCTTATCAGACCCCTATCATATGAAGGCTCGTTTAAATTTTTTAAATTTAGTTAAAATGTTGAATTGTCTAAAAAGTATCATCTGCTAAAAATCGGTGATTTCGGCCAAGATTTTTGGCGGTTTTGAGCTGGAGTTCTACTAGTAACCATCGCTCGTCGTAACTCCTGTCGGAATTTCATTGTTTGTGTACAGTGCGTGGCGGCCGGGGGCGGGCCGGAGGCGGGCCGGGGGCGGGCTGGAGGTGGGCTGGGGGCGGGCCGGGGGCGGGCCGGGGCGGGCTGGGGCGGGCTGGGGCGGGCCGGGGGCGGGCTGGGGCGGGGGCGGGCGGGGCGGGCCGGGGGCGGGCCGGGGGCGGGCCGGGGGCGGGCTGGGGGCGGGCCGGGGGCGGGCCGGGGGCAGCAAGGCGCTGGTCGTGAGGGGCGCCGTGGACCCGCCCGCCCCACCTGCCCCTGCGCTTATAGCAGCATCGTGCAGCGAGCCGCCCGCTGGACACTACTGTGTACTCACTGCGGCCAGCTCGGCCCCGCCCCCAAAAAGTAGGGAACTCCTGGCTGGCTAGTAGACTATAATGGCACGAGCATATTCTTGGGATAGCCCAAGTTGTTTGCTGCGACGAAAACAAACAACGAAGTTTATGTTCTTTCCAAACAGAATTGCGCGCGCGCGTGCAAAACGTGCGTAGAATACATGCGATAAAAGAAAGGCTACACTGCGGGGAACAATATATGAAGGACTTCGCCGCGCCATTCGGGGCGGAATAATGGACGTATGTGGCACGGAAAATCAACGACATGAATGGCATCCGTACGTCCTTGAGTCTGGGCCGCCGCAAGGGCCGCTCGCATAGTCGGGAGAGCACGCAGAGAAGGGGACACAGCTTCACGAGGGCGCCGGGCAGGGCGGGGCGGGGTGGGGTGGGGCCTGGCGGGCGGGGTGCGCTGCCATGGGAGTGGTGCCCCCGATGCACCGCGCGTCGCGTCGCTGTCCGTTCGGGTGACTCCGCGGCACGGTGCGGACTGCGGACGGCAGTTGGAACGCCCCCAAGTGCTGCACCCGCCCCGCCCCGCTCCGCCCCGCCCCGCCCCGCCCCGCCCCACCCCGCCCCACACCACGCCGCGCTTTAATTCTCACAATACGGCTCGCCGACGAGCAGCGGCAGCGGCAGCGGCGGCAGCGGCGGCAGCAGCAGCGCAGCGCACCTAGCGGCGGCTCCGCGCGGGATAGGAAGCGAATCCCGACAAGCTCAGCGCATGCGCAAAAAAAAGGGATTACTTTCACCCACAGACGGGCGCCGGCCGGCAGGCACCGCCGCGGGGTGGTAGGGGCACCCAGAGAACCAGTTAGTTGGTTGAAGGAAACAAAATTTAGTTCCTAAACCCGACTAACTTTTGGAACCCTCGTTTTCAACAAAATATTGATGGGCCAGTAAAATTTTAGCAAACTTCATATTTGATCAAATCAGTAGTTCCAATTTAGTTCATAAAGCTAAAATTTTTGTCGGTTTTGAATTTGGTCCCCTAAACACGAGGGGGAATTCACTTCCGTAATACACTGTACACCTGATCAGGTGCATGATCCATGTATTACGCCGTAACACACGTAATGTAATACCGAAAAACACGAGAATGTGCTTTAAGGTGATAAAATCTTGTGTGTAATACAGGTGTAATACAGGTGTAATACATGTGTAATACCGTGTAATACCGAGTAGTCTGTACAAGATTTTCCGATGTGAATTCCCCCTCGCCTAAGCTAAATGGTCATTTCTGGGTGGGGTCAGAAAGCGGCATGCGGGAATGCGGGCGCAGCAGAGAGTCGGAGGGAGAGCATGGCGGAGAGAGGGAGAGAGAAAGAGGGAGAGAGAGAGGAGAGAGAGGAGAGAGAGAGAGAGAGAAAGAGAGGGAGAGAGAGAGAGAGAGAGAGAGAGAGAGAGAGAGAGGGGGGGTTGTTTCCCAGTCGATCCCTCAGCGGGGAGCCGTTAGCTTTAGTGACGGCGTCGAGATGTTGATTGGAGATTCATATTGATCACGGGCGCGCCGCGCCGGGCAGTAGGCCATTAACATCGGCATCATGAGCGTCAGCAGGGCCTCGGCCGCCTGCTCTGGAGTCAGCTCCAGCCGCTCCAGGGGCGCCCAAGGTGGTGACACGGCGATAACTGCGGGAGGAGGGGGGAGGGGGGGGGGGGTCCCCTGGGGGCGGAGCGGGCGATACTTATTGAGCCACACCATGCAATATGGATGCACAAGTGCCCCCCAGCGGCCCACCCCCACCCCAACCCCTATCGCTACTAACGCCACCGCAGCGTGGAACAGGTGTATCATGGCGCACCTGGCCCGGCCCGGGGTGGGCGGGGCCCGCACCCGCACCGCCATGTGCACCGCCAACGGCGGGCCGGGCCGGGCCATCAGCTAGTACACACTGTAAACGCAGTGGCCGTTTTTAATGCAAAAATTTTGGCGCTCTCTAAAGAACGCCATTTATTGGCCATTTTTAATGCCAATTTTTGGCATTCTCCGAAAGGAACGCCAATTTTTAGCGTCCAAAGAAGGAACAGCGCCAAATTTTGGCGTTAAAAATGGCCCGAAATTGGCGTTCTTTTGGAGGCCACTGGCTTAACAGTGCATACAGCGCGCACCGCAGCGCGTCCACTCCACTGTTTTCAAACAAAAATTCCAATGGTCTGCGATATACAGGGTGACTTTTTTCCGACTTAATATATTTCGGGGGCGTGTAGGGGGTGCCTAGAGAAGTGTTTCGATATAGGACACTTAGGGTCGGAAATGAAAATTGGCGGTGCTACGCCAGATTTAAATTTGAAAAATTGCGCCGGAAGGTAGGCAACCCACCCGTAAGGCGGAGTTTCGCGGGCGAGAGGGTAGGGCCAGTGGGGTGGCCTTACCCCTGTAGCCATCCCCCGCACATCGGGAGCCGTTCACCAGTGACCCGCGAACATCTTCCGCGGTTCCGCTAGGAGCCGCGGCAACCCCTCACAGTTCCGCGAGGACCCGCGGTCACCCCCGCGGTTTCGTCAGGACCCGTGGCCTCGCCCGGGCGGGGGATGGCGAAAAGGGTAAGGCCACCCCGCTGGCCCTACCCCGTCGTCCGCTACGTCCCACCTTAAGGGTGGGTTGCCTACCTTCCGGCGCAATTTTTCAAATTTAAATTTAGCGTAGCGCCGCCAATTTTCATTTCCGACCCCAAGTGTCCTATATCAAAACGCTTCTCTAGGCACCCCCTACACGCCCCCGAAATATATTAAGTCGGAAAAAAGTCACCCTGTATTTACACTGTAAAAAAATATCCTCGAAAATTTACAAAATTTTTCGTAATTTGTGATTTACAACTATTGTTGTAATTTTACGGTCGATATCGTAACTTTACAAAGGCCAATTTCTGTTCGTTGAAGAAGGTCAAGTCGATAGCAAGTGTCATTAAAGTTTTGTAATTTTTACGATTTGACATCGTTATTTTACAACATTTCTCATGGAAATTTTTTCCGTAACCCTTAAAAATATTTCTCACAGTGATCTAATAACAAAAAGTTCCTGACCACAGCGTCATCGAGTTACATAAAACCTCTGCGGATAACGCCGTCCTGTCAGCAGCGCGAGAGAGGCGGGTCGCGTCGCAGCGGAGCGGCTTCAGCAATGAGGAAAACGTATCATGGCTGGCTCCGCCCGCACCCAGGAGGAGAGGAGGAGAGAGGCAGGGGAGGACCTTGGATACACCAACCCTCCTCCCCTCTCACCATCTTTTTCCTCCTTCATTTTCTCTCCCTCTCCCTCTCCTCCCCCCCCCCCTCTCTCTCTCTCTCACACACACACACGCACGCGCGCTCCTTTTCATCCCCTCTCCGCACGGACGGACCTCCGCTCAGTTCATTTGTTTCCGTCGGTTGGCCGCCCGCCCCGCCCAGCCCCGCCCCGCCCCGCCCCGTCTGGCCACCTACCGGACAGCGCCCTCCCTACTAGCATTGGCATTAAGTGAGCCGATTTGTCCGGCCCAGGCTCTCTCTCTCTCTCTCTCTCTCTCTCTCTCTCTCTCTCGTTCGGCGGCGATTCCAAAAGACCGCATAATGAATACAGATTCCACCTCCTGCCCCTCGCTTCTTACTCACACACTCGCCCTCTCTGTCACACACAAATCACAAAACACACACACACACACACACTTACACTCACACAGTGGTACTTACGAGCCGCCACGGCCTTGGCCTGCTCTGTGTCTTTTTGTCGCACTGCGGGACCACACGAATGATGCACTGCACTAGCATTGCACACACGTGTTGTCAAGTGTAATAAAATACACCATTCTTCTCTCTTCATCTCGCTCACTCTCGCTCTCTCTCTCAATCTCGCTCTCACTCTCGCTCTCACTCACTCGCTCACTCTCGCTCACTCTCTCACTCGCTCACTCACCCACTCACTCTCTCTCTCTCTCACACAAGGTAAAAAGAGGACAAGGCATCACACTATTGATACAAACTGTCGCGACTTTCTATGCAGTGTAATATGCTTGTCAGTCTTATAGTAGCACACATTTTTCGTTGCACCTCTGCCAGTGCGGGAGCACCACGAAATTCCAAGCGGACGCCTGAACTAGACCTACGCGCTGCGCGGGGCGGGGCTCACGCTCGCGCCCGAAATGCTTCGATCTAGGCGCGCGCAAGAATTTGCTCTCGACTCGGCCAAAGTGGCGAGGAGAAACGAGATTGGAGGCAGGGCGGGGCGGGGAAGGGCGGGGCGAGGCGGGGCCGCGCAGTGTGTACCGAGCTGAAGCGATTCATCAGCTGCCTTACGCTGCGGTAAACAAGTCTCCTCAATGGAATCGCACCGCCACTTTCCCTATCGCGGCCGAGAGCAGAGGAGGATCCGAGCCGAGCCGAGCCGAGCCGAGCCGAGCCGAGCCGAGCCGAGCCGGGCCGGGCCGAGCCGAGCCGAGCCGAGCTCTCGTGGAGGAGAGTAAAGCGGCGCAGGCAGCGCCTGGCCTGGGCTTTTGTTTGTTTTCACGACACGGAGGAGTGCTTCTCCGCGGGGCGGGCGGGGCGTCGCGGGGCCGCCAGAGGCGCCCGCGAGTCCCTCGGCGCTAATCCGCACCTCTACATAAGCGTGAGTCAGAAGTGCGTCCGTCACGAATGAACGATAATGAAGAGCTGCGTGTGGTTGCAGGGCCGCGAGCCCGTCGTGTCGCGAGGCGCCTGTTTTAAACATGATTATCATTCGATTGTGAAAACGTTTGGATTCAGCAGACGCGAGGCGGGGCGGGGCAAACGGTAAGAACGGGCATAAAGGCGGCGTTTGCAGCGTAATAGAGAGCGCAAGGCGCTCGGCAAAGCCGCACAGAGCGACTTCACAGGGTTCTGCTGCGAGGAATTCCCCGCGACTGTGGTTTATGGCTTCGGGTGAAGGGGAGGGGCGGGGGCGGGGGCGGGGGCGGGGGCGGGGGCGGGGTGGGGGTGGCGCCGCGCGGCGAGGGGCGGCGAGGGGCGGCGCTAGCAGTTGCCAGATTCAGGAGCACTGCGGGGAACAAACTTTAGGTTCCGGCGGGGCAAAGGAGCGGTGTGGCAGCAGCGGCGGCAGCGGCGGCAGCGCAATGCGGTGGACACGCGACCTCCCACGTCTACACTGTCGAGACCAGCATGCTGCAGCAGACCACACGAGGTGCCCCGCCCCGCCCCGCCCCGCCCCGCCCCGCCCCGCCCCGCCCGAGACACAGCGCAAGAAACGAGCACCCGCCCCGCCCCGCCCACAGCTCAGCCTCCAGGCCACTGCGGGAGCGCCTGTCAACCGACGAGTAGGCAATGCCGCGGCACACTCGTGTCCAGCGGGACTGCCTACCCACGAGGGTGTCACGGAGAGCGCCCGTCGAGTAGGCAATGCCGCGGCACACTCGTGTCCAGCGGGACTGCCTACCCACGAGGGTGTCACGGAGAGCGCCCGTCGAGTAGGCAATGCCGCGGCACACTCGTGTCCAGCGGGACTGCCTACCCACGAGGGTGTCACGGAGAGCGCCCGTCGAGTAGGCAGAGCCGTCAAACACTGTCGTCGGGCGGAACTGCCTACCCCCGAGCCCGAGGGCGCCTATAAGGAGAGTATGGGCAGGAGGTACCGTCCAACAGCGGGACCGGGGAGGACTGCGGCCCAGGGCGGTGTCCTCGAATACAAGGCCGGCAGCCAGGCCAAACGGCACCCTGCAGTTCTCTATTTAGGGGAGGAATCCCCCGGCCTACACTCAAACACACGCACACACAAATACACACACACGCACACACAAGAGCGCCCGGATGATGCTTGAGGGAGGGAAAGGGTGGACTGGTGGGAGTAGCCCGGCGCACAGCCCTGCAGGGCGGGGCGGCTCCCTGCTGGACCAGTGTCAAGACTTTCCTCCTCCCATCCCCACACTTTTCCCTTTTCTTTCTTGTGTTTTTTTTTTGGATGGCGTTTTCCTGTATCCTCGGCCCAGGCTCCGACCTTGTTGGAACGGAGTCAGGAAGTGGAAAAAACGAGGAGCGCGGCTGGCAGTGCAGAGAAACAGGCTTAAATATTTTTGTGTAATTATCCTCTTTGCGAAATTATAACTTGTTAAAGGCACCAACGGGGATGCAACAACGGCAAATGTCTTTCCCTCATACTTTTTTTAAAAAATAGATCTTATTAAACACGGTCGCGTAAGTTGCGCGGCAAGTTTAATGTTAAAACTCCGCGTTTGCGAACAGATTTGTGAGCCTTTGGCTCGAAGAGAAAAAAAAACTTGCCCCGGTGTGCCCGGCTGGCTGGCCAGCGGGAGGGCAAAGGGAACCTTGCCGCACCGGGCGGGCGGGCGCTCAGTGCAGGATAGACTGTGCTGCCGTCATTACAAAACCATTGCCCCGGGGAAAAACAAACTTTCAGGACGGAGGTCGGCTGGCCTTGCCCGCCGCGCCCCGCCCCGCCCCGCCCCGCTCCACCCCACCCCGACCGGCCCCGCCCCACCCTGCCCCCGCGGTGCAATAGGGACGCAGGTTGGCCAAACCTAATAAATGTGCTGGCCTCTGATGCTGGTGTGCGCGAGAGAGGGAGAGCGGGCCGGGCAGCAAAGGGGTCATGAATCTAAATATTCCCAACAGTACACACACACACACACGCGCGCGCGCGACGCACAGCTCTGTACTGGGGCGACCATCCCAGCTGGACAGGAAGCTGAACATTCGCCCGCCCGCGCGGTCGGTGAAAGAGGATGGAGAGCGTTCAGGGTGCGGTGGGGTGCGGTGGGGTGCGGTGGGGCGGGGCGGGGTACACTGTGAAAAATATTCGTAAGAGTTACGGGAAAATTTTCCATGAGAAATGTCGTAAAGTTACGATATCAAATTGTAAATTAACAAAATTTTAAGGACACTTGGTATCGACTTGTAATTCTTCAACGAGCACAAATAAACGTTCGTAAATTTACGATTTCGATTGTAAATTTACAACGTTATTTGTAAATAACAAATTACGAAAAAAGTCGTAAACTTACAGACATATTTTTCACAGTGTAGGGTGAGGTAGAGTGGGGCGGGGACCAGTATGATGGTAGGGTAGGGTAGGGTAGGGTAGGGTAGTGTAGGGTAGGGTAGGGTAGGGTAGGGTAGGGTAGGGTAGGCAAGGGCAGGGCAGGGCCGTGGAGAACAGGACAGATTGGGGAAAAAAGCGCCATGAAGGCATTTCTGTCTACCACTCCTCCTACCCGTACCGTACCATCCCACCGCAGGGCATCGTGGACTGGAATATAAAGAAAAAAAGAACGAGTCTGTGCGTGAGAGAGAGAGAGAGAGAGAGAGAGAGAGAGAGAGAGAGAGAGAGAGAGAGAGAGAGAGAGAGAGAGAGAGAGAGAGAGAGAGAGAGAGAGAGAGAGAGAGAGAGAGAGAGAGAGAGAGAGAGAGAGAGAGAGACGTAGGGCTGTGTGTGTAATGCGCGCCCCGGAGCGTTAAAGTAGAGAGAAGACAGGGCAGCGGGGAGAAGGGACTCAGGGCCACGGGCGGTAGGGCGGTGTCTCTGCCGTCCAGGCCTTCCCGCACCCCGCCCAGCCACGACCGCCTCCAGCCCGCCCCGCCCCGCCCCGTCCCGCCCCACCTCGCCCCACCTCGCCCCGCCCTGAGTCGAGTCGGCTGATCTGCCGACTGAGCAGCGAGCAGCCCTGGTCCATCCATGCCCTGCCGCCGGCTGCCCACACAACATCTCCCGACCACAGGCCGTCACTTTGCACCACAGAGAGAGCTAGTCCGCCCCGGCCCCCAGCCCGGCCCCATAGCTTAAACCGGGCGGGGCGGGCGGGACGGACGGGGACAGGGTTCGACAGGGTTGCCTGATAGGAAGGCAAAAGTTTGTACGCACGCACCTGTGTGGGGCAGATCGGTATCTCCGCCTGCCTACTAGGAAAACTCTCCACACATGAGAATACGACATTTTGCCTTGTAGGCCAGCCGGCCGGCCTGCAGGGGCGGGAGGGAAGGCAGGCGCGTTATAAGGGGGAGGGGGGGCGATTTCCCCCTCCCCCCATGGCCTCTAGTAAACCGCCTGAAAAATAGGCAACGTGAGCTGCAAAACCCCTGTATGTAGGCAACCCAACGGGCACCCAAAGCGCCGGGCCGGCATCGAGGTCGGCTCGGCGGGTCCAGCCCAGCCGGGTCGCGCTCTCACTCCTTCTCCTTGACCCCCGACGCCGACGCCGGCCCTTGGCCCCCAGTCTGCGCGGCCAGCCGGCCGACCAGACACGCGACCCGACGCCGCCGGCGGCCGGACTCGGGGCTCGGGTGCTTATGGCCGGGGCGGGGGTGGGGCCGGGGCGGGGGCGGGGCACAGCAAGGTGGTTCCACGTCTGCACTCACGCCGCGCCGGTTACACTTGCCCCGGTCCAAAGCCTGCCTACTAGGCAACATCTTCATAGCTGTGAAGAAGGATCGCCCAGCGCGGTTTTTTTTAGGGGGGAGAGAGGTGGAGCGACCCCCCCCCCCCTTCCCCCCTGTCAGGTCTGAAAGCCGCCTCAAAGGTAGGCAACATGAAGCGCAAAGCTCCCTGCATGAAGACAACCCACATCACATCGCCCCTCCCGGCGCTCCCTGGCGTCGATACCCGATCCGACCCGCGCCCGACCAGTGCTGCCAGATAAGTAGGCAAAACCCGCCCAACACACAGCCGTGCTTGCGAGAGGGGCGGGGACATGTGTCGGATCGGGTATGGACGCCAGGGAGCGTCGGCCCGGGGACACTGGTCCACCGAAAGGGGGTCCGGTAGACGTCTGTTCCACACCAGGATAGAGTGACACCCGCGGCCGGGCCGGGCCGGGCGGGATGTCAACGTGACGTCCGCGACGATGAGTAATCCTGACCCGCCCCGGGTCGGCGTGGCGCCGGAGAGGACGGGACAACCCGGCAGCGGCAGCCCGGCCCGGCGTGACGGCCGGCTCAAGGGGATTACGGCGCGGGGCGGGGGCGGTGCGGGACTGGAGGGGGATCAGAACCGGGAGCGGGAGCGGGAGCGCCGGCAGCGCAGGGAAGGGCATATCATTATTGTCTCCGGTCCGGGTGGAAACACTGCCGGGCGGGGCGGAGCAGGGCGGGGCGGGGCGGGTGGGGCCGCGCCCCGGGCCCCACCCTGACAGGCGGTGGACTTGTTGCGGGGCTGGGCTGACATGCACGGAGGACGGGCGGCCACCACGCCCCGCCCCGCCCCGCCCCGCCCCGCGCAGCCAGCCGCGCCCCGCCGCACCACGCCCCCGAGGTGTTGGCAAACTCACACATCAGCTCAGCCCGGCACCACGATGACGACGGTACTCCATCACCCGGGGCGGTGCGGGCCGGTGCGGAGGTTCAAGCAGGACACACGCACACGCGCACGCACGCCGGGACACGACACGACACGGCACTACACGACGCGGACACGCGTGCCGCGTGGGCAGGGCAGGGCACGGCAAGGCCCGAGAGCAAGCGCCAGGCAGGCTCCACCTCGCTGGCCCAACCCGTACGCTCGGCTCGGCTCTCGGCCTGTGCCTGCCTGTGCGCGCGCTGTGCGCCCGGCTCGGCTCGGCTCAGCGGCGGTGCGAAGGCGACGCCTGGCGAGAGGAGACTAGACTAGACTGCACGTCTGCTCCACTCCGCAGGCACAGTCGAGCCGAGCCGAGCCGAGCCGAGCCGAGCCGAGCCGGGGCGGGCAGGAGACCCCCTCGGGCCGCGCCGGGCCGGGCCGGGGTGGCGTGGAGGGGGGTCCGCGAGTCCGCTCAGCTCCGCGGGGTTCCGCGGGCGGGGGCTGCGGGGGTGGCGGCAATGGGGTGGGGCTCTGTGGGGTCGCGGGGGTTAGGGGGTGGGGCCCGGCGCGGGGCAGGGGGGTCGTGGGGGTGGGGCCCGATGAGGGTCGGCGTGGCAGGGTGGGGCCGGGGCCAGGCTAGGCCAGGCCAGGCTGCCGCTGTGCGACGCGCTGCTCCCCGGCCGGGCCGGGCCAGCGCAGCGCCACGCTCGCTAGCGCCAGCGCCGTGTAACGAGCGAGAGCAGAAAGAGACAGAGAGAGAGGAGCAGGGCGAGCAGGGTACGCAAAGACAGAGGGGGAAGGGCGGGGCGGGATGAGTCACGGGAAGGCGACGAAATGGAGGGGGTGGAAGGACCTCATCTGCCCCCCCTCCCCCCGCGGGTCGAGGGGTGCTCGCGCACAAAAGGGGCTAGCATGTACGATGGAAAGAATTAGGAGGAACGAGGAGGGCATTTAAAAGCGATGGTGTTCCGGGCGGGGCGTGGCGGGGCGGGGGGACCGGCGCGGCGGCCCCGGTTTGCAGCACGGCCCATGTCAGCCGGGACCCCACCCGGACTGCAGGGGCTGCGCACTGCCCTGCCCATGCCCAAGGCCCCGCAGCCGCCGCCTCGCCTCACCGCGGCGGGGCGGGGCGGGGCGGGGCGCGGGGGGCCGTAGTGTTGTTGGGGACGCTACGCCCCTGGAGGGCCGTCACGGCCGTTACACTACAATACACTGCGGAGCGCAGCAGGACACAGCCCAGCGGCGGCCCGAGCACGGCCTCACAGCTGCAAGGCCGAACAGGAATGTTTGCGTTACATACCACAGAGAGACGTGGGATGGCGGATAAGAAAGCACAAAATTAAGAGTGGTAGTCTGGTCAAAAAAAAACAACAAAAAAACATACATGTTAAGTGGGTGCTTATGAGGAGGTAAACTGTCATGTAACCAACATCTTTTTCAAGGAATACCAAAGTTTTGTACTTTCTGTATACAGTATTAAAAAAAAAATTAAAAAAGAAAGTTGGAGTTGTAAGTGGTTAAAAAAAAAATAAAAAAATAAACTTCTACTTGTGACTTAGCATGAGTTTAGTTTGTTCTTTCGAATCACACAAAATGTATGCAAAATGCGCAAGGACTTTTTTTTTTTTTGCAGTGACGAAGTTTAAAAGTTTATTGTGTGTCGGGCACTAATATTGATGTCTGTTTTTAATTCTTCTTTGTATGAAAGTTTGAACCACTCATGCAAATCACCCCATGTCAAATGTTGTTGAGTTTACCTTTGATTGTTAGTTCATTTTTTTAAAAATATGAATAAAATAAGAAAAATTTCTAGGAAATTTGATACTGATGGGGATGGAGATGATGAATCTAGCAGCCTGTAAACAGTGTTAGATTTGGATTCAGAGATAAAATTAGGTACAACTCGGGGGGTCATCTTTCCTCCCATTCATATAATGAGAGGAATTTTAATACACCATATTCTCACAGTTACAATCTCCATTTATTCCTAAGGTAAGTTGAAAGAACATAATTAAAAATTGTCATAATTCTATTACGTCAAAGGATTGTACCAAAATCTTTCAAACAATTATTAAAGAGATAAATTTCCATGAGGACAAACAATTATTGTTTCAAGAATTATGATGTTGATGAGCTGCGAAGTGTTGAGAGCATTATTTCAGTATGATTCTGAGGTAATGATATTGATTTCTTTCACATGAAAATGAAACATACTATCACTTGAATGTAAGAGCTCCATTCAAATGTACTAAAAACAAAACACAGGAGCTCAAAAAATACCTTACATTAATTATAATATAATTTAACTCACATTACTGTAATGGAGATCACATTATGTGCAAAACAAGTAAAATAAAAGAAAAAGAAAAAAGGAAATCACAAAATACATACTGTAAATAATTGGCAATTACAACTGACCCTCTGCAGGTCGCATGACATAAGTCATTCAAAAGAAACTCACACAGTGAGAGGATGTGACAAGTAAATCTTTTCACTGTTCATTAATTCAAAGTGTAAAACTTAAGAGAAAATCCAATCAACAAGAGTGAAATTTTTTAAACATTTAGAACAATTGAGTCAGCATAACATGAAACCGTGTTATCAAATAGTAAAACTGTGAAGCAACATAAATAACATAGATGCGGCCTTCAGAGGATCAAACATATATTAAAGGAAAGAACACTCCATTAAATGTACTTTGTGTGAGTAAGGGCACCTTCCCCAAATGTTGGATCTGTCATACGAGACCAATCAGTCTGTCCAACAACAAAACCGATAGCACGCATCTTTTCTTGTTTTCGACGCTCTTCCAAATCAGCCCATCGTACCTAGACATACATAATATTCTTGTGAGAATGTCAAAGAGAATAAAGAGCACCCTTCATGCAATCCAGCAGATTTTAGTATAGTATCTGATATACTACACAATACAAACCTGCTTTTTGCCAGGTGTGGCTTTTCTCTCCTCGTAGTTGTCTGGTAGTTGTAACCAATCCTCTAATGTTTGAGGGGCACCATCCTTTCTTCTCTTCGCCAAACCATCCAATCGGTCTGGAAATTTCAAATATGATGGGTGGCACTTTAAGGGGTGATATGCAGAAATGGGTATAGACTATGTTTGCTGTGATATGCATAACTCTTTTTGCATATAAAACACTGTAAATGTGTGTGTCAAAAACTACAACTGAGAACAAACAAACTGAACAGAAAATACAAATGCAAAAACAAATAATAAAACCAAAATTGGAAAATTTGCTAATGTCTAGAGCAGAATACAAAATCTTCTGTTTTGATACCTGCTGTACACTGATCACAATTCTTCAGCATTGCATGCAAGCACTATGCTTCAAAAGAAATATCCAATTGCGCAGTAGCAAGAGCAAAGCTAAAACGCAAATTACCATAACGCAAATGATAAGACAATTGTGCTGCTATACGCTTGAATCTCATAATTCAAAAACAAATTGTATTGTGTCTGTTGAATTAGATACCGACACACCCGTTTTCATACCACTTTCTGTCTCCACACTAACAGCCACAACTTTTCTCAGAAAACATGTACTGAGGCAGAGCAGACATCTACAATGATACTACCACAGTGGTTACTCACCCATTTTATCTCCTTGAGAATCCATTGCTTCCCACTTGCTCATAAAGACATTGGCCTGAAACAATTGGTATTTATTAGAAAACACACATTAAATTGTAACATTAAGGTACCACAGAATGATAACACTTACTTCATCTTCATTTTCCTCCTCATCTTCCTTTTTATTTTCCTTCGACTCAGGATCTGAATCATCCTTAAACTCATCATCAGAAACATCTTCCATTTCTACATCTGGAATGGCAGCTGACTGAAGCATTGATGTTGGATCAGTACGCATAAACTGAGGGGGGGTTTCCTCCCATTTCTTTATTGTGTCTTCAATATCCTTTTCACTTCTATTATGAATATTATGCTTTAGACAGTTTTGAAGATCTCTATCAAGTTCACAAATGTACAACTGAGGAAGAAAGGATAAGATATATTAGCAATACCAACAAAATTGACCCAGCACAAGACGGGTAAAATTTCAACACTTACCTGGAATCCTTTAGTTTTAGCAAAGTTCCACATTTCCTCAAAGTGTGCTACCTTATCATTAACAGCATCAACAATAAGGAAACTGAAATACCCGTCACTTATAGTTTTCTTAAATGCCCTCACTAGAGAGTCACGATAAGTCTTTTCCATGGCTGCTTCATACTCATACTCCATCACCTGTCACCAAACAATACAGATAAGATATTTTACGTATTTTTATTTTTTATGTTTGAAGTGCACTCAAATGGAAAAATAAGAATGACAGTGGCTTCATCATCTTTATCAACGATTTCGGTCCTCACCTTGGTTTTGACTCGCCGTCCGGTCTCCGGGTCACGCTCTTCTTTCTCGACCTCCGTCATGAAGTAGTCATCCAGACTGAGCATTCTCGGCGTGGCTCCTCCTTGCTCCACCTCCTTGTCCTTGATGAGCTTGGCGAGGTACGACTTGCCGGATCCGGGTGGGCCTCGCAGGATGATGACCAGGTTGGTGGGGCGGCGGGCGCGCTCCGGGGAGCACAGCAAGTCCTCGATGCGCACGGGCTTGGGGACCGCGGGCCCCGCCGGCTTCGCTGAGACGGAGGGCGGAGGTGGGGCGGGGGGTAGGTCAGACACCGGGGAAGGCCTTCGGCGCACGCGACGGTCGAGCTCACGCTCGGAGCCAGGACCACGCTCACGCTCCCGCCAGTGGGGTCCCGGCCCGGGCCCCGAGCCCGTGGCAGGGGGGCCGTTCCTGGGCCGGTCAGGGAAGCGGTCACCGAAGCGATCTCCGCCAAAGCGGTCCTCTTCGAAGCGGTCTCGCACAGGTGGCCTGCGGTCTCGTTCTCGTTCTCGTTCTCGATCTCGTTCTCGGTCGCGGTCGCGTTCCCGGTCCCGCTCGCGGAAGAAGCGCTCTCGGTCCTCCCGCTCCCGGTCCCAGCTGCGGTCGCGTTCTCGGAAGCGGTCGCGGTCGAAGCGATCCCGATCCCGCTCCCGCTCGCGCCAGGTGGGGCTGCGCGGTGGGCTGGAGCGTGACGTCGATGCGCTGCCGCCGTGGCCGTAGTCGAAGGTAGCGACGGGCTCCAGGGTGGGCGCGGCTAGTGCGGCGGCCGGCGGGGGTGGGATGGCGGGGGCGCCGTGGCCGTAGTCCACGACGGTGGGCAGCTTGAAGTCCTCGACAGGGGCGGGTGAGGGAGCAGGAGCCACCGCAGAGCCGGCGACAGCGGCTTCCCAGCGGTCCACTGGTCTCACCCCTCCATGGTTCCAATCACGTTCGATGGGCACCAGGAGGCGTTCCTCTGAGCTGGGCCCTGGTTTGGGCTCCTCTTTGTCGTAATGGTGCCTCGGCATGTCCCGGCCGAAACGGTCCACAAACACCTCACGACCCTTAGGGTCATCGCGGGGCCCAAGGGGTCCTCTAGGCTCATCGCGGTCTCCGGCGGGCCCAGGACCTGGACCCCCTCTGAAGTCGTCACGGGTACCTGGGGGGCCTCTGAAGTCATCTCGGGCACCTGAAGGTCCTCTGAAGTCGTCACGGGCACCAGGTGGACCTCTAAAGTCGTCTCGGGCACCTGACGGTCCTCTGAAGTCGTCACGGGCACCAGGTGGACCTCTTAAGTCGTCTCGGGCACCTGACGGTCCTCTGAAGTCGTCACGGGCACCAGGTGGACCTCTGAAGTCATCTCGGGCACCTGGAGGTCCTCTGAAGTCGTCACGGGCACCAGGTGGTCCTCTGAAGTCGTCACGGGCACCAGGTGGTCCTCTGAAGTCGTCACGGGCACCAGGTGGTCCTCTGAAGTCGTCACGTGCACCAGGTGGTCCTCTGAAGTCGTCACGTGCACCAGGTGGTCCTCTGAAGTCGTCACGTGCACCAGGTGGTCCTCTGAACTCATCTCGAGAGCCAGCCGCTTCTTTGAAGTTATCTCGAAGGCCTGGGATTCCTCTTAAATCATTATGAGGTCCAAGGGGTCCTCTCTGATCATCACGAGAACTAGAAGATCCTTCACTATCACCTTTGAAGAATACTCGGCGGTAATCATCTTTATGGCCAGCAGCAGATTGATTCTCAGCCATTAAATTACTATTATTATAACTAGAGTTTTCTTTGAGCTTTTCCGATTCATCAATCATCCCCTCATTCCACCCTGCTGGTCCCTTTACATTGCGTGCTCGCTCCTCAAAGCTAAGAGGAGAATTACGCACATTGGATTCTGCATTTTCCCTTGATCCTATAAAAACAAAAACAAAATATTTTGAGCAGTTTAAAAACAAGCACACAATTAAACTACATCTTTGATTATTGTAATTGAAACATTACAAGAATTTAACTGTACCTCCAATTTGATTAGCATTATATGTAGATGGACTAGACTTAGAATTGGTGTCATCTGACTTATTAGATCCAGGAAATCCGCTTCTTGATACAAATGGTCCTCTCTCAGCTGCTGCATTCAAACAAGAACAGTTAGTTAAAAAAATAGTTTCTTCACAATTAAAATTTTTGACTGAAAATAAAATAACATTTACCTCTGTTCTGATTGACTCTGTTTTCATCGGAAGGTCCTCTGGGGCCACCAAAGCGGTTGTCAACATCACCACGACTGCCATGGAAAGGTCCGATGCCTGAAGATGAACGTTCAAAAGTATTTGATTCAACGGTATTTGTGTTGGGGGTACATCTTGCATTGGGTCCAGTGGGTGTTTTCAGTAATGCTGCTCTTTGTGGAGGTCCTTGGTAGTTTGCAACATCTCTAGGACCATGTCTTGACAAATTTGATGATTCTCTAGGCCCTGCACCCAGAAGACCTTCTCGAGGACCAGCACCAAGCAGACTTGAACCATCTTTTGGACCAGAACCAAGGAGACCTGGATTTTTCTCTTTGGGCCCTTGCCCAAGGAGACTGTCTTTGGGTCGTTGTCCCATCTGGTTTAGACTTTCTCTATTACCCTGGCCAAACTGATTCGAGCGTTCTTTAGGACTATGGCCCAACAAGCCTTCACGGGGTTCTTTCCCTAGAAAGCTGCCCCCCTCTCGAGGACCAGAGCCAAGTAAACTTCCACCATCTCGAGGTCCAGAACCATGTTTGCCGCTCCCATCTCGAGGACCAGAGCCAAGTAAGCTGTTCCCTTCACGAGGACCAGCACCATGTTTGTTGCTCCCATCAAGAGGACCAGAGCCAAGAAGACTCCCTCCATCACGAGGTCCAGAACCAAGTAAACTTCCTTCATCACGAGGGCCAGAGCCAAGTAAACTACCACCATCACGAGGACCAGAGCCACGTAAACTTGTACCATCTCGAGGGCTGGATCCTAAAAGACCAGGAGGTTTATTTCCTCGGAAGTTTTGGGATTCTCTTGGTCCAGGACCCAACAAGCTTGGTCCATCTTGGGAACCAGGTCGTGAAACAGGACCATAACTAGAACCATCTCTGGGCCCTGAACCCAGCAGGCTAGGTCCGTCTTTATTACCAGAACCCACACTAGGGCCATCTCCAAGCAAACTAATTCCTCTTAAACGAGGACCAAATGGCTTGTCTCTGGAGTTTGACCCAGGTACAAAACGAGATTCATCTCTCGCATTTGATCCAGAACCAAACTGGGACCGATCTCTGGAGTTTGGTCCAAACTGACCATCTCTGGAACTTTGTCCAGACCCAAAATTTTCTCTAGGGCCAGAGCCCAGTAAGCTACTTCCCTCTCTTGAACCACTTCCAAAATTAGGTCCATCTCGAGGACCTGGTCCAAGCAGGCTGTTTCCTTCCCTTGCTCCAGGCCCAGGTCCAAGAAGACTTTGTGTTTTACGTGGAGAATCACCAAGCAAACCAACAGAGACTTCGTTGGAAGGTGTCTGTAACTGCTTTGGTGCAGAACCGAAAAGGCTGGGGCTGTTTCTGGACGGTGATGCGTGTAATGTTGAGGTAGTATTTGAAGCGGTGTTTGTGTCCAATGGGCCATCTCCAAGTAAACTAGGGCGGCTACTCTGAACAGATTGTGTATCATTACTTGTGTCTTTTGAAGATTGGCTGCTCAATTCATCAGTGGCTTTTAAACTGTCTTGCGAAATGTCATTATTCTCTTCTGGGTCATAAACAGCACCTAATTCAGTGTCAGATTGATGATCTTTGTCTGTTGCATTGCTGGAAGATTCAACATTCGGATTTGAAATTTTATCAGAGTTCTCCTTACCTTCCAATGTATCCTGAGCATCAACTTTGGAACCATCAGCTGTGTCTGATCCAACAGTGGATGACACTGGAACTTGATCGTTCGCTTCTTCTTCTTGAGAAGCAGCGCCACTATCAGGTAAAGGAACATTATCTGTGGAATCCTTGGAAACACCTGGACCAGCTAGGGAAGGGGATTCTTTCTGACCTCTATGAAAATTTATTTTCGGAGAAGGGCTGGGAGTAGTTTTTGCTTCGGAATCAGATCTTGGTTTTGGGGATTCTTCTTCACAAACACTTTCTTGTGTTGGGTCTGTTTCATCCATATTATCAGCGTAATCCTCAAAATCTTCAAAAGCTTCATTCTCTGGGTTTTCTGAATTCTCATTAACTGGATCACCACTGAATTCTCCGTCAGGATCACCACTGAATTCTCCTTCAGGATCACCACTGAATTCTCCTTCAGGATTACAACTCGTGTCTTCTTGAAACTCATTATCATCATTAGAGGGATCAGGCTGAAAATTATCGAAATTTCTTCCCCTAAAAGTGTCGTGAGAATCACCTCTATAATCATTCCGACGTTTCCTCTTGAAATCATTGCTTGGTCCACCTCTAGGGCCACCTCTTAAGTCACCAAACCGATCCTTAAATCTGTCACTTGGACCATTCAAAAAATTGCCCCCAGGCCCACCTTTGTTAAGTGGCCTAGGGGGGTCTTGAAAGAAACCATCACGAGATCTGTCATGACCTGGTTCATCAAAGTCATCCTGACTAAAGTCTATATTTTGAGAGCTTTCTGGCAAGAACTCACTATCTGGCCTACCCAAATTTCTTTCCGATCTAAAAGGCCCATCTTGCATTTCATTGCAGTCATTCCGAGGTCCTCTGAACTCATTTGCAGCACCACCCGATCTATCTCGAGGACCTCTTAGAGCGTCGGGTGGAGTGGCTAAAAAATCACCTGCAGAGCGTTGGAAATCATTTGAAGCACGTCTTAGATCACCAGCCATTCCAGGTGGACCACCAAATTTATCAGGAGGCCCTCTGAATTCATCTGGGGGTCCTCTGAAGTCAGGTCCCATGTCATCAAAGGGAGGGGGTCCTCTCATATTACCCATTCCGCCTCTTGGACCATCTCGATCCATAAAGTCAAGTGGTGGTCCTCTTCCATCTCTCATGTCCCGAGGACCATCCCTGGAAAAGAAATACAAAATTCTAAATGATGCTAACACAATCATTTTTCTACCAAAAACGCTTCTAAATACTTACATATCCGGCGGGCCAGCTAATTTAATATCTCGAATATCTGGAATTGGTCTTACGTCTCTGCTATCCTGAATGTCTGGGTGGTCTCTCATGTTTGGACCTCGTAACCCTTGGGGGCTTCTGTTACCAGGGTGACCCCCAAAAGGACCCATAAAGCCATCTTGTGGACCTCTGAAGTCGTCCATTGGACGTAGCATATCACCGTCAGAAGGGCCTCGAATGTCCCCAGGACCCCTAAAGTCATCTGGAAAGCCCCGCATGTCACCAGGGAGGCCTCTGAAGTCATCTCGAGGTCCTCTGAAGTCGTCTGGGGGGCCTCTGAAACGGTCAGGAGGGCCTCTGAAGTCATCTCGAGGTCCTCTAAAGTCATCTCGAGGTCCTCTAAAATCATCTGGAGGTCCTCTAAAATCATCTGGAGGTCCTCTAAAATCATCTGGAGGTCCTCTAAAGCCATCTCGAGGCCCTCTAAAGTCATCTCGACGTCCTCTGAAGTCACCCGGTGGTCCTCTGAAGTCACCCGGTGGTCCTCTGAAGTCGCCCGGTGGTCCTCTGAAGTCACCCGGCGGTCCCCTGAAGTCGCCCGGTGGTCCTCTGAAACCATCTGGTGGTCCTCTGAAATCATCTGGTGGTCCTCTGAAGTCACCTGGAGGGCCTCTGAAGTCATCACATGGTCCTCTGAAGCCATCGCGCGGACCCATAAAACCATCACGGGGGCCCATGAAGTCATCACGGGGGTCCATAAAGTCGCCACGGGGGTCCATAAAGTCGCCACGGGGTCCCATGAAGTCGCCACGGGGTCCCATAAAGTCATTGCGGGGACCTCTGAAGTCATCATCTGGTAAGCCTCGCGGGCCAGGAAAACCATCGCGCGGACCACCCATGTCATCAAGTGGTCCTCCTCTAAAATCGTCTCTTGGACCTCTGAAGTCATCTGGAAGGCCCCGCATGCCTGGTGGGCGGCCGCGGAAATCTTCGCGGGGGCCACGCATATCATCATCAGGCCCTCGAGGGCCTCTGAAATCATCGACAGGTCCTCTGAAACCATCAGGTGGGCCCTGGAAATTATCTCCTGGCCCCCTGAAGTTATCGGGTGGTCCCCTGAAGTTGTCATTAGGTCCTCTGAATCTGTCACTTGGACCTCTGAAGTCTTCGTCGGGTGCTCCTCGGGGTCCTCGAAGACCTGGAGGAATATCTTTGTCATCTGGGCGATCTCTTGCTTTTCCTGGAGGTCCTCTGAGATCACTAGGAGATCCTTTCAAATCATCTGGAGCACTTCTTAAATCACCAAGTGGGCCTCTAAGATCACCAGGCGGACCTCTAAGGTCACCAGGCGGGCCTCTAAGGTCACCAGGCGGGCCTCTAAGGTCACCAGGCGGGCCTCTAAGATCACCAGGCGGGCCTCTAAGATCACCAGGCGGGCCTCTGAAATCACGGGGCGGGCCTCTGAGATCACCTGGAGGTCCTCTGAAATCGTCTGGAGGTCCTCTGAAATCGTCGGAAGGTCCTCTGAAATCGTCGGGAGGTCCTCTGAAGTCACCTGGAGGTCCACGGACGGCGCCTGGAGGTCCGCGGTTGTTTCTACCAAAGGCTGCTCGGAGGAGGTCCTTCGGTTCACCAGAATCTTTGACCCCTGGCCCTCGAGGTAAGGCAGTAAGGTCACGGCCAGGGCTGTTGATATCGTCTCTTGGACTTAAGAATGGGTCGAATGGTGCCTTCAAGTCGTCGTTAGGGCCTTTGGGCATGCCTGAAGGAGAGTTACTGGGCCCTGCTGTGGCATCTCGCAGGCCTGGAGAGTCACGAGGTAAGACAAAGTTATCTCCAGGACCACGCTTGTTATCTGAAGGCCCTGAGAATCTACTAGGGCGTCTAGCTTCTTCCCCGGCACCTTTGCTTCCAGAAGGTCCAGAATTTAAATCTCCTAATTTAGGTGGAGCATCAGGGCCTCCGATCTTCAAGTCAGGCCCTCTAAATGGATTGGGAGGACCTCGGAGGTCATCTCGATGCTCGTCGGGGGGGCCCCGCGAACGATCCGGCCGACCTGGGCCGTCGAAAGGTCTTCTCCGGTTATCAGGCATATCCCTAAAGTTGTCGTTTGGCCCTCTAAAATCTTTGGGCGTTCCGCGGAAGTCATCTTGTGGCCCCCTCATGAATTCGTCGAGGAAATTATCACCCGGCTTTCTAAAGTCCTTGAACTTGTCGTGAATTCCTCTCATGAGAGGGGGTGGACCCCTTAAGTCATCACGAGCGTCCTCAGGCAGTCCTGGACCGTCGCGTCCAAAGTCTGGACGGAAGAGTGGTGGCCCGTCGAACAAACTCCTTGGTTCAGAGTCCCCTCGCTGGGCTGGACTGATATCCCGCGAGTTCTTATCCCTGCCGCCGTGGAAATCATCCCTGGGGCCGAAGGGGCCCTTGCGAGGTCCCTGTGGTCCACGGAAGTCAGGTGTGTTGTCTGGCCCGCGAGCCGCGTCCTTCTTGTTCTCGTTGGCCTGCCGCCTCCGAGCCTCAGCGAGCATCTTGAGGGGGTCGTACTCCTGCGCCGAGCTGGACGATGCTGTGCTGGACGCCGGCCCCGCTTCAGGCCCAGGCCCGGCCCCGGCCCCTGACCCTGACCAGGGTCCTGACTTGGGCCCGGGCGCGCCCCACCTGCGGTCACTGGGAGGCTCTTCAGACGGCCACGGGTTGTGGGGCGTCTCGACGGGGTGGCCTCCGAACGGCGCAAAGCCGGGCGGCCCGCCCAGGCCGGCGAGGAGGGACGGCGGCGCCTGAGGGGGCACAAGAGGCGGCGCCTGCGCCTGGGAGTAGTCCTGATAGCCGCCCTGGCCGTAGCCCTGGTTCCAGGCGTGGGGGTCCTGATGGTCCTGGTACGGAGCGGCATAGCCGGTGGCCCCCATGGCGTTGTTGTACATGGAGTAAGCGGCCTGCTGCTGCTGTTGCTGCTGCTGTTGTTGCTGCTGCTGTCCAGCTGAGAAGCCTGGAGGAGCGTTGAGGCTGGTGGGAGCGGACTGGGCGTAGAAGGACTGCTGAACCGCATCGTTGCCACTCATGCCCAAGCCAGGGATGCCCGAAGCTACTGCTGCCGACGCCGCCGCCGCAGCAGGTGGCTTTTTGGCAGGCTGATTGCTGAAGAAGTCGGCTGGAGGTTTCTTAAACTGTAAAGGCATGTCGCTTAGGTCCTCTGAGGGAGGGGCTGGAGGAGGACCTGCTGGAGGCTGAAATGAGACAAATGATTAGGGTTAATACTAGGCAAGGTGAAGTGAGAGGGTGGCACTCAATATGAGAACTCTTTTTATAATTACCTTTGGTGGTGTTCCTGGGGGAGGGGGAGGTGGAGGCCCCTGAGGTAATGGTGGCAGTGAAGTCGGTGGTGGGGGTTGAGGCTTAGTTGCAGAGGCTGAAGCCTGAGGTTTATTCTCAGATTTGTTCTTATTGTCAGCAGACTGTAGATAGACAAAATGAAAATAGAAAAGCTAGAAAAAGGGAAAATGCATACATAAACATCATTCTAAAAATCTACTGTCTTACTCGTTCTCGCTTCTTCCTCATGGCTTCCCGGCGTTGGATGAGTTGTTCTCGCCAAGTGAACCACTTCTGCTCATATTGTTTGTATTGCTCCTGAAGAAAAATCGGTGTGTGAGTTTTTCATGCTGAATTTAAATAAAAATTACAGTACACAAAAATGCATGCATGTGCTAATTACTTTGTTGGGATGGTTCTGATTTTGTTTCTTCCATGCTTCAAACTGAGACTCCCACCGCTTGAATTGCTCATCAAACATTTTTTCATTTTCTGATCTATCCTGACTTTCAGTAATGTTAGGCTTGAATTGATCTTGGTTAGAATTGCCTTTGGACTTCTTGGCAGATTCTGATTCTTGAGGCTGTCGATCATTGGAGCGAGCCCTTTTCCCCGAGAAATCCTATGAGGATAAAATTAGCAGTATAGACATAACACCTACTCTGTTAGCCCAGTACAGTTAGAAAACAGTGACATCTGGATAGTAAGAATTGCTTGGGACCAAGGTCTGAGAATGTTACATCTAGATATTCTTTAAAACAAGGTACATTACTTTGATACAACAAATATGACTTGGGTCCTTGGAAAAGTTACATTATAAGAAGGTATTCATACTATCCAGCTTTTAATATAAATGATTAAATTTAGAACTTGCCTCCTTCCGAGAGTCTCTGGTGAGTTGATTTTGATTAGCATTTTGTGAATTTCTGTAAAGGAAAATAAAATATGATTATTCAGCATATTTATGTCGATTAGATTGTTTTAGAGTGAGTTTTGCTAAGAAAAAATCACTGTTAATAATGAGAAAATAAAAAGTTAATTAATCCTCAAAACCTATAGCTTTTAGAGAAAAAGGCTAAGTTAGTTAGTTAAAAGTTAAAAAGTTATGTCTTTTAAAAAGCCTTTAAAAACTTACAGTTGTGCCGGGGGTTGAACTGGTTGAGGGGGAGCAGCAGGAACATTGGTTTGAGTTGAATACAATGCTGATGCTGCATTATGTGCTGCAATGCCAGGAACAGCAAGTCCAGCTGCTAATGCCGCCTGGTACTATAATTGAATAAAAATGGTAAGAAATAAGCTTGATTAGACTAAATGGTTTAAATTAAATATGAATTGAAATTTTTGATGCAGGCTTTACCTTTTCACCATACTGTGCCTGCCACTGAGCGTACTGGGCTTGCCACTGTTGCCATTGCTGCCAGTTATCCTGGTTAACTGCTCCGGTCTGTAAAGTTTATTATGTGGAGCTTATTTTGTCTTGTGTTATGTATCTTGCGAGACTGACAGTCACAAAAACTTACCTCAGCAGCAGTGGCAGTGGTAGAACCCGCATACATCTGGTAAGCTGCTGCATTTCCTGGGATGGATGCACTTACACCAGCTGCTGATGGATTTCCCGAGGGCCACTGATTCCAATTACTTGCCATCTTGCTTCGAAACTAGAACCAAAAACCTGAATTAGACAAATAGTCAAAGTCTGAGGAGTATGTATTGAAGTAAAGTTACTTTCCAAATTTACTTGCATTCTACAATTGAAGATAATGCATTAAAATAAAAAAATATCCTTACCTGTTACAGTGGTCAACTCATCTTTCCACTTAATCCTGCAGAAACACTGAAAAGGCAGGCATCTTCAATTTACCACAAAAGAGCAGTAACAAGCATAAAACTAACCAACTTAAACTTCTACTTTGTTTTAAAAAGGACGAATGACCTAATTTGTTTAGTTTAAAGATTCACTGAGCTACTTCACAATGAAGGAGAAGAACCCTATCATATAACTTTGTTTCACTGGTATTATCGCCACACGTACAGAACGATATACCAAAAGAAACCACAGAAAACAAGGGTAAATTAGGTATAGATTTCACATTTGTTTCCCTTCAAGTTAGAGGTGATGAAGACGAATTCCTCCACGTATCACGCAGTAAGAGGCACAGAGCTGTTAGGTTATGTGTGTGGTAAGAAACCTTGAGATAACTGATATAAATGTTTCTTGTGAGTAACTTGACTCTCAAAGATGTATAAGTTTTCAATTTTTCACACGACACACTATTTTTTTTCTTTTCGCAAGTTGTGGATACAATAAGCAGGAAGAGTGACACTCTTTCGTGTATTCATAGCCTATCTGTTGTGTTTTTCCTACGTTTCCAGGTGTAAACTGTCGTACATCTTTTTCTACCCGTTGTAAGCATATCACACACCTTGTATTACATGATGCAGTATTACTTTTAAGCAGAAAACCAAGGACCAAAATCCATTTTTCTTCTGAAATAAACACCAAACACCAAAGCAATATGGAGATAGCTGAAGATCAAGCTTCAAAAAGAAATTTGGGAGAGCAGCAGCGCTCATTGCGGTGGCCGGTGAAACTACCGCTCTAACCAACGCAACGCTTAAGCTAGACTAGAAAATCTTTGCAACTTTGAGAACTAACAATAAAAGCATTTAATACAATCGACTCGCGGTTGTTTAAACACAAAATTTTCTTTATCAAATAGTGAATTTGTATAGTATAAAATAATTTGATCTGCTCTGCTCCCATCTTCATTAAGTTGCCATCATTGAGAAATTATGGGAAATTTCTTGTTCAGAAAACATCCATTTTCAAGTCACAAAACCAATTTTAAGGAGTTATGATGGGGAAAACAACCTTTTACCTCACAATCTAAAATATATTTTTATTTTGTCATCTGAAAGAAACTCAGAACAACCCTCCTGTTGATAGCTTTGCAAAGAAAATCTGATTGGTTGCCTCTCACGATCCCCGGCTACTTTAACGCGAGGCGCGAATTTTGAACTTGAGCAGCATGAGACTCATATATGACATATCAGACAAGGTAAATGCGTAAACTTATCAAAAATACTTTTATTAATACAAACAATCACTACTATATACAACACAGCCTGCACGGTGAGCACAACACATTGCGGTGATATAAATATGGGACACAGCTGTGAGGAGGCACAGCTCTGGAAAGCCTTCCAACCGGGAAGGTTCAAAAATTAAATCTGTCCAAGAAGGTTTCGTATCACTTTACTGTCCGTTATTTTGCCGCGACGCGTCCCAGCAGCGGCGGAACGTGTCGGAGAAGTCGGACGGAGGCTGCAGCGGAGCGCGGCAGTTGAACGGGCCCTGGAAGTGCACCCGCGCCAAGTCGAAGCAGTCCACGCGCTTGTTGCCGTCGCAATCCTGGCGACAGAGAATCGGGCTGCAGTCACAGGCACACTGGTAAAGCTAAAGCGTAGTTGCACGCCTTTGTCAAGCGTACAACTACTCTTGAAGACCTTACGCTCTAATTGAAGCGTACACCTACGCCTACACCTACGCTTCAAGGCAATTCTCTCCATGTATTTAGATAGGAGGAAAGGAGCGCATCATGAGCTCTTGTACGCATCAAGAGGGGCGTACGGACTGTACGCTTCATAAAGGCGCTGTGTTACGCCTTAGTTTTACCAGAGTGCAGGTGTGCCAAAAAAAGGAAGGGGCGGGGGGGTTGTAGGTTTCACCCACACTGGAAATCCAAATGTATATAAATGTCGCTCACTTGCAGGTGAGTGAATTTGTTGACACCAGTAGGTATGGGCCAACGCCCGCAGATGCGCGGAAATGGCTGTGACTTGCTCGTGTGTGAATGATTTGTCGCACACCAACAAGTGTGTGAGCAGCTTGTCGTCAACCTACAAGTGTGTTTAAAAAAATTCACACACCTGCAAGTGAGCGATATTTGTACACTTGGATTTCCAGTGCGCGCACGCCAATATACACAGTTCCCTTTGCACCTCTCCACAAAGCGAAAGGAAACTCTACCGCCCGTATGAACATGTACAGCCTCTCCCAGGTCCACGCATGCAGCAGCGCGGCGGGGCGGCGCGGGGCGGGGCGGTTAGTTCTCAACGCTTTATTTGACATTGACGAGCGGATGAATAATGTGCAAATTTACCTGAGCAAACCTGTCAAGGTAGCCGCGCACAGCCTCGGCGGCGCAGAACGAGTCCCGGAGGCAGTCGGAGTCGGCTGCGGAACCAATGGCCACACACATGTGTTAAAGGGTGTGCGTCAAGAGTTAAAGGTCGATATAATTCACACTGAATCTACTACACTAAGAAGTGTAAGACTATGCCAATGCCAAACATGGCGAGATGTAGAGCAGTCTCACACACAGTGCGGCATGACCACTATGTGGTCACGCGCCCGTGCGTTAAATCATAGGGGATAAAAAGTCCCCGCCCGCACTGAATGTGTTCACGGAGAGAAAAGACTTGCTAATATAGCGCCTACAACTTTATTTTTGCTAAATTAGCAAAAAAAAATTAGCTATGTTACAGCAAACTACATAGCTGGCAGTGCCAACCACTTTGCAGAGCCTGCAAGCGATTGCTAGGACAGCAATATTTTTTGCTGTCCTAGCAAAGAAAAAGTTGTAGGTGCTTTATTAGCAATGGTTTGCTGCTGCCATGCACAGCTAGTGAGTCTTTTCTCCGAGGGGTCCTTCACTTCGATTTTTCATGTACATGACAAAAGATTAAAAATAAGTCAATGACTAAAAAATGACTTAAATTGACTGAAAAAGACAAAAACAACTTAAAATAAAATTACTAAAATTGCTAAAAAATGACGGAAAGTGACCTGAAATGACGAAAAGTGACTTAAAATGACGAAAAGTGACAAAAAGTGACGAAAAGTGACGAAAAGTTACTACAAATGATTAAATTTGACTGGAACTGACTAAAAATGACTTACAAATGACCAAAACTGAAAAAGTTTGGGTGACGAAAAGTGACTATAAATGACTAAAAATGACTGAAAGTGACGAAAAAAGTGATGAAATTTCCGTTTGTACATGACTAAACGGAGTGAAGGACCCCTCGCTTTTCTCTGCGCTTACCGCCGGGCCGGTCGGGCGAGTCCCCCCGCAGCAGCGGCTTGCCGGCCAGCGTCCAGTAGCGCTTGGACAGCAGGAACGGGCCGCAGAAGCCCCTGTCGTCGCAGCCCAGCGTCTCGTCGCAGCCGCTGGCCGCCTCGCAGATGCACGGCAGGCAGGCCGGGTCGCCGTTGATCAGCCAGCGGCCCACGCCCGGCTCCAGGAACTGCGGTTTGGCTGCACGGAAAAAAAAAAGAGCGACATCAAAGAGAGACACATCGATTGAGTCGGAAAGAAGGAAAGTAGCTGTCTCTGAGGCCATCCGACCGTCGGTAATGCTCTGTGTCAGTGGTGCCAGAAAAAGTAGGCAAAAACTGCCCACGATACACTTGTGTGAAGCGGGCGGTATCAACGAGTTTCGTTTGCCTAGTAGGCAGGCGTTGATACCGCCCACTTTACACAGGTGTAAGGTGGGCATTTTTTTTTTGCCTACTAATCTGGCAACACTGACTCTGTGTACCGTACCCGTGTCATTCGCCTGGGGGCGGGGTCGCTGGCGGGGACGGGCGGGGGCGGGGGCGGGGGCGGGGGCGGGGGCGGGGGCGGGGGCGGGCTGCGGCTGCACGTCGATCACCCTCCGCTGCGGCTGCGGCTCCTGCACCACCTCCTGCACGATGATCTGCGGCACGGCCTGGACCTGCAGCTGGTCCTGCTGCCGCAGGAAGTTCTGCTGCTGCTGGCGCACAAAGTCCTGCTGCTGGGCGAGCCGGTTCTGCGAACAGTGGCGGGCAGCAGGGCGCGCGTTCAGGACGGGGGACATTCACCGCGGTCGCTGTGTAGTGTAGGCGTGACCAGCGCGAGGCGGGCGTGACCGATGCCACACGGTAAAAACAATGTCTGATTTTTTTCAGGAAAACGGGAAAACTTTGAGAAGCTCCCATAATTTGAGGGAATCTCCTCAGATTTTGAGTATGTCTCCTCAAAACTTGAGGGGAGGGGGGGAATTCTTACCATCCCTTTTGAGGATACTTCCTCAAAATCTGAGGAGACTTTCTCCAAATCTGACGAGGTTCTCTCAAATTATGGCAGTTCCTCAAAATTTCCCCCTTTTCCGACATCGTGTTTTACCGCGTGCATCATGCATGCCGCGCCGCTCACCTGGATGTCCTGGACGAGGATCAGCAGCTGGCGCTGCGCGGGCGACTGCAGCGGCTGGAACTGGGCCGCGGCGGGGGCGGGCAGCAGGGCGGGCAGCAGCGCGGGCAGCAGCGCGGGCAGCAGGGCGGGCAGCAGCGCGGGCAGCAGCGCGCCCACCACGGCGAGCAGCGCGCCGATGGTGGTCTCGGAGGTCCTGCGGCGCACCAGAGGAAGTCGTCAAAGCGGTCCGGTGGCGTGCTCGCGGGGCACCACAGCCTGAGTCATGGCGAGAGATTTATTCCGCGGCGCGCTCCTCCTCCTCCTCGCCAACCTGCTTCGCGTCGCGTCGCGTCTCTCGCTCACGCGGCGCGGTGCGGCACAGGTGCGTGTGCCGCCCTGGGCGAGGCGAAGTAAGGCACGGCCAAGGTCAGCCCCGGGCCGGGCCGGGCCGGGCCGCGGCACAATGAGCGCGCCGCGCCTCCAGCTCACAGATTCAGAAGAGCGCTCTTCTCGCTCTGTCCCTCTCGCACCTATACGGCGCGCCTCATGGGTGCGAGAGAGACAGAGCGAGGAGAGCGCTCTTCTGAATCAGTCTGCAGCCCGCCTGTACTGCCAGAGCCCATCTCCATTGCCAGCGCTGTCCTGATCTGCATGTCTGGCTGGACCGGCGGCGCGGCGTATGGCGTGGGAGATCCGGGCAGATCCTCAGAGAGATCCCTCCCGTTTGGCGCGCGCCGTTTACATACAGTACCGCCGCCTCCGGGGGTCCAGCCAGCAGCGTGAGCGAGAGGAAACGGTCTCTCTCGCTCTCCCGCCCGGATGAGCGGCGCAGGTCCGCGGCGATCCCCTCCCTCTCCCGCACACTTTTGGGTCCGATGCCAAATGGCTATTTTCGATGAGACACTCGTGAGCCGGGCCGCCGGCTGGGCAGAATTGGCCAGTTTGGTGGGTCCAGCACGGGGGGAGGGGTGGGGGGGGGGGGGGGATGTGCGCATGCGGGTCTGTTTGTGCGCTCCTCTGCTCCTTCATTACCGCGCGGTGGGTCAGAGGTTCGCGGCTGGGCCGTCGCGTCCTCGTCACACCGCTCGCAAGGCCACTCGCGCTCCCCCCTCCCCTCCCCTCCTCCTCTTGTGCTTCCTCTCTCGTTCTTTCTTTCCTCAATCAGGGTTGAGCCGACGTTGAGCGCGCGATTGTCTTCCGACCTTAAATTATTGCCTGCAGTCAAACGGGCCGGCGGGGCGTGGCGGGGCGTGGCGGGGCGTGGCGGGGCGTGGCGGGGCGTGGCGGGGCGTGGCGGGGCGTGGCGGGGCGTGGCGGGGCGGGGCGGGGCGTGTGACAGAACAACGCTTGAGCCGTCCCGCCGAGGAGGCAGCAGGCAGACAGGCGGCGCTGCCCCCGCCCCGCCGCGCCCGCGGGAAGCAAGGGAAAGGAGCGGGGGTTTCAAGACGGCATGGCACGCGAAGAGGCATACATTCAGGGATAGGGCGGCGCGGCGCGGCTGAGTGAGAGAGGTGTGAGTTACGGAAACGCGATCCTACCCATGGCAACGAGGCGATACGGGCCGGGCCGGGCCGGGCCGTCTCCCGGGGCGAACACGTTATTTATACGCGGATTCCCTCCGCCTCACTGGTAAAACTAAGGCGCAACACAGCGCCTTTCACGAGGGCCCGGGTACCGACCTGCGCCCGGCGAGGGACCGGGCGTCTTCCTGAGCCACCCTCTTTATTGGAACCGATTGGAACATAGCTAGTCCCGCAACGCGTTGCAATAGCGAGGTACCACTGCCGTACGCCCTTCTTGAAGCGTACAAGAGCTCATGCGTTCCTTTGCTCTTATCTTAATGCATGAAGGATTTTCCTTGAAGCGTAGTTGCACGCGTCATGGCGGACATAAGGTCTTGTACGTTTGAGAAAGGCGGCTTTACCAGTGCCCCGCCAGGCCGGAGTGGCTCTCTGTCCCCCGGCGTTCGAGATCCTGCAGAAACTAGACGGGGTGTCGAACTCGAACAGTCGAGAATGGACCCTCTCGGGGAGCTCCCTTATGACCTTCCGGAGGGTTTCAGCCGGTTGAACCGCTACCCCGCTACCGCACCAATAAGCCAGCCCACCGGCCCGGCCCGGGCGGACAGTGTGCGTCGCCCACCTGGGGAGCCTTCCAGTAGTGAGTCACGGTGCGGCGCGGCGTGTGTGACCTCTCTTTTACTCCTAGGCCAGCCCGCGCCTGCGCCGCGCAGCCCACCGCGGGAGCAGGCCGCACACTTACAAATCGAGCACGGGCGGGACGCGGAGGGGCGGGCGGGGCGGGGCGGGGCGGGGCGGCCGCAGTGCACCGGCCCCGAAGTGCCACCGCCAACTGCCTAAAAGTATCACCTAAAAGTGTTAGTCTGCTTATTAAGGGAAAAAAAATCAAAGCTATCGTGATCCTCCGAATTAAATAAGTTGAATGTTCACGCATAATAAAAGCCCCCCCTCCAAAAAAAAAAAAAAAAAAAAAAAAAAAAAGGTTGAAATTTTCCCCCCTTTTTTTGGCGTTGCCGAACACGACAACCTGTCCACGGCACGACGCACGAGCTCGGGCTGCGGGGGCGGCAACGGCGATGGTAGGAATGTCGCGATGGGTGCATCGCATCGATCTTATTCGCGGCACGGCGGCGGAACCTTTGTGCCCGCCGCCGCGCCCGCCCCGCCCCGCGCCCGCCCCGCCCCGCCCCGCCCCGCCCCGCCCCGCCCCGCCCCACGTCGCCCCCGCTCGAAGGTATTTGCCGGTCGCGTCCCTTCATCTTCCGCGCCAGCGGGGGCTGCGCCGGGCCGGGCCGGGCAGCAGAGACGGTGTCCTCCTCACCCACGTTCACCGCGGGGCACTCGCTTGAAGCAGGCGCGCGCTCGCGCGCCCGTGTGTGTGTGTGTGTGTGTGTGTGTACGCAGACAGCGTGCAACGCGCGGGACTTCGCGGGCAACAAAAAAATACTCGCACTCTGCACCGACCGAGATGCCGCCCGCGACGATGCGCAGAAATGAGTACGAGAATTAAGTACACTGTACGCTGTGCGGTTGAGATTGCATTTCCTGGTCGCAGTAATTGTTTGTTATCATTACATTGCAGTCATGTCATGTGACAGCAGCTGCCCGGCTCCCTCGGGAGATTACAGCCCCTCCGTGTAATTGCTCGCGTCTCAGACCGCGCTGTGCTGCGCTGCGCTGCGGCGACCTGCGGTCCGGACAAGTACGAGGAGATAACCGACAATTTCGGAGCATGATGCCGACCGGATGCCATCACCTCTGCCTCGGGCTGCGCCCGGCCCCGCTCGCCCCACCCCGCCCCGCCCCGCCCCGCCCCACCCCGCCCGGCCCCACCCGGCCCCGCCCGTCCTCCCCGAAAGAGAAAAGAAAAAGTGCGAATGAAGAAGCGTGCTCCGCAGAAAGGTGACTGGACCTGGAAGCGGAGTCCGCTTCATTATCCCCCTGACGCTCGCATGGCGGGGCGGGGCGGGGCGGGGCGGGGCGGGGCGGGGCGGAGCGGGGATAATGCACAGTGCATGTCGCCGATCCTCAAAGGTCACCAGCGCGCTGCGGCGGGGCTTGGCGAGGCGACACTTTTACGGGCGCGGGGCGCCGCGCGCGAACTGTCAAAATCACATGCGACACGACACGGTGTGAACACAGGATTTCGGAAGTTGTGGCGCAGTCACCGGTGCTGGCCTCCCCTCCCCTCCGAGCCCAAGCACCCTATTCACGACCTGTGGCGTCCTGCGAAACAGATACCCTGTGGCTCAACCGCTAGCGGAACCACTCATCTAGTCTGTCTAGACTCCCCCCGTCTAGCCCTTTCTCAAGTGCCGCCCCGACGAGACTCAAACGAACGCCGAATTTATAACCTGTCACCAATCCAGAAAACGGTTCACTCTAAAAAGCTCATTACGGCGCTTTTCACTGTAAGATACAGTGAACCCTGCAGCACTGTAGCTTACGGTGAATGTCACTGTAAGCTACGGTGATGCGCCCTGATTCACTGCAGCTTACAGTGACATTTACCGTAGCTTACGGTGAAAACTCACTGTAAACTACAGTGATGAAGGGTTCACCGCAGCTTACAGTGAAAATCACCGTAAGCTTTTATTAGTGTTTAGCTCCTCCTTACCCGATCTTACCTCATTCTCTGAGCTTGTTGGATGAAGTAATGGCGCGTCTTGGCTCGGTTAGAAGTGCAGGGGCTCAGCTCCGCTCCACAGACGACCTCTCGCTCCTTCGCTCACTTCGCGACTCGACTCACGGCTGCTCACAGCTCCATGCAGTCCAGTCGGCAGGCGCGACCGTCCGACTCTCCAGCCATGTGCAGACTGGAGTCTCCAGCGAGCGGAGCGGCGCCGGCCGCCCCGCCCCGCCAACCGACGCGACGCCGGCCACTGAGGGGCGTGGTGGGGCGGGGCGGGGCGGGGCGGGGCGGGGCGGGGCGGGGCGGGGCGGGGCGGGGAGGCGGGCTTAAAGGCACGACCGGACCGGAGGCGTGTCAACGGTGCGGCGGGGGCGGCACCTGCAGTGAGAACGCCGTGGAATAGGCAACCCCGCCCTTCACAGGAGACCAGCGGGTTTGCCTATCCGACGTTCGTCAGGCGCTAGCCGCTGCATGGCAAAGCTGCTTCACTTTGTAAGCCCCGACGTCGTGGGACGGGCTTGGCTGCCAGGAAAGCACTCCAGCCAGCCTGCAGCGGGCTGCATCGACCGACACCTGCCTACTAGGCAGCCCCCCTACACGCGTGCGCAGATATTGCCTAGTAGGCAAGGGGAGCTACGCACCCGTTGGACACGGGTGTGTTCCGGCGGTTTTTGCCTATCTTTCTGGCATCACAGGCTAGCAGAAATTCAGCGTTCTGAACATAAAGTGACTCCCCGATCCCTGTCTGACCTTTAAACAACTAAAACACTGTGACCACCCGGAACGTAAGTACGTGTATTTTTCGGAGGAGGCGGTTTAAAGTCGGTAAGCCCAACAAACCAATATCTCACTAAACGGGCAGAGTCCGAGCCGGTGCTGAGGCTCGTCGGGCAGCGCGGCAGAGCACCGTAACTCTCGCAAGGGCGCAGGAGACTTGCGGCGCCTCTGCCTGACCTAGGGTCACTAAGCGAGTCCGGGTCCGGGTCCGCGCGGCGCGGCACGGTGCGAGAATTCCCCCGGTCTGGTCTGGCCCAGCCCAGCCCAGCCTCCGCCGCGGAGTCACCGGAGCGTCCGGCCGGATCCCCGTATCTGTCTCGCCCCGCCCCGCCCCGCCCCGCCCCGCCCCACCCGGGGTGTGAGTTACGGCCGCGTGGCTGTCGCTAATCCGCGAGTGACTGGTGCCGCAGCCCGCCCATGGCGTGTCACGACGCCTGGGCGCCACGCCGCCTCACGCGGCTCAGCCCCAAATACTCTCGTATTTAAACTGCGATCCTCGGGTTTTCACACCCGCTTCACGTGCATGACAAACGGCCACGCCACCGAACGCCTTTGACCCGACTACAGTATTCTAAAACTTGGATAATAAAGATGGCTGGCTCTTGTTTCGCCCCGCTCTTCGTTCTCAGGACGGAGCCCTGTGGATGGCAATATCGGCACGTCCGTGCGACAATATCCTATCAGTTCTGCTGCTGCACGGTAGTGGCGGATCCAGAGGCAGCCTGGGGGCTGGAGGGGGGGGGGGGCAAAGTAGCACTTTTTGCCTACTGACAGGGGCGAAGTATAGCTTTTTATCTACATTTTAGGCGGCTATCTAGGTGTCATGGGGAGAGGGGGGCACCCCCCCCCCCCTCTGTATACGCGCCTGCTGCACGGACGCGACGATATTGCCATCTAGAGTGGTCCGTCCTGAGAACGAAGAGGGGGCAGGAGACTTCCCGTTAGTGAATCACGGATTCCAGAAGGTGGACAGGGGGGGGGGGGGGGCGTGCTGGCCACACAAGTCACACCCACGGGCCCGGCACGGGCCCCGCGGACCGCTGCTGGACATATCGATGAGCCGCACGGGACTCGTTTTACATCGCGCGGGGGTGGTGATGGTGAAGTGCGCGAAAGAGAGAGGGAGAGAGCGTGCGAGAGAGACGACGCCACCTACGCACGCACCGCACACGAGAGCGTGTATTTCCCCCGCTGCATCCTGGCCTGCACGTACCGCGCGCGCGTGCGCTGCACAGTGCGCAAGTGCACGCGTTGTGAAATCCATTTTCATCACAGATATATCCGGTGTTCATCCATACCCTCTGTCATTGATTGGTAACGCGCCGTTCGGACAAAAAATACGGTGCCTGGCGCTTGTTGTGTAAGGGCTCAACCGTGCATTTAGGAGTACGGTTTTACCAAAAAAGAAAAAAAAAGAGAAAAGAAACTTCGTGGCTCCTGTTTTGTTATATTCAGTTAAGAACCACGCCGAGCGCGGCGCACGCTCACGCGGGCGTGAGCAGGGTGAGGGGCAGGGAGGGGACGGGCGCGACGCCTAGCCTCACCCCGTCCCCTCCCTGCCCCTCACCCTGCTCACGCCCGCGTGAGCGTGCGCCGCGCTCGGCGTGGTTCTTAACTGAATATAGCATTTGTCATAGAGGTGCATCCCACGCATGCCTCACCCCGGCAAGCCGTCACCTCTCGCCAAACTTTAGATACAACAAAAAAAATCCATCAGGCTACTTCGTGCCTAAAAAACCTGCAGTTATGAGATGTGTAGTGGTCATTCCATTTGTGAGCACAGGTGGGCCCGGCGTGGCGGCGTGGTGTTGGCGCCAGGACAGCGCGGGCCGGCGCTTCACTTCCCACCGCCGCGCCTGCCGGCGAGATGGCCTTGCTCCACACACACACTCATTCATTTTATAAGCCCGCTGCAAATGCGCTGCACACCAGAGGAGTGACGATTTTTAAAATAGTCTCCAGTCCATTCCAGGGCGGAGCTGTCGGCGTGGTCATAACGAGCGTGCCTTTAGGGGCAGCAAAACCAGGCTGACGCTGCTGCGACTGAGCAGAATCATGTTTTTTGGAGCAGAAAGTGAAGGGGCTTGAATGATAATAGTGTTCTTGCTCTCATCTTTGTAATTTTATTTTTTGCTCACTTTGACCATGAAGTTCTTTCCATGAGGAGAGAAGTTGATGAATCTGGCAAATGAAGCAGCATGTAAGTAAAAAGAAAGAGAAAATTTTATGAATTAAATTTGCAGAGAAACAAACCGTTGGAAGAGACAGCCACTTTCTTCCATAACACCACTGGAAGTCAAAGGGTAACTTAGCTGTTCTCACACCCTGATCATGCTGTGAATTGTGAAACCTATGATCATGGTAAGGGCTCATTACATAAACATCCTTGGGGTTGTAAGTAATTTTGTTTCTTGAAGAAGGCATCAAGTACACTATGTCTTTCCTATGCAAAACATTACAAATATAAGCATGGGATTGGAATTAACAAACAAAAGGAATAGCATCACAAACAAATACCTTGGAAATTGTTGAAGGTAAGAGTGTGATGTCAATGTAACGGCAGAATGAGTTAAACCTTTGTGTAGATATTTAATTAATGGTGTCAGTAATTCGTTGTTTAGGTAACTACAAAAGTGCAAATGAAATGGTCGACGGCTTTTCCCATTCGCCATGATTAAGTCACGTATTTCACTGGCCAAGATCATCCTATGATCATGTCGTACCCACTTGAGGGATGAGAAGTCAAGAACTAGGTTTTGACCAAATTGCATTCCCTGAAAAAGAAGTTTTATTGCTTATGAGAACATTATAAAAGTTAACTCAGACTAATAACTTATAAGCGCGCAAGCGCGAGTGACTTATATACACTTACATGGTGAGATGATGCTCTATAAAATTGTTTCATTTCAAAATTATTAAGCACACCAGCTATGCAGGAAACGCAAGGAGTAAGATAGTGTACTTGTTGCTGAGGAACATTAATCTCTTCTTTTGCTGCCATCCATGACAATATATTTGACTTGTCCTTTTCATAGTAATACAAGAAATAGTGTACATATTCTTTAGGATCTTCATGTTCAATTTGTACAGCCTTTTGAAAAGAATTGAGCGTCACATATCGAGGTAAAGATTCTCCTTGAGATTCTTTGGTAAATAATTGTAATAATAACATATCAAGTCTTTGTTTTCTATCTGGTTCTCTCATAGTGATTAATTCAATATCCTCCTCATTTAAATTATACATATTACTATTAGATTTCTCTACAAGTTTTGTCAATTTCTCAAAGTAACTTAATGGTGGGTTACTTAAACTGTCGCACTTTACTTGCTTTAATTTCAAAAACAAAGATTGGTTCTTTGACTGGCTAGACATACTCTCATTGATTATATGTTTCAATAAAAACATGTGTTTGGTTTTTTGTTTCATTTGACGAATGCGATTTAACACACTCATAGCTAATTAAAATAAGGACACTATTCTTGCGGTCGCATTTCATTCAGAACCCTTCAAAATTTCGACGATACAAATACGTCTAACCTTCCCAACTCATGGAATAGCAGCAGAAGCAGAACACTCCTCCCGCTCCGCTTACAGCCTAGTAAAGTTTTCATATATTTGAGTAGAAAATTTTTCATCCATAGGTTCCCCTCTTTCCCCACCCCACCAACACAAGGCTCTGCTCGGCAGAATCATTGTGTTCATCATGGCGGCTGCTGTCAATGACGTTAAGGCTTTGTACAAAAAGTTGCATACCAAGTGGACTTCGAAGCCCCCAAACCTAAAGGAATGCGGCGAACTTTTATCAAAGCTCAAGGTACGTGAATATATCAAAAAGTTTTGTTTTAAGCTTGTACTTGTGTGTTTTTATCGAGACGTCGGTTGTGCCCCTCTTGTCTCAGACAAACGGTGACATGCATTTTTCTCTGTTATTTTCGGAATAACGTTATTTCATACATTTAAAACTAAGACGAAAATCGTTATTTCATTCCTTTTTGTAACCATACAGCTCACATCTTAATGCATGTGACATATTTTTTCGAAGCAAACGGCTCATTCAGAACTATAACCTGAAAAGTGTCGTCTCGTCCCATATACGTAAACAATCAAATGTACAATTGCATTATTTTTCTTTTATGTAACTTCTTCCAGTCTTTTTCAATTAATTGGCCTCTAAAACCTGTTAGATTCATTTTGTAGTCGAATTTGTAGTCAATTTCATTTTTCTATTTTTAGGTTGGGCTGACCAGCCTTATTTTCCTACCCACATCCAACGCACAACCATCAGAGCAAGAGCTTCTGTTAGCAAGTAAGTTTTATGTATATATACAGTATATATATATATTTTTTTTTCACCTCGTTACTGAACAAAGCTGGATTTCCACTTACCATTTGTTATTCTTCATCATTTTTCTGCAGGAGATGTTTTAGAAATTGGAGTACAATACAGTATTGCAACCAAGGATATTCCATCATTTGAACGCTATATGGCTCAGCTTAAATGCTATTACCTTGATTACAAATCGTAAGTTTGAAATTCTATTTGTGTTATTTTGCATGTCGGGACAAAGCATATTTACATTTTGATAATAATTTGCAGAAGCCTTCCTGAATCCCCTTTCAAATATCAACTTCTTGGTCTCAATCTCTTATTTTTGCTGTCTCAAAATCGGGTGGCTGAATTTCACACGGAGTTGGAGTTGCTGCCAGCTGACCACATTCAGAAAAATTTGTACATCAGGCATCCATTATCTTTGGAACAGTACTTAATGGAAGGTTCATATAATAAGGTGAGTCAAATACTTAAAAAGTTTTTTTTTTTATCTGTGCAGATTTTCTTTAATTGTTATTGGTACAATTATTTTTACTCTTGCCACCATTGTACCGAAATATCCTTATTTTACAGATTTTCTTGGCCAAAGACAATGTTCCTGCTGATAGCTACAACTTCTTCATTGATATTCTTCTGGACACAATTCGTGGTGAAATTTCTGCCTGTATGGAGAAGGCATATGAAAAAGTGACTCTGAATGAAGCTGCTCGTATGCTGCATCTGAACTCATTGCAAGCTATTCAAGAATATGGCAACAAGGTAGGCTGATGTTTATTTACTTTTGTTTTGGCAGTATATCTTAAGCTTGTAACGTTAATGATCTTAGAGTCAAATTTAAAAAAATCAAAGATTATGAACATTATTTTTTCAACCCAATTTCATATTATTTCAGAGAGGGTGGGTTCTTCGACCAGACAACATGTACCACTTTGGCCCAACAGAACAGAAGCTTGATGACGGCTTGCCGTCTGCCGAACTTGCTTCACAAGTGGTAGAATATGCTCGGGAGCTAGAAATGATTGTATAAAGGTGTTAAAAAAATTTGTAACTTGTAATTAAATCTGGAACTGTTTTGCTACTTTAGAAGACAAAAATTAATGTCATGTACTACACGCACTAACATCTTGTGTATCCTGAATTTGTATGAAACTGATTAAACTGCTATATTTTTTTTTTTAATGAATGTATAGTGTCTTTTTGAAATACCTGTATTATTTATAATCATATCTTACATGTATCATCATACACTCCAAACACCACTACTCTCTCTCGACACTTCCCTGTGCGTCTTCTAACAAAACACGTAACCGTCTGCAGACTTACCCTTGGCCGGAAGAGGGTAAGGTGCTGTGGTCCTTTTAGTGGGTGGACCTGCAAAAGAAATGAATACCATAATGCCCAAAAGTCACAAGCCTGTTAGGGTAAGATGCAGGGCAGAGTGCTACGCACGGTCCAAAAGAAATTAAAGTAATAAAATTTGTGGTTTTGTCGCGAGGGGTGCACACTGCGCTCTCTAGGGAGTGTACCTGGACTCCCGCCCCCGCCGTAAGGAGGGTGGGTGGGAGGGGTAAGGGTGGGGTCACCATGACGACGGGACCACAGGGGCAGCGCAGGTGCAGGTCGTGCAGGCCTTGGCGCTCATGGCGGCCAAGAAGGGCGGGGCGGTCGCCCTCCAGCAGGACGTGGTCACGGACGAGGAGTGGGACGCGCTGCTCCGCCGCCCCGGGCTGCTACTGGTGGACGTGTACTCCGAGTGGTGCGGGCCGTGCGTCGGGATGCTGGCGAACCTCAAAAAGATCAAGGTGCCGTAGGCAACCCTCCTCCTCAGTGGGAGGAAGGTTTCCGACTGTGTTAATTTTAATCAAATTCGCTCACCTACGAATGCGTAAAAAAATTGACTCACTTACAAGAGCGCGACATTCGTGCACTTGGATTTCCAGTGCGCACGTCTCCACAGTAGGTCCCCTTGGGGGAGCGATGCGATCAATGGCGGTCGAAAACTACTTGTCTTCCTCCCCGTGCCTCAGGTTGAACTTGGCGGCGACCTGCTGGTGCTGGCCACGGCCAAGTCCGACACGATCGAGGCTCTGCAGCGCCACCGCAACCACTCGGAGCCCGTCTGGATGCTCATCTCGGGCGGCCGGCTCATCAACCTCATCTTCGGGGCGGACGCGCCACGCATCGCCCGCCTCATCGCCTCCGAGCTGGACAACGAAGTCAAGGTGGGCGGGGCGGGGCGGGGCGAGCCTGAGCTGAGCTGCCATGATAACCGTATCCAATGCGATAGTCACCACGGGGGCGGCGAGGGTACAGTGCTTTGTATTGCGGGCTGCATTTTCACCTTGGAGAGAGAGCAAGTGGTTTAAAATGTCTGTCAGCCCATTGAAAACCACACTGCTTACTTTTTGCTCACTTTTCTGGTAACCCTGGACCCCACAGTGTTCTGAAGCTGCCGCCCCACCCCGCCACCCGGAGTACGTACCCCGTCTCCAGTGCTCCGGGGGTGACTGACTGACAGTCTGAAGTGCGCTGACATCAGTCTGAGTTTGCTCCCCCGCCGCCGCCGAGCTGGCGCTCTTCCCTATCCCGCTCGCCCCGCCCCCTACCCCACGGCCCCTGTGAGCAACGAGCCCTTTCCCTAAACATGAGAGCTCGCCCATGCCATCCATCTTGTACTCACTGCTCCGCCCCGCCCCGCCCCGCCCCGCCCCGGCCTGCAGCTGCAGAAGGGCGACGAGTGCGGGCGCCACTACATGTCCTGGGACGAGCTGACCCCGGAGGAGGAAGCGCGCCTGCAGCGAGCCGAGCAGAAGCGGCTGCAGGCGCTGCAGGAGGAGGAGGAGCGGCGCGCGCGCGCCCTGCACCAGCAGCGCGTCGACAACTACACCAAGCTCGCCCTCAAGCTCAACAGGTGAGCGTGGGTGTGGGAGGCGTGGCGTATCGACGGGCTGGGCTGACCGAGATATTCTCTCGACGTTGTCGTTTCAGCATCTACCCTGGAGACCTAATGGTGCGAATGTCTTGTACATGTATGAATTTCGATTCGAACACTTGATCAAGTAAAAGTGCGGATTTTCCTTGAAATTTCACTCACTTGAAGGGACAAGTTTGCCAATGGAAATTCACACACCCTTACACTTACACCACCCCGTCAGGTTCTCGGTGGTGCTGGTCCTGCCGCACGCGGTGCCGGCGGGCGCGGCTGCGGGCGCGGCTGCGGGCGCGGCTGCTGGCGCGGGAGGCCCGGTTGGAGGCGCGGAGCCCGACGGCGACGCGGACGTCGGCGTGCTGGGCCCGCTGCGGGAGGCGTGGGCGGCGCTGGGCCTGGAGGAGCGCCGGCACCTCAGCCTCAGCGTCACGCCCGACATGGCCAACGACGTGTTCTTCGAGCGCAAGCTGCCGCAGCACGAGGAGCTGCTCAAGGCCATGGCCACCGGGCCGTGCCTCGCCATCCTCCTACACAAACCACCCACGGTGAGTGTTCATTACACCTCTCACTTGCAGGTGAAAGATATTTTTTTTTTTTTCACACACTCGTCGGTCTGCGACAAATCATTCACAAGCGTAAGCGCGTACTTGCGTAGGTGAGTATGAATGCCCATTCGTACTTAGAGATTAGCAGTGGGTCCTGTGCTCCAGGAGGTGGAGGTGTTACCCGACGCGGAGGACGGCGTCGTGGAGGGCGCGGAGCCGGCTGACGGCGAGGAGGCGACCCCGCCACCGCCACCGGCGGAGTCCGAGCTGGAGACGGCGGCAGGGGAGGACAGCCCGGCGTCCGAGGCGGACGGCTCGGCGGCCACCGCGCAGCAGCAGCCGCAGCGGGTCCTGGTGGAGCCCGAGATGGGCGAGATCGAGGCCCTGGCCGCGCAGTCGCTGTACGGCTTCTACCCGGCGCAGGAAGCCGCCTCGGGTCAGCCCCCGCAGCAGCAGGACCAGGCGCCGCAGCAGGACGCCGCCGCCGCAGGGGACGTGGATCAGGTGAGAGCAGCTTTAGGGAGCTGCGGATACTGATACTCTCGACGGGTACCTCACTTCCTCCAATAAGTGTACGCCTTGCGTTCCAATCATTTTCCAATCACAGTCCAATCACATAATTTTACGACGAAAATGCATTTTTATCACCTTTAATTGCAAAAAATCGATTTGCGGATGGGAATTTTATAGGTGGCTTTGAAGATTGGTAAAATTTTTCTTCCAATCACAACACAACCCTCCAATCAGTGTACTCCCATGTAAAGAGTGAGGTACCCCTTGGATACTCTCATTGCTAAAGTGCGCCATTCTTGAACGACCCCGCGGGGGCGGTTTCCAGTGGACGCGCTTCCAGCCTGCGGCCGACAGCCCCGCGGCCGCCTGCCTGCGCTCCGGCTCGGGCCCCGCGCTCCCCGGCCTGTGGACGCCGCTCACCCCCATCACCAAGGCCGCCACCATGCAGACCCTGTTCCCGGACGACACGGACCTGCTGACCCGGCCGCCGCCGCCGCCCTCGCTGCTGCCGCCGTCCCTGGTGCACGTGTTCCCCAGCAGCCGCTGCAAGGACGTCCTGGCCGCCGCCGCGCTGCACGACGGCGCCGTGGTGCGTGCGCGCCTGCGCAGAGCATCGCTCCCGGACCTCTGTCCTTGTCGCACTCACGAAGGCGTCCCCTGTAGGGTATGGAGCTGCCCAACGAGTGCGACAAGGACAGAGGCATGGGAGCGACCTTCTCGAGGGGTCGACCATTTGAAATATTTGTGTACATGGAATATATTCCAGTTGGAATATCTGGAATATTTTTGGCATAAGTAGAACAATATTTTTGGAATATCATGATTCCTGCAGGAATATGTGGAATAATATTTTTGGAATATCGGGAATATGTTGGAATATTTTGAATATTTTTGGAATATTTTTCAATGTGCACATGGAATATCCAAGTGGTCGACTCCTCGGATCTTCTGAATCAGTCGGCAGCCGCGTGACGAGGCCGCCCTTCTCTGGAGTATGGAAGTGTCTTGCCGAGCTCTCATGGAGTGCCTCACCTCTCGGTGTCGCAGACGGGGAGCGGCTTCTTCTCGGAGCTGCGGGAGCCTCTGGCCGCCGACGAGGCCGAGTTCGAGGCCCTGCAGCGGGAGAAAGAGGACAGCGACGTGTTCGTGGTGGCCGTGAGCGTGGAGGCCGTGGCCGCCACCGAGGCCCTGGCCGCGCTCCAGCCCCTCGCGGTCAGCGCCTCGGCCGAGGAGGGACTCGCGGACTGCGACGCGTACTTCCCCGGGCCGGCGCAGGACGAGGAGGACGAGGAGGATGTCGACGATGCAAACCTCCTGGGGTAGAGGGCGACGCCAGCTGCTGGGCTGGCCGTGGGTTCTGTGCGCCTCTACGTGTCTTTTTATTTTTTGTGTACGCGTGATCGCACGACGTGTGCATGTCTGCCTGCCTGCCTGCCTGTCTGTCTGTCTGTCTGTTAAAAAAGGATCCAGAGAAACCAAATTTAAGCATGACACGATGTGGTAAAAGCGTCCTTTATTTCCCACTTTTGGCAGAGAGAATTTCTTTCCGTCGCGTCATTTTATCTGTCACAACCCTACGTAAATAATTTTGCAGTCCATTCGTAAAGCACATGGCGCTCAAATTTTCCTGTATAAAGGATAATCTGTACAATCGTTTCTGAAAATACATTCACAACAACATCAAAAAAATACGTTCAATTTTAATACACCTGACCGGCAGGGTAGACAAAATACCGACGAGACCTTCATCATTCGAGACTTAACATCTAAATCGACCCGATGTCATCAGACTTGGCTAGTTTTGTTTGGCAATTAACAAATTTTAAAGTAAGTTTGTGCCAACATAAAACAGAAAACTCCATTCAGGTTGTCCACCCTAACTTATGCCCTTTGTGATTCATAGCATTTTAATTTTTGGGCTCTTCGATAGACAATAAAAATAAGACAGCTAATTACATCAAAACATGTAAGTACATTGCTACAACAATAAAGCTATCACCATAGTGCTGGGCAAAGATTAGAGACTACTTTTCGACCGGTTGAGTGTTCATTACTCCACACATTTTCTTGCTTTTCCTGTAGTCACTGCATTGTCTGACCTGCCTCCCATTTAATGGATAATGGCGCTAACTTCCATCCGGCGTTCATTACAAAAAAAACAAAAAAAAACCCGAAGCACTCGCTTTCTTCGAGAGCAGCCGACGCGTATCCCTTGACGGTCGACCAAATTTTATTGGAAACTACACGAGAGTGGCTCCCATGGAGGATGAGGAGGCGACGTTGCACGCCGACACCCGGCACGACCGGGGGACGGCCCCGGCCACCTGCACAGCGTGCACAGCTTGGTAGTGGCGCGACTCGCCGCTCGAGACCCTCGCGAGACACTCCCGGGACTCACTCACCTCGCAGACGGTGTTGGCGCGGGCGATGAGGAGGCGGCCGGGGGTCCTGCCCCGGCCCCTGCCGGCCAGCGCGGCCAGCTCCCTGGAGCCCCGGCGCGGGCCCCCCGGCCCCGCCCCGACCCCCACCAGCGCCCCCGCGCCCGCCAGCGCGCCCGCCGCCAGCCCGCGCTTCTGCCACCGGAACTCCACGGAGCACTGGTCGTACTCGTACCTGGCGAAGGCAGCCAACGCGGCGGTGAGTCAAGGTAAATCAGGATTATTGTAGATGCGGTGTGGTTTTAACCTCAACATCCTGGGGCCGGTTAGTTATCATCAGTTGAGTTCTGCTTGTATAAACTGTTGAACATAGCGAACTGAGCTAGAACCTACGTCACATGTATTAACATGTTTGCGAGGTTATGTTAACCAGTTGGGTCGAACAGATGTATTGAGCTTACGGCTGTTAACATTACGTTTGACTTTCTTTATCTCACTGTTATGTCACAGTTAAAGGACGGAGGATTGACTTTCCCTTACTTCATTCATTTAAGATCTGTATCATTATTCCTTGTATGCGATCCGCTTTGTTTACGATTCAAGGGACAAGAAAATTTATACAACCCAGAATTGTTTTGTTTTTTTGTTTGAAATTCCGCGTTGTTTTTTTTTTGCTTTTAAACTTTGTAAGAGTTGTACTTACTTGTTCGGCAGGCAGCACGTGTGGTTGGAGAGGATGGTCATGAAGCCGGCGCGGAACTTGCGGTTGAAGTAGGCGTAGAAGATGGGGTTGACGCACGAGTTGGAGGTGCCGAGCCACTGCGCGAAGGGCCGCAGCACCGCCATCACCTCGCTCTCCAGCTCGCTGGGCGCGGCCGGGCCGAAGCGCTCGCGGGACACCATCAGGTACAGCGGCATCCAGGACAGCGCGAACGACACCACCACCACGAGCAGCATCTTGACGGCCTTCATCTTGGAGCGGTGCAGCATCAGCTGGCCGCCGAGCTGCCAGGACAGGTCCAGGTAAGGCGAAAAGAGTCGCGGGAAAAGTTGGGTCAGGTCATTCGATCAGCTTTCGCCCGGCAGCAGGCGACCCGCCTGACGCAACGGCCAAGTCAGCCAGACTCGAAATGCGTCCGAAAGCGGTGAGTGGGAGCGAGAGCGAGCGCAGCACGCCGGTGTGTCTCACTCGCACGCGTCGCTTTCGAACGCATTTCCGGCCGACTCGACCTTTGCAGGTCTCCTCTGCCCCGTCGACCCTCCTGACACTGACGGACACTGTTCTGCTGCGGACGCGGACGCGCCGCGGGCCTCCAGGGCGCCTGGCGCCTGACACACTGATAAAGGGGGGGGGGGGGAGAGGGCGTAATGGAAGAAAATGTGCACTCTTGAGAACGGTTAGACGGGGTGGGCTGGCGAGGGGAAGGAGTGTTTACTTTTCGCCTGATCAGCCCTAAGCCCTGCTGTGCCGCGCCCTGCTGCGCCCCTGCCCCACCCCGCCCCGCCCGAGACTGTCACGAGTAGTAAAGAGAAACTTCCACGCGTTACGCCCTTCCCCTGGTGGAGGGAAAAGGATCCTCCGAGTAGGGGGTACTACTGGCTATGGGATGTTTGCGCTCTGCGGCGCGGCGGGGGCGTTGCCTCGGTGAGTCGGGGCGTGGACGGGCGGGGTGGGGCGGGGCGGGGCGGGGCGGGGCGGGGCGGAGGGTCACTCGCGTCGTTCGCTTCATGACCCCCCTCCCCCCCCCCCCACAACCCAGCTTGTTTCATTTTTTTTTATGGTTTTTTCCCTGCTGCTGATGAAGGTGCAAACAGGGGTCTCTCTCCACCCCTGCGCGCGAGGAAACGCGGACACGAGCTGTTCCGGTAGGCAGGACGGGAGTGACCCGAGGCGGGCGGGGCGGGGTGGGGCGGGGCGGGGCGGGGCGGGGCGGGGCGGGGCGGGGCTAGGACAAGGGGCGATTCCTCAGCAAGTGACCTTCCAAAGTTGATAATCTGGTTGCGAGCTAAGATGGGCTCGGCCCGCGGCCCGGGGCGTGACGCTGCGGGGCGTGACGCGGCGCGACAGTCTCTCACGGGCGGGGTGGGGCAAGGCGGGGCGGGGCGGGGCGGGGCGGGGCGGGGACGGGGCGAGGTGACGGCTTCGTCGCCAGCAAGCTATCCCCGTGCCGGGGCCAGGGCCAGGGCGACACCCAGCGACGGACAATTTTTCTCCACCCTCAGAAATAGCTGACCGTTTCGCAATTTATTTTTTCATCGGAAAAAGTGAAAATTTGCCGTAGCTCATGACGGCGAGACTCGGCTGATAGGGACGTCGGCGTCTGATATGAGGGAACCGCATGCAAATGAGAAGGGAGGGACGCTTGTCGGTCGGAGCCGGCCCTCCCCGCTCGCCCTCGCCACGCCCCCCCCCCCCCCCGCCATACTGCAGTGACCCTTGTCCCGGTGACGGAAATGTACCGAGTGGCAGAGCGGCGAGCCCTTGGCAACGCGCAGCAGGGCGGGTCGGCCGACATGGCGTATGCCCTTTTTGACCCTTTGCACCCGATGGTCGCGGTCATCCCTTCAACGTATGTTTCTATCGCCTCGGTGTTAAAACGGGTGAAAACGGGTTAACGCGCCCTGGGGCCTGGGGCACAGTGCGGATCGGATGTGTGCTAGCGGTGTGGGGCGGGGCATGGCAGGGCAGGGCGGGGCGGGAGGGCGGGAGACTCGGAGTGGCGGGCGAGTGGAAATGCGCATTAGCGTTTTGAGGGGGAGCAACCCTCGTCCCGCCGAGCGAGACAGAGATGGGCCGTGCCGGGCGGTGGTGCGGGCGGTACGGACGGGCTTTGGGGTTAGGGAGGGGGAGTGCACGCCGCCGCGCCGCCGCCGGCCGCGGGGTCCGACTGGGATTGCACGAGCTGAATCACATGCCCGGATAACAACCGGATAATCACTGCATCGGGGAAAGGGAAGCGAAGGGAAGGGGTAGGTCTCGCCCTCGCGCTGACAAAGTTGGTGAGATGAAATGGAACTCGTGCGAGCGAGCAGCGACGGCGGCGGGTAGGTACCCCGCCCCGCCCTGCCCCGCCCTGCCCCGCCCTGCCCCGCCCTGCCCCGCCCCGCCCCGCCCCGCCCCGCCCCGCCCTGCCCCGCCCTGCCCCGCCCTGCCCGACTGGACTCGAGAATCGGTTTCAGGTAACTGAGGCTCTCTCCTAGCTGGACTGGACTGGAAGCGGGGCGAGGAGAGGGGAGGGGTGCAGGATGCTGTAGAGCAGGGCGCGGCGGGGCGGGGCGGGGCAAAGCGGGGCGAGTCGGGGCATCCACCTCGCGATGCGCTCTGCGCGCCGAGCGGAGCGGATCCTCATACACTGTAAAACCCAAGTGAGGGAATGTCGCTCACTGCAATAAGCTGTGTGAATTATCCCCAATCGCACAAACTTTGACATCGAAGGTGTGAAGTTTCATAGGAAGAGACAAGTGTGCGAATGGGGAGTGTCACACTACAAGCGTGCGGATGGAAAGTATCACTCTACAAGTGTGCGAATGGAAAGTATCACACTACAAGTGTGCGAAAGGATAGTCTCACACTAAAGGTGTGCGAATAAAATGTCTTACACTACAGGTGTGCGAATGAAAAGTCTCACACTACAAGTGTGTGAATAAAAAGTCTCACACTACAAGTGTGTGAATGGAACGTCTCACACTACAAGTGTGTGAATGGAACGTCTCACACTACAAGTGTGTGAATGGAACGTCTCACACTACACGTGTGCGAGAGGGTTTCACTTTGCTGTGTTTGTGTTGCTAGGTTACGCTCACCTGCGGCTCCCCGGGCAGCTTGCGCATGCAGACGCGGCGCCAGATGAGCGCGTAGCACACGGAGATGCACGCCAGCGGCAGCAGGTAGCACATGGACAGGTGCGCCAGCACGAAGTACAGCGTCCCCCACAGCTCCGACGGCCAGCCCTCCCAGCAGATCTGCGCAGCGGTCAGGACAGGACAGGGGTGTCAGCGTCGTAGGTGCGTGTACATGCATTAGCCCGTCTCTTTTAAAAAAATTAAAAAAAAACAACTCGCACACTTTTTTCATGGAGTGCCTGTTGAAATCCCCGAAAATAGAAAAATTGAGGTATACTTGCGCTGAGGATGGGGAGCAAGCAGTCCTAGCCCTCCTCACTCCCTGCGTCTGTCTATCTGTAGTGTCTCTCTCCCTCTCTCCCTCTCTCCCTCCCTCTCTCCCTCTCTCTCGCTCTTCCCCACAAATCATGATAGAAGTACGTGCGGCACGGCTCGGCTAGGCCAGGAGGGCCGTGGTTACACGTACGCCCCGCCCCTCTCGTCTCGTCTTTTGCTTTCCGTCTTTGAGCATCGCCGTTTGATTCGATTGCGCGCGCCTGATTCCCTCTCATTCGTCGCCTGCACCGCCCCGACCCGACCCGCACGTTCCTCCACGTGCTGCTCACTGCCGCGCGGGGCGGGGCGGGGCGGGGCGGGGCGGGGCGGGGCGGGGCGGGGTGGGGCGGGGCGGGGCGGGGCGGGGCGGGGCGGGGCGGGGCGGGGTGGGGTGCTGCCGCCGGTGAGGTGCGTCGTCATAACCTTGAACCGCAAGGACGCGAGCCTCGGGGCGCGGCGTGTCGTCTTAACGCTGCCGCCCGGCCCCACCCCGCCCCGCCCCGCCCGCCCCCCCCCGCCCCGCCTCACCCCCCCCCACCCCGCCCCGCCCCGCCCCGCCCCGGGGGCCCGGGCCCCGGCCGGCTGGAGCGGGTGCGCCCTCTCGCTCTCTTTCCCGACTCCACACGCGCTGCCGGGATCTTCTTTGGACGCCCCGCCCCGCCCCGCCCGGCCCTGGCGCCCCGCTCGACTCCCGTTCGTTACATTAAGCTTAGGAAGCTCGGTCGCTGCGCTGGGGGCTGCGCCGGGCCGGGCCCGGCCGGGCAGGCACTGGCTGGAGTCGCCAGTCGCCTCGGTGACGAGGACGATGGGGACGGACCTAATAGCAGCGGGCCGCGCGTCTCACGAGGAAAATTCGCGTGAGGCCGAAGGGGTACCATCATACCTCCGCAAGAATATATCCAAAATATTCCATTGGGTCTTCTTGGGCTAGGGCTACACTGGGATAAATACTTGTAAAGGCTACAGGAAAATTTGCCGTGATAATTGTTGTAAAATTACAACTTGAAATTGTAAAATTACAAGTACTTGGTATCGACTTAGAATTCATTGACGAGCAAGAATGTGCGGTCGTAAATTTACAAAATATTTTGTAAATCGTAATTACAAAATATGTTATAAATTTACAAAGATATTTCTCACAGTATAGAGGTGGTATAGGTACGACGATCCTGCATGACCCTCCTTGGCGTCCTTCCTCCTTGTCGCTAGGGGAAGTATGATCATCCCTTATGATGATGGTACCCCCCTTGCAGAAACCAGAGTCGTACATGAGTACGACTCTGGCAGAAACATGTCAGGGGGGTATGATCACCCAAGGATAATAGTGCCCCCGGTATAATTTAGGTCACAAGCGCTACAGATCACAACCGCTACAGGTCACAAGCGCTACAGCTCGCTAACGCTACGGGTCGCAAGCGCTACGAGTCACAAGCGCTACAGCTCGCAGCGCTACGGGTCACAAGCGCTACAGCGAGAATCCGCGCGTTGTTAGGCGGAGCCGAGCCGAGCTAAACATTGAAAAATTACGCACGTGGCGTGAAAACATGGAAAATTTTTGCGACAGTAAACCTCCCGAAGGAGGTTGCGGTTCCCGCCAGGCACAGGGCTTTTACCCCCCGTGGCAGCCAACTACTTCGGTGTTCTTATGGGAACCGGTGCTTTTCTGGCCGCGATCCTGTCGCGCAATTCGACAGATTTGATCCCCGTACTGTCAGATTTAGTCGTACGGTGGTTAACCGAACTGCCCTGTCCCCAGAGCATGGAATAGCTATTTTTGGAGCCAGATTCTAGGACTTATGACCCCACGACCGACCACCAGTCGTGGGCATGGGACGGAACTTCCTGGCAACCCGCTGTCGCTACCAGTGAAGAACCTACCTGGGTTTGAACCAGGCCCCATGTGCCGAGTCTCACAGACACCCACGGCTTTCGCGGCACCACTAGACCACTAGACCGTCGGCTATTCCACGAGGAGCTCGGTTGAAATGGGGGCTTGAATTCCACTCTCCAAATTGTTGTCCTCAGAAAAAATTAAATGTTTTGGTAAAATTCAGAACCTCCGTCCTGCGACTCTCCGCGCGGACACTCTGCCGGCACGGCTACGACACCATGGTGTCAGATGCCGGACCACTAGGAGTCATGCTGCGCGAGAAGCCACAGTCACCGAAGAAACGAACCCGGTGTCATGAGTGCGCCTGCTCTCCGGTCAGTGCTGGGCCGGCCGCGTCGCGTCATTGGTATCGACGCTGCTTACAGCACTAGGTGGGCAGTGGTTCAAAAAACACGTAATTTTTTTTTTTGCTTTTAATTTCTTTTTTTTTTTTTTTTTTTTTTTTTTTTTGACCAGGTGCTCTTTTCAGTGCCTTTTTGCAGTTGCCCAAGTCACAAGGACGGTATAGCTGGAAAGAGCACTTGGTCCAAACAAAAAAAAAAAGAAAAAAAAGAAAAAAACTTACGCGGTTTTTGAACCACTTCCCGCCCAGTGCTATGAGCAGCGACGATACCAATGACACTACGCGGCCGGCCGAGCACTGACCGGAGAGCAGGCGCACTCATGACACCGGGTTCGTTTCTTCGGTGACTGTGGCTTCTCGCGCAGCATGACTCCTAGTGGTCCGGCTTCTGACACCATGGCGTCGTAGCCGTGCCGGCAGAGTGTCCGCGCGGAGAGTCGCAGGACGGAGGTTCGAATCTTACCAAAACATTTAATTTTTCTGAGGACAACAATTTGGAGAGTGGAATTCAAGCCCCCCATTTCAACCAAGCTCCCTCGTGGAATAGCCGACGGTCTAGTGGTCTAGTGGTGCCGCGAAAGCCGTGGGGTGTCTGTGAGACTCGGCACATGGGACCTGGTTCAAACCCAGGTAGGTTCTTCACTGGTAGCGACAGCGGGTTGCCAGGAAGTTCCGTCCCATGCCCACGACTGGTGGTCGGTCGTGGGGTCATAAGTCCTAGAATCTGGCTCCAAAAATAGCTATTCCATGCTCTGGGGACAGGGCAGTTCGGTTAACCACCGTACGACTAAATCTGGCAGTACGGGGATCAAATCTGTCGAATTGCGCGACAGGATCGCGATCAGAAAGCACCGGTTCCCATAAGAACACCGAAGTAGTTGGCTGCCACGGGGGGTAAAAGCCCTGTGCCTGGCGGGAACCGCAACCTCCTTCGGGAGGTTTACTGTCGCAAAAATTTTCCATGTTTTCACGCCACGTGCGTAATTTTTCAATGTTTAGCTGGGCTCGGCTCCGCCTAACAACGCGCGGATTCTCGCTGTAGCGCTTGTGACCCGTAGCGCTACCGAGCTGTAGCGCTTGTGACTCGTAGCGCTTGCGACCCGTAGCGTTAGCGAGCTGTAGCGCTTGTGACCTGTATCGGTTGTGATCTGTAGCGCTTGCGAGCCACTCCTGTATAATTTCCTGCGGGTAGGGTCTTGACCCCACACCGGCAGGAGGTACTCGCTCTCACCAACCATAACCCTACCACACGTTACAGGCCCTTACCAGGTACTTGCTGCAGCGCTCGCCCGACTCCTCGTCGTACATCTCCGTGGTGAAGAAGACGGCCCAGGGCGTGGTGACGAGCAGCGACACGGCCCAGACGAAGGCGATGAGCTGTCGGCAGGTGCGCAGGCTGAGCTGGCACCGCAGCGGCCAGCAGATGGCGAGGCAGCGCTCCACGCTGATGCACACCAGCGTGTACACGGACGCGGACACGGACACGCCCTGCAGGTAGGGCAGCGTCCTGCAGATGGCGTCCCCGAGCACCCATTCTGCAGGCACGCCACCGCCTCTGTTACTCAGTAGTAGTGTGTGCGACGAATCATCATATTATCGAACACAAGAAAATCTCAATCCAGATCGGAATTTAAGCAGATGATACTTTTTTTTTTTTTTTGCTAGTTTGCGGTACGTTTTCGTCGCTATGGATATTCAATTTTATTATATTCAAGTCCCAAAAGCCTAACCGGCCTGGCGCGCCGACTCGAGAGTAAAACCTAGCTGACACCTTAAAATTTCAAGTTAAATTTATGTTTAGTGAAGGTGTTGTGTTTTAAGGTATCATCTGCTTTTAAAAAAATTGACCCAAGTGCGTTGCGGTGCGATCAAATCACGTGATGGGTCCGGACTTGTTGAAGGCCACCGGGGCGAGAGCCGCGCGGCCCGACAGCCTCCCCTCCGCTGTGGCCTGGCCGGCCCGGCCCGGCCCGGCGTGTCCATCCCCGCCCGCGCCCTCGCCGTCGTGAGGCCGGCCCCGCCCCGCCCCGCCCCGCCACCCTCTGCGGGTGGTTAACCCACTTCTAAGCCGTTTGTTGTTCGATGAGGCCAAATCATGTTGAGGTTCCCGGTCATGGCTTCCCCAGCCCGGCTGGCGCGGCGCGGCCCGGGGTTCAGCCCAAGGTCCTGGAGGCCCGCGCCCCGCCCCACCCGCGCCCCGCCCCGCCCCGCCCCGCTTCGCCCCGCCCCGCCCGGCGGCGTCATTTCGAGGCGTTGTTTAATAGTGCCGACCCCAACCCTCCTCCTCGTACCCCATGTCATCTTCCGATATACTTGACTTCCCTCTCCCACCTCCCACATCAGACCCCCCCCCCCCTCCCCTTCCCCCAGCATCCCCAGCCTCCGCCTCAAGTATCGACTGACCCCTTTACTTTGCAAACTCCAAACTTTGTTTGACAACATTCTCGATTCCGTGGACAGCACGATCGGGCTGGGCGCGGAGTGGCGAGGCGCGGCGTAGCGGGGCGGGGCGGGGCGGGACGGGGCGGGGAGGGGCGGCAAGGCGTGGTGGGACGATGCCCCCCGGGGAGGGTCCCCTTGAGCGCCACACCACTGCGCGCCTCCACGCGATGCAACGCGGGTCAACACTGCTGCTGCAGTTTATTTTCACGATTTCAAAACCACCGCACGCGACGCTACGCAAAGCTACCCCACAGCCTTTCCTCCCGCTCGAGTACGTGCCCGTGGCGGGGCGGGGTGGGGCGGGGCGGGGTGGGGCGGGGCGGTGCGGGGCGGGTTGGGGCGGGGCGGGGCGGTGCAAACCACTGCTGCAAGTAGTGTAGCACTGTCGAGCTGGCCGGGGCATCCCTTCCGCCCCAGTGGCCATCCAGACCAGGCCCGTTCTCGCGGCCCGCCCCGCCCCGCCCCGCCCCGCCCCGCCCCGCCCCACCCGGGCCAAGGCGGAGGCCGAGACCTTGAGGGGCGCCGCGCCCCGCTTCGCCCCGCCCCGCTCCGCCCTGCCAGACAGCCTCAACTCCGACGTGACGCCGAGGAACAGATGTTTTCAAAGTAATACGCTGCTCGTCCCGCCGCGCCACCCCGTTCCAGCAGCTCTCCGCCGCGGTGACGAGGATGGTGGCGGCGGGGAGCGCCCGCGGGATGAGGGAAAGACCAGGGGATATGAAGAAACAACCAATTTTGATGTGGTTCCAGCAAAGCGTCTTTGATGTCCTGTCATTAAAGCACGAGTGGATTTGCAACTCCGTGCGTCCCCGCCTCCGCCCCGCGAGCACCTCTCTGATGAATGAGACGTGCCCCCCCCCCCCCACCGAGGCACCGCCGCCCAGGCCATCGCATAACGCTTCCCGCTGTCGCGTCGCTCGCGGGAGCAACTTTCGCTCACCGTAGTCGGGACGTCTTATCGTCTCTGCGCGGGGCGGGGTCGTGTGGTGGATCGCGCAGGAAAACACGGGGAGTCAACGACCGCGAGCAAAGAGGAGAATGAGAGGGAAAAAATAACAATGGAGGGGAAAAATTGAGTACAAGACGAAACGCGCGCGTATCTTGCAGAGGAGGAGCTGTGTTTCGAAGAACACGTGATATTATATGCGGGAATATGCGGGCTTACCTACCCGCTACCCGCCGAGGGGCGCCGTGGCCCCTTGGGTAGGCAGACCCGCAACACGGTCACGTGGTCTCCGAAACAGCCGGCCCGGTACTCACTGTACTCACCCTTGAGGACGTTGCTGACGAGCGTGAAGGGCAGGCAGACGACGTTGACGAGCAGGTCGGCGATGGCCAGGTTGGCGATGAACAGGTTGGTCGTGGAGCGCATGCGCGGGAACGAGACGACCACCATGACGACGCACACGTTGCCGAGGACGCCGATGACGAACACGGCCAGGTAGGCCACGCAGATGACGACGGTGAGGGCGACGCCGTAGCGCAGCTCGCCGCCGTCGCAGAGGCCGCGGCCATCGTCGTGGTCGCCGCCGCCGCCGGGGCAGGGGAGCGGGCCGAGCAGGCACGAGCTGTTGCCGGCGGTCGCGGTCGAGCTGTTGGCCGTCAGCAGGCCCTCCATGACATGGCGCCCGGCCGCGCCTGTCCTGCGGGTCCTGCGGGTCCTGCGCGTCCTGCGGGTCCTGCGGGTCCTGCGGGTCCTGCGCGTCCTGCAGGCGCTCAGCGCCGCTCACCTCAGCGCCCCGGCCGCGCCTGTCCTGCGGGTCCTGCGGGTCCTGCAGGGGCTCAGCGCCGCTCACCTCAGCGCCCCGGCGGCGGCCCCGGCGGGGGCGGCCCTGGCCGCACTGTGGACAGGACAAGCATGAGGTCGCAACGCTCAATGAAGTGAACGCCACATAGCTCTCATCTGCATTATTATTATTATTATTATTATTGTTTTATTTTTAGGCCCCCGTGAGGGGTGCCTACTGCTCACGCCGGTGCGTTTTTTAGTCTTGACGATTGCCCCTTATGGCCGCAGCCGGTTGTGTCTATACGATTCCCATCAAATTTAAATGAGAAATACTACGAAAAATTAGGAATTTTTTGAAATAGGTCTGATGTCAAACTGTTGGGCCAAATTTGCATAAAATTAGTTTTCATCCTTTTTTTCTATGGTAATCCCGAGTCGGGCAGCCAGGATAGGAGGTGTGAATGTGTAACAAAAAAGATCTGGCACATTTAAAAGCAATCGTTAAAGACTTTGTGATTCTTTTTGCGGGATGGTCTGTATCCATTCATAGGGGAAGGTGCGCGTTTCCAATCGAGCGCCTCTTCTCCGCAGGTGCCGGGGGGGGGGGGGGCAGTCCTTGTGCTCGCGCTGGACTCGGCCCGGCCACGTGCTCGTTAGACCGCCGCTGGGCTAGGCAGGGCCCCTACCTGCCCCCACCCCACCCCTCCCTCAGGGTGCGTAGGTTTGTTTTTGCGCCCCGGCGGGGGTCTCCCCCGGTTGGGCCTCGGGCGGCCGGGCCGTGTCCATCCACCGCCCCACCCCCACCCCGGCCCGTCGCGTCCGATCGCCCCATCGCTGCTCTTTTATTGCATTTTCGAATGGGGGTGGGTGAGGGGGGCAGTGGAGTGCGCACCTTGAGATTGTTATGCAGATTCATGATAATAGCGCCTCCCCCTCCCCCCTTTGGGCCGTCCTTGCCTTGGGCTTCATTTGCTCACTGCTACACCCTCTCCTCTCCCCTACTGTCTCCCCTCATGTCGGGGGAGGTTCAGGGCTGCGGGCGGGTGCCGCGCGGAGCGAAGCGGCGGCTTGAACGCTCCAGTGAGCGCTTAATATCCCATTCGGTTGTCTCGGGTTTACGGATCCATACGAGGATCCCGACTGGAGAAGGTAAGACTGACGCCGCCGTACGTATGCGGCTGCTGCTGGCATGCTGTCCTGTACCGCTGATGCCAAACGTTGCTCTCAGAAATATGCTCTTTTTGGTCCAATCTCCAAATCAGACCGACGAATAGGGCGGGAGACGGAGGGAGAGGAAAGGCACCGGCCAGGGCAGTGTTGCTAGATAAGTAGGCAAAAATTCCTATACGAATGCAACTGTGTGAGGCAGACGGGTCACTCCGCGTTCCTAGACAAGGTAGTCTCATGCGCGGAGAGTTTTCCTAGTTAGCGGCAAATGACTCAAAATAATTGTAATAATTTTGACAGAGTAGTGAACGGGATACCCGTCTACCAACTACATGGTGTATTCGTGGGAGTATTCGTCTACTTATCTGGCAGCACTGCGGGGCGGGCCCGGTGCGCCCTGGCGCTGGGCTGGGGTGTGGCGCGGTGCAGGATGCGAAAAAGACGAGCAGTGAGGGTAGCATGAGCGGGCGGGGCGGGCCGGGGCGGGGCGGGGCGGGGCGGGGCGGGGCGGGGCGGGGCGGGGTTGTGATTGGATGGGGCAGACGGGGGGGCGGGCCAGGGGGGCCACGTTCATCACTTGACAGAGACAGGCCCGGCCGGACCGGGCCACGCCGAGTGAAACAAATCTACACGATGAAAAGGAAAAATACAAATAACAGACGGTACGGCACGGTCCCACTCCCGGGCGCATCGCATTGCCGGGGCGGGGCGGGGCGGGGCGGGGCGGGGTGGGGTGGGGTGCGGCGTGGCCGCGCGCTGTCAGACTCGGGCTTTTACAGATAGCGCTCGAATTAGATATATGGACGAATAATAAAAAGGAAGTCCAGAGCAACGCGTACAGGCGGGGCGGGGGGCGGGGCGGGGCAGGGTGGGGCGGGGCGGGGCGCGTCCAGGCCGGGGCGGAGGCTGTGGCGGGAGAGCAAAGTGGACGGAAAATCGCTCCCTGGTTGACAATCGACGAGCAGCAGCCGAGTTTGCGATGACGTTCGCGGCGCGGCGCGGCGCGGCGAGGCGCTGCGCCCCGACTCTCTGGTCTGCCTGTCTGTCTCGGCCTCGCCTCCCCCCTCCCCCCTTCCTCCCCTAGGTGATGCGCACGGGTGGTGTGGGGCGTTGGGTTGGGACCGTGTGGTGCTCACTATTGCAAGTAAGACGAGCAACACTTCTCCCACACTCACATGGACTTCATAAAAAGTTCTGCTCGGTCCTCCACCATGATGCCGTTTTCAGTTACTTCCATTTATATTTGCTGTATGATTTTTGTTTGGTACCGCGGCACGCCAGCCCCACCGTCACGCCCGTGACGGTGTCGCGGTGCTCCAGCGTGCATCGTGACGGCCTCGCAGCCGGCCAATGAGCACGTCACGGGCGGGGCGGCCCGCCGGCCAGGGCAGGGCGGGCTGCAGCGGCGCGTGGGTATTGATATCCCTCTCTCCCTCGCCCCCCTCTCTCTCTCTCGCTCGCTCGCTCCGGGGAACCTTATGCCCCCTAGTGCTGCTTAACTAGTTCATCCCTGGACACGGTCCACGCTCACGTCCTATGGACAATACCTCGGCGAGGTTGGTCGTGCAGGGCACGGGGCGTGGCGGGGCGTGGCGGGGCGTGGCGGGGCGTGGTGCACTCGTTAGCAAACCCTCCTCCCCCCCCCCCTCATGCTGTGCTGTACGTACTTGACTGAACCGGGATCAGTAGTTCAGTGCAGTTCGGGGTGTGATCCCTCGATGTACATGTTATGCCCCTACACGTGGACAGGGTGGGCCACCGCCAATCAGGACCGGCTGGCTGGGCCGGGCCACCCCATAACATTCACTGCGCTCCTAACTCACTACTTCCAAAAGCATTTTCATAAACTGATTTTCTCGTTTTCATTTGGGAAAATGTAAAATGCCTCACGCGTAAATGCGTCGTCTTGAGTCATTGGGATTTTGTGCCAATAAACTTTTGCCCATAATGTGGTCACGCCACTGGGGAACTAGCGTGCAATGTCACGAACTCTCTAAATATTGTGGCTATCTCGGTGCATTTTCACGTTCTGCCCCGCCCCGTCAGTCGCTCATATGCAGAGTGCAGAGCGGAGCGCCTGTGGAGCGCGAGGTAGGCAGCCCGCCGCACCCCCGCGCCTCGCAGCCCGGCCGCTGGCCTACCGCGCAGGCGGCCGCCCGAGCCTCAGCTCCACCTCGACTTGTCACGTCGTTGCCAACCTATGGTAGCGGTGGTTTGCGTTGTAGGAGACAGAAGCGAGCTGGGATGGTTCTGCTCGTCGACCCAAAGGTGTAGTAGTAAAAGCACGTGGGAAATAAAAACCACGGAACTGGTGTGGTTAAGGGAACGAAAAAGCTGCAGCCGGGCCGTGCTGGGCTTAGAGAGGGGCTTAGAGGGGCAGGGCGAACAAAGCCGGGCGCTCAGAGACGTTTTGTCACCGTGATCCATCCCTCTGTTGGTCGAAAGCGGTTACCCTCCTCGGCGGGTAGCGGCCGGGCCGCGGCTACCGCTTCGTTCTCATGCAGAGCTCGTTCCTTCTTTAGCCCCCCCCTCCCCTCCCACCACTCCGCCCGGGCCTCCTACCGCCAGAGACAGATTTCGGGCTCACAAGCTGGAGCTCGAGTGAAATAATATGTTTGGGGGCGAGTCTGAGGGGCCGGGGCCGGAGCCGGGGCCGGGGCCGGGCTTGGGGCGGGGGGCGGCTGATTTCCCGGACGGGACGGGACGGGCAGTTTGTAGCCTCTGGTGGTGGCGTCCGTCTTTCAGCCCCATGCTGCCAGGCGGGCGACCTCCTTACGGGCCTGCTGGCCGGGGCGGGGCGGGGCGGGGCGGGGCGGGGCGGGGCGGGGCGGGGCGGGGCGGAGCTCCGCGCACATGCCGGTGCGACTCTCTTATTGCGGCCTCGTTGTCCAAGCCCGGCCCCGGCCCCGGCCCGCTCACACACATGGCGACCGGCGGGGAGAATTGGGACTTAGATCAAACCTGCGGGCAGGAAGTGAGATAGAGATAGAACCTGCGGGCAGGAAGTGCGATAGAGATAGCGCCACCACCAGTGCGCCAGCGGGGGGCGTCAGGCGTCACCCTGGCCCGGATGGGAAGCTGACCTCTTTTCTACCGAAAATGCAACAACGAAAATGTGATCGCGAGGGACGAGCCCCGAAGTTAAGCATCAGGGGGAGGGGGGGGGGGTGCTCGGGTGGCTGGAAGTGGGTCGGGGACACTCATCTTTAGTTTCAGTCAAATGCAATGTATGAGTACACAGGTAGGAGAGTCTCCCCGGCCCCGTTGTCCAGTCGCATTTGTATCCGCTGGACACAACTTTGATTGACCTCGACTGTTGGTCCGCCCTGGTCTGGCAGGGCAGGGATGCACTCGACCTCCACCGGCACACGCCAGTTTTATTTTAATAGAGTTACGTTGTCCGACCAGGGCTGCGGGGGCTCCGGGACCAATCAGACGATGCGATACGAGTGTTTTAGTTGTCGACATCGCTTCGCAAACACCGCGGCGCTGCTTATATTTGGCGGCCACGGTCACGGCCAGCTCGGTGGCGGGCCGGAGCGGCCGGCCCGGCCGCTAATTTTGAAACCCACTTGGATCTCGAACCCATCCCTAACTTCACAGCCATATTTTTCGCTTCTCTTCTGTCGTCGGGCTGGGGCCCATTAGGGAGCTGCTAAAACGGATATTTATCAGGATAGGTTAGGCTAGATTAGGTTAGGGTAAGTTGGATTGGATTTAAGTATGGTTAAAGTAGAAGGGGATCAGCTGTTTTCTTCGCTTCTCTAGTCAAAACCAACCTATCCCAACATAACCTTACCTAACCTAACCCAGCCTTACCCATCCTAAATAACCGTTTTAGCATGAGCTACTTATTGCCTTACCGCCCCACGACGAAAAGAGAAACGAGAAATACTGCCGTGAAGTAAGGGATGTGGTCGAAATCCAGGAGGGTTTCAAAATTAGCGGCCCGGGCCGGGAGTGTATTATAAGTGCATCGGGGCGGCCTGGCCGGGTCTGGCCTGGCCGGGCGGAGACGAGCAGGCCGAGACCGCATCCCATTTCAATCCATTGACGGGCGGGCCGGGCCGGGCGGGGCCGGCGGGCGGGACCCTAAGACTGCGCTATATCTGGGGCAGTGCACGTGGGGCCCCGAGGAGGAGGAAAAAGGGGACGAAACAGGAAGTATCGCACTCACAAACCGGCTGACTGTTCGCGGGCTTTGGCGGCTTTGAGTGGCAGCGGGCAGGAGCATCCCCGCGGGTCTTTACTTAGTTCATTACTCCGACACATGCGTGGAGCGGAGCACTCTAAAAAGCTTATAGTGATTTTCACCGTAAGCTACAGTGCTGCAGGGTTCACTGCAGCTTACAGTGAAAATCACCGTAAGCTTTTTTATTAGTGTGCGTAGGGCACCGTGTCCCTGCGCCCTACTTCCCTTTCCCTCGTGCACACTAAACCCTTATGCACTATATGTTGTGCATAGCCATGCAGGATTTTACACAACCATAATTATGCACAATGTTTTCTTCATAACTATGCATGTCTCTGTCCCTTATGCACAAATTTGTGCATCATTATGCACAATGTGTACATAGTTATGGACAAAATTTTGTGCATAACTATGTGAACATTGTGCATAAGGATTTAGTGTGTGCTAAATAAGACACTGCCGCTTAAAAACACCAGAAATAAGAAGTCCACAGGGTGTCGCGGGCGCGCGCGGGGCGCGGGGCGGGGCGGGCACCCCGCCCCCTACGCCTCCCTCGCCTCGCGCTGCACCCATAGCGTCCTCACTATCGAAACAGCCCAAGCCCGCCTGGCCGGGCCGGGCCGGGCCGGGCCGGACCAGGCGATAACTCGGTGACTGAGTGCGGCCCAGTGCGGCCGTGAGCAAAATGGACATCCTGTGCGCCTTTGCGCCGCGCCCCGCCGCGCCGCTGACCAGGACTGGGAGGGGAGAGCGGGTCGCATCTGCAGCGGCGGGGCGGGGCGGGGCGGTCAGCGGGGCCGCACCGTGAGGGTCCTGATGGCCCTGGAGGCCGCCGCGCTGCGCTGCGCTGCTCGCGCCAAGCCTCGACCTTAACCCTGCAGGGCCGTTACAGCGGCGGGCCGCTACCACATCCTTCTTCTCTCTCTCTTTCTCTCTCTCTCTCTCTCTCTCTCTCTCTCTCTCTCTCTCTCTCTCTCTCTCTCTCTCTTTCTCTCTCTCACAGTGTTTTTATCGGTTTTTATCGTCTTCTCATACTGCGGCTGACTGAACTGAACACGATAGAGATGTGTGATGGATGGTTCTGTGTAATATTGCGCAGGATGCTGCCGCGTGGCGTCGCTTGGCGTCGCTTGGCGTCGCTTGGCGTCGCTTGGCGTCGCTTGGCGTGGCTGTCTCGTCCGTCAGCTGATGCCGCCGCGCCCGCACCGCACTCCCGTTCGATCTCTCGCTTATCTTGGCCCGGCCCGGTCGGAGAGACGCGACGTGTGCTTGAGCGCCCCCCTCTCCCCCGCTCTCCCCCTCCTCCTTCCCTCCCCCACGCCCCTCTAAGCGCGCGCTTGCGAGCGTACCCGGATAATGGAGATCCGATACCGCCGCAGACACCAAAGAGCAGCTTCATTAAAAGTCACTTAGACACGGGGCTGGGCTGGGCCGGGCCGGGCGGGGTGTGGCGGTGACGCTGGAGCGCCGCGGCGGGGCGCGGGGCGGGGCGGGGCGGGGCGGGGCGGGGCGGGGCGGGGGGGGCGGGGCGGGGCGCCCTCAGTCCGACGCCGACGCCTCCCGGACAGGGTCCGTGGGAGGGACGACACGCGGCGGGCAGGGCGTCGTCACGTGGTCGCGGGGGTGTGCCCCCCCCCCCCCCCCCCCCCTGCGGAGACACTTTCCAGAACTCCTGCCGTCACTCTAGTCACTTTACCGATAGGCTATCACCCAGGAGCGTATATGCTCATCGCTATCGACGCGATACGGCCCCTGCTTTGGCAGCCATTTGCCGAGTGTCCCATTTAAAAAAAAAAAAAACAATTTTCGAAGTATCATCATAGCGTCGTCCACAATAATGCTGAATTGTCGGCGGCCGCTCCCATCACGCCGCGCCAACCCTTTGCTTTGATTGCCTGATCCCTCTCGGCCCGTCCGCCAGGTGCAGGCCCGCCCCGCCCCGCCCCGCCCCGGCCCGGCCCGCCTCCTCACCCTGCTCAGGCGGGGTGGAATACAATTGTCGTGGCCTTGCCGGGGCGGGGCGGGGCAGGCCGGTCCCCAGGACACCAGGCCCTTGGCAGAGACCCCTCTGGGCCGGGCCGGGCCATCAAACCCTCCAACTGGAAATGATAGTGGAGTTGTCGGGACCAGCGGGACGCTGGGTGCGCGCGGTGGGGTGCCCGCCCCGCCCCGCCCCGCCCCGCCCCGGCCCGCCCCGCCCCGCCTCACGGCCGTAACGCCACGGTCGGTCACGGCAGTGCTACAGGCCTGTCGTATCCTCTTGCCCGGCGGAGGGCGTCACTTAATTTAACACAGCGAGCCGGGCGGGGCGGGGCGGGGCGGGGCGGGGCGGGGCGGGGCGTGGGGTTTGCGGTTGAACTGTGTGAAGTGTATTACCACACTGGTGGGTGCGGCGTGACCACTATTAGGTCACGCCTCTGTAAATACCAGAGCGAGGATCCTCGCTCTCAGGAGAGCGGGATTTTTTATCCTCTCTCTGTAAGAGCGAGGTGTGGTTTTCTCGCTTGATTAGAGCAATAAATCTCACTTAATTTGAGATTCTTTCTCAAAAAGAGCGAGTTCCCTGAAGTCTCATACCTAAATAGGGCAACGAAAAACAATCTCACTCCATTTAGATCAGACATCTCACTCTTGCATTTGCAGTGGCGCCCGTGTTAAATCATAAGGGATAAAACGCCTCTCTCTGAATGAAGTGATGAGTATACGACCGTCTTACTTTTGCCTTGCCGGCGTGGATGTTATTGGCGCCCTCACTCTCATCATCGCGACACTGTCGGAGGCGGGCCGGGGGCCGGGCCGGAGAAGGGCGGCGCGAAAACGCCACTAAGTTAGCGGTCGCGTTATTTCCGCGCAATTTTACCCGCGACTAGGACGCCAAAGTTTTCCCCGCTCCGATAACGGCACGGGAGTAAGTGCCCGGTACGGGCACGTGCCTGTGTGTGCGGCTGTGTGTGTGTGTGTGTGTGTGTGTGTGTGTGTGTGTGTGTTCCTCCGGGTCCGGGTCCGCGTCCGGAGCTCGGAGCGCGGCGGGGCGGGACGGGGCTCAGCGAGCAACAGGCAACCGGGCGACGGGGGGCACCCGCCCCGCCCCGCCCCGCCCCGTCTAGCCCGACACGGCAACTGCTGCGCTGTTAGAAGGACCAGGATGCTGTCGATCTACCTTTGCGGACATGATAACGACCCTAGGGTGGCGCGAGCACGGCGACCTCCTCCGCGCTTGTGGTGTACTGTAGCAGTAGCATCGTGGCGAGCCGTGCACACTGTTTATTCGTACTTATGATTTTTTTTGCCCATGCTCAGCATATGCATTTTTTAATACGCTAGTATGAACATACGATCACAGTACGATTAAAAAATGTTCATAAGAATTAAGTGTGTGGTCGGCGACAGGCTACGAAATCTTCCTCGTCAGCGCGACAAGTGCTTTAGTGTACCGACAGCAGCAAATCAGATTCGTAGAAGAATACACTCTCTTCGTACTTTTAACAACAATGACTTTTACGTAAAATATTAAAATTAGTTTCATTGAATTATTTTTACAACATAAACGGGGATCAATTGCGTAGCGCGAGGCGTAGCGTGAGCGTGAACGTCCAGTGTAATAAAATAAACTACAGTTGTCAGAACCGTTAACCGTAAAACAACGTTATTGTACTCGGAATAAACGGTAAAACACCGCGTCACGCCTCGTACAATTTACAACACAATTTTACGGTGTTTATTATTGTGTTTAGAAATAACGGCTTTAAACTTTTGTCAAAACTGTGTAAAAGTGTAGTCGGCGTGGAACTGCCCGGCAGTGTTGCCAGAAAAGTGGGCAATAAGTAGCCCAACCACAGTGGAGTACAGTGGGCTGCATCTGCGCCTGCCTACTAGGCTGCACCGTGACACGGGCGTGTACATGTAGCCTAGGAGGCAGGCGCAGATGTAGCCCGCTTCACTCCATCATTGTGTTTGAGTTGCTTATTGCCTACTTTTCTGACAACACTGCTGCCCGGCTCGGCCCGGTCCCGCCCGCACCTTGCCCGCCACTCACCTGCGTCCTTCCGGCCGCGTGTGCCGACGGCCCGGGCCGGCCGCGCTCCCCGGCGGGGAGGGAGTGGGTCCCCGGAGCTGGGGTCCCCGGAGCCGCGGCATGGCTGCGCGCTGCGCACCGGACGGCACGGGCACGGGCACTCGCCCGGAGCTGGACCTGGAGGTGCAGGCTCGTCTGTCAGCTCAGCGAGGGCTCGCAGGCACGACCAGGCACAGACAGGCACTCCTCCAGGGTGACCCGGGGCGGGGCGGGGCGGGGCGGGGGCAGTGGCTCCGGGCGAGGACGGCGCCGGCGCGTGCGGTGGGCGCGCGGGAGGTCGCGGTAAGTGAGGGGTGCTTTGGCGCGAGGCTGCAGCCTGCCGGCTCCGCGGCTCGAGGACGACTGTCGCGTGGCGGCCGTCGAGCAGCCCCTGCAGAGCAACCCCCTGCGGGGCGGGGCGGGGCGGGGCGGGGCGGGGCCGGCCGCCCTCCCACCCCCACCACACCCCCGCCCCCGGAGCCGACCGCGCCGCGCCGCGCACGGTCTCCTTCCCGTCCTCCGCGGTGCCCTGCGCACTCCACCCCCGCGCCGCGCCGCGGCTGACATGAGACCAGTGCACTGGTAAAACAAATGTTTAGTTCTATACACCACTTGATGCATAGCTCCTAATGTATAATACGTAAACACCATGTCATGCACAGTTCTAACTAAACATTAGTTGGTGTATAGTTCTTAAACATTTAGCAAGTGTATAGTTGACTAAACACTTGGGATGTCGTCGCATCCCTATGCTTTGACATGGAAAGCCTCGTCCAAATGCATACTTCTAAACATCACGAAACGTTTAACATCTAAACATCTACGAAGTGCATAGTTGTTAAATATGTAGTGATGTATAGTTGACACTATACACCATTTGATGTATAGAAGTCGAACTTAAACACCATGATGCATAAAACTTAAACATTTGTTTTACCAGTGTGTTGCCAGATAAGTAGGCAAAATTGCTCACGATACACCTGCGTGTGAAATGGGCGGTATCAACGCCTGCCTACTAGGCAAAGTAAACTCTCCTGTGGGGAGAGTTTGCCTGGTAGGCGGGCACTCAGACCGCGCGCTTCACACAGGTGTATCGTGGGCAATTTTTGCCTACGTATCTCGCAACACTGCATGAGGCATACCAGCCAAGCTAAACAGACACTCTGTGCATGATGCGATCTAGGGGGTCATAGGGAAATGGCGGCTATAAGGGTCGACAGCGTGACTCTCCAGGACGGCAATAATGGATACCTTTTTTTAACCAGTTATTTTTGAGAAACAACGAAAATGAAACGGGTCGTTTATTTTTAACGTGACAAAGCGTTAAGCGGGCGATGGGGACGGGGACAGCAGTGGGCAGGAGTTCTCTGTGTGGAAATGGGCCGGAGCAATCTGTTTGCCGGTCTTGGCGCGGCAGGCCAGGCCGCCCCGCCCCACACGGCCCCGCCCCACCCCGCCTCTCCCCCTCCCCCGCCCCTCGCGTACGTTAGTCATGCTCTTTGGCGGACACGGGAAAAACGGTGGGGCCCGGGGGGGAGGGGGCGCTATGAGCGCTCGGTCTCGAAAAGCATCACCCGCCCGAAAAATTGACGTGATTGAGTTACACTTTTCATTTCCGACATGCGAGCGCGGCGCCCCACCTCACCCCGCCCCACCCCACTGCGCCCTGGCCGGCCCGGTGCCACGGTCAACTACACACCTCCCGTCCCGTCCTGCCCCGCGGCCATGAGGACCAAGGGCCCGGACCCTGCGGGGCGTGGCGGGGCGTGGCGGGGCGTGGCGGGGCGTGGCGGGGAGGAGATGGGGCCCGGCCGCCCTTGCAGACTCGCTTCCACTGATGAGGAGGTGGGGCTGGGCTGGGCTGCCATATGCACAGCAGTGCAGACAGGGTCATGGGCACGGCGGGGACGGCAGCCGCTCCTCCCACCGCCCGCCCGGCCCGGCCCTGCTGCCACTGCTAGCGTCCTCCTCCTCTCCGCAACGATTTACCACCAATGTTTGTTTTTATTCTATTTTTCCCCGTCCATACCAGTCGCGGGGACCACCACGCCTCGCCTCGCCTCCCCTTCCCCTTCCCCTTCCCCTTCCCCTTCCCCTTCCCCTTCCTGCCCCTTCCCCTTCCCCTCCCCGCTCGAATCAACATCGATATGTTTTAATTCTATTTTTCTCCCATCCATAACTGACTGGCCACGTCCGCTCTCTCCTCCGTTCTGTGCGGCCTCTTTCTCACCAAAAACGTTGCTTCGCTTCTTGGAAATGTATTTACGTTACGAATGTGTGAGTGTGCGTGTATCTGTGAGTGTTGTATAATTCCATGCGGCGGATATACACTGAAATGAGGTCAAGGTTGCCGTCGTTTATCCTCGTTATGTTCCCCGTTTCAGCTTATTCGCCTCTTTTAATCGGCCCGTGGGGCATAAGAGAGGAGGGGGACGGAGAGCGATAGAGAGGGGGGAGGTGGGGGGGGGAGGCAGCCGGGCGGGGGTAAAGGAGTGTACGTCTGAACTCACAGCATGAGCCCTCTTGTCTCCTCTCTTCAGCTCTCCGTCAGTCTCGCGCCACGCCCCGCCCCCCCGCCCCGCCCCGCCCCACCCCGCCCCGCCTCTGTCTCTAGGTAGCCGCCACCACCTCCTCCTCCCCACCCCCCTCTGCCGCTGTGCTTCTGCTGCTGGGCTTATCTCCTGCCGCCCCAAAGGATGGCACCACCCTCCTCACCACTACTGCTGGCGCTGGCGGTGTCACCCGTCGTGCTAAATGCTTGCCGTGACGCGCCGCCCCGCCCCGCGCCGCGCCACATGTGCGCCCCGCCCCGCCCCGCCCCGCCCCGCCCTATCGCTCACACTAGCCCCGCAATAACACTGCGAAGCAAGCGGCGCAGGCTGAGCAAGCGTCTCTCCCCTTTCTCCATCTCTCTCCCTCTTCCCCTTCTCTCCTTGTCCGTCGGTCTGTCGGTCTGACTGTCTGTCTGTTTGTCTGTCTCTCTACCGGTCCGTCCGTCTGTTGCACGCCCCCTCCCTTACGGCTCAGACGCCAGTTAGCGTCACTCCCGCCCCGCTCCATGCTCAAGCCCCTCCCGCCCCTCCTCGTCGCCCCCACCCCCGTACCCCACCCCTTAAATCAAATCCCAACTGTCAGTGGGTTGGCGGGGTGGAGCTGCGGGTGCGCCCTGCGCGGACACGACACGGACACTCAAAGGCAGGCGGCTCGGCGCGAGGAGGCCCAGCCCTGCGCCGCCCTGCACAGCCCTGCACAGCCCTGCACAGCCCTGCACAGCCCCTGTACTCCCGCTGGCAAGGCGGGGCGGGGCGCGGCGGGCAGGGCGCTGTGCTGCCGCTTTGAGAGCGGACTTTAGAGCGAAGGAGCCCCCCTCCCGGGCCGGGCGCCCCTGCTGCTCACTAGCCGCCCCGCCCCGCCCCGCCCCGCCCCGTCAGTAATGAAGGCTTTGTTCGCGTCCAGCCGCAGCCGGCCGCCCCCCGCTGGGCCAGGACCAGGACCAGTCGGCCATGGCGGCGTGCTGCGGCGTGCCAGCCGGTCCCTGTGCTGGCCGTGCCCGTGCTAGCCGTGCCGGTGCTGGCCGTGCCCGTGCTGGCCGTGCCCGTGCTAGCCGTGCCGGTGCTGGCCGTGCCCGTGCTGGCCGTGCCCGTGCTAGCCGTGCCGGTGCTGGCCGCGGCGCCGCGGGCCTGGGCCTGGGCCTCGTGCTCCTGACGGCCGTCCTGGCCGCCCCGGCCGCCGCCCAGCACCACGCCGACCCGGAGGACGCGGCGGCCCCCGACGTCGTCGACATCCTGGCCTCGGAGCTCGTCGTCCTGGAGCGGCGGGTGCGCGCGCTGGAGCAGCCAGGTGCGTGTGGCCTGGCCTTGCAGCAGGGCGACGTCCTGGAGGTGGTGGTCCAGTACTGGCCCGCTAAGACATAAGAGTCTAAATCGGAAAAGGCATGTTTTGTCCGTGGAAAGGATGCGATTTTGTGGACGAATTTGTCTCACGTTTTGGGTCATTCTGTCCTTGCCGGATGGAAGTAGTGCCCAGTTGTCTCATGCAATCGATATGCAAAATAGTCTCTTTCTACCCTGTATTTGTGATAGTCATGTTTATCGCTCAAAATGAGCGACGTTTTTCTACATCGCTCCCTTAGAGCGATGTTAGCGAAGATGACTCAGGATGAGTCGTATCTATCACTTAAATTGAGTGATGTTAGCAGAAACGACTCAAAAAGAGTCATAGGTATAGCCGAAAATGTCCTCATAATGACTGTAATTCAGCGATGTTACTCTTTCTCGCTCTCCTGAGAGTATTAAAATTTGAGTCACAATCTCGCTCTTAGAGAGTTAGATTCATGACTCTCCGATTTGCCGTGTATGTAGTGTGTGTGTGTGTGCGCGCGCGCTAGGTACCATGCAGGAAGTCCCGCCCCGCGCTCCGCCTGCACCCGCGGCCGGGCCGAGCGCCGCGAGTCGCGAGTTCCACCGCGCCGTGCAGATGGTCGCCATGACTCTGGCCGTTATCAAGGACTGTCAGGGCCGCGGGGCCGGGCCGCGTTACACTGCTCCTAGGAAGCACATTTAATACGGGTCGCGGGGAGTCACTGCCCTCCTGCCGGTCCCCGCCCCGCCCCGCCCCACTGACCTACTTCTGTCCCCCGCCTTTCCTTTCACAAGGTAATCAGTTAGCGTTGTGGGACGGGACGGGCTTCTTGACCGCCTTAAAGTCGCTTTACGAAAGCGCCGCGCCGCGCAGTGTGTACTACAGCATTGTGCGGGGCCGCGGGGCGCGAGCCGCGCGGGGCTTCCCTCTCGCGGGCGGGGCGGGGCGGGGCGGGGCGGGGCGGGGCTCAGCCCACCCCGCGTGCCGCTCCAGGAGCACTCCAGGACTTCCCCGTGCTTGCCATGCCTGCAGTGTGGCAGGTGTCGGCCGGCGAGGACCGCTGGCTGCAGTGCTGCGACGGCCCCTGCCGCTGCCGGCCCGAGATGCGCTCCCTCAGCTGCTGGCGCCACGGCCTCACCCAGCTGCCGCAGCTGCAGCGGCTGCCCGAGGACGTGCGCAGTATGTACGTCACCACCTGACACACCGAGGGAGAGAAAAGACTTGCTGTTCTAGCAAACCTCGTTGCAAATATAGCGCCTACATTTTTTTTTGTTAGGACATCAATAATATTGCTGGCTTAAGAAAGTCGTTTGCAGTCACGAAGCTTTACAGTTTGCTGCCACAGCAATTTATTTGTTAGCGCAGCAAAAAAAGTTGAAGGCGCTATATTTGCAATGAGGTCTTTTCTGTCCGTGTGACAGCACTGCTCTGCAACAGGCAGCTTATATAGGCTGCTTATATATAGGCAGCTCATTATAACAGATCCCGTTCTCTTACTGTTCTTATCAGTGATCTCAGCGTGAACCGGCTGTCGACGCTGCACAAAGACGCGTTTCGGGGCCTCGTCCACCTGACCGATCTGTGAGTGTGATTGCAACACGGAGAGAAACGAGGCATGGGCACTCGACGATTTGCCGACTTGCTACCACAGCAAGTTCTTAGCTGCGTCCGCAAAGGTGGTGGCTTTGCTGTCACATGAAAGTATTTTTTTTTTATTTTTTTTTTTTTTTGCTACAGTAGCGAATCGAAATGAGCGCTATATTAGCGACGACTTCAGTGTCGCGACAGGCCACAAATGACTTCCTCTTTTGTCCACAGCGACTTGTACGACAACGAGCTGGACTTCCTACCCGAGTCGCTGTTCGAGTCGCTGGACAGCCTGCAGCACTTGTGAGTGTGTGGAGGGTAGGAGGGCCCGGTGTGTAGACGAAACGCAGTGGAGTGAAGCAAGCTGTAGGGCCCCTGTGCTGAGGTGCTGCCTAGTGCGCAGGAGCAGAGGGGAGGGCCCGGTGTGAAGACGAAACGCAGTGGAGTGAAGCAGGCTGCAAGGCCCCTGTGCTGAGGTGTTGCCTAGTGCGCAGGAGCAGATCGAGACCAGCTTGGCCCTGAGGCTCAGAAGGTGCGGGACGCGGGGCGGGCGGGCCGATCAGGGCCGGAGTGGCTCGCAAGCGCTACAGATCACATCCGCTACAGGTCACAAGCGCTACAGGTCACAAGCGCTACAGCTCGCTAACGCTTCGGGTCGCAAGCGCTACGGGCCAGTAGCGCTACAGCGAGAATCCGCGCGTTAGGCGGAGCCGAGCCGAGCTGAACCTTGAAAAATTACACACGTGGCGTGAAAACATGGAAAATTTTTGCGACAGTAAACCTCCCGAAGGAGGTTGCGGTTCCCGCCAGGCACAGGGCTTTTACCCCCCGTGGCAGCCAACTACTTCGGTGTTCTTATGGGAACCGGTGCTTGTCTGACTGCGATCCTGTCGCGCAATTCGACAGATTTGATCCCCGTACTGCCAGATTTAGTCGTACGGTGGTTAACCGAACTGCCCTGTCCCCAGGGCATGGAATAGCTATTTTTGGAGCCAGATTCTAGGACTTATGACCCCACGACCGACCACCAGTCGTGGGCACGGGACGGAACTTCCTGGCAACCCGCTGTCGCTACCAGTGAAGAACCTACCTGGGTTTGAACCAGGCCCCATGTGCCGAGTCTCACAGACACCCCACGGCTTTCGCGGCACCACTAGACCACTAGACCGTCGGCTATTCCACGAGGGAGCTCGGTTGAAATGGGGGGCTTGAATTCCACTCTCCAAATTGCTGTCCTCAGAAAAATTAAATGTTTTGGTTAGATTCGAACCTCCGTCCTGCGACTCTCCGCGCGGACACTATGCCGGCACGGCTACGACGCCACGGTACCTGATGCCGGACCACTAGGAGTCATGCTGCGCGAGAAGCCACAGTCACCGAAGAAACGAACCCGGTGTCATGAGTGCGCCTGCTCTCCGGCCAGTGCTGGGCCGGCCGCGTAGCGTCATTGGTATCGACGCTGCTCATAGCACTACGTGGGCAGTGGTTCAAAAATCGCGTAATTTTTTTTTGTTAATTTTTTTTTTGTTTGGACTAACGCGCGGATTCTCGCTGTAGCGCTTGTGACCCGTAGCGCTAGCGAGCCGTAGCGCTACCGAGCTGTAGCGCTTGTGACTCGTAGCGCTTGCGACCCGTAGCGTTAGCGAGCTGTAGCGCTTGTGACCTGTAGCGGTTGTGATCTGTAGCGCTTGCGAGCCACGTCCATCAGGGCGGGGCTCACCACCCTATCACCGTTTCTGACGAACAACCCGTGGTGAGCAGATAAAAAGAGCGCCGTGCTCCGTCGCTTTACGCCCCGCCGCGCCGCCCGCCACCGCCCGCTGTGGATATTGGCGAGTGCGTTGGGTTGCCTAACTCTGCGGGGCAGGCAGCAGGGGAGCCGCCGTGCCCCGCCGCGACGATCACCGGCGCGCGCTCAGTATGAATTATGAAGTGCCGGCGCCGGGGAGGAGAGGGGAGGGGAGGAGCAGAGGGGGTGAGAGGGAGCCACCACATGGCACGGCGCAGGACAAGACAGAGGAGGTGGCAGGAGGGGGCGGGAAGGGAAGACCATTCTGGCAAAGCGCGCCTCGCGAAAGCCAATATTGGGTCTGCGGCAAATTGTGTGAAGCTGCTGGGGAGAGCAGGAGAGCGTGGCACTCAGCCCTCTCCTCACCCCCTCCCCTCCCCTCCCCAAGCCTCTCCACCTCTTTTTCCCTTATCCGCGGCTGGTACTGCGAATACCGCGCCGACGCTGCCGAAGCGGTGATCGCATCATACCCTGAGAGAAGTGGAGCCGCAACCCTATGGGCCAACGGAGTGAGCCGTCATGAACTGTTGCAGGAAGCTGCACAAAAACCGACTGGAGGATTTGTCCGACCACATCTTCCTTCGGCTGGCCAATGTGCGTACCATGTAAGTGTTGCGTCGCTCAACGTCGGCCAGTATTCCGACTTTTAATGTAACTTTTTGAAAAAAAAAATTATTACTAATGCATTACCAATATTCAGGCTCCAATAACGTTTTCATAATTTTCTAGTGTGAGAAATTTGCACACTTTTAGTTGTGTGAATTTGCATTTGTAACTTACACTTTTCCCTTCAGTTAAGTGTGTAAAGTTCCTAGGAAATTAATGTTTTCACAGAACTATAAATGTGCGACATTCACACACCTGGGCTTGTAGCGAATTTGCTTTGAAAGTTGAAACTTTTCCGGCCTGGCAGCGACATGTCGTGGAACGGGCTGCGGCGCCTGCCCGTGGGCCTGTTCAGGGGCTCGCCGCGCGTGAGCCTGCTGCGGCTGTCCCACAACGCCCTGAGCCAGCTGCCGGGCGCGCTGCTCGCCGGCCTGGAGCGCCTGGAGGAGCTGGACCTGGCCGGCAACCGCCTGGACAGCCTGCCGCAGGAGCTGTTCGCCCAGCTGGGCGCGCTGCGCCGCCTGCGCCTGGACGACAACCGCATCAAGGTGCTGCCCTCGGGTGAGTGAAACTGTTAGGCAATAAGTCACTCAAAGACAGTGCAGCCAAGCGGGCTGCTGCATCTGCGCCTGCCTACTAGGCAACCTGTACGCACCTGTGCTGGGGTGCTGCCTTGGCACAGATGCAGCCCGCGTTACTCCACTGTGTTTGGGTGACTTATTGCCTACTTTTCTGGCATCACTAGTGAGTGAGGCCAGGCCAGGCCAGGCTAGTGCCCGGTGGAGTCCTAGATCTAGGACTCTAGGGCCCGCGAGGCGCCCGCGTCCGGCGGGGCTGCCTACCCAGCAGGGCGCCTCCCAGCCCAGTTCGTACTGCTTTCTCCGCAGGGGTGTTCGCCGACCTCCGCCAGCTGGACTTCCTCAGCCTGAGGAAGAACAGGCTGACCACGCTGCGCCCGGGCGTGTTCGACACCCAGCACCACCTCACCGTGCTGGAGCTGTCCTCCAACAAGATCGCCTCGGTGAGCGCGCGGCGCGGGGCGGGGCGGGGCGGGGCGGGGCGGGGCGGGGCGGGGCGGGGCGGGGCGGGGGAGGGCGGGCGGCATGGTGCGACCACGCGGACTTGGCATGCATGCATGCACAGCTGCTGTTTGTGTGCTCTACTTCCAAAACCGCCAACATTCCCTCACGCTCCTCTTTCTCTATCACACCCACACACACACACGCACACCAACACAGCCGTCGCGGATCTCGCGGTTCGAACTTTCTTGCTGCTTCGTTTCAAGTTTGACAAACTAGCCCGGCCCACAGGGCGTCTCGCACGCCCGCCACCCCGGGCGGGGCGGGGCGTATCCGACCTGACGACTTATTGTCCAGCTCTTCTCCAGTCGAGTCGTGCACACTGCCACGATGAAACCTTATGACACTCACTGGAAATCACTCATGTGCATGGTGTGGGATTTTGTTTTGACACACTTGTCTCCCACCTACAAAGTATGTGAATACTTTGTCAGATACCTAAAAGTGTGAGAAAAAAAATTCAGTCAGCTGCCGGTGAGTGTCATTCGTACATTTGGATTTCCAATGTGTACCGGCAGTAATATCCGGACCGCAGTTAGCTGACTGAATAGGGTATTTAAACCGGATCCAAAGAAAAAGAGCAATGCCTCCTGAATTGTTTCCTCCTTGACGCTGATTGGCCGCGCCGAGGAAATTCTTGGATACACCACTAGGGCGGTCGCGGACCTGGTGGCGGGTCCCAGAACTTTGACGGCCTCAGCTAATCAGCGTCAAGTAGGGAAGAATTCAGGAAAGCATTGCTCTTCTTCGTTGGATTCCGTTTAAACGAAGTGAAAAATACCCTATTGCTTTCGGTCCTGGCCGGGCCGGGCCGGGCCGGCCGCAGCTGGAGGGGAACGAGTTCCGGTGGCTGCGCTCTCTGCTGGAGCTGCACCTGGGCCAGAACGCCCTGGCGGAGCTGCCCCGCGGCCTGCTGTCCGGGACCCCGCGCCTGCTCAAGCTGTTCCTGTACAACAACAACCTGCAGTCGCTCGGCCCCGAGGCGCTCCGCGGGCCCGCCAACCTCACCGCCCTCCTGCTCAACAACAACCTCCTGCGGAGGCTCGCCCCGGACACCTTTGCGGCCGTGCCTCGCCTGCAGAAACTGTTAGTAGCGTACGCCACATTATTTACTTTTGCGAGGACGTACAAGATAATGCAGCCTGCTGCAATGGGCATAGCTAGTTTGGCGTAAAGCAAAATGTTCTTATTTCTAGGCAAGTAGATAGCAACAAGTTCCAGTTTCTCCCCGAAGGCTCGCTGGACTATCTGCCGGAGCTGGAGTCTCTGAAACTGGCCAAGAACCCCTGGCACTGCGACTGCGCCGTCCTCTACCTCGCGACGTAAGGATCGCATGTCCTGTCTGCGCCGATCAAATAGTCGATAAAGTATGGTGACGGTTGTGTTGCATTTCGCCGGAAATGAATCACACTATGTATCAGATAAGGGCGGGATTGCGGTTGATATCGCTTCTAAAAAAAGGCATAAGTTGTCCAATCGAATTACGAGCTCTTGCAAGCACGCTGCACAACAGACTGATATTCTTGTGTAACGTTCCCGGCCAGCTGGCTGCGGGCGCACCGCCGCCTCGTCTGGGACTCGAACCCCAAGTGCCGCGGCCCGGGCGACCTCGGCGGCCGCCTCCTCGAGAGCATGACCTTCGACGATCTCTGCGAGGGCCAGTGGGCGTCCATGGTGCGCCTGTCGCCCCGCGTCCCCGTCAAGGCCGCCGCCATGGCCGCCGCTGCCGCCGCCGCCGCGGCCGCCGCGCAGGAGGCGGACGAGGAGGAGCCGGGGGCGGGGGCGGTCCCGGGGGCTGCGCCGGGGGCGGCCGCACCGGTCGCACCGCCGCCCGGGGAGGACGCCATCATCCCCCTGGGCGCCGCGGAGGTCAACCTCGGCCCGCCGAGGGACAGCCCAGCGGCAACTTGAACGACGCTTGACCGGAGGCCACCCTCCTCGTCACCACTGAGCCGTCCTTAATGTATTTCAATAAACAGATGAACACGCAACGTCACCCTGGCTGCTTTTGGGGGGAGCGCAGAAGCGGCCCGCGGGGGTCGCCGTCCGCACGATGTGTTCTGCTCCGTAGGCGAGCCTGGCCAGCCGGGCGGGGCGGGGCAGAGCGGCGGGCCCAAGGCCGCGGGCGGGGTACGTTTGACCCCGGGGAGTGTTCGACCCCGTGTCCTGTCCGGCGCGCAGTCCGCACGCGAGCAGCAGCCGTGATCGCGCCGGCCAATGTGTCGCCCGCCCCGCCCCGCCCCGCCCCGCCCCGCCGAGCCCCGCCCGCCCCGCCCGCCCCGCCCCGCCCCACCCCGCCGGACACGCGCGCCTTGGAGCCCTGCCGGAACGACCCCATCCACTTGCCTGACCAGAGTCCTAGTCCCGCATCTCGTTCAGCCAGTGGTTCCTCTCTCTCTCTCTCTCCCTCCCCCTTTTCGCTCTCCTTCCCTCACTTACATCTCACTTTTATCGGCTCTCCCGGGTGAAATCCCCTCTGGTTCGCCGCCGTCTTCCCTACAAGGCAGACGCTGCTCCTCGTCCCTCTTCTAGACTGGTTTTGTCTGATCGCCCCGCCCCGCCCCGCCCCGCCCCACCCCGCCCCGCCCCACCCCGCCCCGCCCCGCCCCGCCCCGCCCCGCCCCGCCCCGCCCCGCGCCGCGCGCCGAAATGATAATTCTCGACCAGCAAAGTTATTGCGCCCCTATCCTTGGGCCGGGCCGGGCCGGACCAGACCAGAGCTACTCATCGTCTCTCCACTCCGCCTCTCTGCTTCTGTCATAAAATGTTCTCCCGGGGCGATTCCGGGCAGCTACTCGCCTTCTCGACGCACCCCCCCCCTCTCCTCCTACTCCTCCTCCTCCTTCTCCTCCTCCTCCTCCTCCTCCTCCTCCTCCTCCTCCTCCTCCTCCTCCTCCTCCTCCTCACCCCTCCCGGCCCCTACAGCCCCCCGCCCTCCTCACCCCTCCCAACCCTTGAAGCTCCCCATCCCCCCGCGCGCTATATGTCGGGGTGGACGAACTCACAGTCCCCGCGTCGCGCCGCCCATCGCCCGCCCGCCCGCGGCCCTCCCCTCCCCTCCCCTCCTCGACCATGCACTTCACCAAGTCACCGCGACGCTAATTCGATCCGCTTGTAATGTTATGGCGTCCCGCGCCCCGCCCCGCCGCGCCGCGCCGTCCGGGGCCATTCGGGTCGCTCAAAACAAACGCGGAAGAAGGAGGAGAAGGAGGAAGAGAACGCCGTAAACGATATAGCCGGCTCTGCCTGGCACAAGAAAACGGAACCGCGAAGGAGAGGCCGGCGCGGCCCGGCAGGGCAGAGCAGAGCAGAGGGGGTGGACAAATCGAAATAATGGCGATGTTTGCTTCACGTGTCTGGTCCCAGCGCTGCTCCCTGCTCGGGGCCGCGCACCTGGACTGATCTCTGCCCCCGAGGCCAAGTGCAGGTGCAGGTTACTGAACCTCGGGAGGGCTCGCCCCTCGGCCCCGGTGGAGCAGAGGCACTGAGCAGAGCGCTCTGCCGACTGGTTCACAGGATCACCCTGGTATACGTTCGTCCTTGTCGCACTCCTGGAGTACACCCAGAAAACTGAGCTCTTGGATGTACACGGTCACGGAATCCGCAAGGACGTATGCCTTGCAACAAGCCATGTCTACTTGTGGATCCCGTGATCAAGGACATTTTCCTTGCGCCAGGAACTCGTCTTTTTTCGGTGCGACACCGACGCCGCACAGGGCATCGCTACTGTGAGTGCGACAAGGAAGGGGTTACCCCGCGGCGCTTCACTGAATCAATCGGCAGAGAGTTTCAGTTCCGTAGGATCTCGCAATGCAGCGCTGTGATGGCACCCGTCAGAGAGACTATCGTCAGCGCCTTGACGCGGGCCAGGCCAGGCCAGGCCGAGCCGGGCGCGCGACCCCTCTCCTCCACGTTGACCGCATTCGCGAGCTCACGGCCCCGCGGCCTCACGTCGGGACACCTGGCACTGCACCAAGTGCCGTGGGGCCAGCGCCGCGCGGCTCTGCAGGCTTATCTCCAACGACGCCCGGCAGAGCCATCGCGACAGCGCGGTGCTGCGCGTCGCGGCGCCCCCTGGCGGACGTCTACGGTGGCGCCCGGGCGCGCGGCCCCGGCGGCGGGACGGGACGGACCCGCCCACCTCGCGGCACGGCACGGCACGGCACGGCACGTCGGCGCCACGCTAGGCCACGACGCCCACCTGAGTAGGCCGGGCCGGGCGGGCCGGGCCGCGGGCCGGCATTAGCTGTTCTGGGCTGGGCGCGGCTCGGCTCATCAGTGCATGGCACGGTGCTGACATGAGACGGGCGCTCGGCCAGGCGGACCAGGAGCAGGCACCACCGCCCCGCACCAGGAGCGCCGCCGCCTAGGGCACGGCCGCCTAGGGCACCGCCGCTTAGCTCCGCCGCCTAGGGCACCGCCGCCTAGGGCACCGCCACGGGCACCGCCGGGACACGCCGCCAGTCGAGATGAACAACGCCAGCGCCATGCTGCTGGACCACGGAGTGCTGCAGCGGCTGCGGCTCGCAACAGGTGAGCAGGGTGAGGGGTGGGGCAGGGGCGGCGCTGGGCACGCCGGGGTTATTGCCGAGTGAGCAGGCGCGTATTAAGGGAGGGGGTGGGTGTGAACGGGGTGATAACCCCCCCCCCCCCCTGTCGGGCTCTAGTGAACCGCCTGAAAGGTAGGCAACTTGAGCTACAAGACCTCTGTATGCAGGCTCCACTGGGCACCGCCTCCCTGTCTACAGGACCTTAATACGCCCCTGTGAGTGTGAGCGCTGGCTAAGCGTAAGACGCTTAAGTGTTGCGGGTATGCCTATTATATCGGGGTCAGTGCGTCTTAAGTGGGTAGGCAGCGCAACACACGCCAATATACACACCTATGTACCATTGTCTGGTAGAGTGTTGCGTAGATTCCCCGCACAGTGGTCGCACTGTGCAGAATTCAAGGAATTAGCTAAAATCATTTCTGATTCAATCCACAAAATGAAGTGACCGGCATAAATAGTTACATTTCCTTTAAGATGTCTCGTCTTCTTATTTTTATTATTATTTCGGTTTAAGTATGAGGGCATGACACTCGCACACCGAACGCTTATCCTCATTTGGACCCTAACCCATTCACACCCTTTGTGTCCCCCCTCCCCCCTCCTACCCCGTTGCTCATCGTAGTACAGTGCCTTTTATCCATCAGTAATGAAGCAAAGGAGTAGCACCCTTTTCCCCACTCCCCTCTTCCTCTCTCTCTCTCTCTCTCTCTCTCTCTCTCTCTCTCTCTCTCTCTCTCTCTCTCTCTCTCTCTCACTCACTCACTCACTCACTCACTCACTCACTCACTCACTCACTCACTCACTCACTCACTCACTCACTCTCTTATCAAGGAAGCGCGATATTGGCAATACGAAAGCATTGAGAGATTGTGGGCGGGACATTCTTAAGAAACAAACACTAGAGAAGCGGCCATAGGCTTGGACTTCAGTGTATTGTTTTCTTGAACTTCATCGGACTTTGATAACGGATTTTCGGTAAACTTTATGAACTTCATTTTGATTACTGATAACTTTAGCCGAACTTTCTTTAACTTTAGTACGAGTTCAGATGCAAGATCTTCGACGATAAATTTCGTTGATCTTCAAAGACCACGAACTTTTTTGAAGCCCATTTCCCCCTTCTGCATTTGAGTGGAGAGAGGCCCCTTCCCGGCCTTTCTGCGCATTTGACCGGTTTGCAGGGGTCCGTAACTTAACTAGCACGTAACAAATAATGTTGTTACTAAATTAATGTTTGTTATTAACATAACAATAACAAAGGGGCATAAAAGTTAAAGCTTACAAAATTGCTCTGGGCAGTCCGCCTACCCCACACAGAAAATTTGAGGGCCTATAACATTTAACATTAAAATTTTATATTTAATATTTGTTATCAAAGTTTAACTTTTTAAATGGGTGGCTGATTGTTAAACGTTACATGTTATGTAACTTTAACTTTTATTGTAATTGTTCCTAGAGTTATTGCTAAGTTACGGAGCCCTGCCGGTTTGGGTTTTGACCGCAGAGGTTGCGCGCAGGCGAGGAGTCCGGGGCCGGGGCCGCCCTCGAGAAGCACGACAACGCCCAGCATGTCGCGGACCCGGACGAACCGGCAGACTCGATGGACGATGACGCCATCAACGGCGGACACTGGATGGACACCGAGATCGCCGTGGGATCCATCGTCGCCATCCTGGTGGTCGCCGCCCTGGTCGCCGTCTGGATATCTTGCAGAAGGTAACGCCCCGCCCCGCCGCGGCACTAAAAATACCCGAGCACGCCGCTAACACCTCCCGGCCTGGCCTCGCGTCCTCGGAGACAAAGGGGCAGAAAAAGCGTCGGAGCGCCGTGTGGCCCCCGTGCTGTACAGCCCGGCCAGGGCCGGGCCGGGAGGCGAGGGGCCGTACTAGACACGGATTGCTATTATCTTGCCTAGCGCTGTTGTACGTTACTTTGTCGTGTCCTGGTCCTACGATAGCCCCTTCGACCACAACTTTTAAAAGTCGCCCTGTAATTACGATAGGTTTCTGCTATGAACCATTAGCGACGATTACGCGATTCTAGCCAGGGCTGGGTGCACTGTCATAGCTTGAGTGCATGTGTGTGCTGGATCAACGAAAGTTCCGAGTGTAATGAGACATCCGTTGCGGTGTGTCCAGGATCATCCCGTGGAGTCGCGGGCCTATGCCCCTTAGTAGGATTACTTTGCAAGTTGCCAGGTGACTTGCCAATAAGTATTAAATACCCCCCGGATACGGCGCGAGGCTCTTGCCTCCTCTAAACCCTGTCATTTAGGGGGCTCTGCCCGGCCTGGCCAGCTGGGCCAGTAAAACTGTTTGTCTAGCTGCTGGCTACGTAAGGAAGGCCTGCGCCGCGCCGCGGCGCGAACTTATCTGACCCACCTCTCCTCTCCTCGCAGCCCAGCCGGTGTAATCCTGCCTGCCCAAGATAAACACGCGAGAGGTTCCATCGCGGCAAAAAAAAAAAAAATACAAAAAAAAAAAAACGGAAATAACAGCTCAAGTCGGTCTGCGGGCGGCTCGGGTGCGCGGGGGGTAAAAGCGGGTCGGCGTATTTGCGTGTGCGTTCAATAGCGACGGGTGGGTCGCGAACTATGGACGTACCTGGGAGGTGAGCCGCCTGCTGGAGTAGCAGCGGGGCCGCCGGACCTGGCCGACCTGGCCGGGGGGCTGGAGCAGGCGTGGCGTGGCGTGGCGTGGCGCGTCCAGGGCGCGGCGGGCGCGGCGACAGCAGAGGCGGTGGCGTCCGCGGCGAGGCGTCGCGTCCGCGGCCAAGGTGAAGGCGACTGCCTGCCGAAGCGAACGTGACTATCGCTTCCGTCCGCCTTTTTGGGGTGGGCCTCACGTCACTGCCGTGGCTGCGGCGCAGACACTGGCTGTTTTTATTATTTTTAGTTTTCTGGGGCTGACCGCGTCTTATTTTGCAGGCTGGTAAGGAATAGTGCTCGCCCCGCCCCGCCCCGCCACGCCCCGCCGCCCTGCGTGGGTCCGTACTCGCGCGGGGCAGGGCCAGGGGAAAGGTGGGGCGGGGCGGGGCGGGGCGAGCGAGCACCCGCGCGGCCCGGGCCCGGGCCCAAGCAGTTTGCAATGCAGATGTTGTGTCGTGTTGCAGGAGGAGGAGACTACGAGACCCAGCCGAGGAGCCTGGGACTGGGACCACGGCTGAGCGAATGTGAGTACTGTGCCCCGCCCCGCCCCGCACCACACCACCCCGCCCTGCACCTCTCATTGAGCAATTTGAGTGCGTGAGCTGCGAGTGGAGTGCCGAGGCGCGGATCGCCAAACATGGCCGAGCCAATTTCATACATTTCGTGTCCGCTGGGAGGGAGAGGGTCGCGCACTAGATACAAACACCTAGCCTCAATCCCGAGCCCGTTCGATACTCTCGACCGAGACCTCCACTCGCTGCGAAATTGCCTTTTACTTTTGTTACAATAGACGATTGTGTCACTCCTAGCGTTGCTACACTGTAAAAAATACCGTCGATAAGAACCGTACAAACAGTTATTGTATTTGAAAATAACAGTAAAACACTGTACATTCAGCTCGTTGTACCCTACAAGTTACAATAAATTTTAACAGTTTATTGTGTTTAGAAATAACAGTTCCACACTGTTGCTAAATTGTGGTATTCTATAACAGTGTAGCAGAAAAGTAGGCAATGATTATCCAAATCACATTGGAATGCGCCTTGCTTCTAGGCCAAAATCGTAGCACGGGTACATTGCAAGTTGCCTTGTAGAAATGGGCAGATGCAGCCCGCTTGGCTCCGGTGTGTTTGGGCTACTCATTGCCCACTCTTCTAGCAATAACATTGACCACTCTCGCCCGTCCCGCGCAGCGTGCACCACCTGCAGACGGCCCACGAGGTGAAGGAGATCCCCTGCAGGAAGGTGTCGTGTCTCAAGTCGCCGTCGCTCAAGGTAGCCGTCACGCGTCCGGAGCAGCAGGACCTGCCCGCCTCCGCCACCGCCCCCGCCAACGGGAACGGCCACCCCGTCATCACCACGGTGCCTCCGGTCTCCCCCGAGCCATGCCTCAACCCCAACGGCGTCCCCGAGGTGAGCCTTAGCCCGTTTCAGCCAAGGTCGGAAAGAATATATTTCGATACCTCACTGCGAAAACCGCCCCCCCTTTTTTTTTTTTCGAGCACGCAAAAAACAAGTTTGCTACTATGGTAGGATTTTGCTACCACTGACAACTTTTTTGGAGTGGCAAAAAAGCGAGCAAAAAAAGTTATCAGTGGTAGCAAAATGCTTTTGCAGTTACCATAGTAACAGAAGTGTTTGCTAAACGAGCTCACCCTTGTTTTCCGTGTGGTCCCTCTAGGGCACGCCGTGGGAGCCGTACTACTTGGGGCTGCCCGGGCAGGTGACGCGGGCGCGCCGCCGCTCCGTGTCGCTCCGGTCGGGCGATGACGAGGGCGGCTCGGACGACGGCGAGGTGAGCGGCGCGTCGTCCGTGTCCAGGGGGCCGTCGCCGACCCTCAGCCCGGGGGACGCGGGTGACGGCGAGGCGACGAGGAAGCGCTCCGTCACCTTCAACGCCATGGTGGAGGAGGTGCAGATCCTACCCAACTGAGCGCCGCGCCGCTGTTAGCCGATCCCATCCGATGTTATTTGCATAAACTTGTCAAAGGGATACGGGACCGTTTCTCGTGTGTCATTGCTTATTGCGCGCTTTCACGAGGGCAATAAGCGAGTCTTTTAGTCTGTAAGCGAACCATTTGTGTATTTTAGGATAAGAGATCAAATAAATGTGATGACATTATTTTTCACTCGGTGTGCCTTCATTTCAACCGGGGCCGACGCCCCATGTTCTCACGTTCGAGGCAACGAATGGTTTAAACGACAAACGTTTCGGCTCTGGCCGAAGATCACAAGTATCCCGGCGATCCTCGGCGCGATGGGCGCCGTCCTTCCCTCAACGAGGTCTCGACAAGGCGCCAAAGGGCCCCGGGCACCCTAACCTCACCCTTTAATCCCGCTACCCGCCCGGCGCCTCCCCCACCTCTCTCTCTCTCTCTCTCTCTCTCTCTCTCTCTCTCTCTCTCTCTCTCTCTCTCTCTCTCTCTCTCTCTCTCTCTCTCTCTCTCTCTCTCTCTCTCTCTCTCTCTCTCTCTCTCTCTGTCGCGCCCAGCCCCTCCCCTCTCCTGCCCTGAGAGATATAATGACACCCTGGGCGTGTGAGCCCCTCTCCCCCCCACCCCGCCCCGCCCCGCCCCGGCTGGAGCCTCGCCTGGAGCCCAAGCTGACCACCTGAGTGCAGTGCAGTCAGTGTGAGGGACGGGACGGGACGGGGCCGCGCCGCACGCCACGCCCTGGCACCGCGCTGCCACTACATGGCCCTGGTGCTCGCCGTGCTCCTCCTGGGCGTCGTCCCGGGGCCGTCGACCACCGCGCTCTTGGGCCCGGCCAAGCCCACCCTGAGCAGCCACACCGTCGCCTCAGGTCCGATTCACAAAGTGCGCCGCGCGCCGAACAACACTTGCGCGGAAAGTTTAGGATATATTTTTTTTCCTTGTCGTGATGTGTGATACCCGCACAGCGAATTCTGGGGAAGACTATTTTATTTCTCAGTGGTCTTACCTCAGTCCTGGACGTTGATTGCAGAGACGGACCCTCGGTCACAGGGCGAGTACGACCTGGACGTGCTGGTGAGGTTCACGCACCGCGACCTGCAGCGCGCCCTCGGGGAGCACGTCAACGCGACGGCCTCCGCCCCGCCGCGTCCAGGTGCACCGAATCACGCCGACCACACGAACCACGCTCTCCAAGGGCACTTCACCGTCCTCCCGGACGCGAGGCCCGTCAGGCACCTGGACTCTGTCGGGCACTCCACCGGCCACGTGGGCACGCCGCCTGACAAGCGTCTTGTCTCCCCGAGCGGACATCCCGGCGGTCACCCGGACGCCCCGGCCGACGGTCACCCGGCCGACGGTCACCCGGCCGACGGTCACCCGGCCGAGCGACTCGTCGTCCTGCCGGACGGCCACCCCGCCAGACACTACCGCAGGGGCCGGGCGCGCATCATACCGCCCGACCAGGTAAGCGCGCTTGTCATGTCGGCTACCCTAGACATTCAGCGGAGACACGATCGAATACGCGCCCGATCACGGCCCGGACGAGTTATAGGCGGCGCGCGTGCACGGGCCATCTCCTGCCACGTGCAGCATCCCCCCCCCTCCCCCGCCTGTGAGCGCCGCCGAGAGTCAAAGTCAAGGTGGTGCCTCCCCCCGCCCCACTCCCGCGTGCCGTGTCCGCCCCGCCCCGCCCCGCCCCGCCCCGCCCCGCCCCGCCCCGCCCCGCCCCGCCACGTGGAAGGGGTTGAATCGGGAGGCTTGGGGGGTGGATTCCGAGAGTGCCACGGCGTCTCGGCGCGACGCACCGCGTCCAAACTTGCTTTCCGCGGAAGTGGATGTGCTGGCGAGGTGTCAGCGCGCGCTTCGACGCCCCCCCCCCGCCCCGCCGCACGCTTTAGACCTTACAAGGGGAGAGATTCAAGGCCAGCCTGGTCCTGACAGTGGGGCCGGGCCGGGCCGGGCCGGGCCGGAGACAAGGAGGCGCGTGGCTCGACCACCTGCGCCGGTGCTTCCGGCTCCGGCCCCGGCACGGCCCCCAAGAGGGTCGTTTCAAGCGGAGCAGCCACCAATGAGCCGCAGGCCAAAAAATATTGGCGGGCAAAGCTTTGGAAAAACTTTTAATAATGAGAGGGCGGGAGTTTCGCGCAAGTAGAGGTCGTACAGCGTGATTGACGACCACGTGTCCAACGTGTGGTGTTCAGAAACTCACGGGTCGCCGTGGATCTGGGCCAAACTACTCATGGCCGTATCGGAGGTATGCGGAAACTTACCTGTCCGGCGCGGCGCGGCGGCGTGGATGTGGTGTATAACGGGGGCGCAAGGCCTTGTTACAGTGTTGCTGGAAAAGCAGGCAATAGGTAGCTGAAACACAGTGGAGTAAAGCGGGCTGCATCTGCGCCTGCCTACTCGTCAACACGTTGGCACAGGTGCATGCATATTGCCTATTAAGGAGGCGCAGATGCAGCCTGCTATACTCCACTGCCTTTAGGCTACTTATTGCCTACTTTTCTAACAGCACTGCCTTGTTAAATCACGCCGGAACACACGTTTATTTCGCTTTCGCGGATATCGATGCACCATTCCAAACGTTTTCTAGCTGAACCTGACCCTGACCGGGGCCGAGCCCCCGCCCGTCCGCGCCGGCGCCCCCGCGGGGTCCGGGCCCGGGTGGGGCGAGTGGGGCCCCTGGAGCCGCTGCAGCCGGTCCTGCACGGCGCGCCGCTACAGGGCGTGCGCGCAGGAGGCGCTCTGCGGCAGGGAGGTGATCAAGGACCAGGCCTACTGCTACGTGCACGGCGGCTTCTGCCACGGCTGGCTGCAGAGGAGGGCCCTCCAGCAGCAGCAGCCGCCGCCCGCGCAGAACGACGTGCTGAAAACGCCACAAGGTACTGGAAGTGCTGGATGGAATAACTTTTCACTCTCCGCGCGTAAGACGGCTCATGTTTATAGAATGAACCCCTGATTTGAGTTAGGTATCAATGGTACCAACTTTCCGAGGATGTTCCCTTTGGCGCATCGTCAACCAAATCCCCTTCGGTTTTCAGTTGCAGATGAGCCGACTAGCAACGCGCTTCTGCCCCTGGACGGCGAGGCCGTGGAGGCCGCGGGGCCGGGCGCGGGGCTGGGCGCGGAGCGCTGCGGCGTCCAGAACTCGTCCTTCCTGCACACTAACATGCTACGCATCGTCGGGGGCGCCACGGCCCCGCGCGGCGCCTGGCCCTGGCAGGTCGCCGTGCTCAACCGGTTCAAGGCGAGTTGAGCGGTCACCCGGGCTGAGGGGCGTTTTGCCTAGTGAGCAGGCGCAGATGGAGCCCGCCGCAGTCCATTGGCTACTTATTGTCTACGTTTCTGGACGGTCATTAGAGAGCTTCCCGAGAGGGTCGACTCGCAACTGTTCGAGATCGAGACCCTGCAGGGATCTCGAACTCGGACAGTCGAGAATCGCCCCTCTCAGGGAGCCCGCCCCGCCGGACCAGGCTACTTCCGGGTCGATTCGGGTTCGAGTCACGTGTACTTAATTGGGACTCGAACACTGGAGGTAGCCCGTTCGAGACAATCGCTGCGAGCACTCCGATGACCCTCCTGTAGGGCAGGCCCTCCCCTCACGCTGCTCCTTGCCTGCAGGTGGTGTTCTGCGGCGGCACGCTGGTCTCGGCGCGCTGGGTGCTGACGGCCGCGCACTGCCTGCGCCGCCGCCTGTACGTGCGCGTCGGCGAGCACGACCTGTCGCGCCGCGAGGGCGCCGAGTACGACGTGAAGGTGGCCGAGCAGGTGGCGCACCCGCGCTACGACGCGGACACGGTGGACAACGACATCGCCCTGCTGCTGCTGTGGCGCTGGCCCGCGCCCTACCCGGCCGTGCCCGCGTGCCTGCCGCGGCCGCGCCAGCCGCTGCCGCCCGGCACGGCCTGCACCATCCTGGGCTGGGGCAAGCGCCGCCACGGCGCCCTGTCCGGCGCGCACCAGCTGCAGCAGGCCGAGGTGGGTGGGTACATTACCGCCATCGGAGAAATAGGCAATGAGTAGCCTAAAGGCAGTGGAGTGCCGAGCAGCGAATAGATGCTCGTATGCGTCCGAAAACGACAGGTGAGAGTGAGAGGGAGCGATGTTCTACTTCGAACTTCTCACTCTCACCTGTCGTTTTCGGACGCATACATACGAGCATCTGAGCTCGCTCTATTCGCTGCTCTGGTGGAGTATAGCAGGCTGCATCTGCGCCTGGCTTCTAGGCAATATGCACGCACCCGTGCCAACGCGTTGACTAGTAGGCAGGCGCAGATGCAGCCCGCCCTACTCCACTGTGTTTCGGCTACCTATTGCCTACTTTTCTGGCAACCCGGATCGCCCTCGCCCTGCTGCCCTGCGCTGCTGGCAGGATGGCGCCACCTCACACCGCGCGTCTCGATTTTTCCACGACGGTCGTTATCGACTTTTCGTCCTGAAATGAATATGGATAAACGCAGCGGCGACCCGTGCGCTGGGGCTGGGCGGCGGGGCGGGCGAGGGCGGAGGACTGCCCTATCGATATATTACGCTTTTACTGAGATAACGTCGGGCCGGGCCGGACCGCACCGCCTCATTTCGCGACTGTTCGAGTGTGTCTGCTCTCGACGGCTATGTCCCCCGCGCCTCCCCCTTCTCCTTCTCTCAGCTTTCCATCTCCACCACAGGTCCTCCCGAGAGCACTAAACTCAGGTAGATGTAGTCTGTTCGGTTCGGTCGGACATACGGAGCACTGGTAAAACTAAGGCGTAACCTTACGCCCCTTTTCAAGCGTACTGGGATTGTACGCTTGAAATGAAGCGTACCCGCATACCCGCTCCTATTCCTCCTATGTAAATGTATGAGAGAGTTTCTTGCCTACGCTTCATTTCAAGCGTAATCTCTTGAGGCGTAACTGTACGTTTTGGTCAAGCGTACTGTTACGCCTTAGTTTTACCAGTGAACGTGTTATCAGTCTGCTGCAATTCGTTCGAATTAAATATCGCGCCAAGCGCCGCCAATCTCGCTCCAATAACCGTAATCTAAAGTCGTCCCGACTCCCTGCAGAGAGAGGAGGAGGAGGAGGGGGAGAGGTGGGGGCCTCACGGGGGAAATGCAGGGAGAAATGGGGGACGGCGGGGCGGGGCGGGGGCGTGGCAGCATCCATACAATTACGCCCTGCATGCGTCTTCGCACTCTCGATGCTCTTGTTCTTCTCGTGAGTTTATCGCGGGTCCCCCCACTGACGCAGACGCGCAGACGCGACAAGGGCCTAACGCCCAACGCGACGCCGTCAGCGACTGGCCGTCCCCGCCCCGCCCCGCGCCGGCCCGGGTGGAGGCGGGCCACGGGCGGGCGTTTAGCGACACTAACCTACAAATCCATAAATGGGCCGCCCGCCTGCAGCACACTATGATTTACCCTGGCTAGTGTAAGGTTGGGGAGGGGGGGAGTGCGGGGGGGCGTGAGAACGATGATGCATGCGGGACGCAGCAGGCCGGTGATTTTATACCGATGAAATGCTTATTAATAGGAATAACTTCCCACGGTGTCCGCGGCGCGATACGCCCGTACGTGTGTGCGCACGCGCGCGCGTGTGTGAGAGGGATAGGGAGGGGGAGGGAGGGGACGGGGGCGGGTCACGGGTCGGTATTGGGTTTCTGCGGTGTCCGTGTTTACCGCTCCGCCTAGACATTCCGTTCCGTACCCAGTTTCCATAACCCCGGCCCGGCCTGGCCGTGCGGTTACGACGATAACCAAGGTGGACGATAACCCATTCGCTGACCCACTTGTGTTTTTCATCGGAGGGGGGCGTTACGTTACACAACACTGTCGCACTGCCATGACGTGCAGCCAACCCCGCGCATCAGAAAGCACGCAAAAAATACGACTACGGCAGTGCTGTATTGAGCGAATCGTGGAATACTCTGGCATGTGCGGTTCTTCAACTTCAACTTCAACTTCAACTTGGGTTCTGCCTACCAGTAAAGCGATGGCGCACGGCGCCCCGCACTGTAAGGTTTAAGGGTTAATCTACACTGGACATCCAAGTGTACGACTTGCGCTCTCTTGCAGGAGAGTGAATATTTTAACACAGTAGTAGGTGTGTGACAAATCATTCATCTACAAGTGTGTGGAAAAAAAAACAGTCACCTACAGTTGGCGACTGTCATTTCTTCACTCGTATTTCTAGTGTAGCTCTGCAACTCTGCCCACTGCAGTGTGAGTATACTGTAATTTGTAGGATCGGTATGGGCAAAGGTGTCTGGAATCTATACGCCCAAAGGTGTCTCAAAAGCAGACGCCAAATGTCGCTCTGGATCGTGCAGCACAGGCGTCTACATTTAGGACACCCCAAATTACAGTGTAGCACACCCGGAAAAGCCCGTTCTGGTAACAAGAAAATGTACTTTAGACAAGAACATTCTCTTGCTGCCAGCATGAACATCTTCTTGTCTCACGTAAATTTGCATCACGACAAAAGCCCGTGTTCTTGTTTATAAGGGAATGGGTTCTTCGAGGTGCTCTAGCTCTTGTCCTCCTTGTCCCTCCCGCAGGTGCCGGTGGTGAGCCAGGCGCGCTGCCGCGCCGCGTACCGCCGCGTGCCGCTCACGCTCACGAGGAGCATGGTGTGCGCGGGCGACTGGCGCGACGCGTGCGCGGGCGACAGCGGCGGCCCCCTGCTGTGCCGCGAGCCCTCCGCCTCGGGCCGGGGCGGCCGCTGGCAGGTGCACGCCGTCACCTCGTTCGGCGACGGCTGCGGCGCCAAGCACCGCTTCGGGATCTACGCGCGCGTGGCCGGGCACGTCCGCTGGATCCACAGCGTCATGCGCTCGCGGCCGGCGCGGTGAGGAGGCCAAGAAGTACACCGGCCCGGCTGGACCTGTCTGCTGAGGAGCCCGCCCAGGACTTGCCAAGGATTTTGCAGCATCATTTAGTCGCGCCAATAGCTACCAGAGGAGGACAAGAAAAACACTTTCATGTCAAAATGACATCACCGACAGTCACTAAAGGATCAATTTTGGGAACCATTTTGACGTCACTGCATACTCAAGTTTCCTGCGAAGTGACAAAATGTCCCTCCTTGGGTATCGATGTTGTGGCCGATAGAGGTGGGAGGGAAGGGCGTAGCACCGTTTGGCCAGCCGGCGAAGAGCAATTGAACTAAGCCAAGGCTGGGATTAGAGTCGAGTGCACCTGCGGTGGCGCGGCGGGGGGGGGGGGGGTAATTTGGGGACCACTCGGCCCGTGAAGGCTGTGGGGCAGGGCGTAAAAACGCCAGGACGTCAGGGCGTGCTTCGTCCGTCAGAGCTGCTAGAGGACTCGAATTCCGCGCTGCTCACCTTGACGTGCCATCTGGCGGCTGCTGTGTGAACTACGACACGACGCGCGGCCTTCTCCAAAATCGTGCCGCGTTCGTCGCGCAAAGGGCTGCCAACCTTTAGTAAAACTATTTGTATTTTTTTTTTCGTGATAAGTTACAACCTCCTGCTATTTTTCCCGAACAAATTCAATAAACTACAGAATCACATTTTTCACAAAACCTTCATTCATGCTTTTATTTGTATCGATTATTGTCAACACTTACGAGAAGTATATGGTAGGTTTGTCACTCAGGCAAGCCCTTCCTAACCCCTCTCTCCTTCCCTTCCCCTCCCCCTCCCCCTCATCCCCGCGGAACTGCGGTGAAAGTAGATGAGCTGTCTGTTTGCGGAAGATTGTGTGAATTTTCCCAGTTACTCAGCAATTCCGGCTTGTCATAGAGTTGCTCCTACGTGGCCTAACGTCGTCAAATTTTATTTTCTACCACCCGAATTAAGGTAAGAGTGCCATTAGACTAGTTTTTAGGATAAATCTTTACCGGTTGACAAGATTGTGAGGTTAGACGTTCAGTATACAATAGCAGGATTTCTTGATTTCTTATACCCTTTGTTTCAACAAAAACTTGACAACCAGGGTGACACTTTTATTGAGTCATTCTGTGAACGCCCTATCGCTCTTCAGAATCGAAATAACATTTTATTCATTGTTTCCTCATGCTGGTCACAATTTCATCATTCATTTATTTACCTACTATTTTTTAGTTCATAAATTTACAGACCTCTCTGTAAATATTTAGGAATTGTTCCATAAAATTTGTTTGAAAAAATCCTCCCTAGCTCTTGTGTGTTTAGGAAAGGAAAGTATAACTTTTGTGCTTCACTCCTGTATTGTATTTTATCTTTCCCGTGGTAAATTATGTGTTTTGGTGCTGTGCCACTTAATGTGTACAAATGGCACAGTCACAATATGACGTTTCACTGACTGTGTGATTACTTTATTACTTAAGACCAAAGTCATTGATGCCTTTTTGTTTTCCTCTAATCAGTTGCATTATCAATGTTATGTCACATACGTTTTATCTACTTGATTGGTTATTGACGTGCGATTTTCACATGCTGAGATGCTGTCTGCAAGTATTTTTAAATAACTATTGCTTCCAGAAACTTGACAAATGAAATGTGTATGGCTAATCATAATCATACAATTTTGTCAAAAAATAGTTGAATAATGGATTTTATTTTTATACATTTTTAATTTCACAAAAGGTATCTTATAGCTCTTGAATAAAATTTACATATTTACATGCAAAACACACCATTTTATGTCCCTCTTTCTGGGTATTTTTCAAAAGCGTCAGGCGTACTAGGTCTCCATGGTCCATGTATTGATGGTACAAGGCTTTTTCTCGATCTTTCCAATGTCATTACTAATGCAAGGTCAACTCTGTATCTGTTAGAAATGAATCTCTGGTACTTAAGTGGTTTGCTTCTTTTTTCTTTTGTTTGATATTTGGGCTGAACCTTTTCTTTATTCTTTATTTCCGAGTACTTTTCTTTCACACGAAGTGAACCTATTTTGCTTCTTACCAGCTCTGCAACAGTCCCCATGGACTTCTTTTTATTGTTAGTGGTGTTTTCACACACATTATCTTTAGGACATTCCTTATCTTCTTTATTTGATAAATCACCTTTTCCTGAGCTAATGGTTGTTTCTGTTCTGCTAATTTTTTGCCCTGTATTTGATTCTGGGGAATTGGTTGAGTCAATATTTTTTTGATGTATCTGTTGCAAATTTCGTTGTACTTCAGAGAGGGAGGCGTTTTGTGTATTTTTCATCTCTTCCTCAGTATCTCTATGGGTGGTATTCTCATCTTCGCCACTGTCTTCTTTATGCGCAGGAAGAGATGCTGAGTTTTCTGTGGTAGATAAGGATGGTGACCTGTGTTCTTCTGTAGTTTTTGATAATGTAAAATTTTCCTGGTCACAGAGGAGGTACGATACTGATAGCCCTGGGTGGCCTTTTATTCGCTTGTAAACCTCTCTTGGTGACTTCAAAGGCCATCTCCTTGCCTCAAATATATGCTTTCTTGGTTCGGGACTAACTTTACGTGACACTGGAACAGTTTTAAGCAATTTTTCGGTCGCTGCTATGTTTTCCGCAGTCAGGGTTTTTAACTGATAAGAACTTGATGGTTTTACTGAGAAACTTTGCTTGACTCCGAGATTAGGACAAGAAAATTTTTCTTCTTTTGGTATGTCTTTTGTTTCTTGTAGAACCCCAATTCTAGGGTTACCCAGGGTGGTATTTTCTGGGTTTATGTTTCTCTGATTTGCGTTCGCGCCTTGGTCGACTTTGCCGCTGCGATGACCAATTGCCACCCCGACTCCGACGGACGCGACCTCGACCTCGACTCCCGGGACGGCTTTTGCCCTCTCGCACTGGACCTTGGCCTCAGCGCCGTTCTCCGTGGGGGCAGCGGCGGTGGGGGCCTTCAGATTGGCCTGCACCGCGGCGTCGGCGCTGCCGTCGGCCCCCGAGTCGGCCGAGTGCGTCTTGGTGATGATGGAGAACGACACCGCCTTGCGCGTCTTGGCTGCCAGCCCCGTCTGGGAGGCGAGTGCCGACTTGATGGGGAAGGTGGCGGTCGCGGCGCCCGCGCTGGCGAGCACCTTGGCGTCCGCTTTGGTCGCGGCGCCGCCCGTGTACAGGGCGTCGTTGATGTTGTCCAGGACGGTCTCTGTGTAGAACATGACGCGCGTCTCCGGCAGCGGCTCCAGCTGCGCCTGCCCGCTGGAGTCGCTCAGCAGACACGCCAGGTCGTACTCTGCGCCCTGGCCGCCCAGACTCGTCGCCGCGGCCTTGGTGTCGGTGCTGGTGTTAACGACGTCCACTGCCACCGTTTCGGCAGAGGCCGTCCCCGGGATGAGCACCGTCGAGGCCACGGCCGTCGACGGCGTGGCCGTCGAGGTGACAGAGGCGGCGTCCTGGATGCTCGGGTGGGCGCCGTGCTCCTGAGGGCTCCTGAGAGCCTTCGCCCGCTCGTGGGCGCGGGGCTCGGGCCTGGGAACACCCTGCAGGGCGCCCTGCGACGGCTCACGGGTCCGAGGCTCGGCCCTAGGAACACCCTGCAGGGCGCCCTGCGACGGCTCATGGGTCCGAGGCTCGGCCCTGGGGACGCCCTGCAACGCCAGGCGCAGCCGCGGGGCGGGCAGTGGGCGCGGCGCAGCGGTGGGCGGGGTGGCGGCGTCCTGCTCGGACTGTACGGAGACGGCCCGGTCCCGGTCCTCCTCGCCGCCGCCTTCCTCCTCCGCCGTGCTGCTGTCCGGCTGGTCGACGCAGCCCTCGGGTGACTCGGAGCCCTCGTCGGCCGTGCCGCCAGTGCCGGGGGCGGGGGCTGCTCAGGGCAGAACGCGCCGCGTTTAGTGCCGCGTGATCGCTGTCGGCTCCAGCACGGAAAAATTTTCCAATTCGATAGCTGGTATCAAAAACCCGATACCCTTAACCAGATGCTAGTTGTCACGTACGAACAGATGCACGAAGCCGTGGTTTGTTCTCCTGGTACAAGTGTCCGGTCGTCATCACAACCAACTGCTGGTTGTGAGTATCGGATTTTCCAGTTATTGAATCATACCCATCGAACAGAGGCGATCGCCACAACAAAGTCATTTTCCCCCCGCGAGGACGACATCGAGCAGACTTGCCTGCACGGCGCTGCGGCGCGCTCTGGGACCTGGACCCGCTGGGGGCGTAGGGTCCCTGGCGTGGTGTCGCCTGCCCCAGGCTGTGCCCCAGGCTGTACCTCAGGGTGGCGGCCGCGGTCACGTCCGCGACGACGCGCCGCGGGCTGGTCGGCCGCAGCGTCCAGGACGCGTGGTACGTGGACAGCTGCTTGTGCGCCATGATGTTGTACATGGCCGCCACCTGTCAGGGGTCCGTAACTTAACATAATTTTGTTTTGCGTTAGTTATTTTTCGTAACGTTTCGAATTATATTTTAAATATTAAAGTTTCTACGATATATCGTCTGTCGAAAATCAATCTGGTGACTGTCCACCTTCTATCTGGCACATTAGGTCCATGACTTTACTCAGAGGCCCATAAGTTAAAAGTTATAGCCTTAGCGGGTTTAAATAACGTTATAAGCCTGTCACCTGTGCGCCTCGCCAGGCCTGCTTAAAATGTCACCCCCGTCACCCTCAACGGTAGTCGTGCCCCCGTGCGAGTAGTTCTGTCACCCGTCGCGCTGACCTCGCCCAAGTCCTTCTGGCGGCACTGCGCCTCGATGGACTGCACCGTCGTGTTGAGCATGACGGCCAGCTTGGTGAGGATGAGCGCGCGCTCCTGCCCGGAGAGCTTGTACTGGATGTTGAGCAGCTGGCGCGCGCGCAGCCGGTTGCCTACCCAGGGGTGGTCCGCCGCCTGCTGCAGCGACAGCCTCCTGGCGGGGCTGGCCGTCAGCAGTCCCTGTTGCATGAACCAATATCCTTGCGTTCTTATCAACTCACACTCGATTTGAATTTTCCTTTTTTTTTTTTTGGTTTACTTATCGAAATGACGAGGACCGCGCGTCGGCCACGTCCGTTACGTTACTTATTATCGAAGACTAGGGGCCGGCTGGGGCCTACGTTGGGGCTTTACTTCAGCCAACACTCGTAACGTAACTCTTTGTGATCACGGCGTGACGCAGGCATGATGACCCCTCGGGACCCCTAGGCGCCCCTGAGTCGCCCGCCCCGCGGCCCCACCGGGGCGCCTTATCACCGATGAGGGGGTCGCGCCCCGCCCCGCCCCGCCCCCCCCGCCCCGCCCCGCCCCGCGCTCTTTGGAAAGCAGTGGTTTTTAATCGAACCACCTTATTTTCTGCGTGTCTGATGTGAGGCGGGCCACGGGCGGGGCGGTTCCGGGCTGGAGGGTGAAGTGGAACACCCCGGCCCCGGCCGGCAGGGCGCGGCGGCGCGGGCCCGCTCTGCACGCACCTGCACCAGGTCGCGGAAGTCCGGGGAGAAGTGGGCCATGTGCTTGACGTGCACCTCGGTGGCGCCCTTGGAGATGAGGCCGAGCAGGTGCTTCCGCCGCTCCTCGGGGGACCGGGCCTTGTCCTGGCAGGGCGGGAACGGCATCCCGCCCACGGCCATGTAGTACAGCACGACGCCCAGGCTCCACAGGTCCACCTTGGGTCCGTATGGCCTGCACACACCGTGCGCACGGTCCCGGTGAGTGAGTCCTGGTCAGGGCGCTCGCGGGGGGTATCGCCGGCCGGCCGGCGCCGCGGGGTATCGCGGGCCGCACCTGCTGCTCTTGAGGTAGATCTCGGGCGCCGCGTAGCCCGGCGAGCCGCAGTGGGTGAGCAGCGGCTTGTTGGCGCTCCACGTCCGGCTCAGGCCGAAGTCCGCGATCTTGACCTGGTCCTGGCGCCGCGTCAGGACAATGTTCTTCATCTTGAGGTCGCGGTGGACCACGTTGAGGCCGTGCATGTGCGCCAGCGCCGAGATGAGCTGCGCGCCGAACTGCAGCGTCGTGGCCTCGTCCAGGTGGCCGCGGGGCTGGGCGCGCACCTGTGTGCGTGCATGCAGTCGCGGCGGCGGCGGCGAATTAACTTTGGGTCCGGCTGATGAAACCTCCGTTACATCACAAAGCAAGCGACCATTTTTGGGGGGAGGGGAGGGGGGGCAAGACAACTGTCTTTGAGGAGAGGAAAGCTGTTAGGTCGGCGTGCATACTGGGCACCGGGCCACCGGTGAAAGTGCTCGTCGCGGGGCCGGGGGTGGGGAGGGGGGGGGGCAGTGGCCCAGCCCCAGTGGCCCAGCCCATGCCCGGGCCCGGGGCCACCACGTCGCGTTGTAGTTGTGCGTATGGGTCGCGCCATGAGAAAAGAGCGCCCTTCTCTCATGATCGCGCCCGGTGTCACGCCGTCCCCCGCCCGGCCCGGCCTGGTGCGGCGTTGCACTTTGCCCCCCTCCATGACCCCCCTGACGGTGACGGTGTTGGGCAACACGCACGTAGGCGCACAGCTCCCCGCCGCCGACCAGCTCGGTGACGAGGCAGTGGTAGCGCCCGGCCTTGAGCACCTCGAAGATGGCGATGATGTTGGGGTGGCGGAGCAGGCGCAGCACCTCGGCCTCGCGCTCGAGGTTCCGCAGCACGTAGGGGTCGCGCACGGCGTGCGTGTCGATCATCTGCAGATGCACAGATGGGGTGTGTTGCCAAGGTGCAGGTGGAGGTCAGCGTTGCCAGAAAAGTAGGCAATAAGGCGCCCAAACACGTTGGAGTAAAGCGGGCTGCACCTGCGCCTGCCTACTAGGCAACATCTACACGCCTGTGCTACGCTGCGGCCTAGTAGGCAGGCGCAGATGCAGCCAGCTGTGCTCTAGTGTGTTTGGGCGACTTATTGCCTACTTTCCTGGCAACATTGGTGAAGGCGCGAGGTCTGACCGGCGGCCGCGGGGCGGGGCGGAGCCCTCGTGTACCTTGATGGCGACGTGCGCCTCGCTGGGCTCGAGGTCCAGGTGCACCGCCTCCTCCACCCGCGCGTAGTTGCCCTTGCCTAGGACCTTGCCCAGCAGCCGGTAGCGGCCCACGATGCAGGGCGGTCCGGAGGACGGCAGCATGGCGGGGGCGTCCTCATGGCGGCGGCGCCCTCATGACGGCGTCCTGGTCCTCCTGGGCGCGGCCGCGTCGTCTGCCCTTCCGTTACGCTCCTAACCTCAACGCCCGCCCCCACGGGCGCCGGCCGGCGCCTTTTCGAAAAGAACCGCCGCGCCGGCACAGCGGCGCAGCGCCTGCCTGGCCTGCCTGCGCCTGCCCCTCCTCGCCCCGCCCCACCCCGCCCCCGGCCCGGCCGCGCCGATCAGCTGTTTTGTTTGTTATGGTCGCGTTTTCGATGGACGTTAGAAAGCATCGCGCCACTAGTATGACCCCTGCCACCCGGAGGCCCTTATCTCCTGGAGCCTGGCATCGTGGCCTGTGGCCTGGCCGGGTCGACCCATTCCAGAGGGGCCTAGCCTCGCCCCAGCCCCTCCGTGACCTTGCTGCCCCAGCTGAGCGGTGGTGACCCCGCGGGCGGGGCGGGGCGGGGCGGGGCAGGGGCTGAGGCTGAAGGGCCGTGACGGCGTTTAGATCGATAGGGCAGGGCAGCGCTGCACTGTACGGTGTGCCCCTGCCCTGGTCGTCGTCTCCTCGCGCCTCGCGGGCTGCTGCTCGGCTCGGGGCTGCGTTCTCCTCGGCCGCGCCGCGCCGCGCCGGAGCTTCCAGTCGGCACGCGCCGCGACCTGGCGCACGACGTGTACTGTACCGCCGCAGCCGCCTCAGCCGCGGGTCGCGTGAAGGGCACATCGGCATACCCCGCCGCGCTGTCGTCTCTCTTGCTCTCATATCCGTTGGTGAGCTAAGTTCCGTCCGCCTCTGAAAATTTCCCGCGCAGCATTCGGATTTCGGATTTGCTACTACGAGGTACCGCATTGTGGCGTGGCGTGTTTTCGACGTGCGGTGACTCAAGACAGCTTCAATTAATTTCCATTCGACTCGACTCTGTTCGGTCAAGGTGAGTCGTATTGCAGCGAAGTGGGCCATACCTCGCGATTTTAGAGCGGCGAACTGTTTTTTTCTCTCGCTAATCTAGATTGAGTATGGGAATGTTCGCTCGTATACGAATTTGTCATAAGCGACCTGAGCTGGGTCCGTCTCTGTCTCGCTTCCCCCGCCCGGGCGGGCGGGAGTGTCATCTCCGTCTCTCTCGCACGCGCGGCAACGGCGCGGGCGCTTCGCTCTTTCGGTTCGGCGCGCGGCGAGCCGCCTCACACGATATCGCGGGCCGGCGCAGGATTGGCTGCCGCTCCCCGCAGCTCCAGTAGCGCGAAGAAGAGTTAGCGTCTCGCCGCGCCGCCGCCGCCGACGCAGTGGCAGTAGTAGCAGCGGCGGCAGCGGCAGCTGTGGTGTGATAGGAGTCAATAGAGCCGGTTGCGGATCGCGTGGTGTGTGGCGGCGTGGCGGAGAGTGGCCGCCGTGTCACGCCATACACTGGGAGAGGAGAGGGAGAGCGAGGAGAGATGGAGGGGGAGAGGGGGAGGGCTGATGACCCCGCGGGGGGCGGGGCGGGGCGGCCGGACCGCGGGGGAACTCGAGAGGACTCTCAGCACCACTGTGAGGAGTGGAGAAGCTTTCGCGCCCGGTGGGTAGGCAACCTCCCGCTGGTGCTACGCACGGGTGTCGGGCGGGCTGCCTAGCTGTGCGCCGCGGGCCGCTGTAGGACCTGGACGTAGACGTGGACACGGCCCGCGCTGACAGCGTTGCCGCGCCGTCCGACCCGGCCCGACCCGACCCGCCACGCCACGCGGCGCCGTACACGTTGTCCACATGTAATGCCGATGAGTAAAGAAGACCCCAGCCCGCCCTGCGGCTGACCCGGGCCGCACCCCGCCTCTCTCCGGGTCTGGATGGCCTGTTTTAGCCATGGCCAATGGGGCCTAACGTACTCATATGAAGATAAAAATATATCGGCTGCACACCTGCCTGGCAACCGCGTTGACTCGTTCAATCTGCATTTTATTTTGTTGACACGCGGAATAAGCCGCTCTAACGCCATGAGGAGCTGAAGCGCCACGGGCACGGGGGTGGGCGCCTCACAGTGCCTCTTGTGACCCGCACTCTTCTACGTATGGCGTCGGCGTGGGAAAACACAGGTCGGGTCGGGCTATGCTAGAGGTGCGCTGCGCTGCGCCCCCCCTGAGTGGCTCCCCGGCTGGCCCCCAGGTGGCCCCGAGGTGGCCCCGAGGTGTGCCGGTGTGCACCCGCCCGCTCAGGCTCAGGTGCCCAGTGTGTCCACTTTGTGTCGCAGCGGCGCGCAGCGGGGCCGAGTGTTCGTGGTGGTGCTGCTGCTGCTGCCGTGACTCGCTCGTGCGGCCGCCCTCGTGCTCGTCGGAGAGGTGCTCATGGTGGTTGTGACTGTGAAGGATGTGTGACCCGAGGACTGTGTGACTGTGACTGTGTGACCCGGGGTGGTTCGACCGTCGCCGGAGTGCGTGGTTTTCAATGAACAGCCGCGTTCCGTCTCGCGATTCGTGGCATCGCAGTGACACTGCTGTGATAGTTTCTGTATTCCACTGCAATACATCGGCAACCTAGAGATGAACATGAGGGTGTCCAGCTGCTGCGAGTCGCACCCGGCTGGGGTCGCGCGGCCCGGGCCGCCCCGGCCTGGCCTTGGCGAGAGCCGCGCGGCGCGTTCGGCAGGTCGGGCCGGGCCGGGCAGGCGGTGACCGCGTGATCTAGCCCTCTAAGCCGCCCCGCCCCGCCCCGCCCCGCCCGCGGCCAGCGCGAGGGGCCCTGAAGCTCTGCCTCATTTTAATTGCAATTGCCCCCGCGTCGACGTGTGGTTGGTGACGTCACGAGGCACTTCCTCATCCCGACGGGGAGGCGCGGGGCAGGGGGTGTGTTGGGGTGTTGGTCTGGACGGGACGGGGAGCGCCGCGCTGATACACAGCTGGCCGCCGCCGCGCCGGCCTAGTCCTAATGACCAACCCTGATCGAATACAGGAATTATTAGTCTTCTGTTGAGGAGGACATCCCCGAGGCCCCTTCCCATACCGCAGGGCAAGTCCTGGGCAGTCGAGTCCACCGCCGTGGGACGCGAACCCGTCCTATGCCACCTCCGTTGTCCACGCTCTCGCACTCGAGGAAGCGCTGCCCCCTCCCCCCTCCCCTCCTCCGCCTCCCGCACCTCCACCACGCCCCGCCGCCCCGCCGCGCACTCGGGGTGCATCGACATTTCACGCGGCCGGATCAGCCCGCGCGATCCGCGCCATTGGCTCCCCGCCCCACTCCACTCCGCTCTCGAATTGTGCCGCTTCTTGTTCTTGTTGTTCTTTTATCTGGTGGTGATATGAGGCGGCCGGGTCGGGCCGCCGGGAACGCTGTGAGAGGTGTTTTTCGCTTCCTTTACTCGACGGCGTGGTAGGTAGTGCTCTGCCCTGCCTCCCCCAACAGCCGGATACCGTGCAGTGTATGTAACCACCCGCGGAGTGGTGCGGAGACGGATTGCTGATGGTGCAATCCCCCGCCCCCGCCCGCCCCGCCCCGCGCCGCCCCGCAGCACAAACCAATCACGAGGGTTCCGGCTTCCCCTGGAATCCTTGTTAGTGCTGGGCGCCCGCCCCGCCCCGCCCCGCCCCGCCGCGTGGTTGTGTCGGCCTGAGCTGCGCCCGTCCCGTCCCTCTGCCGCTACTTCTCGATGACCCCCGCGAGGATGAGCGCGGATCGGCGAGCCGCGCCTGGCGAGTTAAAGAGGCACCGCTCGCTGCGATAAGCCCTCCCCCCCTCCCCCTCCCCGCGGCCCTCAAGGCCGTCAAGGCCACGGGCTGTCGATGGCCGGGGCCCGGCCCACGGGGGCGGGGCGGGGCTGTCCTACCGAGGGGAGGACTCGGAGAGTCCTGTCGTCCTGTCCTGCCCTGTCACTGCACTGTCAAGCCCGCAGGTCGCCATGGAGACGGCTCGGCGGTGCCTGCCTACTAGGCAATATGCACGCACTTGTGCCAACGTGTTGACGAGTAGACAGGCGCAGATGCAGCCCGCTTTACACCACTGTGTTTCGGCTTCTTATTGCCTACTTCTTTGACAGCACTGGCCACGGCCAACCAGAAACCTCCCGCCCGCAGGGCTTGCGGGCGGGGCTGTCCGGTCCTGTCCGTGTTGTACTGCGGCGATAGCTCAGCCCCTGCTGCTCGGCTCACCCCCGTGGCGCTCAGCTCTGCCGTTGAGCTGGGCCGGGCGGGGCGTCCTCGAGGCCGTCCTGTCCTGCTGCCCTGGGCGCCGCCGCGCCGAGCGGAGGAGGCAGGCTGGGCGCCGAGGGGGAATTCACTTTCTTAATACACTGATCGATGTATATTACGCGGTAATAGCCGTCATGTAATACCGAAAAACACGAAAATATGCCCCTAAGTGATCAAACCTTGCTTGTAATACAAGTATAATACCGTGTAATACTGAGTACAGTCTGTACAAGAGTTTCCGGTGTGAATGAATTCCCCCTCGCTGAGCGCTCTCCTCTCCCGGGCGCGGCCCACGCCCCACGCCACGCCCCCTATCGCCGGCCGGCCGGCGCGGTGATCAGCCCGATCAGCCCCGCGACTCGTGCGGTGCACGACCAGACCGGCCCGACGCGCGATGCTGTACGCGGGGGCGGGGCGGGGCGGGGGGGGTGGGGCGGGGTGGGGCCTATCACCTCGAGGATACACTCTGCTGCTGCCTACACCCCTTTCCTAAGTGTTTGCAGTTCTAGCTTGTGATGGACTAAATTTGAACGGATTTGATCTAGTTGACGACATTGTTATTCGTTCACCAATATTTTAAGAAGGCACTAAGAAATTGTCGGTTACAGGTACTAACTTTTGTTTCATACAACCTCGTTTTTTGGTTGTACAATCAAACTAACTTGGGTCCTCTGCGGGTGGTGGCCTTGAGTTGGCCTGCCGTGGTCCGATTGGGTCTCCTCCTCCTGGATGGGTTATCGCCGGCCTCCCTGACCTGCCCTCACCCGCCCGCCTCCTCCCCCTCCTGCCCCCACCCACCCCCACCCCCACCCCGCGCGCCCGCGCCGCGCCCCGCCGCCGAGCCAACATGTTCCCGGCGCGGGCTGACGCCGGTGCCAGTCCCAGAGCAAACGCGGTCCAGACAGGACTCCATCTCAGCCCGCCGTGGTTCACTTGGTGTGTAGTCTCTCTGCGTGTCTGTGTGTGTATGTGAGAGAGCGTTCGGATTACTTGCTGGTGAGTGTGTAACTACGCGGCTCGGCTCTGCTCGGCTCTCGTCGTTTTGCCGCGCCTGGAATTCTGATTGGACCGCGTTCTCCGTTCCGTTGCAGTATCCGCGGCCCGCCACTCCCCCTTCGCTTGCCGATTTTGTGCAATTCACACGAGTGTTTTACTGGTGTTTGCTCAGAGCGAAAGAGATCTCGCGTGCATTCTTCTATCATGTTCTCGCAATTGAAAAAACTTGCAATAGACATAAAAGTGTTTCTCTGTTTGTCTCGGAACTTTGTCAGACGTAGCTGACGTTCGACGAGATTGTCCCCCGCAGACAAGGCACCCTCAGCCTCACAAGGGCAAGGACGCCATGAGGTGAAGTCAGAGATACCCAGACGAGACGAGCTGTGTGGGCAAGGTGTCGCATTGTGCTCCATGCCTAGGAGGAAGCTGACTGAGAGGCTATCACTATGGAGTGGTCTTTGCCAATAATAGTCTGCTCTAGGGAATGTGGTCCCAAGTATTCCCTACTTCCGGTGCGCCTGTCAGTCAACCCTCTCCCCTCCCGCCTCTCCTCGCCTGATAGCGGATCGTCCCCAACTACACCCCGCCCCGCCCCGACCTGGGCTTGACCTCTTGCAGCTCCCATCATAGGAACGCTACGTATTTTTCTCGCTTTTGTAACATTTTGTTTTCGTCGGTTTTGTAAAAGTCTCTGCGCTTGTTGCCTAGGGAAGGGCATCTTCCACGCCAGTCGCTACTTGTCGCGCGCTCTGATTTCTGACGCAGGGAAGTGATAAAACATTACACATTCATTTCTTATGTAAGATCGTGTCGCCCTGCCCTCATGCATGTCAAATGACATCACCCACCGCGGTCGGCTCGGAACTTGCCTGTTGCAACTCGAGAGCTCACTCGAGATTTTTTTTTCTTCACTGCAAGCTTCTTTTTTTTTTTTTTTAATCTATTTCTTTACACTTACCGTGGGGGCACTCCTTTTTATTAAAATAAACTATTCCCATTCGCATTTTTTTTTCGAACCATGCCCGCCTACTGTAGTTGGGTGCGAAATGCGTAAAGTGAGTCGGCTCGGCGACGACGGGAAGTCGCACCTTTCCCGCGGCGGGGCGGCGCTCGTCTCCAAGCCGGACGGATAGCGCTGTGCGTCCCTCTTTCTCGCTGAGGATGTTTTTTTCTTCTTATTTTGCGCGCGACCCGTACCTGCTCTGCGCTGCGGCGCGGCTACGCAGCTGTGTGCGAAAGCTTTGCTGATAACCCCTTGATAATAGGCCATCCAGTTACTAGCTGCTCGGCCAGTCTCGTACGCGCCGGCTGCGGCCACACTCGCTGTACGTGTGGTACGTACGTGGCACCTACGCGATGAGCCGAGCCGAAGCCGAACTCGAAAGAGTGGCGGCGACGGGGCGACGACAACGTCACTTGGACGTCAGCGCGACTTTGTATGCCGCTGTTTCCCCCGATTCCCCGCGCGCCGAAAGCGTTTTTGTGTCGCTCTTACGGCTAGAGCGTCAGTGTGGCCCACGCACGGCGGCGGCGGCCGGGAGAAGCGCAGCGCACCACACGGCGCACCAGCGCTAGCGCTCCGTGGATACTTCCCCAAGGCCGTTCCAAGTTCAGCCGTTTGCCATATTCATGATTTCAGATCAGGGTGTTTGTGATGCGCCAGTCGTGCCTAGCGCCTGCGGCCGCGCTGCGCTGGCGCTGCCCTCCTTGGCCTTGACCGAGACCCCTTCCTTCATTCCACCTTTTGCGAGACCGCGGGGCGGGGCGGGGAGGGCGGGCGGGGCGCGGGGCGTTCCTCTCCCCCACATCAGCTGTGCGCGGTGCGGCGCGTAGGCCGCCCGCAGCGCGTGTCCAGGACCTCCTCGCGTGCGCACAGCCGCGCATGCGCCGGGCCGGGCCGGGCTTGTTACCGAGCCTCGCACGTGCTTGCGTATATCTTTTATTCAAAACGCCGCCGGTGACATTCGGTGGCGCCGCGGCTGCCGCGGTCGCTGCTGTCGTGTAGTGCGTCGCTGTACAGGGCGCCATTTCCATTTAATAAGCCGCGGCGGCATGTGCGACATGTGCTTAACTTCTTTTTCTTTTTCGCCCTCTTTTCCCCCTTCTTTTCCGCGTTTATGCAAGTTTTACGGTGTTTTTCCTCCGCGGTCCGGTCAGGAGGGGGGGGGGGGGCGGTCCTGCATATTTTGCCGTCATCATGCGCCACTGGCTAATGAGAGACGGTACGGTCGGTCAGCTCTTGGACCCCGGGGGCCGGGCCGGGCCGGGCCGGGCCGCGAGGGGGGTGGGGTGGCGGTGGAGATAAGGGGGTTACTGTGAATGGAATCCCTGGCGGGGGGGCGGGGGAGGTGTGGCCTGTTGTGGGGCCGGCCGGTCGTGTCGAACCCCCCGACCCGATGCTTCGCTCCAGACAGCCCCCTCCCCCTCCCCTCCCCTGCCTCGCGCCGGCCTTGCCCTTGCCGCTCCCCTCCCTCCCCCACCCCCTCTCACTTTCTCCACACATACTCTCTCACTCACTCACACACGCGGGTGCGACGCGACGTGGCCCTTGTCCGGCCCGGCCCGGCCCCGCCTCGCCGCGAGCTTCAGCCTCAGCTCAGTTGCCGTGGGGCCACGGTACGGCTGTGGACGCGTCTCTGCTCTGTGTCGATGTGAGTGAGTGAGTGAGTGAGTGAGTGAGTGAGTGAGTGAGTGAGTGAGTGAGTGAGTGAGTGAGTGAGTGAGTGAGTGAGTGAGTGACAGTTCTCGCACCCGCCACGCACCCATCGTTTTTTTCGGTTTTCGACTCCAGCCAGGGAAGTCCCATCGCGCGCGCGCGCTCCTCCGCCGCTTTGGTTAGACGCTGGAGTGATCCCGTCCCGTCGCCCCAGGTCCAGGCTGAGCTGTCCTAGGCAGTGTTGCCAGAAAAGTAGACAAAACCCGCTCAACAGACAGCCGTCTTAAGCGGTCGGTATCAACGCCTGCCTACAAGGCAACATCATCATAGCCGTGCAGAGGGATGGCCTGGTAGGCAGGCGTTGATACCGACCGCTCAACACTGCTGTGTGATGGGTGGGTTTTGCCTACTTTTCCGGCAACACTGATCCTAGACTGGCCTGGACGGGCCAGCCGTCTCACCCGTCTCATTCCGTAAATGGCTCCCGTACCTCCGTCCTTGTCGCACTTGTGGCGGTGCGCTAGGTCGGGTCGGGCGCGGCAGGTACGAGAGCGGGCCTCGGAATCAGTCGGCTGGCCGCGTTCGGGTCGAATCGCGTCGCATGCCGAGTTTTGCGCGGTTTGGCATGGCAACAGACAGCGTCCTGCTCCGTCCGTCCGGTCCCGCTCCGCCTCCGTTGTCATTTGCCGGTGCGCGCCGTCACCCCGGGCGTCCCTGGCGGAGGCTCGCTTTTGATCAGGATGAATGAATGAAAGAACGAATGAGTGAATGAGTGAAAAAAGAAAATGAGCCGGTGCTAGACTCGGGTTTTGACCTCCTCCTTCTCGTTTTGTGTCGCAGAATAAGCAACCATGTCAGCCAAAGCCATCCGGGAAGCAACAGGGAAGGACCTCATTAACAAGAACCTACCCGCCGGAACAGCTGCGGTCAAGTGCAGCTATGCAGCTGTTGATGAGTCCACAAACTGGGATGAACTTCTGCTGAAAGAGCCATGGCTCAAGACACAGGTACGTTTCTGTTTCCTTTTGCCATGTCTCAAACTTGAGTCCAGACTTTCTTTGGTCCTTCATATAATTTTTTTTTTTAATATTTTAAACTTTTTTTGAACAGAAACTTGTAGCCAAGCCTGACCAGCTCATCAAACGCCGTGGTAAGCTGGGCCTCATCACGGTCAACACAGACTTCGCTGGTGCTAAGCAATGGATTTCTCAACGGATGGGAAAGGATCAGCTGGTTGGGAAGGCCACCGGCAAGCTCCGAACCTTCATCATTGAGCCATTCATCCCTCACAAGCCTGTAAGTAATATTATAAATCAGAACAAAGTGTTGGGCCTCCTAATTTTATTATCTACGACCTTGATATTGACACATCTGCATATCTCAGGATGAAGAAGCTTACGTGTGCATCTACTCTCACCGCAATGCAGACACCATTCTCTTCCATCATGAAGGAGGAGTTGATATTGGTGATGTTGATGCTAAGGCAAGCCGTCTGGAGGTACCAGTTGGTGAACCTCATGCTGCAAGTGCGGCCAACATCACTGCGAAGCTTCTGACAAAGGTGCCTGCTGCCAAACAACCGTAAGTTTCTTTGAAAAAAAAATAATCTTTATTTATTTTAAACAGTATGTTACAAATACAAAACCAATTTCTTTTTTCAAATTTTTCAGAATGGTGGCAAAGTTTATTGAATCTCTGTACCACCTGTACACCAACTTGTATTTTACCTACTTAGAAATTAACCCTCTTGTTGTCACTTCTGACAAGATTTATATTCTTGATCTTGCGGCTAAGCTTGATGCTACAGCTGATTTTATTTGCCGATCAAAGTGGGGTGAAATTGACTATCCTCCTCCATTTGGACGTGATGCTTACCCTGAAGAAGCTTACATTTCTGATTTAGATGCCAAGAGTGGAGCTTCTTTAAAGGTAAAGAAATTGTAATTCTTTTGAAATATTTTGGTGTTGTATGTATGCAAACTTATTTTGCTAATTGGGTCTAATTTCCTCATAGCTGACCATCCTGAACAAGAAGGGTCGTATTTGGACCATGGTTGCTGGGGGTGGTGCCTCTGTCATCTACAGTGATGTGATTTGTGATTTGGGAGGTGCATCCGAGCTTGCTAACTATGGAGAGTACAGTGGTGCCCCATCAGAACAACAAACTTATGAATATGCCAAGACTATCCTTTCCCTTATGACTCAGGAGAAGCACCCTCAGGGCAAGGTAAATATTTTGTTTATCTACCAAGTTAGCATTAACTTGAATACAAGTTTCACTAGTACATTAACTTTAATTTTTATAGGTTCTGATTATGGGTGGTGGAATTGCTAACTTCACCAACGTTGCTGCAACTTTCAAAGGAATTGTTACTGCTCTCCTTGAGTTCCAACCCAAATTGGTGGAACACAACATTTCCCTTTATGTACGACGTGCAGGCCCGAACTATCAGGAAGGTCTGAGGTAATGCATCAGTCCTAAATTACTTTGGTTCTTTTAATTCTAAGGCTTGCTCCAAATTACCAGTATTCACTTCCTTTCCATATTTTAATTGAACAGGCGAATGCGTGAAGTCGGTCAGAGTCTTGGAATCCCTCTGTTTGTGTTTGGTCCTGAAACTCACATGACTGCTATTGTCGGTATGGCACTTGGGAAGACACCAGTCCCCAAACATTCTGAAGTTGAGTTTGCTACCGCCAACTTCTTGCTGCCTGGTGGTCAGGAGGTAAGTATTTTATTCTTAGTTTCTAGTATTTTGTTCCTTTCTCACACTTATATTTTTTATTATATTATGTTCTATATTTTTAGGATTCCCCTCACCCATCTAGAAGAGAGTCCTCAGCTACCGCACCTCAGCTAGGCCGTTTACCTTCTCGTGATTTTAGTGCATCTGCAAATGCAGTTGCTGCCAAAGGTGATGCATTCAAGCCTATGGTTCACAATAAAACAAAGGCTATCATCTGGGGTATGCAAACCCGAGCTGTTCAGGTAATACAAACACAAGTTTATTTGAGGATTACATTTTCTTTCAAAACCATCTTAACATAAGTTTTATGTTTCTGATTTCTTTTTAGAGTGTTTTGGACTTCGATTTTGTCTGCAGCAGAACAGAGCCTAGTGTTGTGGCAATGGTCTATCCTTTCACTGGTGACCACAAGCAGAAGTTCTACTGGGGTCATAAGGAAATCCTTATTCCAGGTGTGTGTCAAGTACACTCATATTATTATATTTTATTAGCTATTGCTGTACTCACTTGAACAATTTTGTTTTTTCTTTTAATTTAAAAAAAAAAAATAGTGTACAAGAAGATGAGTGATGCTGTTGCGAAACACCAAACTGCTGATGTCCTTGTGAACTTTGCATCCTTGAGATCAGCTTATGAGAGTACAGTTGAAGCTATGAGCTTCCCTCAGGTAATCTTTTAAAACATTGTCATCTCATCCGCTCACTTTTTTGTAACACCAAAGTCTTACATTGGTTTTGTTGTATTTCAGTTCAAGACTGTTGCCATCATTGCTGAAGGCATTCCTGAAAATCAGACTCGTCAGCTTATCAAGATTGCTAAAGAGAAGGGTGTTTCTATTATTGGTCCCGCAACTGTTGGTGGCATTAAACCAGGATGTTTCAAAATTGGTAACACCGGTGGTATGATGGACAATATTCTTCACTCCAAGCTATACCGCCCTGGAAGGTAAATACTTTTCTTTCCCAAATTATAATTTACTTCTTTCCCACGTTTCTTAATAATTGCTGTATATTTTATTTCAGTGTTGCGTATGTCTCTCGGTCTGGCGGTATGTCCAATGAGCTGAACAATATTATTTCCAAGGCAACTGATGGTGTCTTTGAGGGAGTGGCTATTGGCGGTGACCGTTACCCAGGCACCACTTTCATGGACCACATCATGAGGTATCAAGCTGATCCTGCCGTCAAAATGATCGTTCTTTTGGGTGAAGTTGGTGGCATTGAGGAGTACGAAGTCTGTGAGGCTCTTACATCTGGTCGTATTACTAAGCCTCTTGTGGCATGGTGCATTGGCACATGCGCTGGTATGTATTGCAATGCAATCTATTTTCTATCTGTCCTGTAACCACAAATCTTTTCACTCATGGCTTGTATCCCTTATTTTAGGAATGTTTACCTCTGAGGTACAGTTTGGCCATGCTGGTTCATGTGCAAACTCAGACCGTGAAACGGCAACAGCAAAGAATGCTGCCCTGAGGGCTGCAGGCGCTGCTGTTCCAACCTCCTTTGATACTCTTGGAGAAGAGATTCATGAAGTTTATGCCCAATTGGTTGCCAATGGTGCTATTGTTCCTGCAGCTGAGAGACCACCACCAACTGTTCCTATGGACTACTCATGGGCACGAGTAAGTGAATAATGGACAATTTCAGTGAAATTGTTTGTTTGATTTTGGATCTAAAATGCCAGAGTTGATAGTTTTAGTTACTATTTTATGTTTTCTTTTACTTATTCGCTTCTCTTTCAGGAACTTGGACTTATTCGTAAACCAGCCTCATTCATGACTAGTATTTGTGATGAAAGAGGACAGGAACTTCTGTATGCAGGCATGCCCATCAGTGATGTGAGTATTTCTTGTTTCGGATTTTTACATAAATTATCTAGTGTACTTATCACTCTCCACTTTTAAAATACAGTACTTTTATGGTATATCATCTATATAATTAAATTGTAGTATAGTGCTTTCTGGCATTTATAGAATGTCTTCTTTGATTTCAGGTTTTGAAGCAAAACATGGGTATTGGTGGTGTGGTTTCCTTGTTGTGGTTCCAGCGAAGCCTTCCTCCTTATGTGTGCAAATTCTTTGAGATGTGTCTCATGGTGACTGCTGACCACGGACCTGCAGTTTCTGGTGCCCATAATACCATTGTTTGTGCCCGAGCTGGCAAAGATCTTGTTTCCTCATTAGTTTCTGGTCTACTCACCATTGTAAGTTGCTCAGTTCTGCATGGATTTTTCTTTATTTGCTACTGCTTATTAAAACACAGACTTCCTTTTCATGGTTATAACTTTTGAGAAAGAAACCAAACAATCTTTTGTCACAAACATTTTTTTAACTTTTTGTTCTTTTAACAGGGTGATAGGTTTGGTGGTGCATTAGATGGTGCTGCTAAACAGTTCAGTGAGGCATATGACTCTGGTGCTATTCCGATGGAGTTTGTTAATGATATGCGCAAGAAGGGAAAACTCATCATGGGTATTGGTCACAGGGTGAAATCAGTGAGTACCACTTGCATCCACATCATGTGACGGATTGTTTCTGTCGTAATTTTATCCAAGCTGTATCAGTTCTAATAAAATGCATATTTTGATTTTATCTTGTAGGTCAACAACCCTGACAAGCGAGTACAGATTATTAAAGAGTTTGTTCTTGAGCACTTCCCTGCCACCCCCCTCCTTCACTATGCCCTTGAGGTAGAAAAGCTAACCACATCAAAGAAGCCCAACTTGATCCTAAACGTGGATGGTGTCATTGCTGTTTCTTTTGTTGACCTTCTTCGTCATTCTGGATGTTTCTCGAGGTAAGGCACAGCACACAAACACACATGCATACTCCCTCAACTACTCGTATTAAAGAACTTTTTTCTTTCAATTTAGGGAGGAGGCTCAGGAGTATGTTGAAATGGGATCCATCAACAGTTTGTTTGTTCTTGGCCGTAGCATAGGCTTCATTGGTAAGTTTAAAAAGTTTGTTAGTAGGATTTGGATGGTGTTTTTGCATCCATCAGATTACATGAAATGCTAATTTCTACTTTGTAAATTTTAGGTCACTACATGGATCAGAAGAGATTGAAGCAAGGCCTGTACCGCCACCCATGGGATGACATTTCTTACATTCTACCTGAGCAGTACAACTGAATATTCTAAAACTCAACAAGAATCTACCAGTACAAATACCATGAAGAGTGCATAGCTACCATTTTTATCAAAGAAACGTTGGCTTTAAATTTTATTTGTAACTTGGCACTTGTATTGCTTTGGTTGACAGTCAATATTAGTGACGAGTTGTTATATATCTAGGACAAAAATGTTTATTGTAAGAATGAATGTAGCAGTTTTGCATGTATTGCACTCTAAAATGCATCAGTGTATTTACAAGAAGTAAGTGCACCGTACCAAATGCATTTATGTTTGCTCCATGTTGGAGTGGTTTGATGGCTCAATCGCAGTTTGTTCCTTGCAAGCTGCAATATTTTGTGGAATTTACTATGGAAGGGCACATCATACCGTTGTTGTGTACATACGCACTACAGTTTCATGTGTAGTGTAGTGATACTATTTAAAAGAGCTAATGTAGGGCGGGTGGTCATGAGAGAGTTGACTTCCACTTACTCAGCAAGTCAAATTGCTTGTTGTGTTTTGTTTTTATTCATCTGTAAATAGGATTGTTAGTCTGTAATAGTGGGAGTGGACTTTGTTTTTATAACTTGGTGTAAGGCTGTTAAAAGCACATGTCTGTGAATGAGTGACAAGTGTGGGGTAGCTCCTTAGCCCTTTCATCTGCTCTCGTCCACACTTTCACAATAAAATAACTTATTAAAACATATCATTTCACCTTTATTTTCTCATGAAGTAGGCTTATTGGCTGAGCCAACTTTATCTATAACTATATTGATATCCTTTAATTGGTGAAGCCCTTTATTCGGAAGAAAGGCGCACTCCCCACTTCAGCGCTACATAGAACCTGACTAATAATCTGAGGCATTTTTACGATTCTGGGTTGAATTCTTTTCTCTCTCCAAAATGACGGGGGTTGTCCAGAGGGACTCTCACGTACCCCTAGACCAACCCCCAAGGTTCAGTTCGTCCGAAAACCCGGTTTGTCTGCGAGGGAATGCAGTATTCCTAATAGCGCGCAATGTGTTCGGGCGAGGTGGCTTAGGGTGGCCCCACAATGAACCGCGCGACGCTACCCATCACGCCCATCACCCATCATGATGGTTGGTTTGAGGCTCACATCACGGTCCGGCCGCTAGATGGCGCTTTGACCTGACCCAGCGTTGTTGTGCGCGCCGTGCTAGTAAAGCCTACTCGCGCATAAGTACTGTATGCATAGCGTCCAGATCAGACCGATGTGCTCAGCAGACATTCTGTTCATGGACGGAATATCTGACGCACTACAATGTCGCCCGTCTCGTAAACAGACGTTCGTCTCATTTTTGAAAACAAATTTGGAACTTTGTGCAGTCGTTGGATTATGTGGGATTTCGGTGCATCAGCGGGAAGCAGCGGGCGTGCCGTGGTTGGTCATTGGCGAGAGCGGGAACATGTATTGACGCCCAAAGCAGGGGCGGCCACCAGATGGCGCCTTGGCTTGACAATGCGCTGTTGCTGCGCGGGCGGTCCTTGATACGCCAGAATATATAGTGCCCAACACCCATCTGGAAGGTTGATGTGAGGCCCACACCACGGCACGGCCCGTCTACCTTACAGACATTCATCTCATTTTTGAAGACCAGGTCGTGTTTTCCGGGTCGGCCACCAGATGGCGCCTCGGCTTGACCATGCGCTGTTGCTGCGCGGGCGGTCCTTGATACGCCAGATTACATAGTTCAAATTCTCACGGGGGGCACCGGTGAGATCGCTCTTGATGGGTGGGTGGGCTTTCTTCTGCCACACCAACTCTTGTCGAGTAACTTATACGCAAGGATTTTTAATTGGCGAAAGTCAGTGCTGAGAGATGCGAATTGTATTTTAAACGCAACGTTAGCTCTCGCGGCTGACATCAAACACTCAAGTAACCTAGTCAAAGTTCGTTTTCGTAGGGTAGAGTGAGGGTGGGCCCTTTTGCCACAAACGTTAGCTCTCGCGCGGTCCTTGACACGCCCCAATACCTAGTTAAAATTCTCACGGGGGGCACCGGTGAGTTAGCTCTCGCGGCTGACATCAAACACTCAAAAAGCCTAGTCCAAGTGTCTTTTAGTAAGGGTGGGCTCAGGGTGGGGCTTTTGCGGCCACACCAACTCTAGTTGAGTAACTTATACGCACGAATTTTTAATGTTGATTGATAAATTTCAATAATTTGTCTTATTTTACCTTCAAAGACACCGAAGAAACAAAAATCGTGCGTATAAGTTACTCATCTAGAGTTGGTGTGGCCGCAAAAGCCCCACCCTGAGCCCACCCTTACTAAAAGACACTTGGACTAGGCTTTTTGGGTGTTTGATATCAGCCGCGAGAGCTAACGTTGTGATCACGCATCATTGACTTTCTCCAAGTAAAAATCCGTGCATATAAGTTACTCAACAAGAGTTGGTGTGGCAGAAAGGCCCACCCACCCTTCAAGAGCGATCTCACGGGTGCCCCCCGTGAGAATTTGAACTATGTATTGGGGCGTGTCAAGGACCGCGCGAGAGTTAACGTTTGTGGCAAAAGGGCCCACCCTCACTCTACCCTACGAAAACGAACTTTGACTAGGTTACTTGAGTGTTTGATGTCAACGTTACGTTAACTCTCGCGCGGTCCTTGACACGCCCCAATACATAGTTCAAATTCTCACGGGGGGCACCCGTGAGATCGCTCTTGAAGGGTGGGTGGGCCTTTCTGCCACACCAACTCTTGTTGAGTAACTTATATGCACGGATTTTTACTTGGAGGAAGTCAATGATGCGTGATCACAACGTTAGCTCTCGCGGCTGATATCAAACACCCAAAAAGCCTAGTCCAAGTGTCTTTTAGTAAGGGTGGGCTCAGGGTGGGGCTTTTGCGGTCACACCAACTCTAGATGAGTAACTTATACGCACGATTTTTGTTTCTTCGGTGTCTTTGAAGGTAAAATAAGACAAATTATTGAAATTTATCCATCAACATTAAAAATTCGTGCGTACAAGTTACTCAACTAGAGTTGGTGTGGCCGCAGCAGCCCCACCCGCAGCCCACCCTTACTAAAAGACACTTGACTAGGCTTTTTGGGTGTTTGATGTCAGCCGCGAGAGCTAACTCACCGGTGCCCCCCGTGAGAATTTTAACTAGGTATTGGGGCGTGTCAAGGACCGCGCGAGAGCTAACGTTTGTGGCAAAAGGGCCCACCCTCACTCTACCCTACGAAAACGAACTTTGACTAGGTTACTTGAGTGTTTGATGTCAGCCGCGAGAGCTAACGTTGCGTTTAAAATACAATTCGCATCTCTCAGCACTGACTTTCGCCAATTAAAAATCCTTGCGTATAAGTTACTCGACAAGAGTTGGTGTGGCAGAAGAAAGCCCACCCACCCATCAAGAGCGATCTCACCGGTGCCCCCCGTGAGAATTTGAACTATGTAATCTGGCGTATCAAGGACCGCCCGCGCAGCAACAGCGCATGGTCAAGCCGAGGCGCCATCTGGTGGCCGACCCGGAAAACACGACCTGGTCTTCAAAAATGAGATGAATGTCTGTAAGGTAGACGGGCCGTGCCGTGGTGTGGGCCTCACATCAACCTTCCAGATGGGTGTTGGGCACTATATATTCTGGCGTATCAAGGACCGCCCGCGCAGCAACAGCGCATTGTCAAGCCAAGGCGCCATCTGGTGGCCGCCCCTGCTTTGGGCGTCAATACATGTTCCCGCTCTCGCCAATGACCAACCACGGCACGCCCGCTGCTTCCCGCTGATGCACCGAAATCCCACATAATCCAACGACTGCACAAAGTTCCAAATTTGTTTTCAAAAATGAGACGAACGTCTGTTTACGAGACGGGCGACATTGCAGTGCGTCAGACATTCCGTCCATCAACAGAATGTCTGCTGAGCACATCGGTCTGATCTGGACGCTATGCATACAGTACTTATGCGCGAGTAGGCTTTACTAGCACGGCGCGCACAACAACGCTGGGTCAGGTCAAAGCGCCATCTAGCGGCCGGACCGTGATGTGAGCCTCAAACCAACCATCATGATGGGTGATGGGCGTGATGGGTAGCGTCGCGCGGTTCATTGTGGGGCCACCCTTAGTGGAACTCTTATGACCACGCACTTTTCTTTTAATCAATTTATCAACAACTTGAAATGTATTACCGGTTTATTTTAATATTCTTTCATGACAATTACATTGTATACTCTCCAACAGTGTTAAACTGAGTATTTATCAATAATACTGGTTACTAGAAATTATACAATTGACAGGATACATGTAAAAATATGGCAACTGGTTGACTGACATAGTGTCTTCAACATGTCTTACAGCCGTTAAGGGCCATGAGAAATAAGATTTACACGCAAATGTTTCCTTTGCACACATGCTTACAGGGAATATGTTCATAAAAAATTAAACATTTCATAAAAAGAGGAGACTAACTTACACTCAATTATTAGGCCGATGACATTACTGGAACGTCGTCTCTTTTAGAAAGAAATAAATTATCGCAGATGTCTAATGGCACAATTATATGCTGACTAGTTAAAATACAAATACACGTAAATAACGCAATTCGAGAACGAAATGACACTGGAGTATTGCCTTGCAAAAGAAAAACAAGTCAAAAAGTATAAAGATTCATGGAAAGCTAGCACTAACTTTGGTCCAGCCAAACCATTGTACTGTCAGGTTTGCAGTGCATGTTCGGTGTGGGACTCGACCCCTCACACGGGTGGGGCCCGGGCCGGGCACAGCCACGGCCTCACGGCTGGGGTGCCCTCCTGGTGCCCCGCATGACCCAGGCCCCGGCCTCGGCCTCGGCCCGGCCGGGGACGCGCTCGGCGCTTGCGCCCTGGCCTCGCCACCGGGATACCGCCGTCGAGCCGCCCCCGCCCCCGCCCCCGCCGTCGCCGCCGCCGCCCTGGCGGTCGCGGGGATGGCCTCGGCCTGGCCCGACCTGGGGGCGGAGGCGCTCTCAGTCTTGCCGGGCGCGGCCGCGGCCCTCACATGGTCGTGGACACCGCCCCCGCCCCCGCGCCCTTGCCGCTGGTCTTGCGGTTGGCCAGTCCGGCCTCCTCTGCGTCCCCGGGCCGCCGGCCGTTGGGGTCGTCCCACCACTGCACCTCGCCCGAGCCGAAGATGATGAAGGCCACATTGGTGAGCGACATGACGGCGAAGTTGATGCCGAACACGAGCTGCCACTCGGACATGAGGCCCTGCGAACAGCACAGGTTTGTACAGGCGGTCAGGTCAGGTCAGGTCACACTCCCAGGACACGGGGCGGGGTCTCTCTCTCTCGCTCACGTTTGGCGCCAGCAGCCCGATGATGTAGGGCGCCGCCACGCCGGCCAGCGCGCCCGTGCCGTTCATGAGGGCGCCGATGGTGCCCGCGTGGTTGGGGCTCAGGTCGAGCGCGTTGACGCGCATGCCCGGGTAGAAGGCGCCCATGGAGGCCATGCCGATGCAGAAGAGCGCCACGACCTGGGTGCGGTCGCAGCCGACGAATGACGCCCACAGCAGGAACGCCCCCGGGCCCACCGAACCTGCAGGCACAACAGGAGGACAGAGTCAGAACTGCTCGGCGCTCGCTGCGCTGCCGCCGCGACAGGTTGCGCTGGGCTGCAGGAAGGTTTGCCTGCCCTCCCGGCGCGGCGCGGCGCGGCGCGAACCGCCTTACCTACGGTGGTGAACACTTTGCGCAGCAGCGTGTTGGACACGACCTGCTTCTTGGTGATGAAGTCGCCCAGAGCGCTCATCAGCATGGACGAGATCCACATGCAGAGGAAAGGCAGCGCGGAGAGCACGCCGTTCTGCAAAAAAAAAAAATATAAATAAATAATCGTAAACACCATGAAGAATAAAGGCACACGCGAATTAGAGCTGCTGGTCTGTTGCACTCACATCTGAGATTTTGAAGTGCTGCACATCCGACATGTACTTGGGCAGGTCGGTGATCATGGTGTAGAAGCCCCAGTCGTGGCCAACCTCGGTCAGAATCAGCGCCAGGACGGGCAAGGAAGTCAACATTGCGACCCAAGGCGTCGACGCGTGCTAAAAAGCAAAGCAGGGTTAGGGGTGAGAAGGAAAATCGTCTACATTCTCCTGCGTAAAAACTTGACTCGATAACGCCAAAAAAAAAAAAAAAAAAAAAATCTCATACCTTCTTTTTGTCCTGCTGTGCTCCGGTTACATTCTCATTCAGGTATATCAGCTCTTTATCAGAGATGAACGGGTGGTCTTTGGGCTCCGAATAGCACAGGATTAGCCAGAACGCGTACCTGTCAACAAGGTATTTTGTTCGGCCGTTAACTGGGCAGGCGGCAGACAAGGAGCATTCATCAAGTCCCACCCACCGCGTCCGACCGACTTCGGTCGCGTGACCGCCATAGATTACTAATAAAGAAAGGCGAGAAGGTGCTAACTGCTCACACTCACCATGCCAAGCCCAGGGCGCCGTAGACGTACATGGTCGTCTGCCAGCCGTACCCGGCCAGGAGGAAGCCCGTGAGCACGTTGCCGATCAAAGTGCCCACCTGCGGACCTGGAACACATGTCAATTTTACAACCATTTGAATTCTCACTCGCGGAGCGGAGTACGCTAGTCGTCCCGGCACTTCCGGCGGGGCCTTACCTGCGAGAACGATGGTGCCTATCAGATTACGCTCTTGTTTGGGAGCCCACTTGGCCAGCAGGACGAAGATGGCAGGGAATGTGACGCCCTGTCGGAATAAAAAAAGGAGACCCTGCAGTCAGCACATTTTCTGCCACTGAAGTGACTCCCCATCGGTTATTCCACCCTGTGTGTTAGAGCGAGCACGGTTGAGCCTGAGGGGTAGGCAGCCCCTCCGACCTGGCTGCCCGCAGGTCTGCCTGAGCTCACTCACCTCGCCCAGCCCCATGATGATCCTCACGATGACGGCGCCGGTCACGTCGCCGGCCAGGCACGCCCAGGGCGTGAGGAAAGTGCAGGCCGCCGTGGCCAGGACGCCGAAGCCCAGGGTGTGCTTGCCGCCGAAACGGTCGGCGATCACGCCGCCGGGGACGTGGGTGAGGATGTAGCCGATGTAGAAGGAGCCCAGGATCAGGCCGATCGACTCCGGGTCCCAGTTGAAGTCGTACTCCTGCGAGGGACAGGTGGGCAAAGGGGTGTGTCACTCTGGGCGACGAGTCACACGCACTGGAAATGCAATGCAGATGTCGCTCACTTGCTGGAGTGTGAATTTTTTCACGCATTAGTAGGTGAGTGAATGACCACTCGCACACTTCAGAAAATCACTGTGGCATTCAAGCGCACGAATGGGCATTTTGCTCATCTAGAAATGCGTCACTTCTTTGTCACACACCTCTAAGTGTGTGTCGCATTCACTCGCCTACACGTGAGCAGCACAGTACCTTATGCTGGCTGCTGGTGCCGTTGGACGCGGTGGTCTCGAAGGGGCACGAGTCCTCCTTGGACGCCGTCGAGGTGTTGGGCGGCGGCGTCATCTCGTTGATGGCGACGTTGAGGCAGGCGCGCATCGTGAAGCAGTTGACCATGCCCAGCATGCCCATGACGGCGAACACGTACCGCTGGGGCACCCATTCTGCAGAGGATCAGCAAAGTTCAAAATTAAAGAGAGAAAAAAAAGAAAGCCCAGGCCAAAAACAAATTAATGTCTGGCACCCTTCCGCGTCACATGTAAAAATCGGCTACTGGTGGAAAATTTCCCTTCCCATGGCGACAGGCCCCAAGTGTGTCACAAAGTATCTCTCAGTGACCGCTATTTACCCAAAGTACCTTAACAGCCAATGCAGCCGCGCCTGTGTGGTGTAGTGTACACGCGTACGTTCAAACACGAGTCCTCTTTTGACCGGCATGGAATCAGAGACACAAAGAGAGATTCCTCAGTGCGCGGCGTGCCGCACCGGCCCGCCCCCGCCCCGCCGCTATCGCGCCTATCAGACGATCGCCTGCCGTTTTGTGACAATGGCCGGCACGGCTGGGGCGGGGCGGGGCGGGGCGGGGCGGGGCGGGGCGGGGCGGGGCGGGGCGGGCTCACCTGATTAAGTAGCGCCGCGCGGCGCGTGTCCGCAGTCGTTTAAGTAATTAGCGGCTGTACCGATACACGGGCACATTTACGCGCTTTGCTCTGTCTGCCTGTCTATCTGTCCGCCCACCCGCCCGCCGCACGCCGACACAGCAAAGTGTTGGGAGAGAGCACCGAGCCGCTAGTAAAAGTCCTTTCAAAATGCATCTGCCCTCGGCGTGGAGAGACGCGAGGCGCCGAGGCAGGGCGTCGTGGTTTGGTGTCACCTGCTCGACCGGGGGCGCGGCCGGGCCGGGCCGGGGCGAGCCTCCGCCTCCTGATCCACGTCGAGAATGCCAAGAGGTCAGAGCGGAGCGGAGCGCGAGCCGGGCGACGGCAACAGGCTATACCGAAACGCGAACCCGAACCAAACCGAACCGGACCGCTACCAAACTAGTCCCCTCACATCAGCCAACCTCCACCCCGCCCCGCCCTGAACTGTTGACCTTGAACTAGAGGTGGTGCGTGGGGGCGGGGCGGGCACGCGGATGGAGTGGACATGAACTGGGGCCACCGCGGTCAAACTGACCACAATAAACACACATGGGAAAAAAAGGGGAAAAAAGAATAGCTCGATTGGGTTGTCAATGAGCTCGTCTGATTTCATTCATAGAGTACTACTTTGCGGTTCAATTTCTCCTTTCAGTTTCAGTGAAAAAGAATGCAACAGTAGAGTATTTAATTTAGAACAGCGAGGTGATTCAGATTTTTTTTTCTACATACAACATTCGCCAAGCATTTGTTTTTGCAGTCAAGTATGTTGCCATTAGACGATTATTCCTCCATCGCTAATCTGGACTACTTCTTTACTGCCATGTTTTGCTGATACCCGTGCGCCGGCCCTGGCCCAGCCGCGCCCAGCTGCAAGCCAGCAGATGGCCAGCTGTTCGCGACACGGCAGCGGTAGTGGCAAGTGCCTCGTGCATCCCATACCCGCCCCACCTTGTGCCGATCATTGCCCCCGCCCCGCCCCGCCCCGCCCGCCCCGCCCCGCCCCGCCCCGCCCCGCCCCCGCCACACCTGGAGATGTGCGCAATCAGTCCGGTGACCGGGCGCGGCGCGCGCGCGCGGGCCTAGTGGGTCTCGTGAGGACGGGACTGCACCCGACCCGCGTCACACCACCACTCCTCCGAGTTGCCCAATCTTTATCGATTTTCATGACATCTCCCGTACAAATTACGCCATAATTTCTATGACCCAACCTCAATCGTATATGCCGCAAGAAATCAGATCAGACAAAATATACGCTGATTATCCTACACGCATTTCGTAGGAAAATGAGGAAGCCGAAAACTCCAAGGAAAAACTTGGCACACTAACCCAACTCCATCAGTTGGGTGGTTGAGACATTTCAAATATAACCCGAACCCCTGCATTGTTCGACGCGTGTCAACACTACCGTATAACGTGAAAAAGTTTCTGTCATGCAAATCAGAAAATCCCGCAATTTTTCAAGCGGGGCGGGGCATGGCGTAGGGCGCGAGCCTAGCCGCGCGGCGGTAATTAAGGATAAGGACTTTCCTCAGCGTTAATCTCGGGGGATCCTGACTATCGCACGACGCTCGTCACCCGCGGGGCGCGGGGCCACACCCACCGCACCGGTGTACAGCTTGTCGCCGGCCGGCCGCGCTACAATGAGCGCACACAACTACTATCGTAAAGAGACGAGAGTGCCGCGCCGCGCCGCGCTTGCTGCCATTCAGGCGCCCGACGCCGACGACCATCGCGTCCTGGATGGTGACATCCTGGAACACTAAGGCCGGAGCCCCGCCCCGCCCCGCCCCGCACACTGCATTCCACTTGCGTTAGCGCCCGTGTAGAACGCGGTAGAAGGCAGGGCTGAAGCGGTCAGCTGATCGGAACACGCGTGCCCGGCCCGGCCCGGCCCGGCCCGGCCCGGCGCGCCTCGCGCGAAGGCTGGGTGCGCACCGGAGCATCGCGGACAGGAGGAAGTTGGCGTCGCGCCGGGCCAAGGTGACGGCGACGCGGACCGCGCGAGCGCGCGCGAGCCGGTGATGACCAGCGCGAGAAAAAAAAAACAAAAAAAAAACACCAGCGCGAAAAAACATACCATTGCCACGCGTTTCATGAAATCCCGTGCATGTCGCAATAATAGACCGGACAATGAGGTCTCGCAGGTCTGTCAGGTGGTACATAGCTAGACACTCCGGCACAAAGTACGTTAGAATCGCAGGATGACAAGCAGGTGCGTACACTTTCACAACACATTAAGGGACGGAGCGCGTATGAGTGACACTTAAATTTGTTCACATGACAGAAGCACATAAAAGAGCCCTAAACTCAGCATGGTCTACGCATTTCAATCTGTCGTGCCCGGTCGTGCCTCACGACAACTTGACTGCCAGACACGTCAGGACCTTAACCGCTCGTCGCCAAAAAAAGAAATGTCGGGAAAGTGGAGGACAGTACCTAACACAACACCCTCCGTGCGCTACAGCACGCGTATTTAATTTTTTTTAAGGAACCTGAGACGATAGCCGTTGTTAATTAATTCATCCCTAAAGGGTCGGGTCGAAAATCGTAACAAGATGTCAGCGTGGTCAGGTGGTCAGCGCTCAGAGCGAAAAGCTTTGGAACAGGGAAGTCCATTGTAAGTACCTGTCTTGAGCACCGACAACGTGTTGGTGAGGAACATGGTGGTCTTGGTGAGGGTGGGCGCGGAGCGGAGCAGGTCGTGTGGGCTGCGCGGCGCGGCGCGGCGCGGCGGGGCGGGCACCAGCAGCGGGTCGGGTACCGGCGCGGGCGGGCGCGGCGGGAGCGGGTACTCCACACGACGGTGCGCACCGGTGGCCGAGCCGACAAGTACTCAGCAGCCTGGCCTGCGCGGCCCGCGGCCCGCGGCCCAGCGCCACACGAGCCGCCACCAGGGTCGCGCCGCGCCACGCCGCGCCGCGCCACGCCACGCCGCGCCACGCCACGCCGCGTCTTGGCACAAAACACGGCGCCAAAAGCAAGCGGATAGGTGGAGGAGAGGAGGAGAAGAGGAGGAGAGGTGGAGAGGAGGAGAGAGAAGAGGAGAGAGGAGAGGAGGGCGACGAGCTGGAAGGGGGGAGAGGAGGAGGACGACGACGACGAGGGAGAGGAGGAGGAAACAGGAGGGATGAGCGCAGAGGGAGGGGGCTCTGCCCCACCTCGCCCCTCCCCAGGCCCCCGCGCCCCCAGCTCCCACCACATCCCCCTTATCCGGAGCCCTTAGAGGCTGCTCTGTCCCGTTCCTAGGTTGGCTTTCATGCGATGTCGTGTTAAGTTCTCATATCGGACAAGACTTACTGACTTATTGCTTCGATGCGTTATTTTGAAGTTAGTTAATTTCGTAATGAAATAGGACGGAACTGTTCTAAGATGAGTATTACTCGTCCGTTGGCGGCAACGAAAGGAACACCTTTCTCGAGGACACCTGGTTTGCATGAACGGAGACGCGTGGCTCTCCGCCCATACCTTTACCGGGCCCCCTGCTCGTCCCTCGCTTCCAAACAAGGACCAGCGCGCCGTAAAGCCATTGTCACTGTCACAGCTTTAAGCATCAACGCACGGTACAGTATTCATTTGCTTAGGATGCCCAAAGGGAAAAAATCGTGTCAGAAACACATAGAGGTGGGTGCAAGTGAGGGAAATTTTTCCAGCATGAACCCGAAAACAGGGTGAAGAGACGCCGACTGAAAAGCAAGAGCAAGCGCAGGCAAACACGAACGGCAAGATTTATTCATCCAAATGTCGAGGCCAGGGCGGCCGGCCAGGCTCCGTGCGCAGCGCGCAAGGTGGACAAGAGTCAGCATTGCGGTGATGGTGCGTGAAACCTTTCGTCCTCCGCGCTCGCTCGCTGCTCGCTACGCACATCCTCGCATTCTGTGTCTTGTCTAATCAGCACAACTGGAATTGACGACGACATTCCCGATTGCGTCGTGAGCTTAAAATGTCACCAGGAAAGGTTACCCCATAAATCTATGGAATACATACAAAAATGTATTTCAGCGTTGTTTCTCTTTTCCAAGAAAATTTTTTTTCAGGGTGTACCGGGTGTAACATGTTCAGGCCTGCTGCGTTTTGTTACGGTGGGTAGGTCCAGTTGTCAGAAAAAAAAATCGAAATGGGGTAAAACTATTCCCGGCGAAGCGCTTAGGTTTGAAATAGGCGGTACAATAAGCGCTTACATACCTCGAGCTCTCGATTAATTAAGCGGCATTCATCTCTCTCGGGTCGGGTGATGAGTGATGAGCCCGACCCGACCCGACACTCGAGCGAGCCGAGCGCCACGCCGCTGTGACGCATGCAGCCTAGGTTTTAGAGAGAAAGAGAGGAAGCTCCACGCCCCGCCCCGCCCCGCCCGGCCCCGCCCCGCGAAGACTCGGCTCATCGCCGCGCCGCATGTAAATTGGCAAACGCCGGGGCGGGGCGGGGCGGGGCGGGGCTGGGCGGGTACCATGGGGAAGCCATCGGGCACCATCGGGTGTCGGCCGGATCGAACCAGATCCAGCGGCCGGGCCGGGGCCCCGGACCAGCCCGCCGCACATGGAGCTTAGCCCGAGCCCCACAAAACCCGGTCGCGCTCGCCCCGCCCCGCCCCGCCCCGCCCCGCCCCGCCCCGCCCCGCCGCGCCCCACGCCACTCCACCGCGCCCTGCCCCGCAGAAAGCTGGTCTTCCCTGCCGCGCTCCGCCCGCACCACGCGGCGTTCCGCTCGCCCTGCCCAGACCCATCGGCGCTCTTGACCAGTTTTACTTCACTTTCCCCCCTCGCCCTAACCAGTGCAAAACTTTTACCTGGACACGCCCGCCGCCACCACCGCCCCTCGCTTGCTGCAACCGTCGCGAGACTCGCCGCCCGCGCCATATCAGTGCAACAGAGTGCGATCTACCGCCAAGCGCAGCTCGCCGCCGCGCCGCGCCGCGCCGGTCCTTTCCAGTCCCTCTATCGACCTGCTTCGAGATCAGCAGTGTGCAAGTCGGGTCGGGCCAGGAGCCAGCCGGGCCCCGGGCCGGAGCCGGCCGGCCGGCAGGACGGCCTATGTTGCAGCCTCGGACGAGGTCGTCAAGGCGACGCGACAACGGTGGGGCGTGGCGTGGCGGGGCCTGGCGGGGGTTACAGGGAGCAAAAGATAGAGACCACGGGTCCTCACCACGCCGATCAAGTTACAACCGATCCGAACCGAGCAGAACCGAGCCGAAACGGACGGCTGGCGGAATGTTGCGGATAAGTGGGGCCGCATCGCCTCCCGCGGTCCCGACGGGAAGTACGCGACGCGAGGGTGCCGCGCGGGGCCGGGCGGGGCGGGGCGGGGCGGGGCGGGAAGTGTCGCACATGAGAGCCCGGCCCGGGGCCCGGCGCACTCCAAGCCGCGCCTGTTTTAGGCGGTCCGCTCGGAAGGATGTGGCGCCGGCGCCGGGGGCGCGAACAACCACGTGCGTGACGGCGGAGATAACCAGTTCTGGTGCACTGCACCCGCCCCACAGCACTCGTGGTCGCTGATCGCAATGCAGTGCTGCACGCGGCCACGGTCCACCCGATCCTCTCGTCGCTAAACAGGTGTCGCTGGTTGCACCGCCCGGCCCATTAGAAGGGCGGCTGCAGTGGACTTTATCGGCCGCGCGTCGATCGACGGACCAATTAGCTTTCGGCAACAGTTTTACTGCGCGCCCGTGCTGACGAGCACTCCTGAGCCTCGCACTGCCGCGTCCTTTACGACTTCCCTATACAGCTCCGGCTCCCCCATGGGGAAAAAAGCAGCGTTATTACTGTCAGCCGGACCGGACGGACACTTCAGCCGAAACTGGCAAAAATAACATACGTCATATCTACTCAGAAAAATGTTGGAGAGGAAAGAGAATGAAATTGCTTGACGCAACGCTTAGGGGCGGGGAAGGTTCTGGCCAGGCCGGGCCGGGTCCGAGCAGATAAACGCCAGCCACAGTGTGACAGCGACTGGCGATGCCCCGACCCGTCCCGTCCGGTTTGGAGGCCGCGACGCAACGCAAAATCTCGCGCTGGGGCCGCTGAAAATAAACACTCAAGATGTAGTTTAAAACGCGTGACATGCAGAGGATACGGGCTCCAGGCCGGCGGCAGCGGCACTACCAGCGGACTGGTGCAACACAATCTCAGGCCCGGCGATAACCCTCGCCCCGGGCGGGCCGCTATCAGCGCGACGGCGTGTCGAAGGAGCCGAAAAAGTAAGGTGATTGAAACACTTTACAGCGAGACGAAATCCGGACCGCGGCGGGGAGGACCGGACCGGACCGACCAAAAGGGCTATCTGATGCGGGCCCAACGAGCCGTGAACCTGTGCCCTCCGCCTCCGGCCCGCCCCGCGACCCGCGACTTGCGACCCGCGACCCGCGACCACGCGCGCAGCCGCGGCGCGGCACTATCAGCCAAACACCAGACGACAGGACGGCCGACGGCCGGCCACTTGCACGGTGGCATGGCGTGGTTTTTGCCCGGCCCGGCGAGTGCGAGGGAAGAAGAAAGTCATCATGAGTAAAAGGACCCCGATCCCCTGAATCCCCTTATCTCGAGTCCACTCCGACTCATTCTCGCGATCGCTCTGCCGACTGATTCAGAACATCGCTCCCATGCCTCTGTCCTTGTCGCACTCACGAGGGTGTCTCCTCTAGCGTATGGAGCTGCTCTATGAGTGCGACAAGGACAGAGGCATGTGAGAGTTCTTCTGAATCGGTCGGCTGCGTCCATTGACACCTTGGCTGGGCTCGGCCACACGGTGGACCTGACGTTGTCGGGCACATACAGCGGGAGGGAGCAGTGAAACAAGGACGTTTTAGGGGTGGTTGCCCGACGCTAGCGGGAGCCACAGGTGAGGCTGCTTATCGTGCCCTCTCTCATCCGACCCACCTCTGATGACGGACTGCCGCCTGGATATCCGCTGCTGCTCTTTCCGACTGCCCCTCCTGCTCCTCCTCTCCTGCTTCTGCTCCCGGAGAAGCGGCGTTTTCTCTCCGTCCGCTCGCCGTGGCGCGGGCATTTTCCGGTCCTTCCCTGCTCAGCGTTTCCCTCCTCGACGACACGGGACGGGACGGAATCCCACCTGGTGCAGAAGCAGAGGGACGGGGACGGGGACGGGGACGGGCGGGACAACTGCTGTGTCGTCTGCTGTCTGCTGCCGGCGCACCGCCTTGCTCTGGGGCCGGGAGGGACCGGTCCGCCTGCCTGCCGGCCGGCCGGGGCGCGGCGCGAAGAAACTACGCACGGAAATCTGGAGGAAAACTACCAACAGACAACGGTGAAAGGAGAAAGTAATCTCCTCTTGCTTATCCACCATTGTCCCGAGTGATGGCGAGGAAAACACGGACGAGCTGGGATGCTGTCAGTGGACCACACGCGCCTCTCTCTCTCTCTCTCTCTCTCTCTCTCTCTCTCTCTCTCTCTCTCTCTCTCTCTCTCTCTCTCTCTCTCTCTCTCTCACCCTCTCTCCGAAAATTGGTAGTGCTGAGTGTAATTGCGAAAGAGAACGGAGTCCGGTCGGCGGCCGCGTAGACCCACATGTCTAAGCGCCTAGCTTCAGTGTGCGCCCGCGGGTTAGGCAACACTTCCTGCACGGCTGTCGAGGGTGCTGCCTCCTCCCTCGGATGCGGGTCTTCCCAGTGCCGAGGGGTCTCTGCGCATGCGCCAACAGTACTACCACAACTCTCACAAAAGACCCTAACAAACTCTCGCGGGGGGGCTTAAAATTCTTGAATAATAAGGGCAGAAAAATGAGACGTCTTTAAGGTCAGCAGACCCCTTCCTTTATTTGGGGTTGGAACTTTTTCACAAACCCTCTCCCCGCGGTACATTGAAACTCCAGCTGAGCTGTCAAACTTGTGAACGCTGGTTGAACTGAGAATCAGCTGAGACGCTGACCTGACCCATCCCACAAAACTCTACCTTCCGCGACTTTTGGAGAGAACAGGTTCAAACTTGTTCAGGACTGGGACTGATGTCGCACTGCCACTGCAAGTACTTGTGCAGTTCATGGGTGGGTGTGGCTACGCAAAAGTGCAACAACACTTATGCTTTAATCACTAATCACTGGCGTTCACAACGAAATATATTCTAGTGAGTAGATTACATTTATTGTGACGGTTCCACGGGATGTGAGGGGGTTAATTTTTGTTTACGTTCTTATCTGACAGAAAAGCTTGAACTTTAAGGCGGCAGGGTAGCCTACGCAGTTGACAAGTAAAATCTATTATGATTCTAAATTGATCGGGGCAAACAACAATACAACATATCTTCCACAATTCAGTATTCTAAGCACCAGTATATAAGTAAATAGTACGCAGACGACAGTACAACAAACCACCGGTCTCTGAAATCGCTTGAAGGTACATAAACCTATAGAAGTCAAAAATTTTAAGCACTAGGTTAAGCCACACATTCTGGTTTTCAGCAATAATATCCAAAGATGAGTTCTGTGATAAAGCCATCAGATTTTGATGAAAATCAACAAAGCTCCTCTGAAAGTCAGGAAAGCAGGTAAACTTATGATTCAATTTTTATATCAGATATGTTGTTTTATATTATTAATGTTTCAATTTTTATATCTGATATGTTGTTTAATATTATTAAAATTATTCTTTTGTTCCGTTTTTGTGGCAGTGTTAGCAGCAGCGGCATAGAGTTCATGCGCAGCAATTCTGATAGTGGTACAGCAGCGGTATTGGAGGTTGTAGTAAGCAGATTTTCTAATGTTTATGCACTTCATTATACAACACATTCCGGTTTTCTCATTGCAAACTATTTTGGTTTAGGCAAAATATTCAAAATACAAGCATGAATTTACTGAAATTGGTATACGGGAAGAGGGAGGTTTTGGTCGTGTCGAGCAGGTAATTAGTCCTTCATTTTGAGTTGCTTTGTTTTCAGATCTTAAATTCTTATATTTATGCATAATTCAAAAACAATGAACTGATCTATGGCAGTGTACTAAGCCGATTAAAACTGACTTTGTCTTTTGTTCGCACAGGTTATAAATAACACTGATAAACAGTATTATGCCATTAAACGAATTCCATTGAAATCATCTCTTGTGGAGGATGATGAAAATCAAAGCCTAATTCAGGAAGCAAAGTTCTTGGCTTCATTGATACATGTTAATGTTGTAAGATATTACTCTTCATGGATAGAGGATGGGGATGGAAAATATATAACAAATGATGAGGTGAGTAAAAGACATTTTTCAAACTCTTGTGTAAACAGATGTTTGAAAATTCTAACTTATTTTCCAGTATTCCTCTCAAGAAAACAACACTGAGAATAATAAAGACAGTAGCTATATGCTGGAAAAGCCACAGAAGTGAGTTGAAATTGAATTCAGCAATTCCTCTGTGCAGCATTTTAGGTTTTGCTCTTGCATTTAAGTCATATCTTAATGATGTTACATTTTGATTCAGGTTAGGCCATTCCTATCTTTTTATACAAATGGAACGGTGTACAAAAACATTGAGGTTTGTGGTTGTGTTTTGGTGTAGTTCTCTATATGTATTTGTTTCTTTGTGTGATTCTACTCTTTATCCGAAACTTTCAGAGTTGTCATTGATGCAGCAATGCCCAGGATTTCGGATAGTCCTGATAAAGTTGCAGAATATTTCTTACAAATACTTCAAGGGTTAAAGTTTCTCCATCAGAAACACAATATTTGTCATAGAGATCTCAACCCCAATAACATACTTCTTGATGCCGACGGAAGAATCAAAATTGGTGATTTCGGCCTAGCAAGGTAATATTTTTGCAGGATTCCTAATCTATGTCACACCAGAAAGGAGGCAGAACTGATCCAATTTATATTTCTTTTTTTCAGGTTGATAGAAAAATGTCCTGCTTTGGAGGAGAACCTTCTCTCTAGTGTTGGTACAGAATTGTACACAGCCCCAGAGATAAAATCTAAAAAATATGATCATGTAGGTTAAATTCTTGAACTGATCTTTGAAGTTGAAAATATCTATCAAAGCTAAACATTTATTCCTCAATACTTTTTTTCTTTGCTACAGCGTGTTGACTTGTACAGTTGTGGAGTTATTTTGTTTGAGATGTCTTATCATATGCAGACAGGCTCAGAGCGCATCAAAGTTTTGGGCAACTTAAGAACCACTAGTATTGTGTTTCCTGATTCTTATGCAGAAAACACAGAGGACTGGCAATATGACTTTGTAAAGTATGTTTCTTCAATTTCTGCTTCTCCATGTTTTGCGCATTATTGTTCAATAAGAGTTAAATGCTTTTAAATAGGTCTCTCTTGCATCACAATCCTGAAGAAAGACTAACTTTAGATGTTATGATAAGGAGCTTGTCAGATAATTATCCCCTTCTTTCCAATATAAAAGAAGAAATGACAAAAGCATTTTCCAACCCTGACAGCAATTTGCATAAGGAAGTCATGCAAGAAGTTTTTTCACAGGTTGTGTACAATACTTCATATTAATTGGAAGTTTATCAATAACTTTTTTGACAGCTTATGGTATTTTTCATTTACAACTAGGGAAGAAAACGAAGCGAAGGAATGAGCTTTGAGACCCCAAAACCCAACCTCCGAGAAAGTACATCTTCCCGTACCTTAATTCAATACATAGAGAGCGTGTTTTGTAAGCATGGTGAGTATATAAAGATTTCTTAAGTTTTGTACATTTTGAAAAGTATTGTTTTATATCATTTCTGATAATCTAATCTAATGTACAGGTGCTAGCCATCTCAGAACACCACTATTAACTCCATGTGACTTAGATAGTTCCAAATCTGAAACAGTTGTAAAACTGGTCACTAGTGACGGCATTGCAGTTAACCTGCCACATAACGCAAGAGTGGATTTTGCTCGATATGTTGTCTGGCATGAAATACCTTTGCTTACAAGATATGACACTCTCCAAACCTACAAATCAGAGTGTTGTAGTACACCTAGTTTGCACCCAAAACCTGAGTATGAGTGTGTATTTGATCTGGTACACACTCTTGGCGGCCATTCAGGTGAGTATTTCCCTTGATGTAGAACATCTAGAGTTTTGTGAAAATAAGAACTAAATTTTTATTCTACATAGTTCAATTTTCCCACAGATGTCAAGGAAGCTGATGCACAAGTTCTCTCAGTTTTAATTGTTCTTTTCAAGGGTATTATACAGAAAGAAAATACAACTAACTTCATTGCAATCAACCACACAGATGTAGTAAAGTTCATATTACTATCTGTTGGTGTTAAAGAGCAATTTATAGCAATTGCTCTTGAAAAAGTTGGGAGAAATGGATATGAGGTAAAGTCAGCATATTGAAACTAAACATTATTTGGTAGTTCAAATAATTAAATACATAACTTTTCTTTTCTTTTTGGTATCAGGATGGTTTAAAATATTTGGACTCTAGTCAAATTAAAGGAAAATGTCTTGATCTCGATAAGCTTTATAGAATTATTAGTTGGTCAGGGAGGCTAGAAGACATTAAACAGCTGGTAAATGAAATAATTCCAAAACATAGGAGACAGACAGAGAAAGCTATTAAATATCTGCATGATGTTTGGCTTTATAGCAGGGATGTCATATCTAATTCGGTAAAGTATAAACTTCTGTGTATTAAAAAAGCATTGATTTTATATTGCTTACATGCGCTAAAATTTCTATCTATTATTTTTCTTAGATGGAAAATGTAAGCATTAGCTTAAAATGGTGCAGTAATGTTCACTATTATTCAGGTGTGCTTTTCACTGCAGTTCACATTCAAGAAAAAAAGAAAGACATAGTAATTGCTGATGGAGGACGTTATGATGGTATTTTGATCTCATACAGGTAAGGATGAACCGTCTGTAATCTAGTGGTGTTCTATTTGTTGTCTACTGAATCTAAATTTGCATAACAATGTACTCATTCTATTCCTTTTTTTTTTTTTTTTTTTTTTTTGTTTTAAGAGGACAATTGGCTGAGAAGAAACCAGGAGTAGAATTGACTGAACAGAATGGCTGTGGTATCTCTGTGTATGTTACCAAGTTACTAGAACTTAAGGAGGACTTTTTCCAACCACAGCTTGTAGTTCTGACCTGTCCAAAGAATAGAGATTGGGAAATAACTTTGTATGATTTTGCTAAACGTTTGCGGTTGATGGGGCTTAACTGCCGAGTTGAACACTACGCTGAGGTAAAGTTGGTGAACTAATGACTTTCATTTAAGATTTTAGAGCAGTAACTATAGGTTTTGTTGAATACCCTTTTTAGAGTTTTGACATTGAGTCCTACAAAGAAGATGAAAATGTTTTATGTTTGGTAGAACTTCTACCCTCAGGGGAATTTAATGTCACTCACAAGTATACATCACTGCAGTATGTATTTTTAGGGTGTCTGTAAAATCAATGCATTCTATGGAATGAAATGAAAGGTTTCATAACTAACTGTGGTTTTGTATATTTTCAGAACTCGGGAAAATGGACGACAAGAAGTAAGCCTAAATTTGTTTTACAATGCCAATCCACCAACTCTAAAACTTCCCGGATTTAAAGTGATTGAATTGTTCAGATCAGATATGAATATGATCCAAATGAATTCTCTGCTTGTTAGTGCTCAAATGGTTGTGTAGCGTTACACAACGTGACAGTACTGTCACTCCCAGGTCCCAGACATATTACCAACCAAATACCAGATAGCATATTTCGATCAATTTTTATTGTTTTTGAATTTTTAAATGTTCAATCATTATTAATGTATTGTTTATTCCTTTTGTTTGCTGTTATTGCTGAATACAAACAAACTATATTACAATAACAATTGGAATCATAAAATCATTTTATCAATGTTACAAATTTCTACAAAGTTTTACCTGCCTTGTTCCCGCTTCCAAAATGTTTTTAAAAATAATTTTAAATGTTAACCTTTGTTTAACTTTTAGTCTTCAATTAAAGTTGCATGGAAGCTTGTCTTCCAATAGAATTTTAAGACAATTTAAAATAATTATTGTATCTCATTGGGCTATTAAAACTGTCAGCGCTAGTAATTTTTCTCTAATCTTTTCACTGTTGAAGTATTATTTTATTGTTAAATTTTGTTTGTTTTATTCCAAGTACTAAAAGTACATTCAACTGCTTTATACTGTTCTAGAGCAAGTGCACCTATGCCAGTATTGTTCTTTTTAATAGGTATTTCTTTATAATCTAACCTGTATTATATTTATGCTTTTTAAATGTTTTACAGTTTTATAAATAATCTTTTTAAAACAGAAACGTTTACTTTTTGAGCTGGTCCCACTACCCAAACACCTACAAAAATCTTCTTGATCCTAGCCCAAGATAAAGGTAGACCAAAAATGGCATAAACACTAAAACTGGATAAAGGGAAAAAAACGGGCCAATTTGCAGAGTGTTCTGTTTTTTGAAAGGGTGCTTCGTCATTAAAAGCTTTAAAGGACAAAGCATGTGTTATATTAAAATGGAACAGCCACCCAGTCGGTCCACCTGGAGCAGTGCAGGACGGCAGGAGGAGGGTAGGGTAGGGAGCAGTGCAGCCGGGGGAGGGGGGGGGGGGGGAGGCACGACGCGTCGTTGGGCTCAAGCTGACCCCTACTGTCCGGGGCGGACAGGACAGGACAGGCGAGCCTAGGCCCCGGCACGGCGCGGCGCGGCCCGGTGCGGCGGCTCGGTGTCCATCACGGTTCATCAGTCCCGGCGCGCCCCTGGACCCGGGTCGAGCTGAGCTGAGTCGAGTCGAGTCCCGGGCCTCCGCCTCCGCCTCCGCCTCCACCTCCACCGGGCCAGCAGCCTGGAGGCCGCTGCCGCTGCCGGCCGGGCCCCGCCCCGCCCCGGCGCCACCTGCAGCCCACAGCAGCTGGGGGCGACCCGCTGTGGACTTCAACTTGAGCGGCCACCGTGACAGGTACGTCAACCGCAACCCCGACAAAAGTGTCTGGACCGCAGCCATCCTCACTGTGACGGTGTCACTGACGCGTCACTGACGCGTCACTGGTCCGTCAGGACGCTATCCTCCACGCACACTACGACTAGGCGGTGCTACTCGCCACCGCTACTAGCGTGTCGAAAGCACCGCGGAGTAGAGTCATCCACGCGGGGCACACGGGGCGGGGGGCGTGACGGGGACTTCCCTCACTCGGTGTCCTGCCCTGTTCGGCCTGGCCCGCCGCAGCCGCAGGACCCGAGCCCGAGCCGCCGTGTCCACTGCTGATTACTCACTTCCGCCTCGCCTCGCGTCGCGATCCGCCGCGCATTCTATAAAGCGCTCTCACTCTCAGCGCGGGCCGCGGGCAACGTCAGCTCTCGGGGAATGCTTTTTACACGCCCCCATCTTGTTAAACTTGCCCCGCCCCGCCCCGCCCGTGGAGGGGAATGCTGTAATTTTCGCGGCGCGGCTCAGATTCCCCGCTAAATTTTTCGCAAAATGTAGACCCGGGAGGTCGCGGAGGAGGGCCGCGGGCGCGGGCGCGACGCGGTGGGCCGTCGGAGAGCTGTACTCACTCACCCTTGCCCTCAGCTCGGCGACATGGACCAGGACGGCGCGGCGGCCGCGCTGCCCACCCTGCTGCCGGGGGACATCCTGCTCGGCACGACCCGCTTCACCGACGCGCACTTCTTCGACCTGCTGGACTACGCCGTGTTCGGCGCCATGCTGCTCGCCTCCTCCTTGATCGGCATCTACTTCGCCTTCTGCGCGACCCGCAAGCAGGACAACACCGCCGAGTACCTCATGGGCGGCAAGACCATGGGCGTGTTCCCGGTGTCCATGTCGCTCATCGCCAGGTAAACCTGTTTAGACAAACGAAAATGCACGCAGAGTCAGTGAGAAGTACTGATTGTGAGTGTGTGCGGGGCGGGGCAGCTACATCTCTGGCATCTCGCTGCTGGGGCTGCCGGCCGAGATGTACACCTACGGCACGCAGTACTACCTCATCGTCGTGGCCGAGGCCCTCGTCAGCCTCACCATGGCGGCCGTCTACCTCCCCGTCTTCTTCAAGCTCCAGATCACTTCCTCGTACGAGGTGAGGTGGGCTGCTGCTGCTAGGCTAGGGGCCGGGTGTAGGCAACACGGCCGGCCGCGGCGCACGCCTGCCCGCCGGGCTGCCTACCCCCGCCACGTAAGGGGCTCTGGGCCTCACCGACATGACAGCTTGCTTTGCAAAACATGGCGTTCGCGTGAAATAATCGTATGTTCCAGTACCTCAACATGCGGTTCAACAAGACAGTACGGCTGCTAGGGTCCTGCCTTTTCCTAGTCAAAATGGCAAGTGAGCCTAGGCCAAATTTATTTTTCAAAAAAGGGCATCGAACACGACAACGCAACTATTAAAGTTTCCCGTGGTTTCAGCTGCTGTACATGCCGATTGTGATATATGTTCCCGCGCTCGCGTTCAGTCAAGGTGAGTCACGTGATGGAGTGATCAGCGTGCCCGCCCGACCACATCGCGCCCCGCCCCGCCCCGCCCCGCCCCGCCCCGCCCCGCCCTCTATAATTAACTACCCCCTGATGGATGGCACTCCAGCTCCACAATAAATCAACACAGAGCCCTCGGCGCGCGAACTCTCTGTCCGCTTTGCATTTGGAGGGAGAAAGATGGTTGTGAATATGGATTTACGTGTTTGTTTTCCTTTTTTTTTTGCAGTTACTGGAGCCGATCTCCATGTCATCACTCCCATCGTTTGTGTCGTCTGCATATTTTACACAACGCTGGTGAGTCGAGAGGTCGATGCTAGTGGGTACTGTATCTTAACAGATCAGCGCGGGGCATTTTCGTAACCTGCGTTGAACACAAGGAGCGCACCGTGACCACATAGTGGCCATGTGTTCCATGCCGCGGTTCACAGGGCGGACTGCGGGCCGTGGTGTGGACGGACACCCTGCAGACCATACTCATGGTCCTGGGCGTCCTCACTGTCCTCGTGCTGGGCACCGTGAGCGTCGGTGGCGTCGGCGTCGTCTTCGGCAGGGCGGCCGCCTCCGACCGCCTCGAGTTCTTCAAGTGAGTAGGGACCTATACCTGCACGGGCCCTGACGATGTAAAAAAAAAAAATAAAACTTGCCAAAAGTTTGAGGTTTGAAAACAATCTAGTCGGTTTCCCTTCTGGTCAGCATGGACCCAGACCCCACGGTGCGGCACACCTTCTGGACCGTGGTGGTGGGCAACTACTTCAACTGGCTGGCGTCGTGCGCCGTGAACCAGGCCATGGTGCAGCGCTGCCTCGCCATGCCCACGCTCGCGCGCGCCAACCTGTGAGTATCCGCCGTCAGCGCAGCGCGTGTGCGTGTGCGGGGAAATGGGAAACGTGTAACGCATGAAGAAGGAGGAAAAACCGGATGAGACGACCGCTTTCCTTGGTCGAGTTCCGGAAACCGGAACACCCCGTGGCGGTGACGGAGGCGCCCCTGTGATGTGGGAAGTCACAAGGAAAGGATGTTCGCGCGCGAAAAAAAAAAAAAAATTAAAAAAAAAATTAAAAAATGTGGGGGTGTATTGTAACCGCTAAAAGTGTTTGTCCCTCCCGTCTCTCTGTGACATGCCCAGCACGGTCATGATCCTCGTGGTGGGCATCTTCCTGCTGGTGTCCATGAGCTGCTACACCGGCCTGCTCATCTTCGCCACGTTCCACGACTGCGACCCCGTGTCGGCGCGCGTCATCAACAAGGCCGACCAGCTGCTGCCCTTCTACGTCATGGAGCTGGCCGGCGCCGTGCCTGGCCTGCCGGGGGTCTTCATGTCGGGGGTCTTCAGCGCCGCGCTCAGGTATTGTCTTGCCGCTTCCGCCCTGCCCCGCCCCGGCACGGCGTAAAGGGTTAGAAAGAGGGTCACCTCCAGACTCAAATAACTAGTGCTGTCGATGAATCATCGTAACAAAAAAAATATTGCTCCGGGCCGGCAGCTCCATGTCCACGTCGCTCAACTCCATGACGGGCGTCATCTGGGAGGACCTGGTGCGGCCGCACCTCAAGCGGCCCGTGTCGGAGCGGCGCGCGTCGCAGGTCCTCAAGCTGCTGGTGGTCGTCATCGGGGCCGTGTGCGTCGGCCTCGTCTTCCTGGTGGAGCGCATGGGCGCCGCCCTGGTGCAGGTTGGACAGGACAGGCCAGCCCGCTCGACACAGCATCACTTTTTATTATTTTTAATGAAGAAAGTGGGTGATTTTCTCGTGTGTTTTTTCTCCCTCGTAGGCTAGTAAGATGATGTCGGGTATCACGGCGGGCACGCTGCTCGGAGTGTTTTCCCTCGGCATGTTTTTCCCGTGGGCCAACTCAAAGGTGCGTCCGCGACCTGAGCCCGCCCTGCCGACCTCGCCGAGGTGAGCAGCTCATCACGTGCACAGCCCCGCTAAACATGTCCGATGAGCAGGGGGCGCTGGCCGGGGGGCTGGTGAGCTTCGTGCTGGTGGCGTGGATCTCCATCGGGACGCAGACGGCCATGGCGCGCGGCGACATCCGCTTCCCGGGCAAGCCCGTGTCGCTGCAGGGCTGCTCGGCGGGGGTCTTCTCGCTCAACAAGACGCTGGCGACGCCGCCGCCGCCCGACAGTCACACGTGAGTACACCACCTTCGCGTCGCGGCGATACCCCCCGCCCCGCCCACAAAGCGCTCGGGCGGGGCGGGGCGGGGCCACAAAGCACAGAAGGATCGACGCGGAGTACATCCTGTCCCGCTCCCCGCCCGGCCCGCAGCGCGTTCCCGCTGTACCGGCTGTCCTACCTGTGGTACACCGCCCTGGGCGCCATCTCCGCCATCGTCGTCGGGCTGCTGGTCTCCTTCCTGACGGGCCCCACGGACCCCAGCACCGTGTCCCGGGACCTCCTGGCGCCCGTGGTCCACCGCCTGGTGCCGTCCAAGCCCGAGGGCACCGACCCGCCCCCGCCGGCCACGCTCACGGAGCAGCACAAGAAGGTGACAAGCAGACGACAAATTGTGAAACGCCGCACTTTCGTTTAACTTAACGCAACTACATTCTTCCTGAACGCAGAACGGACGCGCCGCCAAAGAGACGCACTTTTGAAGCGGCCGAGCCTCCGCCCGGCTGGTAGGCCACCCATCCTACCGCCTACACTGCCAAGAGAAACTCTAGTCAACGCCCGCGCGTCGCGGCGCGGCGCGACCACCCGAACTGGGGGAAAGGGACGGGGAGGACAAAACTCTTAGTTTTTAATACAAACCGACGACACACTGTCTTGTTGTAAATATTTCATTATTTCCCTAGCAAACATGCATCGAAATTCTGAAATCTACTCAATGGTTTTTCCATGTATGTTTTTAGAAAGCAGCGGCTGCTCTTAATTAAAACATTAAAAAAAACATATTGGTCATGACGGTTTGCATTTGAATTATTCCCACCTCACCCTCTGACAGGCAGACAAACGCACGACTAATGACGACGGATAAAATAATAATTGTAATAAATGTACTTCCAACGAACACGAGGCGCGTCCATTATTCTTGACAGACGGCGAATCACAACAAGACGACCCCAGCACAGCACGGCGCAGCGCGGCACACACTCAGCGCCGCCGTGAATACGCAAACACACTTAATAAATAAGAAAGCCGAGGCGAGGCGAGGCGTAAGCGTTCTCACTGCCGGGCCGCGCCACGCTGCGCGCTGTTTCTCACTCTTCTTGTTGTTCCGCGCCAGCTCCTCCGTATACCGTCACCGTCATATACCACCCAGGCCAGTGCGGGGCGGGGCGGGGCGGGGCGGGGCGGGGCGGGGCGGGGCGGGGTCGGCTTATCCACTCGCTCTGTCAACATGTTCGTGGAAGAGACGCTCCTCCCCTCCGCTCCGCTCCGATCATCCAGCGTGTTGTGCAGCGCAGCGCTGTTCGCTGGCCGCGGCTGGTCGCGAGGCCGCCGGGGCCGGCGCCGGGCCCGGCCGGCCGGGGAAGTCCTTGGCCCTGGTGCTGGTGCCAGCCTCCCCCTCCCCCTCGGACGCGTTCTTATTAGGTCACGGCTCTTCCGCACGCGCGCGCGCGTGTGTGTGTGCCATCTTTATCACCTGCCTAGCCCGGCCCGGCCCGGCCCGGCCCGAAGCGTGCTGTGTATTTACCGGCTATGGCCCTCCGCGATCGAGCTAAAAGAACTACGAGAAATATCAACAGAGAGGTCGAGCTTGAGCCCCCCCCTCCCAACCCTCCCCCGCGACTCAGCCGCTCCCTTTCACCCGCAGGGCCCGGGGGCGGCGCCAGGGGCCAAGGGCAGGGGGCAGGGCAGGGGCGGGGCGGGGCCACGGGGCGGGGACCGTCCATAAGTCATGGGCATATCGCTGTTCCACGAGGTGGTCGCGTGCGCGGTGCGGGCGGAGGAGGAAGCAGATCGACTGAAAGGAAGGACTTTGATTGGCAGCCGGCGCGGAGCGGGGCGGGGCGGGGCGGGGCGGGGCGGGGCGGGGCGGGGCGGGGCGGGGCAGGCGGCGGGCTTAAACACCGCGCGTCTCGCTGCATTATACATGGCAGCGCGGGGGACTTCTTCTCTTCGACCGGCGCGGCGCGGTCTGAGCCCGCAGGACAAGCAATAGGCCTAGCCGGTGGCGGCGAGGCGACCCTACGCCTGGCACTAATTGACGGTGTTGTACGAGGGCGGGCTGGGGCGTGCCCGGGCCCGGGCTTTGCCCCCGCGGTTGAGCCCCCTGCCCCTGCCCCATCCCCCGCCTCTGCCCGCCCCTGCCCGCCCCTGCCCGCCCGCGGCGACACGTGAGCCGCCTGCTGACGGATCTCTTACCCGCGATCACTGCCCTACGCAGCAGCGATGTCAGCGACACTTTGGGCGTCCACGCGACCCCTCCCCTCCGGCCGGGCCAGGCCGGGCCGGGCCGGGCCTCCCGCAGCAGGTCTATTGCGCGCCGCGACGCCCCTTGAGGAAGGGGAGGGGGGGGGGGGCGCCTGGCGCGGCGCTCGCTGCGGTGCGTCGTGTCTGTCTGCTACCAGCCCGGCCGTCACAAAGGGCGGACCTGCCCGCCCCGCCCCGCCCCGCCCAGGACCGGCGTAACTGTTTGCAAACTGTTTGGGAGTCTGGCGCTAATTGCACGCCCGCCGCGCAACCCACACTACCCCGCCCCGCCCGCGTACGCCTCGCGGCAGCCGCGACCGACGACAAGCAGTGCGTGTCAGGCGTCAAGCAGGCGAAAGCAAAAGCAGGCGAGGCTAGGGTGCTGTTCTGTGCGCGCCTCGGGGGGCGGGGCGGGGGGCGGGGCGGCTGCCGGTGACTCACACGGGCCGACGTGACTCGATTAAGAGAGCGACCGCCCCGCCCCGCCCGCCAAGCTTTAGCCTCTCGCGCCGCTGCTGTCGCTCCGCTGAGCTCGGCTCTAGCCCCTACACAACACTCAGCCCGCGGGCGCACCGCGCTCGGCCTCACATACGCCCCCAGCGTGATGTGCGCCGCGCCGCGCCGCCGCGCCTGCAGCACGTGTACATCCGCGTTCCTCCCTGCAGGCCAACGCCGACGTGGAGACCCTGAAGAGCTTTTGAGGCGGCAGCGGCGATGACTTATCAGAGCGGACGTGGCTGCGCGCCAGGGGCAGCGGAGGGGAAGGGCTCATTTCCAGACCTTCAGCCCGCTCCCCTGGAGCTGGAGCTGGAGCTGGAGCTGGAGCAGGCCGCCGACGTGACGTCTCTTCTGCTCCGCGCCGACAAGAACAATACAAACAACGACAGGACAGCTGCAGCAGCAGAGCGGGATAGGAAGGGATGGACTCAGCACGGCGGTGCGGCGCGGTGCGGCGCTCGCAACCCAACCCCGCTCTGTTTGCACGGCGCGGCGCAGCGACGTATCTCATCGAGGCTGAAAACTTTGAGAGGGGAGGGCTTGAGCAGCGCCAGCCGCCCCGCCCCGCCACGACTCGGTCAACCCTCGCAGTCAACCCGCCCCAGTTAGTTGTCAGCGCTGGGCCGGGCCGGGCCGGGGGCTGGGCTGAGCCGGGCCGCCCTGCCCCGCCACTCCTCTTTACGTCAGAAGGGCGTCCTCGCCTCGCCTCGCCGCTGCGCTCGTGCTGGGCCGGGCCGGGCCGGGCCGCTGCCGCTGGTGTACAGGTCTCCACGTTGTGGCCCCAATTTTCCCTCCAGCAGATGGCCGAGTAGGACTGCTGGCCGTGGAGGGTTTCTCGGAGGGGTGGAACGGCCGAGGGGTATTGTTCGCTTCCTTTGCCATATACAGCTGCTCTAAATTCCACTGCGCCGTTGTGCTGGGAATTCTACCACCGACACCACACATTTTATACCCAGTATTCTTTTTGCGATCACCACATAGCTCGAATCAAAACAGTTTTCTTTGATATCATGGTAGTTCCTTGTAATAAGCAAACAATCCCTCTTTACTCTTCGCGAATTTGACTTCAGTCGGCGCGTCGATTGTCTGGGTCGACGGCTTCGAGCGAACGCCCCGCCCCGCCCCGCCCCGCCCCGCCAGGAGACCGGTCCTTACCGGAGGCCTGCTGGCGGTCACGGCAGGGCCACCGGACCGGACCGGGCAGGTCTTCCCTCTGCCACGCTCATATATTTCTCAGGTCTTCTTTTACTACGCGACGGTCTGCAGAAAGCGCAGCCGCTGCCGCTGCCACACAAAGAATCTGGGCTGCGATAACGGCCCGCGACCGCGTGACACAAAATAGGATTATCCAAGGAGAGGGAGGAACGGCTGACCATACGGATCGTAGACAAAAAGGAAAACTAGAAAAAAAAAGTAAATGGACAATCTTGCGGAACAGAGGGAGAGGATGGAGGAGAAGAGAACTCGCAGAGGGGAGAAAACGAAGGGCCGCTTCCCCCGGGCCGTAATGTAACGGGTGAACACCCCTAACGGTGTACAGCCAGTGCGGCCAGGAGGTACACACCACTCTGGACAGCCTCCGCCCAAATCTGTTGCGGCGGCCCGCAGGGCTGCTGCTGCTCGGGGCGGGGTGCGGCGGGGTGGGGCGGGCGGGGCGGGGGGGCTCCAGTCCCGACCGAGTAACGCGCACTAAGGGCGCTCCACCCCGCCCCGCCCGCCCCACCCCGACCTCTAGGGGGTTTAAATGGCACGGGCAGGGCCAGCTTAGCGCGGGGCAAGAAGACAAAATGAGAGTAGGCGGTGGTGCTGGGCGGGGCGGGGCGGGGCCGGGAGGGGCCCCCACCCCTGGGGTATATAGAGAAGGGACGGGGCGGGACGAGGCAGTGGACTCGCCACAGTCGTGTGACTGACCTTTGGCAAGTCCAGTTCGACTACCACTAGGCGGCGCGCAGGACGGGTATCGGCCTCGGGCGGCGCGGCGCGTGGAGGCGTAGGGGCGGCCATCCATCACACCGCCCCGCCCCGCCCCGCCCCGCCCCACCCTTTTCCTAAGACCATTAGTGTTCCCCGCCCCGCCCCGCGCACCGATCCTGCGTGTCTACCTCACATCACCCCGCCGCCCTCTCCCTCGCGCTCCTATCGCGCTACGCCCCGCCACAACGCGGAGTTTTGCTCTCTGGTTGTCCCCCTACCCTTCCCCCCGCAGAGCGCTGCTGACAGAGACCGATCCCCGCCGCCTATTAGAGGATCCGGAATTAATCGGCACACATCTGTTCTTCTCCCCCTCCCTCGGCCCGGCCCGGCCCGTTAGTGAGCTTGGTGCTGGAGCTGCTCACTGGAGTGCCACGCCCCGCGGCGGCTCCAGCGCGGCTCGCTGGGCTCTGGGCTCTGGGCTCCAGGAGGGGTGGCACCGCACCGGGGGCGCCTAACGGCCCGGCCCGGCCGGCCGCTAAATAACAGGCGGGCGCCCGGCCCGGCCCGGCCCGGCCCGGCCCCGGGCCCGAACAACACGCGCTCTCTCATACTCGCATTTCACAGCGAGCGAGCGTTTTTAACATCCTTCTTGGTCCTCTTTCCTCCGCGTCCTGTGGGTCCTCCTGCGACCGCAACAGCGACGTCCCCGCCGACCCCGACCCACTCGTCGCGGAGGGGAGGAGAGGGGGCGGTCATCCCCCGAGGGGTCACGTGTCACGTCAGAGGTCATCTTCAACTTTATTCCTCGAAATGTGTCGAGAAACTTTTAGGCCGAGCCATCGCGATAAGGATGCGCGCGGCGCGGCGCGGCCGAACGAGGCAGCGCGGCCGGACAACATTTGTGTTTTAAGCGCTCCGCGTCGCCTCCAGCGCGGCGGGGCGGGGCGGGGCGGGGCGGGGCGGGGCGGGGCGCGCGCCGTGGCTTTGTGGCGAGAATCTTAAGACGGTTCCGAGCGGCCGGGCTGCCGTACGGCTGGGCTCGCTCTTGTACTACTTGTTGCAGAGGGAGTGGAGTGAGGGCCAGCAGCCGGGCGCCGCGCCATGCCGCGCCGCGCGCCGCTCGTTGGGGACTTCCCCGCTGCGCGCCCAGCTCCCTTCCCTTCACGACGACAACGGAGGTCGAGCAAAAGGTAAGGATATACTGTATGCTTTCCGTGATTTATGGCAAGGTGAAGAGGCAAACGGCGAGAAAAAGAAGTTGGAGAGGGTGGGGCAGAGGGGCTGGAGGAGGAGGAAGAGGAGGAGGAGGAGGAAAAGGAGGAGGAGGAAGAGGAGGGGGAGGAGGAGGCGGGGGAGGAAGAGACGTGGCGAGACAACAAACACTCGCGGCGGCGGGGCGGCGTACGTCTCCCGCGCGCCCCGCCCCGCCCCGCCCCGCCCCGCCCCACGGCCGGACCCGCCGCGGGCGTGGCGTGGCGTGGTGCGGCGACTTGACGGGCCCCGGCTGCCCCGCCCGGCCCGGCCCGGCCGCCGCGTCTGAACCTCAGACTCCCGGCTCCGTTCAGTTGTCGGCGGCGATTCGCGAAACACGCATCGCCTGATCGGTCCACCATGAAGTTCGCCGTGGTCCTGGCCGCCCTGTGCGCGGCGGTGGCGCCCGCCTGGGCCGCCAACAAGGTGGTCTGCTACTACGACTCCCGCGCCTACTGGAGGGAAGGTAGGTTGAGGCAGAGTTGGCCAAATTTCCGAAAAGCATATTCGTAAAGAGTAGCAATTCAAATATCTCGCAATTCAGTTGAGCTTGCCGTGAATCTTAAATAATTTTAAACATGTCACACTATGCTGCTGCAATATTTTAACAATTTGTCCGGCGTGGAAAACTTAAAAAGAAAAAGCCCGTGCAAACCTAATAATGTATAAAATAACTCTGTGTAAGTACATTTTAGTACATGACTTCGTATTATCTTTCACGCTCCTCTTCCCTTCCCTATTTTAAAGTATCATGGATAACGACCCAGAGGAAAGCCGTTTTTCGCGTCTCGATATTCTCTGTAAAAACTTACAACGTTTGTGCACTCCTATCACCCGTCGCCCGCTTGACCCGCCCCGCCGGCCGTGACGTGACGCAGCCTCTGATAAGTGCACGATGGGGCGCGAAGTGATAGCAAACACCGCTGGCCTCCGGCCGCCCCGCCCCGCCCCGCCCCGCCGCGCCCCGCCGCGCCCCGGCCTCGCCCTCGGCAGCCTCACTCGGACAAACAGCCCTGCTCGGCCGAGGCCGCCACAGTCGACTTTATTTTTAAACCGCTGTTCTGTTAATTTCCCTGCGCTGCTCGCCGCTGTTCGATATCTCGATCGCCTATCTATCTCGCTGCAGCTCGCGCGCGCCGCGCCGCTCCGCTTCCCTTGGATTATTTATGTATTCTGACAGCTACGCGCGCCAACTTTGAACCCTGCGCGTTCCACTTCTGCTCGTCCCGGCTCGGCCCGGCCCGGCCAGCCGCCCCGCGGCCACCCCAAAGTCTTCTCGCGAGCGATTTAAATTTATAGGGGCTTGCGGAGCGGAACTCGAGATAAACTGCACGGAGAGTTTTGCGCGACCCGTAGAGAAAAACAGTCCGAGGGGGAGGAAGGAGGGGGGGGGGTACACGAGTGTGACGAGCACACACACACACACACTTCTCCGCCGCCCGGGGCTAAGACAAGACATCAAAGCCGCGTCGACTAGGCGGGCAATAGACACATCGGACCGATGGTAATTGCTTCCAGAACGAGAATGAGAGAGAGCGAGAGCGCCTCCAAAAGGGAGTGACTCTACGACTATTATTGTCGAGCCGCTCGCAGCAGGCGCTACAAAATGACGTCACTGGAGCCCCGTGTCGCCCGGAGCGGCCCCGCGCCGCCCCGAGCCGCCCCGCCACGACCGTGAGACGCTTTTTGTATGGCTTATTTGGGCGTGAGCAGCCCGAGTCGAGTCGTAGAGTACAAGATGGAGGCGCTTAGCCGGGCCGAGCCCGGTCGTCTGTCTAACCTTGAACTTGAGCTAGAGAGCACACCTGCGCGCGCAACCCAGTGTGTGTGTGTGTGAGTGTGAGAGCCATAGGCAGTGTGTGTAGCCGTGTGGAATCCCCCCCTGGCGGCGTTCGTCGGCCCGGCCCGGCACACACGCTCAGATGCTAATAGACCCGAAGACACACCACCTTTCAAATCATCCGTAGCGACGGGACGCGACGGCTCACGCCTGACAGACACGGGCGGAGAAGACCAAACCCCGCCCCGCCCCGCCCCGCCCCCACCCCGGGCCGCCATAGGGGCGCTCACGGACAGCGAGTGTTCATGGCCTGCTCGCCCGACGAGGAAGGAAGGCCCCCGCCCCACGCCGCGCCGCGCCGCGCGGGTACACCGCCGCTAAGACTTTTGTGTGAGACTGTACAGTAGTACCTCTGGCACAATGCGGGTGACGGGGCGGCGCCGCGTGATTCGTACAGTCTAGGCGAGGTGTTCCCAGCTGCAGCGCGCGCACGCGAGCGTAGCGAGACGTGCACAGCACAGGTGTCTCGCAGCGCAGGAGACGCGTTGTACGGATGCGTAGTAAAGTTGCTGACTAGCAGATGCTTCAGGTCACCTTCTCTGCTCCGGGCCTGGGCCTTGTCATGGCCAGGTACGACATCTCGGGGGGGATCCAATATTGTCATATAGACCCATTTCCACGACAAGGATATTGAAGCGACAGGTGACCGCGCGGCGCGCTGTGTCGCCGGGGGCGGGGCGGTGACGGACGGCAAACACCGCAGCGGGGCGGGAGGGGGCTGGTGACAGGTGGCACCACCGGCAGGGACATGATGGAGGAGCAGAGACTGGATGGTGACGTCAGCGACGCGACGGCGCCCGTAATAACACGTAACGAGGGGTTGAGGTTGGGCTGGGCCGGCCCGGCCGGGAGGAGGCCGGTTTAAGACCGGCGGAGCTGGTCACACACACACACACACACACACGAGTAAATCTATATACATGTCCATGTCAGTGTGACACATGAGGATCGAGTGCTAAGCCGGTGTGAGCCTAATGGACCGAGGGGTTAGAGGGAGGTGGTCCAGTGGGGCCCGCCACGGCCCGCCCCACCGTACTGCTCCGCTCCCTCCCCCCCTCCTCCGCGTATCCTGCACGCCACAAAGTCTTTGGCCCCCACCCGGCGAACAGACTAGATTTCCTTGAAACCTGCTTTCTCAGCCGCCTAGGAAATATTGGTGTTTTGCGCACGTTCGAGATTTTACAATTTAATCCAAGCGCGAAATGGGACTTGAAGTAATCGGTATACGAAACTGTTTGGCAGGCGCTGCCAAGATCGAGCCGGTGGACCTGGAGCCGTCGCTGTCGCTCTGCACGCACCTCGTGTACGGCTACGCCGTGGTGGACGGCAACACCAACCGCCTCACCCCCATGGACGACTACGTGGACCTGGACACCAACAAGGGCTACTACCGCCTCATCACCTCGCTCAAGGCGCGCCACCCCGGTGAGTACGAGGACGACGCCGTCTGCCGACGACGCCGCCTGAGGACGACGCCGTCTGCGGACGACGCCGTCTGAGGACGACGCCGTCTGCTGAACTTCTCGCCAAACCTTGACCTCGCGACTCCCATGCGCAGGCCTCCGCGTGCTGCTGTCCGTGGGCGGCGGCGCTGACTCCGCCGGCGAGAAGGACAAGTACCTGACGCTGCTCGAGACGCCCGAGAAGCGCCTCGAGTTCGTCAACTCGGCCAAGCAGCTGCTCAAGCACCACAACTTCGACGGGCTGGACCTCGCCTGGCAGTTCCCCGCCCTCAAGGAGAAGAAGGACCGCGGCACCCTCGGTACGCGCCTGGCCGCGACGTCCTCCCCCGCCCCGCCCCGCGGCAAAACCATCAAACCTATAACGCTTTTCCCTTCCCTATGCAGGCAGCGTGTGGCACAAGATCAAGAAGACGTTCTCCGGCAGCTCCAAGGACGAGAAGGAGGAGGAGCACCGTGACGGCTTCACCTCCCTGGTGCGCGAGCTCAAGGCCGCCCTGCGCGGCGACGGGCTCATGCTCACGGCCGCCGTCCTGCCCCACGTCAACAGCACCGGTAAGACAGCGAGAGCAGCGTCACGCCCCGCCCCGCCCCGCACGTCGGAATCCGATCGAAAACCGCAGGCCAGGCCTCCACGCCAAGTTTGAGCTAACCAGCGCAGCAGGGCGGCAGGAGGGCGAGAACTTGGAGAGGCTGCCTCTGACCGCGAGCCGCCCTCCTGGCCGTGATCCTGTCCTGTCCGGGGCGGGGCCGACCTTGGACTGGCACTCCACGGGGCCGCGGGGCGGGGCGGGGCGCGGGCCCGCAAGTGCCACCGCGGCGCGGCGCGGCTCGGCTCGGCACGGCACCAGCCCATTACCTCTCACCCTCGATGACCCTCTCGGTCTCGATGAAGCACTGCCTGGTGGCCGCCGCGGGGCGGGACGGGGCAGGGCGGGGGGCGGACTTCTAAAAGGATTTATTTGACCCGGCGGCCGCCGCGGCCCTTCGCCACCTCCCCCACGGAGAGGCGGGGGCTCCCTGCTGCGAAGGCGAGCTGGAAACAGGTGTTGATCCCGAGTGTGGCTTAGGCCGACGCAGGGGCAAGCCCCTGCTGGCGCGGGCTCGCAAGCTCTCGCTGCCACCCCCGGGCGGCCGGGGGCGGCTGCCGCCCCCGTGGCCTGTGCAGTGGGGACGAGGACACCGACAGCGATACTCTGACTGCACCGGAGGCGGGGCCGGGGGCGAGGCGGGGGGCGGGACAGCAGATGCATAATGCAAAGCCCGAGCCCGGCCCGTCCCGGCCCGGGGCCCCGCTCCCTGGAGCCTAAGCCACGGGGCCCGGGCCGCCCCGCCTCCGCGCGGCGCCGGCGCCGGGCGTCGCGGCGCTGCGCAGCGTCCCATCAGCCATGCAACAGCGTGCCGGTCCGCCCCGCCCCGCGCACGCGCCATCTCACTTTGTGCTCTCATTCATGTTTGTTCCCCGCAGTGTACTACGCGAGTACTACGACTACCGCGTGCACGCGCCCCTGCTGGACCACATCCACTTTGTGCTCTCATTCATGTTTGTTCCCCGCAGTGTACTACGACTACCGCGTGCTCGCGCCCCTGCTGGACCACATCCACTTTGTACTCTCATTCATGTATTGTTCCCCGCAGTGTACTACGACTACCGCGTGCTCGCGCCCCTGCTGGACCACATCCACCTCATGACCTACGACTTCCGCACCCCGGAGCGCAGCCCGCAGGAGGCGGACTACCCCGCGCCGCTGTACTACGTCCACGACCGCAAGAGCTACCAGAACGTGGACGCCACGGTGCGCCGCTGGCTGGAGCACGGCACTGACGGTGAGCTCGCATGCCAGCAGGAGGCCGTGGGAAAGTTACTCATTTCGGAGAAACGAAACACGGGAGGCGAGGGAAAGAAAAAGGCTTCCTCCCCAGAAACCGTCTCTCTCCCTATCCCCGCTGTGGAAAAGCTTGCGGTCGGCGCCGCCCCGCGCCACTCCTCTTGCTTCTCCCCGCCATGTTAAAAAGGTTAAAATCTCGGTCAGGACCGCTCCGGGCCCTGCCGGGCCAGCAGCCCGTGGCGGTGGCGCTCTGGCCCGGCCCGGCGCTAAAGACCTCTTGCTCTCTTCTTGTTGCGCGGAGCCTCCCCGCGGCCCGGCCCGGCGAGCGGCCTGCAGCGGGGCGAGGGGGTGAGAGGAGGGCGCTCGCCTCCAGCGCTGCAAAGAGCTTCCGTAATGAGATGGAAGTGCCCCCTCCCCCTCTCCCCCTCGTACAGCGTTCGAAAAAGCGCGTCTTGGCTTTTGTGGGCGATGGGGCCTTTCACTCCGCCGCTGGCCCGGCCCGGCCCGGCCCGGCCGCGCGCTATTCGGCACCGTGTTTTATTTAACGAGCGTCGTGGTCCCGCAGCCGTCAAGATCATCGTCGGCATCCCCACCTTCGGCCGCTCCTGGAAGCTCAACGCCGAGAGCGGCATCTCCGGCGTGCCTCCGGTCGTCGCCGACGGGCCCGGCGACGCCGGCACCGTCACCAAGACCCCCGGCATCATGGCCTGGCAGGAGACGTGCCTGCTGCTGCACAACTCCAAGGTCGCCGACGTCCCCGTGAGTATTGGTCAGCCCGCCCCGGTGCCCCCGTCCTCACCCGAGGGTGCAACAACTCTGAAATTTTTGTACAACTCGTAATTTTTAAAAAATCAGAAAAATTCAGAGAAATTCAGCAAAAGCTCAGAAAAAAATAATCAGAGAAATTCAGAAAAAAATGAAAGAAAAAATTGCAAAAAGTGCAAAAAATCAGGAAAATTCACAAAAATTCACGACATTTGTACACCAAAATTTAGCGTTGTTTCCCCTCATAACCTCACCTTCCCGCTAACACCGGCCCCGTGCCCCGTGTCCCGCAGAACGACCGCCTGCTGCGCCGCGTGGGCGACCCCAGCAAGCGCCTGGGCTCCTACGCCTACCGCCTGCCCAAGAAGACGGACGAGACCGGCCTGTGGGTCGGCTACGAGGACACCGAGTCGGCCGGCTACAAGGCTGCCTGGGTCAAGAACAGGGGCCTCGGCGGCATCGCCATCTTCGACCTGTCCATGGACGACCCGCGCGGCGTCTGCGACGGCAACAAGTTCCCCATCCTGCGCGCCGCCAAGAACGGCCTGTAGGCTGACAGCACAGCGCAGATACGTGCGTGTCCAGGCCCAGGGCATTCTACTGAGTGTGCGAGTTTGTTTTTCAAAAAACGAAACTTTATCAAGGCTGTGATTTCTTCTAGGAAGACCGCAAAAACAGAAAAGAGGAGTTTGACTACTAACATTTGTCCCTATAAATGCACCGGTTTAAATTCTCCACAAAACAAGCTGAGCAATAAAAAAAAAAACTCAGTCCCTCGCCACTAGACAGTGGCATGAAAGACATTTCCATCTTACAATAATTTTAAGAAAATTCTAAAAAATTTGTACGTTTCTACAACACCAATAAAATTGGCTTACTAATTTTTACACAATTTTACGACAAACAGCACCCTCTTTATCCGATCGCTGCGTGAGAGGGATGCAACAGAGCCGAGAGAGCGAGTATTTTCATCCCATCGCACGCAATCTATTCCACCGTACCACACCAACCGGTCCGGCAGTAGCGCCAGCGAGCGGCGGGGCGGGGCGCGCCGCCCGACGAGTGGGCAACCGCACCACCTCAGGGAGTAGACTAGCCGTGCCAGGCAGCGCCCGGGACATAGGCAACCCATCCAACATGCGGCCAACGCGGCGGCGCGCAGCACGGCGCGAGCAGCTCCATTCAATGGGAATGGAGAGGAGAGTGGGGTGGTTCAGGGCGAGCGAGATAGTGGATGAGGAGCGAGTAAGGGCGTGAAAGAGAGAGAGAGGGAGAGAGAGAGAGAGAGAGAGAGAGAGAGAGAGAGAGAGAGAGACAGACAGGGAGACAGAGAGAGAGAGAGAGAGGCCTGCTTTACATTTGAAGCACATGCTCGGCGCGGCGCGGTGGCGGGGAGGTACCGTCTCTGTGAGAGCGCCTGACCCACAGCCCGCCCGCGCCAAGTGGCGCCGCCGCTACGAATTGTACTACTACAACGAGGACGCCACGCCGCGCCACGCCACGCCGCGCCACGCCACGCCACGCCGGAACAGTCGGCAGCCCATTTGACAACTCCCACACCCTCTTCATCCCCGCCGAGCTGCGCCACGCCCCGCCACGTCACGCTCAGGCCGGAGGGGGACTCCTACGCTCGCGAGACTAGCTGAGCGCCCCGCCCCGCCCCGCCCCGCCCCGCCCCGCCCCGTCACGCTCCTCTTCGCCGGCCTTTGACGGCCTTGGGCCCTGGTCCCACCTTATTCACAGGTTATGCGAAAAGTTTCGAAATTGGCCACCAGGGCTCTGGCGCGGCGCGAGCCACGCGCTCACGCTGCTCTCTTACTTTCCAAGTTGAATACCCGGGCCTCATTACGGATGGGGGGTCCTGTGCGCCCCCCGCCCCCCCTCACCGCCTGACATGATGCCCCGTGTACACCCTGACGTAGAGGTGACCGGGGGGGGGGGGGGGCGCTATGGAAATGCACCGCGGCGCCCGCCCGGCACGGCCCGAGGCACGGCCCCCCACGGTAGGCCACCCACACAGCACATCCCGTCTCCCCTGCCTTCCCCGCTGCATGCGCCCCGCCCCCGCCCGGCCCATGCAGGCTAACTTTTCGCAGTCCAACACATAATCACCGTTCAATTTCTTTCTTTTTTATCCATTTTTTCTGTTTTGAAAACTTTTTTCACTTCTCTTTGCTCGCGCTCTCCCTTTATCTTGCATACACATAAAAAACACACACCAAGTCGGCGAGGTGGGGCGGGGTGGGGCGGTGCGGGGAGGCCGGGGCGAAGCGGAGCGGGGGAGGAAGTAAGTTTGCCTCACTCACGCTGCCGCTGGCTGCCGCTGGCTGCCGTGCCGCTGGCAGCGGGCGGGTCACGCTCAGGGGAGAGTTTTCTCCTTCGGCGTGAATCAGTGAGTTGTGGCTCGGCTCGGCTCGGCTCGGGGGCGGCCCGTAGCGTACGGGAGCTCTACCCCGCTCTCATTTGTTTGTTGCTTCCTTTCAAACTTCCTAATAACATTGTTGTTTTTTCCCACCCTAGCCGCCGCGGAAGCAGCAGCATGAAGGCAGACGGAAATAACAAAATAAACACGTGATCATTAGCATGGAAATGAACTACAACCGAATTTGCGAACCTAATTTCGTCGTCTTTTTGGGGGGTGTTCGCCGCGGGAGAGCAGCTAGCAGCAAGAGCAGAGGGGGAGGAGGGTGGTCACATTTATATCGGGATTCAGTAGAGGCCTACCCACACCCACCACCCAGATAACAGAGCGCAGGAGGGTCGGTCGGGTACGAGTCGCGCTGGAAACAGTTACAGCGGGGCGGGGCGGGGCGGGGCGGGGCGGGGTGGGGCAGGGCGGGGCCTGCTGGAGAATGGCTACGAGGGTCCGGACAGGCTGGGCTGGGACTCCTGGAGCACGCGGGAGCAGGAGCCGAAGCGGGGCTCCACGGCTCCAGGACAAGGGGGGCGGCGGGGGCGTGGAGGTGCTCGGGGGGCGGCGGGGCTGGCGGGGGCGGCGGGGGCGTAGAGCGTAGAGGTGCTCGCGGGGGCGGCGGGGGCGAGCCGAGGCGAGGACAGAGGGCGATGGCATGGCGATTGCCGGGAACACCAGCAGGCTTTCCGTGCGCCTGCATAAGCGATGAGCTCAGAGAGGAGCGAGGGAGGGGAGGTGAAGGGCCGGGGAGGACGAGAGGGGAGGGGAGGGGAGGACGAGAGGCGAGTTAGAGGAGGGGAGGGGAGGACTGACGGTGCGCCAGCGAACAGTAATTAGTCTGAGAACGTTCCGAAAGGATTGGCGGCGCCTTACGATAGCGCGGGGCGGGGCGGGGCGGGGCGGGGCGGGGCTGTAATTAGCACGCGTACATCACTCGCGGGGTGGCGGCGGGGCAGGAGGTGTACAGGCGCCACGCGTAGTGCTCAGCTTCCTTCTTTATTTAAAGCTTAAATGTACTAGTTTAAAATGTAATAACTTGTAGCACAGTTGCAAAACACATTACTTTTCAGTTCCACGCAGCACGCACGCCCCAACATTTTCTCAATCAGAGTTCCCGCCCCTCCCTCCCCGAGCACGTGCCAGCGTGGCAGGGGTGATCCAGGGCCCAGCAGTACTCGCCAACCCCTCCCTTCAATACCTGCTGCATTACTACTCCCCGCTTCCGCCCCGCCCCCCACCTCGTGGCCCGGGCCGGGCCGGGCCAGGCCGCTGTCAAAGTAAGTCAGATTGCATGTAGCCTTGGCTTACACTTTGCACGTGATCCGGTGCGCCGCCTCCCCCCACCTCTCTTCTCCTGCTCGCCACCTTCAGCCCCGCCCGGCACGCTGGCCGGGATAAAAATAAAGCGCTACTTCCAAAAAAAAATAAGAAATATGATTTCTACGTGCGTCGCATAGCCGGAATGCACGATACAGTACGCGGTACGGATGGCGGCCGCGCCCGGCCACGCCCACCGCCTATCTCCGCCCGTTCCAGTTTTAATTTTTAACTTGAAATCGCAACGCAGGAAATAACCTATGTCCCGCGCAACAAATACAACAAGTACAAAGAGAAAGGCAAGGAGGCGCACCACATTGTCCAGCCGCCGGCCGCTAGCACGGGACCGGAGAGCGAGAGCGGGAGAATGAGCAAGAGCGAGTAAATCAAAAGAGCAAGAGAGCGAGAGAGGGCGTCTTAAAGCGGAAGAAATACCGGACGGGAGAGGAGAGCGAGGGAGTAGAGCGAGGGAGTAGAGCGAGGGAGTAGAGCGAGGGAGTAGACAGAGGAAGTAGAGCGAGGGAGTAGAGCAAACGAGTAGAGCGAGGGAGTAGAGCGAGGGAGTAGAGCGAGGGAGTAGAGCGAGGGAGTAGAGCGAGGGAGTAGAGCGAGGGAGTAGAGCGAGGGAGTAGAGCGAGGGAGTAGAGCGAGGGAGTAGAGCGAGGGAGTAGAGCGAGGGAGTAGAGCGAGCGAGTAGAGCGAGGGAGTAGAGCGAGGGAGTAGAGCGAGCGAGTAGAGCGAGCGAGTAGAGCAAGGGTGAGGGAGCGAGCGGGCGCGGCTCCACTCCGCTCCGCGCCTTTCCACGCCGCCCCTTCCCCTCCCGCTGGCGAGGCGGGGCGGGGCGGGGCGGGGCGGGGCGGGGCGGGGCGGCCGGGACGGGCGGTTCAGTTGCCGGCGCGCCTCGGCCACGATCACACCCACCAGGACTCCCCGGGCCGAGCCGAGCCAAGCCGAGCCGAGCCGGCCGCCGGCGGCAGCCAGGACGCGAACGCGAGCTCGCGAGCCGCGCGCGGCGCCCCGTGGCGCCACCTGCCGGGCGCGTGCCGTGCGCAGCCATGGACACGCGCGTGCACAAGTGCAGAACAAGCGTCCACGAGGATTAAGCAAAACAGTGAAAGTGATTACATTTCCCATCCAGGTGGACCTCGCGCCTACTGCGTGGGGGGTCGTCGGGACCAGTTTGAACCCGGAGGAAACGGCAATACAGTTTGCCTGAGTGCCGCACCCCGCCCCACCCTACCCCACCGCGCCCCGCCCCACCGCGCCCCGCCGCGCCCTGCTTCGGTGCGGCGGCGACGTGCTGTGACCCGGCGGCGCCGACGCGTCTTTCAGCAGCGGAAAAGACTCTTTTTGGAAGTAATCGGCATCGATTAGCGTAGCGACGCTAGGAGGAGGAGAAGGAGGCAGAGAAGGAGGAGGAGGAGGAGGAGGAGGTCAAGGAACCGAGGAGCACGGGTAAGTGCCGCATCCGGGACGCGAGGGAGGGAACTGAACTGAACTGGGTGAATCAAAGGCTGCGGGGCGGGGTGGGGCGGGGCGGGGTGGGGCGGGGCGGGGCGAGGCGGGGCGGCAGGGTGCCCGGAAATATTTATCATTTTACCCCAGATATTTATCGATCATCATTGAGTTTATCCTTCGGCATCGTTGTTTGTTGGTCTTTGCATACTCAATTAACTACCGGCGCAGCGCGTCCTGAAAGGCCGAGGACATGATAAAACCATACGGCTCACCGTGCAGGGATAAATAGCGTGGGTCGAGCCCGACCTTATGAGAGATATTGTGGTGGTCTGGCCGCTGGAGAAAAGACGATTCTCCCCGAAGCCCGCATCGAAAAAGCATCACAGAAAGTATGCAGGGCCAATCTGCTATACTACCGACACTCTCTCTCTCTCTCTCTCTCTCTCTCTCTCTCTCTCTCTCTCTCTCTCTCTCTCTCTCTCTCTCTCTCTCTCTCTATCTCTCTCTCTCTCTCTTCCTCTCTCTTTCTCTCTCCCACTCTCACACACACTATGGAGCACAACCTCCTTAATCTCAAGCTGATCTCTGATCTGTCTTCTTTTGGGACCCTCCGCTGTAACAAGCAGGCAGCACGCAGACGGACAAGTCTGCTGGCTGCGCTTGGCGGGGCGGGGCGGGGCAGGGCGGGGTGGGGATGGTCAGGCGCGGTGGGGCGGGGCGGGTCGGGTGGGGCCAGAACTCACCGCCACCGCGCGTCCGAGACACAGCGCGCTCAAGTTACATTTTGCCTGGTTAGGTCGCGCGCGGGGCGGGGCGGGGCGGGGCGGGGAGAAGTGCACCACAGTGTGCTAACAGCACGACTAACAGCCGGTCGAGCCGTGCCCCACCCCGCCCCGCCCCCGCGGGACGCTACGTCGCCCCGCCCTACCCCACCCCGCCCGTAAACGCCCGTAGCAAAGCAGGGCTACCAGACACTGCGATAAGAATAAGCCCCCCAATTACCTGAGTCGCTGTCGTCGGGGCCACCCCACCCCGCCCCCCCGCCCCACCCCCCCCCCCCCCGCCACCTCACCGCGCCTTCCGCAGCCTCGCTGCTTGTCAGTGCCGCGCGTCGAATCTCCCCGCCCCGGAGCTCAACCTCAAGTTTAATAAGAAGGCCAATACATTTTCCTGCACGAAAAAGAAAGGATTTAGTTTGTTTATAAAGACATGACAATTTTTTGTCGTTGCGGGAATCAAAAATCTGCATGCGTCAAATTATGTAAAACTAAAACAAATCTCCATCAAGATAATTTTGGTTGGAATTGTTTCGATTAGAGTTTGAAAACGCAACTTAAAATGCTCCCCGTGGCCGGGCTGGCTGTGCGAGAGGATGCCCAAAGCCGCAGAGCGCTCATTGAAAGGCATGGGCGAGGCTAGTGCGAGGCTATAAGGGTGCCGAGATACGCGAAGACCCTTTGTAAAACATACGGACAATACAGGAACACACGCGCGTGCGCGCACACACAGCAGCGGGCTCACACACGCACGCGCACACAAATAGCAGAGGAAAAAAGAAGAGAAATGCGGAGCGGACTTCTTGCTCTTGCCTTTGCTTCTCCTCCTCTCCCGCGAAAAAGGGGTGCCGAGCCTCGTGGCTCACCCCGCCCCGCCCCGCCCCGCCCCGCCCCGCCCCGCCCCACCCGCCGGCTCCTCGCGGCCCTGCATGTCAAGGGAGCGGCGGCAGTGACGGGGATCCGGCCTGTGATCCTCCACGTCCCACGTCAGTCGTCCAGCGGAGCAGCGCCGAGCCGCGCCGCGCGGGCTGGGGCGCCCCCAACACCACCACACGGAGCTTTTGTCTTGTTCTGCTCCTCTATGCTCAGCTGGATTCCTACTAAGACTAAGGAAGTTTGAGGCCGCCCCGCCCCGCCCCGCGCCACCGGAGAAGCTGCAGCCATATTAGAGCAACAACGTCTCCGAGAAACCGCCCAGCCCAGACGTGAGGGGCGGTGCCGTCACACAGGAACGTCACCGCCCGCCCCGCCCCGCCCCACCCCGCCCAACCCCGCCCAACCCCGCCCCACCCCGCCCCGCAACGCCCCGCCATGCACCGCACAGCCCGCGCGTCGTCACCGCCTCCTGACCTGCTATTGGCGCCAACCGCGCCACGGACCGGCCCCCTCCCCCTCCCCCTCACCTCCACCGACCCTTTTGTTACTGCTGATGGAGTGAAAACGCCTCGCGTCACGCGAACCGATATCCAACCTCGCCACCCCTCTCCTCGCCCCACCGCGCCCCGCCGCGCCCCGCCCCGCCCCGCCGCGCCCCGCCCCGCCCCGCCCCTGGCAGCCTGATATCCTCCCCTGTCCCTTCCCTCTCAAGGCGCAGCGGGCGAGTCCTCCACCGGGTCAGTCCCTCGCTCTACAATCACTGCCACGGGCCATACGTCGTGTCATGCCGCGCAAACTACAAATTTAATAACCAATTTTTCCCGACCCCAAAAGTATGAAGAATTTTTTTAAAATGCGACAAATCTAAGAAAAGTTACATAAAAAAAAAGAAACCAATGTTTGTAGACTCCAAAAATCAGAGTTATTTTCCCATCTAGGCATCCAACACGTTCGGTAAACACATGGTTCGCGAGGCCGTCGCGCCGCGCGTCAGTGCATGAGCCTCCCATTCCATCTCCCTCAGCGCGTCACGCGACATAACGCTACGCATCCGTCACGCATCCGCCCCGCCCCGCCCCACCGCCCTCCTCTCCTCTGTCCTCTGTCTCAGGACTCAGATCCATTTCTTTCCCGCGGCGGCCGTCGCCATCGTCGTGAAAAAAAAAAAAAAAATAAACAAGACGAGACGACCTTCGGGTGGGCATCGATCAGGACGTGACCAGCGCGGCGACGACCCCTACGGCCCCGTGCGTGCCGAGCGCGGCGCGGCGCGGCGCACTGCCGCCGCCCCTGTCTCTATTTCATACGTGGTGTTTTATTATATCACCATAGTCACCATTCCCACCCACCGCCGCCTGCCGCCGCCCCACTTCCTCTGCGGGGCCCAATACAGCACCCCCATCCCCTAGCCAGCCGGGCAGCCCCACCCCACCCCAGCGCTAGGAATATATAATATCCTCTATCCGGAGCGCCCCACCTCGCCTCACCCCGCCCCGCCCCGCCCCGCCCGCGCTCATGTGCCCTGATCAAGTAGTTTCGGCCCCCGCCCCGCCCCGCCCGCCGCCGCGCCTCGCTCTGCTTGCAGCCTGAGCCCGAGCAGAACACGAGGTGTGCGAGCTCTGACGTGGAATACAGAATGAGGCGGTGACAGTGTCGGCAGAGGCAGGCGGTGTTCCCCTCCGCGCAGCGGTACCACTCAGCCCCGCCCCGCCCCGCCCCGCCCCGCCCCGCCGCGCCCCGCCCCGCCCCGCCCCGCCCCGCCCCGCCCCGCCCCGCCCCGCCCCGCCGCGCCCCGCCCCGCCCCGCCCGGCCACCGCACTTAATCTCATTCACCCGCCCCGAAGCACGATGACTGTCTCCTGCGGCTCCGGGTGGGCAGGGCAACGTGAGGCCAAAGAGCGGGGCGGGGCGGGGCGGGGCGGGGCGGGGCGGGGCGGGGCGGGCGGCCAGGGGATCAGCGAGGTGTGAAGTGAAGGCCACGTCGCTCCACTGATACGCGCCGGCCCGGCCCGGCTTCTCCCCTGCTACCCTCTCCGCCCGCAACCGCCCGGAATCGTGGCTCCACATCTCTGCCGGGGGATCCAGTCCCCGCCCGCAGCCCGCCCCCGCCCCCGCCCCGCCCCCGGGACCTGGGCCGTGCCGCGCCTTTGAAGCGCCGGCCCTGGGGTTTGACTTGCGGTGAGGGGATCATCAGCGACATCACACCCGCCACCGGCCACCGGCCCGAGAGCCACGGCCCAGAGCGCCTTACAGCCTCAGGGTAGGCCACCGTGCACGACACTCGCGCCGTGCGGCACTGCCTAGCCCCGCAGGCGCTCCGAGCAGAGCGCCTTACCACCTCAGGGTAGGCCACCGTGCACGACACTCGCGCCGTGCGGCACTGCCTAGCCCCGCAGGCGCTCCGAGCAGAGCGCCTTACCACCTCAGGGTAGGCCACCGTGCACGACACTCGCGCCGTGCGGCACTGCCTAGCCCCGCCCGCAGGCGCTCCGAGCAGAGCGCCTTACCACCTCAGGGTAGGCCACCGTGCACGACACTCGCGCCGCGCGGCACTGCCTAGCCCCGCAGGCGCTCCGAGCAGAGCGCCCTACCACCTCAGGGTAGGCCACCGTGCACGACACTCGCGCCGCGCGGCACTGCCCCCGCAGGCGCTCCGAGCAGAGCGCCTTACCACCTCAGGGTGAGCCACCGCACGACACCGCGCCGTGCGGCACTGCTAGCCCGCAGGCGCTCCGAGCAGAGCGCCTTACCACCTCAGGGTAGAGCCGTGCACGACACTCGCGCCGTGCGGCACTGCCTAGCCCGCAGGCGCTCCGAGCAGAGCGCCTTACCACCTCAGGGTAGAGCCACCGTGCACGACACTCGCGCCGTGCGGCACTGCACGCCCCGCAGGCGCTCCGAGCAGAGCGCCCTACCACCTCAGGGTAGGCCACCGTGCACGACACTCGCGCCGTGCGGCACTGCCTAGCCCCGCAGGCGCTCCGAGCAGAGCGCCCTACCACCTCAGGGTAGGCCACCGTGCACGACACTCGCGCCGTGCGGCACTGCCTAGCCCCGCAGGCGCTCCGAGCAGAGCGCCTTACCACCTCAGGGTAGGCCACCGTGCACGACACTCGCGCCGTGCGGCACTGCCTAGCCCCGCAGGCGCTCCGAGCAGAGCGCCTTACCACCTCAGGGTAGGCCACCGTGCACGACACTCGCGCAAAGAGGGCCCCCCGACTCATGCCGTTCCCTCCCAATATCGCTGCTTACGGGAGATCGGGTGCGCCGGGCCGGGCCGGGGCCGGGGCCGCGCGGGCCTGTCTCTTTGGGCGGGAGGGCCCTCCAGCCTGGGCGGGGCGCGGCCCTCGACGGCACGCTCTAGCACGCCCTAGACCAGGGCGGCCAATAATCGCGGACGCGAGCGGAGAGACAGGCGAACCGGAGCAGCACCAGCGGGCCCGGGAGCCGCCCCGCCCCGCCCCGCCCGGAGGACCTGTGGAGCTCCCCTGCCCCTGCCTCTGGCGGCCTTGTGCTTCCGGGCGGCGCGGCGCGGCTTCTCCTGAATCAAGGAGAAGTGGGGGGCGAGGCTGCAGCCTCTGAAGTGGGCCGCCGGGCCGGGCCGGGCCTTATAGCCCCTCGGCTGGCCCTGCCCCACTACAACAGGTGGCGGGGGCGTCCTGCTCCTGTACCATCCAAAGCCCACGTGGTACGGCCTAGTTGTAAAAGGTCAACATTCCGTGTCGCAGCAGACGACTTCTTACAGTCTCGAAATTACTTTTGTTTTTTTGTGGCGCGCTCGAGAGTTCGCGAGGAAACAAGTCTGCATTCCGGAGCCTTTCGCCGGGCCGCGGTAGGCGGGAGAGGTGAGCGCAGGCAGGCAGGCAGGCGGGGCCTGTCTCAGTTGCCTCCGCCGCGCGCCCCTGGGACTGCAGAGAGCTGGGGCCCGGCCCGCGGCCCGGCCCGCTGACAGAGATGATAACTCGGTCGTGACAAAGCGCCGCGTTTTTCAATTAGATTAAAGCCCTTTACTAAAAGTGTCTGCGTCTCCTTCTCTCTCGCTCTCCCTGGGGAGCGGAGTCATTATCCTCATCATGCCTCCTCCGCGGCCCGCGGCGCCGCGACGCCCGGCCCGGCGCCGGCCCGGCTCAGCCCCAGAGGACGACGGGACGGCGCCCGAAGTCTTTGCTTATCTCGCCGCGGCCCCGCTCCCCCCGCCCCGCCCCGCCCCGCCCCGCTCAACCCGTCGCTTTAGGCTCAGCGCTTGGTCGCAACGTTGTCTCGAGTCAAACTGCTGTGGTGGAAGAAGGCAGTGGAAGTGGCGGGAGACACGACACGACGCGAGGGTCCGGTGGGGCCTGGACTGGACGTGGCATACGGTCACGTGCCCACGGCGTCCCCCTCCAGATCCAGCCGTCCGTCCCGTCCCGTCCGCGCGATAAAAGGGACGGCCTACGCCCTTCGAGCTGAATCCGTACTACAGCCTCGTCGCCAGATTCTGGCCCGCCCCGCCCCGCCCCGCCCCAGGCCACGCAGGGCCGGGCCGCCGCGGGTCAGGCCAAGCATCGCTGCTACCGGCCGACCCCTATCGAGGACGGGACCGAGCGGTGGGGGCCGCGGGGGCGGCGAGGAAACGGGGCCGATACGACACAAAATACTTACTCTCGCGTGATATCAGCGAGCGGGCGCCATGCGGGAGGGCTTTATAATACAGCAGGTAGCGGGGGCGGGGCGGGGGCGGGGCGGGGGCGGGGCGGGGGCGTCGCGCCATGAAGGCTTTTGGCAGGGGCGGTGCTCACCTCAGCAGCCCTTCCCTCCCCTCACCCCGGGCGGGGGCGGGGTGAGGGACGAAGTCTTACGACCGGCTTCAGCCCCCGCCCGCCCCCGCTTCCGCCCCCGCCCCGTGGCGCCGCCTTCGCCTCCCACCACGCCCGACGTGCTGGAAAACAGGATCCGAACATGCCCCGCCCCGCCCCGCCCCGCCCCGCCCGCCCGCGATGTGCCTGCCAGGGCCGGGCCAAACGGTCCGTTCAAAGCGCCTGAGCCTATAAAGGTGTATAACATGATGGATACGAAACCCTTTTGTCTCCCGCCGGGCCGGGCCGGGCCGGGCGCTGAGCTGAGCAGGCGCGCCTGGGCGGGGCCCGTCCCGGCCAGGCCCGGCGCGGCCCTCCTGCTATCATCCTTTATCAGACACAACACGAGGCGGCCGCGCCCGGAAAACAAACTGTGCAAACATTTTGCCGACGATCATCACCTGCATCCTGAGTCACTGGTTGATTTACGCAATGCAACAGATTTAGATGATGAGACTTTTAAAGGTGCTCACACATGCCCAAGCGTCCCTTATCTCTCTACAACTAATACAATAATATAAAGAAGTTAAGCGGAATTATTTTTTCCTCGTTGCGAGGGCGGACACGCTCAGGACTTGGCCGCCGCGCCCGCATGGCCCACATGGCCCGCTCCGCCCCACCCGTGCACCTGCTCTAGCCTGCGCCGGCCCACAATGCACTTGCACTGGGCCGGCCGGCAGTGAGTTCGACAGGAACCTGCTAGCCGCGCCGTGCAGCAGGGCGGCAGGGCGGCAGCAGGTCGGTCCAGCCTCCAGGACCGCGTCGGGTCGGGGGGCAGGAGGAGGACGTGTAAGTCCTGCTGCGCCCCTCCCTGCAGGGCAGGGCCCCCTCCATACGCCAGGTAATAATTTCGCGCACTCCTGTCTCCCTCGCTCCCCCCCCTCCTACCCCTCACCCCCACCCTCTCCTTCCCACCCCCAGAAGTGTGCTGCTCGGCCAAGTTAGGGCCGGCGCGCACGCGAGACAAAGAGCCCCCCCCCCCCCCCCTCTTCATTTAGACAACGACGGCCGGGTATTCCAGCCGTAATTTCAGCTGTTTCCTCTCGCCAACGATGCAGAGGAACAACCTCCTCTACTCGTGTCGAGTCCCAGCGCGGCCCACCCACTCTGCTATTCCATTCGAGCTCCGAGAAAGGAATTCTTTCATAGGGGTGGCGGGGGAGAAGTGGACGTAGTTTTGTTTCACTTTGAGCTTTCGTTTCGTTATGAAAAATTATCACGCGGAAACTGACCGATTTCAATCGATAAGAAACCCATTAGCTATGTACGAAAAATGATCCTTATACTTTGCTGAGGTCGTCGCCCCGTTTCCTTTCGTTTCCGGTGCTTGTTGGGCCGTTACCAAAACAAAAATTGCAACCGTCCGGCCTGCGGGCTCACTCGCCTTACTCGCAAGTCAACTCGAACTGCGACCGCCCGCGTTTTATACGAAATGCTGAAGGGTCTTGGCAATGATTGGAGACACAAGCAGCTTTCAGACAAGCTCCATGTGGAAAGTAGGAGGGGGAGCAAGCGCCCCCCCACCCCCTACCACCCCCGTAACTAATACACCCCCAACCCCCGCAAGCCCATTTGGCGGGCCGGAGAACGCGACCAAATCATTAGTGTCGACCTGTAAGGGCGGGGTGGGGCGGGCGGGGTGCGGGACTAGTCACACAGCCCCCAGGGGCTTGTAGGCCGCCCCCAGGCCCCGAGGGCTGCTGCCAGCCGGTCTCCATAAAAGAGAGCCTCTCTCAACCCTAGCCTCGCCTAGCCTCGCAACAAGCCCCCACCCGCCACCGGACTCATACCGGGCGTCCGGTCCGGTCTGGCTCCAATTTAAATTCGGACTCGCGCGTAGTAAACCGAACGCGCATATGTGGCCCGTGATGGACCTCCCCTCCCCTCCCTCCCCTCCCTCCTCCTCCCTCCCCTCCCCTCGCCCCTCCCCTCCCCTCCCCGCCCCTGCGGCCCTCCCAACCTTTACCGACTCCCCGCGCGCAGCGCAGTCAGTCCAGCAATGGCGCACTGCAGAGCGCGCCTCTGAGAGAGACTGCCAAACGAAATCCGTGGTAACAGGGCGAACTGTCGTAAGTCCACGTTTCCTCCTCCACACCCCTCACCTATGCGTGTCCACCGCCGCCCAACGAGTGCGTGCTGCAGCGCGGCGGTGCGCGGCGCGGCGCCGTGGCGGACATTTTCATGATCGACCAGCTGGACGGGTCGCATGTCCTGCAGCCCCCGCCCCGCCCCGCCCCGCCGCGGCACGGGTGGCGGCAGCGGCTACCTGGTGAGCAGGTTAATATAGGGGCATAGGACGTTGTTGTCAGTTAGGGGACAGCGATTTGGGCGTACTCTAACGGCCCTGCAAGGCGTCGTCGTCCACCTCCTCCCCCTCTTCCCTCCTCCTCCTCCTCCTCCTCCCCTCCCCTCCCCTCCCCTCCTCCTCCTCCTCCTCCTCCTCCTCCTCCTCCTCCTCCTCCTCCTCCTCCTCCTCCTCCTCCTCCTCCTCCTCCTCCTCCTCCTCCTCCTCCTCCTCCTCCTCCTCTCCCGCCTCCCCCAGCCTCGTTAGCGAGACGCACGGCATTGGAATTACACGGCTCACGGTGGCAGCAGCACTAGCAGCAGGCACAGCCCGTCCCGTGACAGGTTACAGCGCCCTGTAATTTTCTGCCGGCGACCGCCGCTCCACGCCACGCCACGCCACTCTGACCGGGCCCCCCGGGGGGTCGCCGCTGCCCACCGCGCCCGTGCGTGGGGACAAGGAGGAGAGGGTCACGGGGAAACAATACCCCGGCCGAAGAAGGACACAAGCACGGCCCAGCCGGCGCTCTTCAAAGGGATCTCTCTCTCTCTCTCTCTCTCTCTCTCTCTCTCTCTCTCTCTCTCTCTCGCTCTCTCGCTCTCTCTCTCTTTCTCTCTCTCTCCGACGCCCAGAGCATCTCTCCCGAATGTGAGTGACATGGTCGCAATATATAGAGGAGGAACACGGGGGAGAACAGGACAGCTTCCGCCCGTCACCGCACTCGCGCCGCGCCGCGCCCGCGAGCAGACCCCTTCAAATATGCAGTATAGACACGGGCGTGTGCATGCGTGCGCGCGCGCGCGTGTGCGGCCCGTCGGTAGAGAGACAACTGCCCCATGTCGTTGTCATGACAGCCCCCTCCCCTCCCCCGCGGCTCTCCCATGTGTCATCCCCCTGCACCAGCAGGTGCGCTGGCGGGGCTCCCAGGGGAAGCCTGCTCTGCCGCGGGCGGGGCGTATTAACGCTTGCGCATGCGTAGCCATGTAGTGACCTCTCTCATCTCATCACTGCCCCCCCCCCCTCTCTCTCTCTCTCTCTCTCTCTGCTCCCCCTCCCTCTCTCTCTCTCTCTCTCTCTCTCTCTCTCTGTTTGCCCACTCATCTCCCCGTGTTAGCACGCCCGCCCCGTCCCCTACCTTGCTGTTTCCACAGACCCCTTTTCAAATCCCCGCGCCAAAGAGTCGCGTGCTTTCGGCTTTTGTTTCGCACAGCAGCACAAGAAGCGCGGCGACACGGCCGGCCCGGCCCGCGTGCAGCTAGACCTGTTGCTGCCCTTTGCGCGTCCCGCTATTAGTACTCCTAGACACACAGGCAGGCAGGGTTAGCATAGAGTATTAAATTAAATTTTTATTTTATTTAATTTGGTCAAATAATATTGCCCTTCTCTCCACTGCGCGGCGTCCTGCGCTTCAGTTATCGTCAAACCTGGCTGAAACTCACGACGCTATCATCTGCGAATTTATAAAGTCCTCTTGGAGGTCATGAGGTGTCCCCAGGTATATTGCATTTGGCACAATTTGGCACAATTTGGCCCCATTTAATACTCTATGCCAACCCTGCAGGCAGGCGGCATAGAGCCATGCGGCTGCAGCCTGGCTACCTGCACTGTTGGGCCCAGCGCCGCCGCGCCGCGCCGCACAGCGCAGCGCACACTATGACACACAATAACCCGGGAAAGAGAAGGCGACACCTTTTGAGAACATGTTGCGTCGAACCTTTGGCGCCGGCCGGGCCCGGGCGATATAGGGAGATCGTGTATCCGGAGTCCCTCTACTCGCTGTCGGGTCGGGGTCGCTGCGCGCCGCAGACAACCCCCTTCTCCGACCCAGCCCGCCCCCGCCCCCCGGCGCCTGCCCCCTAAACCTCAACGCCCCGGCCCGGCCCTTGCGATCCTGGCCGTGCGGTAACCTGCTCTACTGAGATGGGCAGGGGAGGGGCTCTTACGGACGCGAGCGTCTCGTCGAGACAGACAGAGAGCGCCCGTGAGAACGGGGTGCCAACCGCTGGGCTGGGCGCTGAACGACCGGAGACACCCGGCATACCGGCCGGCCGGCCACCGCCCGCTACATCTGTCGACCACCTGCCGACTTATTCCGAAGATCGCTCTCATACCTCTGTCCTTGTCGCACTCATGGGACACATCCATGTCCAGCATAGGGCACCGCCATAGGTGCGACAAGGAGGGAGGTAACAAGAGCGATCTTTGGAATAAGTCGGCTGCCGTGCTCCGCGGCCCGTGACCCGTGTTCACCGGCGGCCGCGGCAGGACACAGCCTTTTGAAAATTACCTGTACTTTCCTCCCCTCCTCCTGACCTCCCTCTGCCAGGGGCGCCCCTCGAGATATGCAATCCTAGATGCGCCTACGGTCGAGTTCTACAGCACTAAGTTGACCCCCTCTGCTGCTACCTCGGAGGGGCGGGGTGGGGCGGGGCGGGGCGGGGCGGGGCGGGGCGGGGCGGGGCGAGGTGGGTCGGGGCAGAGTGGGGCGCGCGCACGCCCTATCGTGCCCGCCTCACCTCACCACCCGCCGCTCTGCCAAACTGCGTCACAAGTTTGGATGGGAAGGCGAGGCGAGGCGAGGCGGGGGCGGGGCGGGGCGGGGCGGGGCGGGGCGGGGCGGGGCGGCGACGCGACAAGGACCATGAGGGCGGACTAGAGCGTGACTGCTCGCGTCTTACCTCCTACCTGAGCCCCGACCCGACCCTCTCCACCCGGGCGTGGCGGGGCGGGGCGGGGCGGGGCGGGGCGGGGTGGGCGCGCCCCACAAGAGACACGGGCACTTTGACGACGGCAGCGGCACAGGGTGCGCAGCGCCACCGCCCCGCCCCGCCCCGCCCCGCCCCGCCCCTCATGACACGCGACAGCATGATGAGCTGCACAGACCCGCACCAGGGCCCCTGCCGGCTTCAAATGAAATGGCTTCTTGCTAAACCCCATGCGAGTCGCGAGCTGCATTCTGCTACACCATACAACCGCACAGCGCAGCGCAGCCGCAACCAGGACACGCTTGTGCTTCCGCGCGGAACAGTTTATACATTTATAGAGTTCGGAAAATAAATTTCATTTCTGTGCTGAAGTGCGCCGGGCCGGGGCGGGCCGGGGCTCCACGCGAGTTCAATATGCATCAGTTTGGCGAGTAACCATTGCGAGCGAACATGACACACACACACACACAAGCAGCCGCAGCAGGCAGGGGTGCCGCCACGTACCAGCGCGGCAGCCCAGCCAGCGGTCATGAAAGTCAATGTCGCCAACATTACAACAACATGGCGCAAAGAAAAATGAAAAGGTTTGGGGGGAGGGGCGGCAGGAACTTTTATGGAGCCAATAACCGACGCGGACGACGGCAGGCGGCAGGGCGCCGGGCCACACAGCCGGGTGTCACGCGCCAGGGCGACACAGTGTCACAGGGGGATTACTGTCTCCGCAGAGACACACGGGACTCACCGCTGCAGCAGCTGCTGGTGCACGGGGAGGGGCGGCGTCCATGGGGGCGGCCTGCAGTCCATCACCTGCGAGACAGAGGGCACATGAGAGATACTGTGGTGACCTGACCGAGCGAGCACAGGCAGCTCACTCCCGTCAGCTCCAGGCACTGGCAGCAGCAGCAGCGGCTTACAGTGAACATCCCCGCAGCTTACAGTCAACATCACCGTGAGCTTTCATTAGTGCACGCTGGGACAACAAACGGCGCGGGTGTGTAGCGGCGCACAGTGGAAAATATCATTAGACGCCCAAAGAGGTGCGGCGGTGCCGGCGGCGTGCCGGGGTGGTGGCGGGGCGGGGCGGGGCGGGGCGGGGCGGGGCGGGATACTGCTCACGCGTGTGGGTGCCCCGCCCACCCCGCCCCACCCCGCCCCTACCTCCCCGTAGGAGTGCGGGGGCTCTAACTCTCGATTCAACCGCACAAACACTCAAACGACGTGAACCAGGAAGGCAGACGGGGTGGGGCGGGGCGGGGCGGGGCGGGGCGGGCGCCATGTCGCGGTGGCGTGTTCTGCGGCGGGGTAGTGGTGGCGCCGGTGGCGAGCGCGCGCGCGCGCGTGTGTGTGTGTGTGTGTGCAGCCAGCGGACCAGATAGCGCCCGCGTCGTCACCCGCCAGTCACCCGGCCGGGCCGAGCCCTGAGGCTGAGCGCACGCCGTTCTAACGAGAACCGATAGGAACACCCAACCTGGGAGGGAGGGAAGTAGGGAACAATTAAATACTTTTTCTTCTTTTTCTTTCTACAGAAAAGGCACACACACACACACACACACACACACACAAGAGGTGGGCGTTGGCTTTCCCGGCGAGGGCGTATACCGTCCGTCTTTTATTTTTGTGGCTTTGAGAGATAAAGAGAGTAAACGCCGCCGCAGCCGCCGCGGCCTCCTCAATGTCGCAATCAATCGCGAGGCAATGTGGGCCGCCCCGCCCCGCCCCGCCCCGCCCCGCCCCGCCCCGCCGCCAGCGGTGCAGCTCACCTCTCAGTTTACCATCCTCTCTCCCACCCCCACCCACCTTCGCGCCCGGTACTCGTCAGCACGTCGCGGGAACACGTATGGCCTCTCTCTCTCTCTCTCTCTCTCTCTCTCTCTCTCTCTCTCTCTCTCTCTCTCTCTCTCTCTCTCTCTCTCTCTCACCCTCTCCCAACCCCTCTCGCACACACAGATCCCTAAAATAGCGGTTCCGCCCACAAATGAATTGGAGGGGGAGGGGGAGGGGGTAGGTCTGTCTGGTGCTCCGGAAACCCGAGCTGCGGCTAACGGGGCGCTGGTGCTACCCCATCGCGCAATATCAGCGGGTAAATACAACACACGCCCTGCCCGCCCCGCCCCGCCCCGCCCCGCCCCGCCCCGCCCCGCCCCGCCCCGCCCCGCCGCGTGCAGCGCGGGATTGGTTGCCAAGCAGCGCTCTAACGCCGGCACGAGTAATTACACGCGTGCCCACCTCGTCTCTCTACCGCCAAACCGAAAAAGCAAACGTTGGCCGTTGGCGATCGCACAGTTTAAAGGCGCGTTTAAGCTTATAGGAATGCCTGTCAAAAAATAAAAATAAAGGCCAATAAAAAAAAAGTTAGGATTTTTATCACCGCCCCTATTGAAATGTGTGATAGTATCACTCGTCGCGTATGATGGCATACGATACTCTGCCGAGTCCTCAGCAGTGAGCGCCGGTTATAAGACTTTTCTCTTTCCTCTCTTTATTTTTTCCAGTGTCGTGCACTGCTCGCTCGCGCTTGTGGGGCATATCTCTCTTAACACCAGTTTGGCGTTGTGTACCTGCAACAGCGCGCGTGATGGCGGGAGAGGAGGCGAGGCTAGGCGAGGCTAGGCGCTCACAGCCGCCGCCACGCCACGCCACGCCACGCCACGCCACGCCACGCCGCCGCTGCAGGCCGTTTACATTCCCAAGCACCCGCAAACGGCCAGGCCTGCGCCTTGCAAAGTCTGTCGCCCACACACACACTCACACACACTCATACTCTCTCTCTCTCACACACACACACACACACACTCTCTCTGCAAACACCTGCGTCCGTGAAGAGGGAGGAAGGAAGACAGATAGGGCGGGAGGGCACTATGAGCGTTTTCGAGCGCTTTCCTGCTGTAAGGGTGAAAAAAAAAACCAGGCTAGGCGAAGAGATTCCAACTTTCACGAAAGCAACCGGCTTCCAGCGAGCATAGCAAAGGCGAACAGGAGAGAGAGAGAGAGAGAGAGAGAGAGAGAGAGAGAGAGAGAGAGAGAGAGAGAGAGAGAGAGAGAGAGAGAGAGAGATGGCGTCGCAGCGGTAATGTAAATTTCCGACAAAATACAGGGCGCGAAGGCGCTCCCCCTTCCGTTCGTACAGGCGCCACGCCACGCCACGCCACTCCGCGCCACCCTCCTCCCCTACTGCGCGGCGCGGCGCGCTGGCCGCGCATAGGCGTAACTACCCCTCCTTTTCCCGATAAGGTGGGGCGGGGCTAGGCGGGGCGGGGCTAGGCGGGGCGGGGTAGGGTGGGGCGCGCTCCGGGCAGTCCCAGCTCGGCTCGGCCACGGCCGAGGGTTTGTTTGCAAGTTCGTCAACTCAATCACCCAAAGAGGAAAAGCGAAGAGGTGGTCCGTCCGGGCCGGGCCGGGCCCGTCCGGGCAAAAGTACGGGCAAAAAGTTTGCGATCCAAACGTCTCTTTACTGGCGCTCGTATCTGCCTGCCTGCCTGCACTACACTGCCGCCTCGACCGGCCGCCTACCGCGCGCTCGCTCACGCGAACATGATTCTGAGCGACCACCCTTCCGCCAACCCACCCACTGTGCAAAATACAGTACCATTGTTAGTTTTACGATAAATTTCGTAAATTATAATTTACGAAATATGTTGTAAATTTAGGGCGGACAGTTTTTGCTTGAGAATGAATTTTCAAGACGGTATGCACTGTAAAATGCTTGCAAAGAATTGGTTCGTATTGCAAAGTATTTTCTTTGTAAGCTGCAAATAATTTTGAAGCATTGTATTACGAACTATAATTCTTCGTAAGCTTACGAACTATTTCTTTGCAATGCAAACAAATAGTTTGTAAGAATTCTAGTAGCTTGCAAAGAAGTTCTTTGCAATACGAACAAATTCTTCGTAATACGAATATTAAAAATTCTTCGCAACGTTGCAAAGAATTTAGTTTGCAAGCATTTTTTCAGTGTGTACTGCTTGTAACGATGCTTGTCATTTTATGATTTGAAATTGTAATTTTACAACTGCACTGTAAACCTACGACTAATTTTTAACAGTGCGCCCTGTACGCATAGTAGTGCACACACCTACAAGTGTGTGACATTGACACACTTGCGTTTCCACCGCGCGCAAACACACTCACCAGCCTTCCTACTCCCTCCCCCCTCCCCCCCTCCGTCCCTCACCCACTCTGCTCTCCTCCATGCACGCCCGCAGCCAGATGACAAGGCACACGACAGCGCGCGGCCGCGGGACCAACGGGGCCCAAGTGCGCCATTCGCGAGGAAATGAATTATTTTCTGCCTGCAGTAGGGCGTGCGCTGGGGGCGGGCGGTGCGGGGGCGGAACGGGGGCGGAGCGGGGGCGGAGGGGGGGAGGGAGGGTGCACGGCACCCTGCTGCCTGCCGCCTCCGGGGAATGGACTACGCCGCCTGTTGCACGCCTCCGCCTCGCCCCCCGGCCCGCCCCCGGCCCGCCCCCGGGCCGTCCCCGCCCCCCGGCTCTCCTACTCCCCGTCCAAATCTGTAGGTCGTTGCGGCGCGGCGCGGAGCAAGGTGATGGGGTCTCCCTTTGTCGAGCGGCCCCGCCCCGCCCCGCCCCGCCCCGCCCCGCCCCGCCCCGCCCGGCCCGCCGGCTGCGCCGCGCTGACTCGGCAGTCTGGAAGGGACAAGCAGAGAAGGGTTCGGGCGGGAACGCGAAGTGGGGGGAGCGACGCGCAGCGAGGGAGCGGGTTTTGCACGAGCGGCGAAAGGTTGGCGGGGGGGGGGGGGGGGGGGGGGATTTGATTACGACCCGCAGTAGTAGCTTCTACTTTATCTCGCCGAACATAAATTACCGATTGTCTGCTGTTTGTGTCGCGCAGGGTGGCACGGCGCAGCGCGCGGAGCGGAGCTCACTGCTATTTTAAGAGCGGATATACAGAAATCGGCTGCTTCGCCTTTCACTTCTAAGAAAAAAAGGAAATATGGAGTGTGATCGTTCGCCGTCACAATGCAAGTCCCGGCTCTCGTCTCGGAAAAGCAGCCATTCATTCGTGCGAACTAGCGCGCTTGTTTCATTCAAAGTGAACTGCGAAAGAAAATATGCAAGGGAATGGCGCGGGGGGTTTGACGTAAACTGCGTCGTTTTACCCTTTTGTGCTACGTTACGGTTGTTCTTGTTTGTCAATGAAAGATCTTTTTAACTCTTTTCGGGGCGGGTACCCGCCGGTACCCCCCGGCCGCTGCTCTTGCGATGTAAAAATAAAAACCAAAATAAAATGTTGGCGAAAATGAAAAAAAAAGTTGAGAAAGTATGTGCTGCCGATGAGCTGCTGCCGTGGAGCACGCACGCGCGGCGGACGCGTCCCGCCCGCAATCGCTGATTTGGAAAGAAACAAAAAATATAAAAATAAAAGCAGCGGAGAGAGTCCACAATATGCAGCAAATGGACGGGAACAAATATTTTAACACCGCGGCACGGATCCTCTGAGTGGGCCGCGCGGGGCGGCGGGGACTGCGGATACGCACACGACTGCGTCTTTATACGGACGCACAATGACCAACTCTCATCCCCATACCTTTCCCGCCGTAAAACACGCGGCTTCTCGATTCAAGCAGAAATTGCGTAGAAGGACAACGCACGGTAGCAAAAAACGATTAAAAACTTATTTCCGCGATGTTATATTTCCCTGTCCTTTCTTTTAAAGGGAAGACAGAGCAGCACTCTGGTGACACCTTCACCCTCAATAAAAGTGTCCGCGCCGTCGGCGCCGGTCGGGTTGGCACCACTGTGTGCCCCGCTCTTCATATCTGCCAGGCCAGGGCTATCGCTTTCAAAGTAAGCACTGCGTATTGAGTTTCGGCCGGAGGCAGCTCGGCTCAGCTCGGCTCCGGAGCAAGGCGGCCCGGAGGACAAGCCCGCCCCGCCCCGCCCCGCCCCGCCCCGCCCGGCTGTCGTGTACACTTCTTTTTTTTCTCCCCTCCTCCTTTTCTGGACCGCGGGAGGCTGATCTCGAGACCAGACCGGTTATTATTGTAGGGCACTTGGTCTGGGGCGTACAGCGGCGGGGCGGGGCGGGGCGAGGCGCGGCGGGGCGGGGCGAGGCGCGGCGGGGCGGGGCGGGGCGAGGCGCGGCGGGGCGGGGCGAGGCGCGGTGGGGCGAGGCGGGGCGAGGCGCTGTGAAGGGCCTGCTGCCGCTGTTGCCTACCTGCGCGCGTCAACCGGCATTATGCAAGTTTATCGCCAGAGAGAGAGAGAGAGAGAGAGAGAGAGAGAGAGAGAGAGAGAGAGAGAGAGAGAGAGAGAGAGGGGAGGGGGAGTACAGAATTTCATGATTCACGACTGCTGTAAAGTGCCCCCGTTTGCCATGAGAATGCAACAATCCTCGTTTGCGAAACTCAAAACTGCCCGGTTTTACAGCTTCTGTGTTTGCGCTGCCCCCGCCCGGCCGCCCCGGCCCCCCCCCCCCCCCCCCCCCCCCGGGCGACGCGGTGCTGCGGAAATGGTCCGCTTTACTCGCCTTTATTCCGCTACAAATCGCGCAAACGCAAACAATAAGCAGGGGATCCACGCGCGCGGCGCGGCGGCGGCTTTGCGAAAACGCGTGAGAGCGGCGATAAGTGAGACACGAATAAATACGGTGACGAAGAATATGGCGACTTCAATGGAGGACGGCGCCGTCGCACCGTGCCACTTTTTTTTGTGTTCGGTCCTCGTGACTGACAGGTAGGGTATAGGGCCCGGCCAGGCGGGCGGTCATTGAACCCCTAGCCCTTAGCCATTAGCATGTGTAACGCCCTGCTCTGCGCTCCCGACAGCTGTGCCGGCGCCCGCCCCGCCCCGCCCCGCCCCGCCCCGCCCCGCCCCGCCCCGCCGCAGCTTTGGGATGCTGCGCTGCGCCGCTGCGGTCCAGCTGACGCGCGAGATGACGATGATTACTGCAGCCTGCGTGCCCGTGGCCCGGCCCGGCCCGGACCGCTGGGGGATACAGAGCAGGGCTCCAAAATGACAGGGGGCGCGCGGGGCGGGGCGGGGCGGGGCGGGGCCGACATGGTATGGTCAAGCGACTCACTGGAAAAAGTAGGACAAACCGGCAAAAACACTGTAAATGCTACGGTCTCTTTGCATGCCGAAATTTCGGCATTCTTCTGGAATGCCAATTTTCTCCGTCTCCGAGTGCCGATTTTCGGCATTCCTCATGATAAAAACCGAAGTTCGGCATTCACACTATTGTCTGGAAGTATTTTGGCACTAAGTTTTCTTCGTCCTTCCCTTCCTCCGGCCGCACGCCCGCGGAGCGCTCGGGATGAGCCTGCATATCCTTATTCATCCCCTACTTTCCGCCGCGCGACGCGGCCATTCTCATACGTCTCTCGGAGAAGAAATCACATTATTCGTAATGCGACGTATAAGCTATGGGCCGGGCCGGGCCGCGGCTCAGGCGCGCGGTTTAGGTTAGGCACGCACCGTACCTAACAACACACAGCGAAAAGCTCGTTACGCGTCGGGCGGGCGGGCGTCGCGGCGCCCTGCATCACAACCAGACGCCGACGCCGCCGACGCCGCCCCCACGAGCCTCGCCCCCGCGGGGGAATGAAGCGACCCCGGAGGGGAGAGGGTTTCCATGCCGCTGAACACGAACAACTTGGCATAAGAGGATTCTGCAAGTTGCGTCTAGACGGTGAACTATGCGTGAGCACGCGGGCAGGGCAGGGCAGGGCACCACACCTAGACGATTTGTAACCGCTTTGCGCCGGGGTGCCGTTCAAAGAAATGTGACATTATTCCAACGAGTACAGGGCCTCCGGTCAAATATATCGCGATATTATATCGCGCGCACAGGGAAAATATTACAAATTACTGTGTGCCCCAACGGCTAGCCCACTGTGAGAAATGTTTATAGGTGTTATTTTCCATCAAAAATGTCGTCAAGTTACGATATTAAACTGTAAAATTACGAAATTGTAATGACACTATGTATCGACTTGTCATCTATAAGCATGCGAAATTCGCAATCCAACCGTAAATTTACAATCAGTTGTAAATCACATATTACGAGAAATGTTGTAAGTTGACGATGATGTTTTTTACAGTGACCTTTCCGATCAATCCCCACGCCCTCACGGATTTCTACTCGCCCCAAACCAAATATTATCCCGCTTGGGAAATTCGGCCCATCTCTCTCTCTCTCTCTCTCTCTCTCTCTCTCTCTCTCTCTCTCTCTCTCTCTCTCTCTCTCAGCGAGCCAAACCGACCGGAAATATTGTCCGTTCGCAATTACGTCACCCAGGCCATGTGTGTTTGCCGTGTTCCGATTGAGGCGTGGCTGGCGGCGGACTCCGTGTGCTTGTGTTTGAAATGGATCGACCAAGTTGGACCATGGCGAGGAGAGGAGGGAGAGAGGGGAGAGAGGGGAGGGAGGGGAGAGAGGGGAGAGAGGGGAGGAAGGGGAGATAGGGTAGGGAGGGAGGGGAAGGAATTCGGAGGGAGACTGACCCATCATTATGAGCCGTTTACACCACTATGTTACTAGAAATAGAGGACTCTCTGCTGAACTACGCACTTCTACGCACAAAAACTTTGAATGGAAAACAAAAATTTAAATGAATCATTCATAAAAAAAAAATACTCGCCAGCTATGTGCTCTTCGTAAATATTTTCCTCTCCCCAGCCAGGTGTGAGGGGCAGGAGTGTGTGAGAAAATAATGGCGCAGAGGAGGTGATGGACCCCACCCCACCCCGCCCCGCCCCGCCCCGCCCCGCCCCGCCCCGCGCGGCTGAGGGGCCGACCGACCTGGAAAGCGTAATAGGCGGACCGAGCAGACTCTCCCATTCACAAAGACACGGCGCGTATTTCGGATATACACTAAAATAAAACTGATGAGTCCTGATGGCCGCTATAGTGAACTGTAGCTGTGCCAGACAGTAGATTGAATAAAACCATATTGAATGGCACGCGCAAAAGGATATAAACTGTCGGGGCCATCACGGCCGTGCTGCGCGGCGCGGCGCGCGACAGACTGGAGAGCACTAGACCTCATTGCTGCAGCTGCCCGCCCGGGCGGGCCATCGCGTACACTGCCAGAAATACAGAGGGGCCAGCGGATAGCGAATAGCGGATAGGAAACGCGGGACCGGTGGCGGAACTTTTAAACTGGCGTACCTGTAGAGGCATCACGGTGCCTAAAAAAGGTAAGGTCAGCAGCATACTGCACGAGCGGGGCGGGGCGGGGGGCGGGGCACTGCTCAACCAGCTAATTACACGGCGGGGTTCTGCAGCATGCGGCAGCACGTCGAGCCTTATCTCGCACGCGTGGCCCCGCCCCGCCCCGCCCCGCCCCGCCCCGCCCCGCCACACCGCGAGTCTTGTGACGACACCGCGGGGCGGGGCGGGACCAAGTTCCGTCCGCCGGGCAAGATCAACAGCGTAACAAGCCATATCGAGCCCGGCCCGGCGTGGTGTCCTCTCCTCGACGGGAGAGACACAGCGGCGGGAAAGGACAAGACTCTCCACTGCCAAACACTGCAGGGCAGGGATTCTTATCTCTGCCGGGCCGGTGTGGTCGGAGGTGTGCCGGGCCGGGGCGCCCCGCCCGCTGCTGTCGCGGCGACACGGCACGGCACGGCACGGCACGGCACGGCACGGCAGGCAGCCGCGTAGCGTAGCATAGCGCAGTCAGACATGTTTGACGAGACAGGAATTGCTTCCTCTAGTTTCGGGGGCGTAAGTGACATGACATACCGCGTGCGGCGATGATGTGGTTCAGCCCCCCACCACCACTCACCAACTCCTCGATGTCTCCGTCGAGCCGCTGAGTCAAGAGAGGGAGAGGGAGGAAGAGAGGGAGAGAGGGAGAGAGGGAGAGAGGGAGAGGGAGAGAGAGAGAGAGAGAGAGAGAGAGAGAGAGAGAGAGAGAGAGAGAGAGAGAGAGAGAGAGAGAGAGAGAGTGAGTGAGTGAGAGAGAGCGAGCGAGCGACGTCTTGGTTGCTCGCGCTGTCTCTGAGCAGACAGAGCATCAGCAGGGCCCCTGCTCGTGTACCCATTGGCAGCGCGAGAGTGTCCTTTCGCTTTCAGCGACTACCAGCCCGAGCTGCCGGGCTTCACCGTGAACAGCGCAGCGTTACACACACACACACACACACACACACACGCGCGCGCGCGCGCGCCCTCCCGTCCCGACGCCACATGCTAATGGGGACGCCGCCGTACGTGTCGCGGCACCTCGAGGCGACAGACACCGCCCCCGCCGCCCCGCCCCGCCCCGCCGACATCCTGACCGCACACACTCCCAGGGAAGAAACAACAAAAAACTATTGAAACAATCGTGGGGAAAAGAGCGGTTAAAAACGGCCGGGGAATCTCCGCCGGAGTCTGAGAGACCGTCGCGTACACTGCATATCACTGATCTAATTGGCTTCTGATTTTGTTTTCCATAAATATGCTGGAAAAGACGAGGGTTGACCCAAATCCATTTTTCCTGTTCTGCTTGAAAAAGGAAATAAGAAAAAAAAGTCAGTCGGGTCTGGTTCCAACTCTTTCTGCCGGGGAATCGGAAGACTGACAAACCTGGAAGCAGCGCGCGCAAAGAGAGGAGAACTACACAGGCTGCACCCCCCCCCCCCCCCCGCGCGCCCCTCGCGTCAAAGGCTGATGATTGAGGGAGGGCCGTGGTCCCCTATGGGGAGGGGAGGAGAGGGGAGGGTCTCGATATCACTTTGAGCTGGCCGTCACGACCCGCCCCGCCCCGCCACACCACACCACCGGACGGGATAGGACGGATCAAGACGACGATAACCACACCGGAGCCTCCCATGGCAGGGGCGGCGCGGGCGTCGGCGTCGTAATAAAACCAGCAGCGTGGCGGGGCGTGGCGGGGCGTGGCGGGGCGTGGCGGGGCGTGGCGGGGCGTGGCGGGGCGTGGCGGGGCGGTGCGTAGGGCGCCGGGCTGCCCTGCGGACGGGGCGGCCGATGGTCCGTAAAAGAAAGCGAGGAGGGATGCGCGCCGACCTCCCGCCTCCCCGCTCCTTAAGAAAAAAAATACCTACCGGTTGATTTTGGTAATGCTGCTGCTATTCGACGTTAAATTTTTCTTGCCAAAAAAAACAGGTAGAGGGACAAAAACTGCAGTGTCTGCAGGGTTTTATTCCGTCCATTTTCATTCAGTGCACCGCGTCAATATAATCAACTACATCATCTGGGGAATTCCAAGAGATTAAATGAATAAATAAAAGAAAAAATTACTGTGCATGGCCGATTAGAAATTGAATTTGCAGTGCGCTGCATGTTGAAAATTAATAGAAATTTTGAGAGCGCGAGGAAGATGAAGAGATGGAGTACGGGCGCGGGCGGGCTGGATGGGCTGCCTAACCTCTCGGCGCACCAACGCTCAGCCGGGCACCGCTCCTCCGCTACTGTGCGTCGCGGAGAGGGAGAGCGAGAGCGAGAGCGAGAGAGAGAGCGAGAGCGAGAGAGAGAGAGAGAGAGGGGGAGAGAGAGGGGGAGAGAGAGAGAGGAGAGCGAGAGCGAGAGCGAGAGCGAGAGCGAGAGCGAGAGCGAGAGCGAGAGAGAGAGAGAGAGAGAGAGAGAGAGAGAGAGAGAGAGATTAATGTTTTACTTTACTTAACGCGCCTCGCAGCAGCAGGCCTAGCCTCACTTTGGCAATGATGATTGGACGCGCCCTGCCCTGCGGTGACCTGGGCCCCGGCCGGCCCCGCCCCGCCCCGCCCCGCCTCAGTAAAAGCGTCATTACCACTAGCTGCTCCGCCCCGCCCCGCCCCGCCCCGCCCCGCTCGCGGCTGGCCGCTCTCTTTCGCGTGTTTCCTTGCATCCATTTTTTAAAAGAGCACTCACTCTGACCCGGACGGTCCGGCTGGCACGCGCGCGCCCTGTCCGCCCCACAGCGCATAGTGCGCAGCAAAGAAGGAAAGAGATACATAGAAAAGCAATATTTCACTTTTTTTTCACCTCTTTCTTTGAATTTTGCATTGCGGGAAAAGAGAATTCGAGAATTATCCGTATAAATCTGTATAAATTTCCCGGGCCGGCGCGGCGCGGCGCTGCCCTGCGGGGAGGCGATACAAACTGCCTCTCGGCCGCGCAGGCAGCCGCGCAGCGCGCATCAAACTTCCGTAAAGCGAGCCATAAGCAGATTCCGGCGACGCGAAATTGTTTCGGGAATTAGGGAAGAGGAACACAGGAGAGGGGAAGGGGTATAGGCGTGCGCTTTGGAGTAGAAAATACCTCCGATACGTTTTTAAACGAGGCGATTTTCATTTTCTGGTGCAAAACAAGCGTGCAAAAAAAAGGCACCGGTGGGTGCGGAGCCTGTTTCGGTGTTTTCCGATATGCGAGACCGTGGAGCCAGGGCTGCCCAGCCCAGCCGCTGGGCGACTTACTTTTCCTCACATACGGTGACTTAAAGAAGGCCTTGTGCACTAAAGTACCTTAAGGTGCCTTCAGGAACCTGAGGGTGACTTAATGGGGCTTCAGGTAGGCCTTGATGTGCTTTAGGGTACGTTGAGATGCCTCAAGGTGCCTGCAGATGACGTAAGGTGCCAGTGCGCCATGTCGTGTCACGTGACGTCACAAGCCCAGCGCAGAGAGCGGGAGGATAAGGTTATTGGGTCGGGGGGGTCAAAGGACGGCGCGGCGCCTCGCGGGAGCGAGGGAGGGGGCGGGGCGGGGCGGGGCGGGGCGGGGCGGGGCGGGGCGGGGCGCACCCCCCACACCCCGCCCCGACACCAAACTCTAAGGATCGCGGAGATAAAATAATAAGCCTTTCGCGCGCGTGACAACGCATGCGCGTCAGCGCTCTGCAGCCGGGCGGGGCGGGGCGTGGCGGGGCGTGGCGGGGCGTGGCGGGGCGTGGCGGGGCGGGGCGGGGCGGAACCCCCCGCGGCACGTAGCGGAGGAGGAAGGGACTCTCACGAAACCCTCTCTGGAAATCACAGACCCTCATAAAGTCGTGTGACCAACGCAAATTTCTAGAAAACTTCATTTTTTTTTCTCCTTTGTTTTCAAAGGCTGGAGTGAATCCCAGTTTAAAAAATAAATAAATACCGCTTTATCGGCATGGTTACGGGCGTCACGGGTCTCCTGTAGGCAGCCAATGACCCCGAAAGACGATTCCTCTTTAACTTGGCGTCAGACCAATGTTATTAACTCCTTGGGCCACGCGGGCTCCAATATCACCCTGGAGCCGTAACACCTGCGGGGCGTGGCGGGGCGGGGCGGGCCGGGTGCGTTGACCCTCGCATATGCACGCCCCCCTGGCGGGGGCAGTTCGCCTCCCCGGCCCCCGCCAGCACAGTGGGTGCCACAGCCCCTTATCACTGCACAGCACACCCCCCGCTGCCTGATACGATAAACTTCAGCGACGTCAACGGCAAACGGCGCCATCGCATCTCCGTTATCCCCGACCACTAGATTTCCCTCTGCTCGACGACATAGGTGTCTGAATTAAGGCGCAGAGTTAGATTCGCCAAAACAGAATACATACTACGTCCGTTTCGCGGCAGCCAGGGGAGCGCTTAGTCGCGGCATGGCGGCATGGCACCGCCGCCGCCGACTCGCGCCGAGCCGGCCGCCCACCCTATCCCAGGGCGGAGCAGGGCGCCCGGCCCCAGGACCCCAGATACGCGCCCTGAATACGCGCGGGTAGTGCCTGGCGGGGCGGGGCGGGGCGGGGCGGGGCGCGGCGGGGCGGCAGCGCCTAGCCGCGCCTCCGTGCCACTTTAATTCACTGAATATGCACTGAAAGTTAATGGGGGCGGCGCGTGTCGCAGCGCTGAGCACCAGCACCCCACCCCACCCCACCCCACCTCTGCACACTCATATCTCCTCATCCTACCCCGCCCCGCCCCGCCTCGCCCCGCACTCCCTGCTGCTTGCAAACGAGAGCAGGGCTAGAAATACTTTCTACAACATTTCGAAAAAGCAAAAGGCTACAAAGTTTTTTACCCCGCTTGTTTTCGGTTGTATAAGCTTTTGATTGCTACTACTACTACTGTTGACTCCAGCCAATCAAACAGTGTATCAGGAATATTTTTTTTTACTCGAGTACAGCCCACGTCCCCGATAATTGAACTTGAGCTCCGGAGAAAGAGAAAAAGACGATCTATATTCGATTTTCTTCGTGTGGGGCTTCTGCGCTGCTCTTGTGATGCGTGGCGGGGAAAGTAAATCCCCCTCCCCTCCCCTCCAGCTACCCCGGCGCACCGCTCCTACTCTCGTTTAAAATATTGGCGGGATGACCCGGGCCCGGCCGCCCCGCTACGTCCAGAGGTTCTATATATCTTCCAGGACTTTTCAAGAGCTAAGGCGGCCCTTTGGAAAGTTGCCACCCGGCAGGCATGCGTGTCGGGTAAGAGGAGAGAGAGAGAGAGGGGGGGAGGGAGAGGGAGAGGGAGAGGGAGAGGGAGAGAGGAGGGAGAGAGAGGGAGAGAGAGAGAGAGAGAGAGAGAGAGAGAGAGAGAGAGAGAGAGAGAGAGAGAGAGAGAGAGAGAGAGAGGGAGAGAAGGGTAGAAGTACCGGGCGGGGGGCAGCGGCGCACACACGCACTCACATAGGACCACTTGGGTAATCTCCGTGGCCGACCTCGGCCCCTCCCCTCGCCTCGCACCGCCGCCCATCGCGGGCTAGGCCTCGTCCCCTGCTACCCCTAACCTACGCAAACTCACGTGCACAGCACCAGCACCATCGGCAATTCTACCCGCGCGCCGCACCGCGCCAGCCTCGCAGCGGTATCTCTCTCCTCGCTCCCGCTCCCTCGCTCCCGCTCCCTCGCTCCGGCTCCCTCGCTCCCGCTCCCTCGCTCCCCGTCGCTGCAGGACGCTTCGAGAAGGCAGAGGCACACGTGAGGAGGAAACAACTCTGAAATTTTGGCGTAAAAACGTCGTGAATTTTTGTCGAAATTATGTACAATATTTACTGATTTTTTTCTATGTTCTGACTTTTGCTGATTTTTTTTTCTGACCATATCTGAATGTTTCTATTTTATGCTGATTTTTCTTGATTACTAGGTGTGCAAAAATGTCAAAGCTGCTATCAGCCCTCTGGCACACGAGTAACGAGCCGAGTCATACAGTCGAGCAAAGGAAACGGAAAACGGCGTCGTGCCCGTCGCACAGGGGCGTCGCATTGGGGCGTCGCACCTTGTCTGCTCAATGGCGGGGTAGGGCGCGGTGGGGTCGGGTCAGTGCGTCCCAAATCACGCTCCCCCCGCCGTGCGAGCGCGCGCGCGCGGCGATACCCACACCCTGAGCAGAGCAAAGCGGTGCTTGAAGCAGCCCGGATCCAGCCATCCGAATCCACCTACACCGTCTAAATAAAAATCACGTACCACCCGCATAATCGATACGTCTTTTCTTTCCAGATTACTGAACGGGATCGTCGCCTCGAATCTCGACGAGGATCCAGAAAATAGAATCGTGTTAAAGGTGAGTCGCACACAGTTATAATACCACTAAACAAGTTATTACACGTCAGCTACGCGTATCCACAACAAGGCAAGTTCAAGCGATAATTATATGTAAAATTTCAAGTCAAAATAGGGGTGGTATATTCCTTTGCCGGCAGAGTTGAGCCTTCGGCCCGTATCCTCAACCAAACAAAAAGTAAGTTTCACATACGCAAGACCCACCCCGCCCCGCTCGGGCGCGCCCCCGTTAGTTTCAATTTCGGCGAGTCCCGTAGATTTACCGCAGGCTTTCCCCGCTGCGCTTTCCATCGTGGCCGCCACGCTCACAGCCTTGGTCGGGGCGGCCAGGACATACATTCGCTGCGCTCCGGCCTGGTGGTGCACCGGAGCGTAGCGTGGGCGCCCCGCCCCGCCCCGCCACGCCCCGCCCCGCCCCACCCCCCGCCGTGTCCCATCTCCCACAAACGCAAACATCATGAACACGTTTGCCTTGCGCGCAACCCATGCCAGGGCGCCGCCCCCGGTCACCACACCACCCGCACGGCACCAGGGTGGTAATTGTACCCTCCCAGAATGAGTGCCAACGGGTAAGTACCGTCGAGCCCAAAGGGGGAGGTGGCCGTCGCAACGCTATACACTTTACACCGACCGTCTCAACATTACCCATATTTATCTACAGTACAAAATAAGAAGAAGTGATGAAGCCTGTCGGAGTATCATATATAGCTGAACGCATTCAGTATGGGACCCTCTAGAGTTCAACTCGCGGCTGCGTGACCAAATAGTGGTCATGTCGCACTGAATGAGCTAAGGTGAGTGGATGACGGAAGTTTGGCGCGGCTGAAAGGACCCAGAGAGAGAGAGAGAGAGAGAGAGAGAGAGAGAGAGAGAGAGAGAGAGAGAGAGAGAGAGAGAGAGAGAGAGAGAGAGAGAGAGAGCAAACTTATTCGCTTCGCTACGCAATACATACCCTACAAATCACTTGATGGTTGAGAGCGGGTTGCACGTGCACGCACGGAGGCCGGCCCGGCGGCGTGTGCATGAGACGCGTGCGCGTGCGTGTATGTGTGTGTGTGTGTGTGTGTATCATGCGGTGGACCCACATGAACGGGTCAGCGAGCAGCGCGAGACGTGCACGTGTGCACTGCGCAGGGTCGCCCCCCGCTCCCCCCCCCCTGCCCCCGGCGGCCCCCTCCCCCCGCCATGAGAAGAGCTGCGCCGTGCCGCGGGCGGGGCTCCCCGGAGCACATGTCATGAAAGGAGGCAAAGTGATTGGACCTGCTTGGCTTCGCTCTCCTTTTTCTCCCGTCTCCTCCCCTGTCACCACCCCGCCCCGCCCCGCCCCGCCCCGGCCGCCATTTCCGAGTTGTGTCGGGTGGGATCTCAATCATCGGCCGCCTGTCTCTGGCTCCTCTCGGCCGGGCCGGCTCCAGCAGGGGCTGCCTGGAGGGGACGCCCCTCAGCCTGACGGGGCGGGGCGGGGCGGGGCGGGGCGGGGCGGGGCGGGGCGCCGGGTCGAGTAACACACGCTGGCGAGGGTTGACCCGCCCCCACCGTCACGTCGCCTCGCCCGCGTGCGAGAGCAACCACTTTAACATGTGAAATCTCATCCGCGAGAAAACCTCAAACCTAAACGTCGACAAAGACAACCCTGGACAGTTGCATTATTTACAAAATGGTAGTTACTTTCCAGAGTGAAGCCGACACCCCCGCCGACAAGGCCCTCTCCCTTCTCCGCCACCCTCCCCTCTCCCCCTCCCCCGCCGCTCGCCACCACCAACTTCGTGCGTATCCTCTAATTCCTCTCATTATTTGGCGGATGGTGTCTGGGGGCCGGAGGGGAGGTGGAAGAAGGCAGCCATGATGAGGCGGCGGTGCAGAGCAGGGCGCAGGGAGCGCGCGGCGCTGCCAGCAGACCACGACGATCGGTGCAAAGAAACCGGGGGCGGGGCGGGGCGGGGCGGGGCGGGGCGGGGCGGGGCGGGCCGCACTGACGAGGCTGACGACGGCGACACCGCAAAAAATAGACCTTCCGGTGTCCGCAGTAACGGCCGCCCCGGGGGGTCTGTCACCGTTACGCTGTAACCTTGCTCTCAGCCCGCTGTGACGGTAACTGCAGGTACACTGCAGGCCGCCCACCACCGCTGACGTCAGTGACGCTCGTGGAGCGGCCGGCCATATCGGCGGGGCGGGGCGGGGCGGGGCGGGGCGGGGCTCGGAAGGGACGCCCCTTTCTGGGCCCCGGACCCTTCACATTGTGTCCGCCCGGGCCTCTCACACCTGGACATCCCCCGCCCCCAGGCAGACGGCCCCCGGACACAAAGCGTCAGGTTCCGGTCGGCCAGAAGGGTCTCCAACGGCCGGACCCCACGACCCCTCGACGCCCCGCCCCGCCCCGCCCCGCCCCGCCCCGCCACGCCCCGGAGGGACGCGACCTCACTTCATTACAGAGGCGACGAGTTCAGCTGCGTGCAGGTACGGTGGTACCCGGGGGGGGGGGGGGGGGTACACAACATGCCGCGAGCACGTAAATCAGCTCACGCAGTTCTACTTTTCAAAAAAAATATTGATTAAAAACGCGATTTCGCTACGAAAGCCACTCTAATTCCTGCAATACGTGGCCTCGCCGCACCGCCTGGCCGGGCCGGGGGGTAGAGCGGAATGAGCTGAGCAGCGGATCACCTGCCGCGCCGCGCCATCTGCCATCTCCAAATCCTCCGGGCCGGACCGGAACCGGAAGCCAGCCCTGTTGACTCGCGCCAATCACAACCGGGACACGCCACGTGACCGCAGCAGTGGCGTGGCGTGGCGTGGCGCTCACGGGATAGGATTACTCCAGTACACTGTCCAAATGTTCATCCAGTTTATTTACGAGGAATGTCCCGCACGCTTCGCAGGCGGCCGCGCTGCCCCGCCTCTTCCCATACCCCCTCCCCTTTTATAGCAGTGTACATCCCGACCGAACCGCGACTTCCCATTAGATCCCCTATTAATTAATTTCTCCCCGGACCAGCAGCAGCGATAATCATTTTTCCTGAAGAGACGGAAGCAGCTTCCCTTCCCCCTCCCCCAGCCGGGTGGGTCAATAATTTGCTATGATCCATTGTAGGGAGCCCCACCCCCACCACCCACCCTATCCGCACCATCACCATCTGTCTCTCCAGCGTCCGGCAAATTGCTTCCGCGGACACCCCTCCCCTCCCCTCCCCTCCTCCCCTACTGCGCCTGACCGCGATCCTACCTGTAACCATGAGAGAAGGGCGCCCTTCTCTCATGCTGTAGCCCCGCTACCCGACAGAGTGAAAGCGGTCTGTCCGCATCTTTACGAACGAAAACTGCAGAGAGAGAGAACGGACCGCCCGACAGACTGTGCGCGCAGGGTGCGCTCTAAGCGGATACACCCGCTTCCTAGAGGAGGACCTGGAGGAGCAACCGACCTGCACTGTACAACGTCTTGTAGGGCGCATGTCGGCAGGGCGGGCGGGCGGTGGCGTGCACCCCCGTGTGGTGTCGCGGGCGGGGCGTATACCGCGCCCCTGCATCCCCCCCCTCCTCCCCCTGCCTCGCACGCAAGCGGGAGCGTGTCGAGGAGGGGGCGGAGGCGGAGGGGGTGAGTGAGGCCCCCCCCCCCTTCCCCCGCGGTTGGCGCCACTTGCTTACATGATCAAGAAGCTCGGCTCTCCTCGTTTTAGCATCAGCAGACGAGTCGCTTGCGGGGGTGGAGGGGGGGTGGGGGGGAGCTATTCCAGGACGCCCCCCTCCCCACTCCCCCCGTGCAGCTTCCGCCTCGTCTTCAAGTGCCTTATTCCGTTTCCGCCGCCGCCCTGGCGTGTCTAGGCCACAGCCGCCCCAGCCCGACAGGTCTAAACGTCAAACACACAACTAGACTACTTTGTTTAGCGCTTCTGCGGCGCAGCCAAGAGTACGCGGCCCGCCGCAAGCTGCTCGCTCTCTCTCCCTCTCTCCCTCTCTCTCACTCTCTCTCTCTCTCTCTCTCTCTCTCTCTCTCTCTCTCTCTCTGTCGCTCTCTCTCGCTCTCTCTCCTCTCTGTCTCTCTCTCTCTCTCTCTCTCTCTCTCTCTCTCTCTCTCTCTCTCTCTCTCTCTCTCTCTCTCTCTCTCTCTCTCTCTTTCTCTCTCTCTCTCTCTCTCTCTCTCTCTCTCTCTCTCTCTCTCTCTCTCTCTCTCTCCCCACAAACGCTGCAGCAGTGAGACCGCGCCCGTGTTCCGCCCGGCTGGCTGGCTGCAGCGGTCGCTCGCAGTGCGGCTCCGTCGTATGAAATAGACTCGGGGAGCGACACATGAATATTGGATTGAAATACGGGCGTGGCGGGGCGGGGGCGGGAGCAGCGCGACAAGGAAGGCCGGACGCGGCGGGGCGGGGCGGGGCGGGGCGCACCTCAGAGCAAAGCCGGGAGAAACACGCGCTGCCGGCCGATTTAATAATGGAAATGGAGGGCGGCCGCTGCAAGAGAATTTATGCCGCGAACAAGGCCGCGAAGGGAAAGAGAAAAGGCGAAGAGTGACCCGGGCCCGGCCGGCCGGCCGGAACACCTACGCGGAAACCAGAGCAGCATCACAAAAACCAAGTCTCTCAAGTCTAAAGTACAAATTTCTCGGGTCTGAACATTCACATACCAACTAAATATAAAGAGAATTTGATTTAAAATACGCTCTCCGAGCGACCGGTCCCGGTTCCAGTGGCTGATTTTCGCCGCGTGTTGGATTCGCGTCGCGGGGGGCCGGGCGGGGGCGTGCATGAAATTGATATCGATTTGCCTAAAGTGCTTGTTTCGCGCGGAGTAGGCAAGAATGACGCGTCGTCATACAAGAGGCGACAACTCGGAAATTTCGTGTCCCGTGAAAACGATAAAATATATTGAATATCACTGCGGGCCCCGCCCCGCGCCCTGCATGCAAGGGCGCCGGCGGACAAACTCGCTCGAAATGTAATTTAAAAGCCATCTGTTTAACGGAGACTGCAAATAGACTTCTTGTGGTACATGTCAGACTTTACTTATCTTTTAAAAAAATGACCTTTTTTATTTTGTTTTGAGAGTTGCTGCCTGTTGAGCAGAGTAAGGAGCGAAAGCTGGGCTGGTCCCTGGCAAACTTTTGAACGGTGCGGCGAAACGCAAAGTTTTAAAAAACACGAAACAAAAACAGCAGAGGAAATGGTTTGCGAATGGGAGATGAAATCGTTCAACTCATCAAATTACCTCCTCAGTCACTCCGGCGCACGGGAACTTTGTTATTTGTTCCTCCGCACCATTTGTTTGAGAGAGAAAAAGTGAAAAGAAATCATTAGAACATCCAGAGTAATCCGCGGATACCACCGGCGTACTTTTCTCATGAGGCTTTCCCCGGGTCCACTTTGAATACACCGCACAGACCGCACCATTGAAGGGAACAGGCTTCCAATCTCCCCTTAGCTTTCCCTAGCTTTGTTTGTCTTCTTTTCACTTTCCCGAGCCGACCGGGCCGGGGCCTGGCAGCCCTAGCAGGCCTGCGGGGGAGGTGTGTGGCGTGGCGCGGCGCGGCGCACTCGTGAAACAAGCAAATCTGCGAGCAGTTTGTCAAGTCGGCTGTACCGCCGATCGACCGGGCCGCTCCCCGCCCCGCCCCACCCCGCCTCTCACGGAAACGTAGAGCTAAAACGGCAAACAACGTCAACAAGGAAAAAAAAGTAAAATAGAAACACCACAGCTTGACCAACGCCATTTTTTCTTAGTACGCGCAATAATTAAGCAGCCGGCATAATCTGTTGCGAGCGCTACTCGCAACAGAACGCTGTGCACAAGTTTCTCCACCGCCCTCCAATAATCGCGAACTTTCTGCGTAATCTCCGTAGTTCGCGCGAGGCGTGCAGCCCCCGCCCCGCCGCGCCCGGCCCCGCCCCGCCCCGCCCCACCCCGCCGCGCCCCGCCGCGCCCCGCCCCGTCTCCCCGCGCTACTCCCCCTGATACCCCGCTCACACAGCAGAATCTACACCACAACACTCGACGACTTGACAGCAGGACTTAGAAAGAAAAGTGCTGGCCAGGGAAGTGAAGTTCCGCCTCCACACTACACAGAAACGGGTCGCATGTCGCACGAAGAACACGTGCAGTATTATTCCCCCCAAAACTGTCAAAAAATGGTAGTCGTAATGGAATATAGAGTTGATAGAATTGAACCTTAGCAATAATTATAAAGCGCTCAGCTTGTAAGATATTAAGAGATCCAAGAGAACCTCATTTTTACTTCCGTGTGACAAGGTGTTGTTTGGACCCTCAAATCCCGGCCAGCCTAGCCTGGCCCAGCCCACCCACCACGCCCGTCCGACAGCTGCTCGGCTCATTGTCTGACACGTCTCCGTCTGGTCCCCGCCCCGCCCGCCCCGCCCCGCCCCGCCCCGCCCCGCCCCACCCCGCCCTGCACTGATTTCCTGAGGGACCCCTGTTGCTCGCGTGTGCGACGGCGTCACCAGGACCAGGGCCCTGAAGGCCACGGACAGAATCAAAGCGCCCTGCTGGCTGACCAGCAACGTGGCTAGAGAGAGAGAGAGAGAGAGAGAGAGAGAGAGAGAGAGAGAGAGAGAGAGAGAGAGAGAGAGAGAGAGAGAGAGAGAGAGAGAGAGAGAGAGAGAGAGAGAGCCAAGGGGCGGCACAGAGCGCGTCCATTTCCTTCAGATTCACTCAGCTAAACTCGCGCTGGAGCCGGGCGCCTGCGAGCCTCGGGGTAGGCCACCGCGCAGTACTCCCGTGCGCTGCGGGTACGAGGTGCTGCCTACCTACCAGGCGCCTAGCGTAGACTGGGCGGGGCGGGGCGGTGCCGAGTGAAAAGTCTCGATCCCCCTCCCCCTCCCCCTCCCCCCACCAGCCGCAGTCCACTTTGCTCCGGGAGTCCCTCGGGCGCAGATTCTCCGGCTCGCGCCGCGCTTGTAAACGCCTGTTGCCTGTTGCACGCCCCGAGGAGGAGGTAGCGCTCCGCCCCGCCCGCCCCACCCCGCCCCGCCCCGCCCGCCCCACCCCGCATACAACTAACCCCAACCCACCGCACCCCTACCCTCCGCTCTAGCTCGCCAACTCCCCTTCCATTTCCAACCCTTTTATACGCAGCACGAGATTACGTAAACGCAGAACAAAAAAAACTGGTTTCAATTGAGGATAATGTTAAACATTGCCAACACAGGCACAAACACACACACACACATGCACACTCTGTTTTAATAACAGGAGTGCTACCGGAGTGAGACTATGAATGAGCAGTTCTTGCACCAGCGGCAATTATCTTGATGCAAGAAAGGTAATGATTGTGTAGTATCAAATTCTATTTTCTATTCGAACCGACAAAAGATTCAAGCGGGACACGCACGGGGGTAATCCTCGCGGCCGCGGCGCGAGTATTGCGATGGCGCAACACACAAAACCAAAGAGCCCCTTTCTTTTGCATCCCTCGCGCGCCCCGCCCCGCCCCGCCCCGCCCCGCCCCGCCCGCATACGCGCAGCGGCGCCTTCTATGCTTACACAAATCCCAATAAATATTTCCAGATAAAAGGCGGCGCGCGGCGCGGCAGCCAACAGCAGCGCCGCCCTGCCCCGCCCCGCCGGGTCCCATCCCATATCCTCACAATGGTCGGCCTTCGTACGGCTTTTGGCTCTGCGGGGCGGGGCGGGGCGTGGCGGGGCGGGGCGGGGCGGGGCGGGGCGGGGCGGGGCAGGCAGGGCCTTCGCAATGACTGCGCGTATGGGCGCCAGCGTGTCGCTTCCTTTCATGGCGACTGCCGCCCGGCCGAGCTAGTCGAGTTACTTTCTCTCTTCCCTTCCCTCTCTCTCTCTCTCTCTCTCTCTCTCTCTCTCTCTCTCTCTCTCTCTCTCTCTCTCTCTCTTTTGCCATCACCTGCGCCGCCCGCCGAACCGACGAAACTGAATAATACACAGCAGGTTCTTTCGTCCCCTCCCGTCCCTCCTCCTACGGCTGGGCTTTGCACAGACGAGCTATATAGAGGGCGGAGGGAAGAAGGAACCCAACAGCAGCTATCGACTGCAACGGTTACCGAGAGAACGCGGTGCGCCCCGCCCCGCCCCGCCCCGCCCGGGAGCACCGACAAGGAGCACACTGCTTTCACCAATTTAGGAATTTCTTCGAGAAAATTCGTAAAATCTCAAAATATTTCTGAAGTAAGGGAAATTCGCGCGTGTAGCGCCGTTGTGTTTGTCGGTCGGCCTGCGGGGCGGGGCCTGACGCGATAGGAAGGCTGTGATAGTGGAAGGGGAGGGGAGGGAGAGGGGAAGGGAGAGTGAGAGGGGGAGGGGAGGGGAAGGAGAGGGAGGGAGAGGAGGGTGGAGCGGCGGGGAGGGCTTTAGCGACGCGTGCGCTGCGGGCCGGCCGTGTTGATGCGTTGTGATCCCTGTGAGAGACGGCCCTCCCGTGTGCGTGCGTGTGTGTGTGTGTGTGTGTACGCACAATGCGCTGATGCAGTGGAACGTCCAGTGGCCCCCGCCTCGCCTCGCTCCGCGCGGGGCGGACGCGCAGAGCAGACCTTACCCGGCCGGCTGGAACTGAATGTGGAGTCTATATAGCGGGGCGGGCGCCGCTGGAGCTACTTATGCACCGGGCTGCTGCACAAAGGAGAGTCTTCTTCTTATTAAAATGGATCACGACTTGAGGGCGGGGCGGGGCGGGGCGGGGCGGGGCGGGGCGGGGCGGGGCGGGGCGGGGCGGGGCGGGGCGGGCGGGGCGGGGTGAGCCGAGCAGGTCGAGCACGGCGCCCGCCGCGAGGCTTTTTCTCCGTTTGCTGAAACTTGGCAGGGGATCCGCGCCGCCAGCTCCTGCACGAGGAAGGGGATAAGGCGTTCGGGAGGGTTTGTGCGCGAGCACGGAGTGCGGCGCGGCGCGGCGCGGCGCGGGGGAGATAAAGATGGAGATGAGAGTGCGATTTATTCAAGGAACGTGAATGCCGTACCGAAACACGCCCCGAGGCATACTTACTGCTCCACTCCGGGACGGAATAATATAAGGGGACCGGTTAGTGTGGGTGGGACAAGTAGTAGCGCCGTGCGCTGCCGGGCCGGGCCGGGCCGGGGCCATGATCCCCCTGCCGCCCGCCCTGCCTGCACGTGTCTCCCCCCTCATTCGACAAGCAGACAGCTGTGCCTTCCGGGCGAGGCGCCTCCACTCTCCAGGCCCGCCCCGCCCCGCCCCGCCCCGCCCCGCCCCGGCCATCCCTTCTGATTGGGAGTGAGGTCGTGAGGGGGCGGGGGGTGCTTCGCTTCGTCTCTGGTGCTCTCTGTTTCGATATCTCAAGACGGCTGCGACCCCTTCCACGGCCCCGCCCCGCCCCCCCGCCCCGCCCCGCCCCGCCCGTGAGGTAACAGGTTGCTGCTTAATGCTGCCCCCGACCCGCTCTGCGACGCCGCGCCGCGCCTCCGGCTAGCTGCCGTTTGTTATATAACGTCGCAGACAAGTTGCAGAGTAAGGACAAATCGACATAGAAAACTCTTTGACTTTGCGCTGTTTTATAACGCTTCAAGTTTTTTTTCCCAAAGCCCTGAACAGGACTTGTTAAGCGCGTGCAAACAAAATATGTGCTCCATGCAAAGGTTTGAGCAAATAATAATAAAAATCTACTGGACATCCTACGTCGGCAAAGTTAGATCACGCTCCGCTCTGCGGGCAAAAAAAAAAATAGATTCATGATGACGCACCTCGCGCTGTGGCAATGGGGCGGGGCGGGGCGGGGCAAGGTGGGGCGGGGTGGGGCGGGGTGGGGCGGGCCGGGAGGGGGGGGGGGCACGCAGCGCTGTTTGTTTACTTTGGCGTGCGGACGGCGGGGCGGGGCGGGGCAGTGGGCACCAACTCTGCACATCGAGGACCATACCACCAAAGCCCTAACGAGAGCTTCTGCCCCGCCCAGCCCCGCCCCGCCGCTGCAGCGCGAGTCCCGTGCACCAATTTGTTTTATAAAAGGGGACGAGCAATAAGTTCGTCCGGCGCATCATAAAAATGGAGGGAGAGGGAGTCCGCGCCGCGCGTGGGGAGGGAGAACGGATTTCTCGTTATCATTCCGCAGTTTGACGGACACACGAGAAATATTCTCAGAATTATTCTCTCTTTTTTTTTCAATAGGGCAGAGAAACAATCACCCGCAGGCAGTGTGGGTCGACGCGTCGCGTCACGTGACAGGAGCTGAAGTTTGGTTCGGGCGGCCAGGGCGGCGCCGTGGATCTCGTTGCAGACGACAAGGACCACGCCCTTCTTGTTCTGCTGACTCGCCAGCTGGGCCCGCCCGGCCCGGCCCGGGGCAGGACAGGGCAGGGCGGGGCGGGGCGGGGCGGGGCGGGGCGGGGCGGGGCAGGGCAGGGCAGGGCAGGGCAGGGCAGGGCAGAGCTCCATGGGGTTGAATAGGTTCGCCAGAGCAGCAGTCCAACCAACAGGGCGAAAAGTAGAGGGTTGCGGTGCGGGCGGGGCGGGGCGGGGCGGGGCGGGGCGGGGCGGGGCGGGGCGGGCGAGGACGGAACGGACACAACGGACTGCGTCTAGCTCTCTCATTGTTGCAACTTTGTCGGCGAGGAAGGGGGCAGGGGGGAGGGGGAGCGTGTGGAAGGGGTGCTGCCTCGTCAGTCGCGCAAACATGCGACTATGGGCGCCCCTTGTGGCCGCAGTGTGCGCGGGCGCGGGCGCGCGCACAGGCTGTCGACGACGACGACCTCCACCGCGCTGACCTCGACCTGCTCCGCCCGCCGCCCAACCCGCCCAGGAGGCGGGGCGGGGCGGGGCGGGGGTGGAAACCCTTCCTTCCCCGCTGGTCAACATTCCAGCTCGCCCGCTCCGTGCCCCGCCCGCCCTCCTGCGCCGGGCGGCGAGCTGCCCCCCTCTCCCTCCCCCCCCCCCGCCCCCCTCCATCCGAACCTTCCCGATACACACCGACTGCGTATCTGCAGAAAAAAAGAAGGTTGAGTTCGCGGGATGTGGGCGGGGGCGGGGCTGGGGGTCAACACAATGGTGGGGGGGAGCGCAATGTGGCCCCCAGGGGGTTGGCCAACAAGTGAGCCGTGGCCACGGGGCCCACGACGCAAGGGGTGCAGCGGACGCAGCGGCTGGGCGGGGCGGGGGTGGGACGGGCGATGATTACACTGATGAGAACCGAGTGTAACTGGGACACGGCGGCAGGGGGAATCCGTAAAACGCTGAGCTGATTCCGCCTTGGCGTGGGAACTAAACGCGTTGTTTGGAGCGCGTCTCGTGATTACATCATCATCGATCATCAACGAGGATGAGGAGAGAGAAAAAGGAATGGTAGTCTAGCAATCAGCGATAACGAGGAGGGTGGAGTGAGAGAGAGAGAGAGAGAGAGAGAGAGAGAGAGGGGAGGGGAGGGCATAACGACGGACAGAGGAAAGGGAACGGAACATAGTCAATAAGCGCAGAGCGTCCTCAGCTGCGCCGTCCTACACAAAGACGCTCCACGAGGAAAAAAGGAGTGACACGATTTGAAAAGGTCAAACTTTGGGGGAGGGGTTGGGGAGGGGGGCGGCACCTGCCGTCGATCCACTGACAGAAGAACATTCAGTCATTCAGTTTCCAGACGTACTCACCTATCGCCAGTCTCACTCGGGCCCGGGCACTGCTGCGTCAGGCGCAGCGTATTCAGCCTGCAATCCAGAGAAAACACACACGGTTTATTTTGTCCAGCGTGTACCATGTTACTTTTTATTTTATAACACTGATCACCCGTTTACAAAAATAACGACAGATGAATTCCTTGTCAACAAAATCTGCTACATTCCCGATCGAGCACCACGCGGGTGACAGCCGTTCAGTCCGCCCCGCCGCATTCATTCCAGCGAACAAACCCGCGCCGCGTCACCAGGCGGCAGCCCGCACCAGCTCCACACTTGTGGCCATTATTTCTTTATTTATTTCATTTCCCCTAAATAATATTACCCCTGCGGTTTCCCTTTGCGCGTATTATGATTAAAACGTCGATTCCGGTTCCAGCGCCAAACGACAGCCCGCGAGAGAGAGAGAGAGAGAGAGAGAGAGAGAGAGAGAGAGAGAGAGAGAGAGAGAGAGAGAGAGAGAGAGAGAGAGAGAGAGAGCGGGGCGGAGCGGGGGTCGGCGGTGTAAACGAGCTGCCACGTGCAAAAACTCGGTGCTTTTCACCCTGCGTCGGGATTAGCGGCCGACCGACCGACAAAAATATATCCACCAGGGCATTGCCAGGGCAACCGCAGGACCGATCACTCCATTTCTCCTCAACAAGGGCCCGTATTTTAATTATTCTTTTTTTTTTGTTTTTTGTTTTGTTTTTTGTTTTGGATGGGGCAGGGAAAAGTTTTCACCTGTACCTCCAGTACGTTAAAGTAAGTAAAGGTGTTGTTACACATAGCCGCGCCGCGCCGGGTCCAACAACTACCGCCGCCAACTGCTCGCCGGCTTATTAAACCTGCCATTCAAAGTGTTTTCCATTACACAAGCGTGTTTATCAACGCTCCACACAGTCAATCATACGAAACATCGCCCCCCGCCATCAGATTGGTCAATCACGATAATATGCCGATCACCCGTCTGCACACACACACACACACACACAGCACACAACACTCCCATTTTATTTCCTACCCACCCCGTCCCCCCTGCCTTCCCCCGGCCTAGCTCGTTTGCACACAATCCCAACAGCCTTGTTTGGTCGAGCGGTTTAACCAGCTCCTTGGCTCGTCGGGGCTGGACACCCCCCCCCCTCCCCCTCTGCATTTTCGTCCACCGCCCTAAGGGGGCGCACGGCACGGGGCCGGCGGGGCGGTAACCCGACTCAGCAGCTTCTAATGGCCGGCGCTTCCCGCCCCGCCCCGCCCCGCCCCGCAGCCCCACGAACCTGTTGGCTGGAACTATTGGCTTGTTAAACCGGCCGAGCCGGCCGGGCATTTTATTACGGGGAGGGTCTAATTAAACAGATTGCCTGGCGCCCAGCGCCCGGGCCGGGCCGTGCCGCAGGCCGCCACAGCAAACGTTCACGTGCGGGGGGCGAGTTTATCAGCGCGAGTCGCGAGTACAACCAGCCGGGAGTACCGTACCGGCCGAAGTACACACGGAAAACACGGCGTCCAAGAGCGCTGAGAGAGAGGGAGAGAGAGAGAGAGGGAGAGAGAGAGAGAGAGAGAGAGAGAGAGAGAGAGAGAGAGAGAGAGAGAGAGAGAGAGAGAGAGAGAGGCAGGTCGACGGGGAGCCAAAAGCGAGCGGGAGCGACAGAGGTTGGCCCGTTCCGGCAGCACGTATTAAGTTACGACAGCGTCGGGGCCGGTGATAAAAACATTCGTTGTCCTGAAGCGGCGTGGCGGGGCGTGGCGGGGCGAGGCGCGGGCGGGATCGGTTATTTTTGACGGCTCCGCCCCGCGCCACGTGGGTTATTATTACCTTTGTGGCACTGCGGCGGGGACGCGAAAAATGTGCTGAAGTATGTCACGCCACGCCACGCCACGCCACGCCGGGGCACGCGCGATGGAGTCGTGTTCGCGCGTCAGACAAAAATGCCAATTATCTCGTTGTGGACTGGCGGAAAAGGGGGAAGGGGAGCCCCCGGGGGGGAGGGGGGAGGGAGGGGTACTGGCTGCGAAAAGATTAATCAAAAGATTTCGCAGAATATTTCGCAGAACACATTCAGTGCGGGGCGTTTTTACCCCCTTTAGTTTAACACGGGAGCGTGACCATATAGTGGTCATGGGACATTCAATGTGTTAAAACACCGGCAGAGGTTTTTCCTGGAATGCACGCGCGGCGCGGCGCGGCGGCGGGTGTCCCGGCGGACGCCTGCGGACTCGGGGGTAGGCAACCATTCCGACAGGTATGCGCCCGTGCGGCCCGCCCTGCCCAGCACAGGGGCTCCCCGCGCGGCGCGGCGCGGCGCAGGACTGGGCGCGGTGTGACGTGACAGAGTGGTCGTCCCGCTCGAGAAGGAGCACTCCCTCGGGACCATGTACCCGGGGGCCGGGGGGTGTGCTACGCACAGCCACTGTATTTTCCTGAGGGACGCGCCCCGGCTAACCAGCAGCGCTGTGCTTGCTCTCTGCTCGCAGGTCAGGTCCGGGGCGCCGGGCGCCGCCATGGGCAGGCGCGCGCGGGGCCGGCGCTGCCCCCGCCGCCCCCGCTGCCCCCGGGCCCGCGCCGCCCCCGCCGCCCCCGGCCCGCCGCGTCCCTGATGCGCCCCTGACGCGCCGCGGCGCCATGCTGCGCAGCTGGAGCAACGACTCGACGAGGCGGCCCGTCGACTGGAAGCGGCGCCTCAGCCTGCGGGGGCCCAAGAACAACTCTGACGACGTGAGTGTGAGTAGACAGGAAACAACGACCAATATTGCTCTATAAATGTCCTAAATTTATGTCCATTTTCCTGATTGCACTTTTTTTGCAATGTTTGCTTTGATTTTTCCAGAATTTTTCTAAATTTCTCTAAATTTTCCTGTTTTTAATGAGTTGACGGTAAAAACTGCGTCTTGATTTTCAAGACGCCACGGTTTTCTTATGGAGAAAATGCATTGCAGCGTCTTGGTTTTTCCAAAACGTCTTGAAAACCAAGACGCGGTTTTTACCGTGTTCTTCTGAGTTGTTTTTGCATCAGTAGCCCTGCTTGTGGATAAACACACAAAAAAAAATCGACGCAAAATTAATCTCTGCTTGGCGAGTTCCTCTTTTCAAAAGTCACCTTCTTTGATGACTCCCTCGTCAAGGCATGTAGTCAGAAACATGACTCATTAATTGCCCCGGAGGAGCGGCAGTCATTAGCCAGTTCCGTCCCTCCTAATTGTTTGACGCCCTCCCCGTCCCTCGCCGCCTGCGTCTGAGCCTCTCTCTTCTCCCCGCCATTGTGTGTTTCCGGGCAAAGAATTTCAATATAAACCTTCCTGACAGCAGCCCAGCCTCCAGCAGGGCAAAGTATTTTTATCTCCTTTCATCGGGACGCGACAGAAAAGGCGAAACATGTTTGGGTGATTGTCAGGATGGCGGTGCCGGCGGGGCGCGCGGCGGGCGGCGCTGCGCCAGCCTGCGTCACCACCTGCGGGGCCCCGCGCGGGGCGGCGCCGGGGGCTGCGGGGGCCTCGAGCTCCGCGAGTCGTCCGCCCTGCTGCGGCCCCACCCGGGGGACGCCGCGCCCGCGCCGGGGCCGGGGGCGTCGCCGGCCAGCTCGTCGCCCTCGCACAGCCCCAGCCCGGCCTCGCCGCAGCTGCCCCACCAGCCCAGGAAGTCCAACTGGGAGGTGATCGAGCACTTCAACACCTCGGCGGGCGCGGCCGGGGCGCCTCCCGCCGCGCCGGGGGCGGTGCGCGCGCGCGCGCTGGCCAGCAACCGCATGCTGGGGGTAAGCACACGGCCAGCCCGGCCCACGCAGGTCCGGTCTGAGGCACGCAGCTTCACCGAGCTTCACTAAGCAACAGGAACTTTTGGGATTCATCACAACTTCCAACGACAACGACCGGTTCGGTGTGAGACAATCACACACTGGGGTGTCTTGGGGGCGCTTAAGCGAATAAAGCAGTGAGTTCCGAGGAAACGAGAGAACACGAGAACGCACGCTAGTCCGTCCTACTCGTCACTCACCCCCCAGCGGCCGTGACATGCGCCCCGGGCGGGGCGGGGCCTCCACAGCACCCCCGCCCTACCCGGGCGTCACTCGCACGAAACACGGGGATCAGTGATCAGTGACGGGGCTGGGCGGGGCGGGGGCGGGGCTGGGCGGGGCGGGGCGGGGCGGGGGTAGGAAGGGATGGGGATTACACACACCGGGGCAGCGGCCCGTGCGAATCCACTTGCGGCGGCCGGGGGGGGGGGCGTGGTGCGAACGCCCCCTATACGACCCCCACGGCCCCCCCTACGCCCCCCTATCTACCCCCCTCCCGACCCCTCGTGCTTGCAGAACTCCATGGGCAGCCGCAACGCCAGCATCCGGGAGGAGGACGAGACCGACGACTCCTGGGGCGGCGAGGGCGCCGGCGCCGCCGGCAGGCTGGACGCCGAGGCGGGCGTCGGCGACCTGGACGGCGGCGACGCCACGGCCGCGGCGCGGTCCGACGGCCGGGTCGTGTGCGACGCCGAGGCCGTGTACCTGATGGGGGCCAAGGCCGGCAGAGGCCGCGCCAAGCCCAAGAGGCCGCTGGCCAGGCTGGGCTGGGCGCTGCAGCGCCGCTGCCACCGCCTCTGCCGCACACACCGCTTCAGGAACCTGCAGGTAAAGGGCCTCGGGGAGGGCTCTCTCCCTAGGGAGAGGGAGAGAGAGCGAGGAGTGAGAGGGCGCAGGTAACGATGAAGGGAAACTTCGAATGGGGATAGAAAAGGCATTGCGGCCTCGAGTGAGGGGCTGTGCGGAAGGGAGGGAGAGAGAGAGAGAGAGAGAGAGAGAGAGAGAGAGAGAGAGAGAGAGAGAGAGAGAGAGAGAGAGAGAGAGAGAGAGAGAGGGTGAGGGAGAGGGGCCGTTTCTTTTACACACTCTCCCTCTTTATCTCACTACGACACTCTTCTCTCTCTCTCTCCTGATGTGCTTCTCTAGTGGCATTGCTACTCAGCGAAATTGCTCTTTTGCGCCCGTAGAGTCGACTCCCTCCCTCACTCTCTCTAACTACCCCTACGGTGTCTATCCCTCATACGCGCGGGGGCACCGGGTGTATACACTGACGCTCGCGCCCGCCCGCCCGGCCCGACGCGTTGCAGGTGGAGATGCTGTACCAGCGCTACTTCCTGCGCACCAACCAGGCGCACATGACGCACCTGCTGGCGGTGCTGGTGGCGCTGTGCCTGCTGCTGGCGCTCTTCCACCTGGGCTCCGTGCACTACGCCGCGCAGCCCAGCTCCGTGCCCGTGCTGCTCACGCACGCCGCCTGCGTCGCCGTCTACGTCGGTCAGTCCAACTTTATTCTTTAAAAAAAAGCTTTCTATTTTTCTTTTAGGAGGGTCGTTTGAGGAGAGGGAGGCGTGGGGGGGGGGGTGAAGTTTACGATTCTGGGCCCGCCCGCCGCCCTTATTTGCGGTCGACACTGTTCGACAGATCAGCCAGGGCGGTTCTCCTTTATTACTCCCCCCCCCCCTCGGGCGTTCCCTCCAATCACTCCCCTCCCGCCCCGCCTTCACCTGTCGTGCCCTGCCTGCCTGACACCGTGGTCACAGCCGAGCACCACTCTCATCACCTCTCTCTCTCTTTCTCTCTCTAACCTCCCCGTTCCGCAGGAAGTAAACTTCATCCCCTCACCATACCAAGAGGGCGAATATTGCCTTTCCCTCGCCTCGCCTCGCGGAGAGAGAAAATAAAAATGTGAAAAAAGTAGGTAACGCCCTCCTGCATACTAGAAACTGATGCTCTCTCCCCACTTCCCTCTCCCGTCTGTCCAAGAGAAGAAGGTGATGTTATTCCATTCTGCAGGCCTCGTGCGGTGCGTATGTCCCCGCCCCCGCCCGGTGTCCCCCCAGCCGTTATGAGGGTCTGACTTCAAACGCCCCGCCCCGCCCCGCCCCGCCGCGCCCCGCACCGCCTGTCCCCGAGCTCGTCGGCTCTGCCGACCCTTCCTCCTTCAGGCCTGACCCTCCAAAAGGACTCTCTGGCCGCCCCTTCCTTGCGTGGACGGCCGGCCCCGCCCCGCCCCGCCCCCCGCCCCGCCCGGCCAGCCCGCTGCCGCAAACAGGACGCAAGCAAAACAGACCGCAGGCCAAATAAGCCACCGCCGTGCCGTGCCGTGCCGTGCCGTGCCGCGCCGTGCCGCCATCACACGGCGGTCACATTCGCATTCATTCCTATACTGTAACGTTTCTCTCCAACTTTTTTTTTTTTGTTTTTCACTGTGTTCGGTACACGGGCATGAAACAAAAGCAAAAAAAATATATATATATACAAAAAAAAGTGGCTTGCGCAGCGGCACAATATCGACGAGCCCTGCTGCGAAAGGACTGCGGGCGCAGCGCGGGGCGGGGCGGGGCGGGCAGGACACAGCGGCAGGGCCGCGGGCCCAAATACCGGAAGTCCTTTGCGGTGCGCTAGGCCCGGCCAGGCCCCAGGCCCGCGCGCGCCGAACGGGCAATTTCCTCCCGCGCGGCGCGTCCGGGCCGGGCCGGGCAGGCCCTATCGGCCGGGCCCTTGGGCTGCGGGGCGGGGCACAGGGCAGGGTCCTGGGTCGCGTACGGTCAGTGTACGACGGAAGCGAGGCGCTGCGACGGCCCGGGCCGGGCCCGGGGCGGGGGCGGGGCGTTTATGGGTCGCTCCGCTCGACAACGACGACTCCTCGGGGAGGGAGGCCTGCCCGCCCGGCGGCGTCATTCACAGAAAAATGTCCGACGCCGCGTTCTTATCGACTATCGCCGACCGTTCCCCGCATTATCGAGCACTTGGTAATACTTTCACATTCTATGTATACCCCTGCGAAAAAACCTAAAAGAAGAAATCCGAGGGGTCGACCACTAGAAATATTTGTGTACATGGAATATATTCCAGTTGGAATATCTGGAATATTTTTGGAATATGTAGAACAATATTTTTGGAATATCAGGAAAATGTGGGATAATATTTTTGGAATATCAGGGCTATGTTGGAATATTTGGAATATTCTTGGAATATTTGGAATATTTTTGGACTGGAATATGTTGGAATATCTGGAATATTTTTGGAATATTTTTCAATGTGTACATGGAATATCCAAGTTGTCGACCCCTCGAAGAAATCTAAAACGATTTAACAAGCAAAGATTACCGTGCCATTCGGGAGAGAGAGTTTATGCGGTGACAACGGCAATCGAGGCTGATGACCAGACCAGCGAACCAATAAAAATAGGCTTATTATCAACGAACGGCAACAGCCTTATTTCCAACAAACTTTTCCAATTAGCGTTCTCGGGAAGAGAGTGAGAGAGATGGGGAGTGACGGATTGAGAGTTGGTGGGTGAGAGAGCGCGGCGCGGTGGACGGGACGGGGAGGAGAAAGGGGGCCGGACCCCCGGGGGGGGGGGGGGGGGGGGGAACGGATGTCGGTAGCCGACGTGATCACAGTGCACTCTGCATTACTGTGCGCCCCCGAGAACAACGTGTGTGGATTTTCCCTGAAATGACGCTCCCTTGTAAAGACTACGAAAGAGTTCGGCCGCATGCAGTGGCTCACGCTCACGTACTGCCTGTACTGCCGCAGCGCTCATGGTGCTGCTGGCGCGGCCCGCCATGAACGAGCTCTACCTGCTGGGCGTGTCGTACGCCGTGTGCGGCACCTTCCTCGTGCTCGAGCTCGTCCTGCTGGTGGCCGACGAGCAGCGCCCCGAGGCCGAGCCGTCCGCCGCCATGGCGCCCACGCTCTTCTTCATCTACGTGACGTACGCGCTGCTGCCGCTGCGCCTGCAGGAGGCCGTGTGCGCCGGGGTGCTGCTCGCGCTCGCGCACCTCGTCGCCCTCACCGCCACCACCGACCAGCAGCACCAGGACGCCGACTTCGTCAGCAAGGTGAGTCGAGTCAGTCCAGCACGGCAAGGACAAAAATATACTAACGCCGAGGGGAGAGGATGACAATTCGAAAATTTTGTCAAAAAAAAAGAAATCGTCACTTGTAGACCAGATTTTAGAGTTGTTCCACTCCTCATCTCGCCTCGCCTCGCCCACAGAAAACCAAAGATAAAAGACATGAGGCCGCATAAGCAAGCAGGGAGTATGGACGAGATAAATCTTTGAAGAGACAACACGCCCGCCCCGCGCCTGACGAATATATATCGGAGCGAGTGTGAATTATGAACAGCAGGGGCCCATATTCGCATGGCATGACTAACGCTTACATCTCGGGGCGGGGCGGGGCGGGGCGGGGCGGGGCGGGGCGGGGGCGGGGCGGGGCGCTGCTCAAAGGCGAGCAGCCGCTGCTCCCGGCCCGGCATAGGCGCGCTCGTAAGTCAGCAGTGTAACTTTTTGGTCAGGCGGGGCGGGGCGGGGCGGGGCGGGCGGGGCAGCGGTTCCCGCCCCACCACCGCGTCAGAGAGATGGGCGGGGTGATATTCCACTGCTCCCTCCCATGCTTCCCCGCAAGTCTCTTTCATCCGCCCTACATCTTATCCCCCCCCCCCCACACACACACACACGCGCGCTACAAAAGTTGCGCTCTAATGAATTAAGCACGCTTCTCACGAGTAAATTACTCGAGGAGGTCGATTGTGTCGTTTCATTGAGGAACTGGGAGAGATTTCATGAGAGCTAGCCCTTTGGCAGGCAGGGAGACCTGCAGGTGCGAGTGGGAGGGGCGGGGTGCAGCCCTCCCGCCCGTCCTGCGCCTGCTGCCGCGCGATACGCGATCTTCGTCCGCCATGCACAGGGGCGTAGGAGCCTATGGGGCCGGGGGGGCACGTGCCCCCCCACCTTTTTGAGGTGGGGGGGCCGTGCCCCCCCACTTTTGGGGGGACGTAAGTAAGAAAATTTACCCGGAATAGTGATTGCTTTCGGTGAAGCTCAAGCGGTTCACTATCGGCACCCTGCGCCTGGCGGTTTGACTAGAATAAAAGAAAAATTCTTCATGTTTAGCAATAATTTTTTTCTTCTACGGCCCCTTTGAGGTAGGCAACACACACGACGTGCCCCCCCACTTTTCAAAACCTTCCTACGCCCCTGGCCATGCAGGCCGGAACAGAACAGAGCGGAGCGGAGCGGATAGTCCATGCGTCAACTAGTTTCCATCGGAGGGCGCTATCTCGGCCTGTCAGCGCACAGCAGTGCTGACAATCTGACCACCACACACACACACACGCACACAGGGGCATTGTCAGGGGGGACACCACAACTGTGCACCGAAAGTACTGCGGGACAAAACCGGGGACAGCGCTATAATGCTCCATCCTCCCCAAACACTATTTATTTTCTTTCCATCCCCGGGCGGTGGTGGGCGGCTAGGCTCGCGTCCAGGGCGAGTGTTGAGTGTTTCCCCCTCGGCTCTACGCTGCGGCGAGTCGTCGGACTAATGTGGGTGTCTGTGCGAACGCGTCGGGCGGGGGCGGGAGGGAGGGAGGGAGGCCGAGCAAGTAGTCGTCCTGGGAAGGGATTGGTCTTACCAGCGGAGGCAGGCCCTCGGCTGGGCCCGGCCCGGCCGGCCGGCCCGGAGGTCGGGGGTCGGGGGTCGGGGAAGGGCGGCGGGGGCGGCGGGGGCGGCGGGGGCTCACAGCCAGCCACAAGCGGATGGGCTCCGTCTCCTAGCTCGGGTTTGTGGGGAGCGGCGGGCCGCCCCCGCCGGGGCCCTACAGCAGCAGGCCAAAGCCGGCGGATTATTTAGTGAGTGTAGCAAAGAGCCCCGCCTAGAGGCCCGGCCGGTACGGCCCGGCACCGCGCGGCCTCGCCCACCCGGCCTCATCTGCAGCGCAGTCCAGGACACGTGCTAATGCGACAAGATTGGATTCCGAAACCCCCGAGGAGCAAGCAGGCTTCTCGCGGGGAGTGAGCGCCCTGGGAGCGCCCTGGGAGCGCCCTGGGAGCGCTGGAGCGGCTCGCCGGTGATCAGCCCGCCAGACCAGGCCAGGCAGGCGGAGAAGTCCCTCGGCGCGCCGTACAACTCCAAGGAATAGTTCCACACTCACTCACGCCGCGCAGCGCTACGCGGGCGGGGAGGGACACACTATGTTGCACTGACGGGACCGGGCTGGAGGAAGGGGGGGGGGGGGCGTACAGGATTCTGCGTAGGAACGTCTCCACAGGGACGCACCCGCCCGCCACCGGTGGAGCTAGGGCTTTGCGCAGGGCCGGGGCGCCCTCCCTCCCTCCCCCCCTCTCTTCATTTTGTACTCGTCCCCGGGAGGCTGGCGTTGCGCTCACAAGCGTGCGGTCTGCTCAACGCCGCTCTGGGGTTTTCTTTGTGCATTCTTGGGGACGCGCACCGTGCGGTGCGGTGGTGAAGTAAAAAAAAAAGTACAGGCGGGAAGAAGACGGGGAAAAAACATCACCAGACGCCCGCACCACCATGACGACGACAGAAAGCGACAGGCTGCCGCCGCAGAGGCAAAAAAAAAAAACCAACGGCAACTTACAACTAGACAAAAGGCAAACAAAAGGTGCAGCCCGCTCTGCTCGCACTCGCCCCGCCCCGCACCCGCGCAGCGCGCGTCCGTCGCGAGCCGAATATTTAACTCAAAAGCGGGAAAGTTGCGCGCGAAAAGTTCTCGTCATAATCCTCCGGGTGGGGCGGGGCGGGGCGGGTTCGGGCGAGGACCTTGCAGCGCGCCGTGACAGGCCCACTCAGCGATTCGAACTCGCGGGTGGGGCGGCGCGGCGGGGCGCGGCGGGTCGCGGCGGGGCGCTCTGGAACCGACTTTCGATCCTGCTAAGCAAGTAGGCGGGGGCGGCGGCCGGTGTGTTCGCGGCGCCGTGTGCTGAAAACTCGTCGTGAGCGCAGAGTACTGTACTGTACGTACGCGGCTCGGCTCGTCTTCACACGTCTCCCACACACCTGACCTGACGTCTCCGCCGCGAGGTGTATAACCCTCCCATCCTCTCCCTTTTCTCCTTACTTCTCTTTTTCTTTCTTCTCGTCTTTGGCATTCTCCCCTCACACTTCCGCACCGGTGCGCCCAGGCCTCCTCACGCACACCATGCACTAAAAAAACAATGCCCCGATTTCCTTTTTTGAAGAAACGGGGAAAACTTTGCTGAGGAATAACTCAGGTTTCGAGAAAATCTCCTAAAAGAAAACAGGGAATATGTGACATTCCTTAAAAACAGACAGTTTCTTCGAGTTCCCTTGTTCTACAAAATAATAGGACATTTGTGTTTAACGTGCACGACTACTCGCTCCGTCTGAATTCCGTCAGCCCGCGTCTCGGGTTCAACAACCGCAGGCAGGCACTGGGCCGCCCTGACCCGGGCGGAGCGGGGCGGGGCGGGGCGTGGCGGGGCGGGGCGAGGCGGGGCGAGGCGGGGTTCGCCGCCCACGCGCAACCCCCCACAGCGCAGTGCAGGCCCGCCCCGCCCGCCCCGCCTCACCCCGCCCCGCCCCACCCCGCCCACGGCCCGCATCCGCATCCGCCCGTCTCCCGAGCGCCTCAGCGGCACCATTCAGCACGACGCGCAGCCATTCGCTGCCGCCAACGAGTGAAAGAAGTCGCACAATGGTAGAGCAAGGAGAAGTAAATGTGTTTGAAAAAGGGCAAAATGATCGGCACAGAAATGACTTATACCGGTGGGGGGACATCGGGTGTTTCAGAGAAGACGCAGCGGGTGCGAGTGAGTTGGCCTACCCAAGGGGCTATGGCGCCTTACGGGCAGAGAGGGTAGGCAAACCCGCACGCTCCTTCGTCTTCTCTGAAACACCCGGTATATATAGAAGAGTCGGTGCGACCGGCAAATAGGAGAGCGATCGGGAGGAATGCGCCAGCAGAACGCTTCCTCTCGTCTCTTCCGATTATCAGTCTCTCCTCTCTCTCTCTCTCTCTCCTTCTCTCTCTGGCTGATGAGAGAGCCCGGTTCCTTTCATGTTACGAGGGACAATTAGACGCAAGCAGCTATTGAGTGCACGGCGCGCGGCGTGGCGGCGAGAGGCGTAGCAGGGCGGGGCGCGGCGTGGCAGGGGCGTGGCGGGGTGGGGCGTGGCGGGGTGGGGCGTGGCGGGGTGGGGCGTGGCGGGGTGGGGCGTGGCGGGGTAGGGCGTGGCGGGGTGGGGCGTGGCGGGGTGGGGCGTGGCGGGGTGGGGCGTGGCGGGGTGGGGCGTGGCGCGGCGGGGGCGCGGCGCCCCCCCGTGGGGAGTGAGGAGGGGTCGGCAAAACCAATACAAGACGGACGCACGACCGGCCGATTTGCCAAAGAAATTAGGACGCCCATTCGAGAGGCCCGCGGGGAGAAATAATTAAACGGGTGTCAACATTGCGGATTCCAGGAGCGGCAGCGCCTCTCTCTCTCTCTCTCTCTCTCTCTCTCTCTCTCTCTCTCTCTCTCTCTCGCTCTCTCTCTCTCTCTCTCTCTAGTCGCACGTCTCATTTCTTCCTCCCCACGCCTGCCATATAGAGAGGCTCTTGGATGGACGGACTCCTCCGCTGAAAGGCGCGCGTTGAATAATTCGCAACTTATGTGATTTTTATTGTTGCCGGCTCCGCTCCGCTCCTGGCCGCTGCCCGCTGAAATGTTGATATGAGGCGTGGCGGGGCGGGGCGGGGCGGGGCGGGGCGACCTCTCCGGAGATAAGTGGCGGGAGGGCGGGCGAACGCCTTTTTATTTAACGTTTCCGGCAGCACGCCTCGGAGCCCCGGAGCCCCGGAGCCCCGGAGCCGGCGGGGCTAATGTTGGCTATTCTGTCAGACGCGACACGACACGACGCCCGGCCCGCCGCGGGCAGAGCTGCTGCTGCTGCTGAGGAGGCATACAACGGACGGACGAAAATTCTGCAGAATTGGCGCGCCATTTCCAGCCTGATTCGGTTAGGTGCAGGCAGGCAGGCAGCTCTGTACACTGTAGGTTGATTCCGCACAGTGGTTTCGTCGCTCTGTCCTTGTCGCACTCATGTGGAGCGGCCATAAGGAGCGAGAGAGAGAGGACACTACTAAACGCTGTTCTGAATCACCCTGCTGTATGAATTAGACGTGACGGCGCGAGGTGTGCTTCACGTCACGCGGCGCGACACAAAACAGTCGAGCGGCGCGGAGAACATCCTGTCGTCCCAGATAAAGGAATGTACCGAGAGAACGCCGCAGCGGGGAAAAACCGAGAGAAAAAAAAATATCTAAGAAGATCTAAAGATGTCGCAGCAAAATAATCCTCGTGTTTGATAAATGATCCCGGCGCTGCTGGCAGTATATAAAGGCAGCGCGCCCCGCTAGACATCTCCAGAGCGGCTCTGGGTAGTGGTAGCGGGACTGCGGACGGCACTTTCAGCTTCAGCAGCTGGGAGGGTTACAGGTGCGCGCGCCGTTCTACGCCGCCGAGCAGCAGGCAAGTCGACGCGCTGCGCTTAGTTGGCTCCACCTCTAGTTTTCAGTAATCCGAATCCTCCTGGAGCGGCGGGCCGGGCCGGGCGTTATAATTAGAGTGCAAGCTCACTAGAGGCCCCGACGGCCGGGTAGGGCAGGGCAGGGCAGGGGCAGGCACCCCGCCCCGGGCAGGAGGCGCGCAGCGCGCCAAGGCCACAATAACAGCTGGCAGGCGGGGCGGGGCGGGGCGATTAGAGCAGGGGCTGAGCGCAGCCCAGCGCCGCTCTGTAAGCGACTTCAGCCTCCTCTCCTCGGAGACAGCGACGAGCAGCCCTGCTCGCTCGGCGCGTCAGTTTAGTTCTTTCTGACAACTATTCTGATATGTCCTCGCGGAAAGAACGCAACGTTAAAAAAAATAAACCAGGATCTGCTACGTAAAAGTCACACTGTAAAAAATACCGTCAATTTAAACCGTACAAACCGTCATTGTACTTGAAATTAACAGTGAAACGCTGTACATTCAGCTCATTGTACCCTACAATGTACAATAAATTTTAACAGTTTTCTATTGTGTTTAGAAATAACAGTTCCACACTGTTGTAAAATTGTGGTATTTTTTAACAGTGCAGAAACGCGATGGAGAGCGCAGAGCAGAGGCGAGGGTAGGCTGAAGGGGTGAGGCGCTACGGCAAATGAGAGGAAAGTAGAGACCAGCAGCAGCGCGTGCTGGGCCGGCGCGGTGCGGTCCCGGGGGTGGACTGCGGGGCGGGGCGGGGCGGGGCGGGGCGGGGCGGGGCGCGCCCGTAGAGCCGCGCCTGAATGGTGTACGCGCGCTCTTCCGCACGTCGCGGCGCGGACCGCGGCCCGACCCAAATCCGCCCTATTTACATTAATCCGTAACGCGTAGCCGCCCCCGCCGCCCCCGCCGCCAAAAAAGCGGACCCGAGCGCCACCCTTCTTACACTCACGAAATAATTATACACGCGAAACCAAAATTCTGCAATTGGTTGCACATTACATGTAACTCTGTGTTATGAAATTTCATTACATTTCTGTGTAATGCAATTTCAAAATAAAAAAGTGATAAGAATTACATTAACTTTTACTGAAATTTCAGTCCGTTTTTTTTAACAGTGCACTTGCCAACTGCTCAGCGGCGAGACACACCGCCTTCACTCGTTGTACTTTTCTGGTCTTGGCTGGCTGACCCTCAGCTGATTGCCGATACTGTTTCACACGCGGGCATGTCGGGGCGCCTGCACCTCCTGAACGGAGAGGGGGTGTCCGCGCAACGGCACTGGCCATTCAGCTGACACTGACAGCGGGCGAATTAAATGTACTCTCTCTCTCTCTCTCTCTCTCTCTCTCTCCCGTCTGGTATGCCCGCTGCTGAGATTAATTAGAGCCCTGGTGTGCGGCTTGGTGTGCGGTGGGCTCGACGCCGGGCAGCGCCCGGCCCGCCGCTCCGCCACACCCCGCCACCGCCCCACCCCACCCCGCCCAGGTGTGCCGATTTCGTAGAAAGTTATTCGAGTCTGTAGAGCAATAAAATAAAAATTAAACATTAATTGCATAGTACACAGCCAGAAAACTAAGAACGTGCCTCGTGCCCGGCTTGTACTCGGTCTCTCTTGCTCAAGGAGTGTGACGTCACATTCGTTAGGTGACGGTGACACGTGTGTCCCGACGAACGTGACACGACACGACTCACATTCAAACGAATGTGACTTCGCATTTGCAGTGCGCCCGCCACCCCCACGCCGCCGGGCCGCCGGGCCTCGTCAAGTCCCACGAGCAGCACACGGCACCGACCAGTGTGACTGCGTGTGCGTGTGTGAGTGCGAGAGAGAGAGAGAGAGAGAGAGAGAGAGAGAGAGAGAGAGAGAGAGAGAGAGAGAGAGAGAGAGATGGGGGGAGGGGGAGGGGAGAGAGCGAGGAGCCAACCTGCCTCCTCGCCGCAGAAAGCCGGCCAGGCAGTGAATCCAAATGAATGCCCTCGGGAGGTGGACGGCGCGCGCAGAGTGAGAGCCACCCCCCCGCACTCCCGCCCCTTGTCGTCACAGCGGCCCAGCGCCGCCGTCACACGCGCGCGCGCGCACGCACACACGCACTTCCGCTGTACGGAGTGGACCTGATCCCATCCCCCCGGACTACCACATACTACATCCACAACGCCGCACGACCCGCAAAGTTAGCCGCGGCGAAAGTTGTTTTCGCGCCGCGCGGGCCGAGTGATCAAACGAAAGGGACCCGCCCGTCCAGCCAGCGCGAGTGCGGGCGGGGCCTGATTGGGGCGCGGCGGGGTGCGGCGGCGGGGCGGGGTGCGGCGCGGCGGGGTGCGGCGGCGCGGCGGGGTGCGGCGGCGGGGCGGGGTGCGGCGCGGCGGGGTGCGGCGGGCGCGAGATAGAAAGTCGCCTGCGCCCGCCGGCGCCTCTCCGCCGCTGCCCCACTCGCCGTGGAAATATGTGGACCAAAGCTTAATTCGGCAGAGAGGGGCGAAAGAAAGCACGAGCAGCAGTCTCACTCACGGCCAGGTTTTTTTTTTTTTGCTATGTCGCACTGTGTTTTGACCGTGCTAGCCAGCTACACCACTGCTGCCCCAACCCGCCCCGCCTCACCCCGCCCACCGGGCTAATGGAAGGGGATAATCTGATATTGCTGCAGTAATGCTGTGGGGGACCAGGCCGAGCCGGGGCGGGCCGGAGGCTCACCGGGCGGGGCGGGGCGGGGCGCTGGAGTGAGGGCCGGGGAGGGAGGAAGGGATCCACATGCAGCCGGACAGCGGGCAGACGGGCCGGACAGGGAGACTCCTTGATTAGACAGACAGACGGCAGCAGAGGACATGCCCCAGCAATTACGTGAGAGCTAAGCGGGAGAACGCCCCGGAACGCCCGAGAACGCCCCTGCCCCAGAGTACTTTTACCTTTTCAATGTCGACTGCAGAGCTGATTTGATATCGGTCAAGGTAACTCGGCGAAGGCCTACTCGACGCGGAGTAGCGAGGAACGTCAGTCACGGAGACTGTCCTGGGCTAGGGGATCGCCCACAGGCTTACCGCGGACGCAAAGCGATCATTAAATACCCGTCCGTGGGCAAAGGCGAGTGACGGGGCGAGGGGAGGTGTGACGGGGTGTGACGGGGTGTGACGGGGCGCACAACGGCTAGTTGGGCCATGCTCGCTCATCCAACTGAATAATGCAGCCAGGCTCTGTCGACACCTGTCATTAGGCTAGGGTGGGGCGGGGTGGGGTGGGGCGCGGCGGGGATGGTCTGCGGTAGGGCCTAGAACGCCCTGAGAAACATTCGCGCCTATCACGTCGCGCGGGATCTCTTCTATCGAGTCACTTGCATCCCTGCCGGCACACTCAGCAGCGCAGATAGCTCCCCGGCGGCAATATCCCTCTAGCTCCCTCTTCTCTCTCTCTCTCTCTCTCTCTCTCTCTCTCTCTCTCTCTCTCCGCTGACAGGAGCCGGTCCCGCGGGGTTTCGTTTGCGCTGCGTGGCCCGGCCCGCACCCCCTGCCCGACCTTGAGAGTATAACGGTTTGAGGTCTCTCAGGGCCGGCCCGACCCGGGGGCCAGCGCGGACGGGTTGCTCGCCAGCCCCCTGCGCCCGCGCCGCGCGACAACTCCTTGGGGAAGAGGGGGAGGGGGGAGGGGGAGGGTTGGCTGCCGCACTCAGTCATGAAAAAAAAAAACCGCGTGGTAGGGCGGCGCGCGACCCTGCTATGACCCCACTGGATACCGGCGAATATTTCTCATTAGAGCCACAATGTCTGGCCAGAGCACAGCTGAGCACGGCCCAGTCGGGATAAAGAAAGGCCTGGGGCGCCCCGCCCCGCCCCGCCCCGCCGCGGCGCCCCCTCCTGTAGGCTAGCGGTGGCCCCCCGGGGACCGGGTCGGTGAATAGCCGGCCGTGTCGGGGCGGGGCGGGGCGGGGCGGGGCGGGGCGGGGCGGGACCGGCCATCCCTCGAGGTCGCCTTTTGTCGCAGCAGGCTCTGGAAATAATAGAGTTTTAGCCGGTCGCTTTGCAGTGTCGGGGTCCTGGGGCAGACGGCGCCCTCCCCCGCCCCGCCCCTCGGCCGGGCCGCGGCGGCTTTCCCTTTGGCCTTCGACAGCCTGACGCGAAGGGGAGGGCGCTCCCCGCCCCGCCCGGGCCTCAGGCAGGCCAGCGGAGCGGGCGCTGAGCTCCAGGGGTGTCCACCCAGGATATTCCACGGGTTCCGTTTTCTCCTTCGAGTTTCTTTCCCCTGACGCACGACGCGATGCAAAAAGATGTTTCTTTCGACCACGACGGCGCTGGCTAGACGCCCGCTGAGACTGGAGACTGCCCCGCGACCAAACACAGTTATTTTTAGACTTTTCCCAGTAGTTTGGGAAGCGCCGCGCGGTACGCAATACAACTCGATTCAACTCACAGCGGGCGTGTCGCACGGGGGCGCAGGGGGCGCGGGGGGGCGCGGGGCGGGGGCGCAGGGGGCACGGGGCGGGGGCCAGGGGGCAGCCTAGGCCGGGCCGGGCCGGGCCTGTCCGATGCCCCGGGGGCACAGCAGTACAGCGCCGTGCTGTATTGGGGACGCAACAAATCGGCGACGTTTCCGGCGGCGGTTCAGTGCGAAACAAGCGGGGGCCTCCGCCCCGCCCCGCCCCGCCCCGCCCCGCCCCGCCCCGCCGGCCCGGGACGGGACTTCCCTCAAAGCGAAGTTTAGCGTGCAATCGCCTCGAGGAGAAGCAGAGCGCCACACAGCCACGCGCGCTGCTGCCGCTGCTGCTGCGGCTCACGTTGTCTCAACAGGACTTGGGGGGAACTTGCGAATTAACAAACCGCATTATTTAGCCGAAAATCTCATAAATTTGCAAGATGGGTTAAGGCGAGTAAACCAAAACTAAATTCGTCCTCATCGTTCCTTTTCCGAGGTGTAACGTCCCTCCACACAGCTCCCGCGCCGGCGTGTCTGGACGCTCATCCCAAACCTGTCCGCTGCTCCCCTTAATGCCGGTCGGAATGTTACCCCCCCCCCTCCCCCCGCCCCTGACTGATTGCGTTCATCGGATTTGTCAGCGAGACTCGCAAGGGGTGTTGGAGGGGAGGGCAAGGGGGAGGGGAGGGGAGGGGGAGAGGGAGGGGGGAGGCGGAGGCGGGAGCTCACCGACGTCGACGATGAATCCATCATACCCTGCCCCCCCCCCTCCTCCCCTTCCGTCCTGGATTCGCGTCCCTACTGACTGATCTACGCGGAATAATAGCGACAGCAGCGCCGGTTCTGGTAGCAATAGAAGAGACTGAGGAGGAGGGGCGCAACGGGCACGCACGCCATTCTCTCCCCTAACGAGAGCCGCGTGGGAGGGAGGGAGCGAGCGAGCGCGCGCGAGAGAGAGAGAGAGAGAGAGAGAGAGAGAGAGAGAGAGAGAGAGAGAGAGAGAGGGAGAGAGACGGCGACACTGGAGGAGCCGTTGCATTATTATCGTCCGCCGATAAGGCACCTTCTCTCTCTCTCTCTCTCTCGCGGCTGCGTTGTGCGTCTCCTGCTGCTAGTGTCCCAAGGGCGGCGGGGGTAGGGGATGGCCGACAAGGGCATCCTGGGGGGCAGGGGGAGGGGAGATTTCGATCAGCTGCCTATTAAAAAGGACACGCTACGCAAACAAAGCGCGAAAATGGGAATTCGTGTTTCTTTCTTTCTTTCTTTCTTTCTTTCTTCCTTTCTCCCCCGTTTCTTTTCGCGTCTTATTGTCCCGTCTTTAGGTCCTACCCACTCTCGTCGATTTCCTCGCCGCCCGGCAGCTGCTCGCAGTACAGTGCCTCTCGAGAGAGCAGAGGCGGTGTCAAAACTTTGCCGGCGGAAGTTCGGACTGTTGTTTTATCGCCGGGACCACAACTAGCCGCACCGCGCGCCGCAGTGTGGACTGCGGGCGTGGGCGGGGCGGAGCGGGGCGGGGCGGGGCGGGGCGGGGCGGGCTCGTCCCGTCACAAATGTCTGTTGATAGCACACCGCCCCGTCCGCTCGGGAAAAATAACCGAGCTGCCGCCGCAGCAAGCAGTCACCAGTCAACCCAAGAGTCAACCCCCCAAGTTCCACTCCCTGCTCTCGGCCGGGCCGGGCCCCACGGCACTTGCTGCTTTCTCATTTCCCGCGCTCCTCCCGCCCCGCCCCGCCCCGCCCCGCCCCGCCCGCATATTGGGGGTCGGTACACAATATAGTGGTGGTAGTGCGCTGCGCCCGGCCCGGGCGGCCCGTTTGGTTTGGAGGTGGTTCGGTTCCGGCCGCCGCTCGTGCGCGCAGAATCGTCAAGTGCCTTTTTGTGTACCCAGTGGGGCAAACCTAGCCCCTGCCCCGCCCCTGCCCCGCCCCTGCCCCGCCCCTGCCCCGCCCCCGCCCCGCCCCATCCGCCTTTCCTTACCGCCCCCCGGCCCCCTTGCTCCTCGCCACAAGGTGCCCTTAACCCTCTACCCCCAACCCCAGCTTGTTGCTTTGCCGGTGACCGCTCTGCGGAAGAAGCAGAGCTTGCCGTGTGCGTGTGTGTGCGCGCGCGCTGTGGGCAGACCCCCGCCCCGGGGGTGGCGGCGGTGGCCGGGCCAGCCTCACAAAGCTATATTGGAGCCGCCACTGCCGGCCCCGCCCCGCGCACCGCTTGGACCAGCGGGTAGCCGCAGCAGTGATCCTGCCGCCCCCGGCCCGGCCAGGTCTACCGCCAGGCAAGAAGACCTGCTCCGCCAAGACCAAAATGGGAAAAATAACAGGACAAGGCGTAAAGGAAAGATATTAAGAAGGATATTCAACCTATATGTTTTTTTTTGAAAGCTTTTGCTGCAAGAACCGACTGTTGCCACTTAACTTTGAGAGTGCACGCGGGCCGGGCGGGCACGTTAGCGTTACCGGTCCTCCATGATGACCCAGTCCAGACCGCAGGGAGGAGCTCGTCCCCCGTCTCCTGCCCGCCACACCCCGCCCCGCCCCGCGCAGGGGCTGGGGTTGACGGTCCGGTCGTGGCTCGTGGCCCAGCCCGGCGCGGCCCCGGCCCCGGCATAAGCCAGACCCGGTAAAGCTGGCGGTGTTGGGTCGGCACGGCGGGGAGGGGCGGGGCGGGGGCGGGGCTGGGGCTGGGGCGGGGCGGGGGCGGGGCGGGGGCGGGGCGGGGGCGGGGCGGGGCGGGGCGGGGACAGGGCACCTCTCTGGGTTTTACGAATAGATAGCACACCAGTACGGTACCTCGGAGCTCTCTCCGATAATTCAGAAGCGCCCTGGCGAAGGCGCTTCTTGCCCTCGTTTCACTTATTGCCTTTCCTCCCCAGCATGCTCTGTTGTACTTCCGCCGTCAGGGAGACCGGAAGCCGCTAATGAAAGAGCTCTCAATCAGAGAGCGGGTGCGGCCAGGGCGGGGGCTGTCCGCCGTGGCGGGGCGGGGTGGGGCGGGGTGGGGCGGGTTGGGGTTGGCGCGAGGACGGAACGCGTAAATGCAGCAGTGTACTGCTTTGAGGTCGGGGTGGGATTAAGGGGAGAGGCAGAGCAGGGGTGGACGAGACAGGCAGGATGTCAGGTGGGGAGAAATAAGAGACAGGCGAGACAGGGGTGGAGGGTGGGGGGGACTTCTTTCAAAGGTAGACCTCGCCGAGGATGACAGGAGGGGAGAGGAGGGAGGTAGAGTGCCCTGGAGAAAGGCAGCCAAGAAGTAGTTTGTGGCTGGTCCCCCAAAAAGCGCGGCCAGCTGGGCAGGGGCCCGGGGCCCAGAGCAGCCACCTTGGTCTGGCGGCGGCGTTGCTCTCTGGTTCCAAAGGCGAGTGCCCCCCCCCCCTCCCCCCGAACCGCCTCGCCGGGGGAATTAGTGCCCGCTGCTGTCACGCGCAAGGGTCATGAGAGGAGGTTGGTGAAGACGACGCCATGGAGAGGCGCTGATTTCTTGTTTCAACGAAAAGCCCATCTCGCGTTTTTCTATTTGTGTTTTCAAAAACAACTGGTACCCCGGGAAGCCCACGGGGTATAGAAGTGCCCATTTCTTAAGAAGTTGCCCCCGTGTGCCCGGCAGGTCCTGTGCAACGTGGTGCTCCTCGTGTCCGTCAACATGGCGGGCGTGTTCACGCACCACCCAAGCGAGATGGCCAAGCGGCAGGCCTTCCTGGAGACCCGGCAGTGCATCGAGGCGCGGCTCACCACCCAGCGGGAGAACCAGCAACAGGTACGGCGCGGCCCGGCGGAACCCGGCGGAGCCCACGCCGACGACAAAAATTGATATCGGGGCAAACCGAGGGGGCAACCACTCGAGAAATCCTGTGTACAAACCTGCGGAAATCTCGCTGAAATCCTCAGAAATCCCGCTGAAATCCTCAGAAATCTCGGTGAAATCCTCGGAAATCTCGATGAAATCCTTAGAAATTTAACTGAGAAATCTCATGAAATCTCATTGAAATCTTGTGAAATCTTGTGAAATCTCATGAAATATCAAGAAATCTCAGAGAAATCTTGTGAAATCTCATGAAATCTCAGAGAAATCTCATGAAATCTCAGAGAAATCTCTCAAAATCTGAGAGAAATCTTGTGCAATCAGTAGAAATCCCGTGTACACTAGGATGGGGAGTGGTTGCCCCCTCGGGGCAAACATTTTTCCGAAGAAAATTTATCACAGAACTAAAATTATTCAGGGCAGGATAAAGGGTCAAAGCCATGTTTTGTTCAAAAAAGAAAAAGTTTTGGTTGATCTTGACCGGTCATTTTGGGACGAGAAAGGAACAAGGAGAACCCATCAGCAGACGGTCCTCACCACCAATTAGAGGGAGAGTGGACGCGAGCAGGACGGGCAGGGAGGGGCGGAGGGAGGGAGGGAGGGAGGGAGGGAGGGAGGGAGGGAGGGCGAGGGACGGTGTGGGACACACGCGGGGCAGCAAATCTTCCGCGAGTACAATGGCCCCGCGGGGCGGGTCCCACAGGAGCGCCTGCTGCTGTCCGTGCTGCCCAGGCACGTGGCGATGGAGATGAAGGCGGACATCGCCGGCAAGCCCCAGGACACCATGTTCCACAAGATCTACATCCAGCGGCACGAGAACGTCAGGTAAATCGAAAAGGAGGGAGCCCGCGCCGGCGTGCCCGGGACTTAGAACTCGCGAAAGAATAGACCCTGCGATACCCCGCGCGCTAGGGCGACTCTCCATGCTCTCCTTATGAGGAGTCTCTCGCGCGTGGGGTATCGCAGGGTCCGTTCTACTCTTGCGACTGATTAGAACAGAGTAGAGTATGACATGGCAACCTCGGCTCAACTATTTCCGTTCCAGCATCCTATTCGCGGACATCTGCGGCTTCACGTCGCTGTCAGCCCAGTGCACAGCCGAGGAGCTGGTTCGACTGCTCAACGAACTGTTCGCCAGGTAGCAATGGGTTACGGGGCGAGGAGGGGCGGGGCGGGGCGGGGCGGGCGGGGCACGCAACGCACATAAGTCTATTTTTTTCATTCAGATGCCAGTTCACAGGCCTGACGATTTTTTTTCTCTCCAAAAATTGCAGCTGTTGCTGAAAGAAATAACTGTCTTGTCGGCCGCAGGTTCGACCGGCTGGCGCAGGAGCACCACTGCCTGCGCATCAAGCTCCTGGGCGACTGCTACTACTGCGTGTCGGGCCTGCCCGAGCCGCGGCCGGACCACGCGCAGTGCGCCGTGGAGATGGGGCTGGACATGATCGACGCCATAGCGTAAGATGCAACAACAACGTCACAAATATACCAACTTGATTTTTCCATTTTGTTTTGTATAAGCGTAATGGGGTGCCACGAGTTTAAATTACGGCGCGTTGGAAATTTTACAGTGATTTTTTAAAACCGTTATGTCGTTTTCGCTACGAGAGCAGGCCTAGGGGCGGCGGGGCGGGGCGGGGCGGGGCGGGGCGGGGCGGGGTGGGGCGGGGCGCGCGAGGGCCCGGCCCGACTCGTCGCCTCTAAAATAGACCCCCACACCACGGGCTGCGTGATTGCGCAGTGCCGTGTGGCCGTGCCGTGCTTCCCCGGCAGATCCGCGTATCTCCCCGCCCTCTACGGACGAGTTACGTGCATGCTTCCTCTACGTCTTGCGAAACTTGCCGCCGCCCCCCGCTGCTCGATTCTCAGCTACTCGCTCAGCGCACGGGTCCCCCCCTCTCCCTCTCATGTCTACCGAGGACAAAACTAAAACCGGAGATTCAACAGGGCTAGGCACTTACTACGCTTTGTAACAAAGTTCAGCATAAAAAAAGAACTTTACGACGAAATTGCGAAAATCAGCACCGAGGGGGTATTCACTACAAGAAAACATGTACAGAGTTCTCCGTATTACACGGTATTACGCGGTATAACACCGGTATTACATGGAAAAATCTAGCATTTTAGAGCTTTTTGTGCTACTTTTCGGTATTACATTACGCGTAATACCCTGTAATACCCAGGTCATGCGTACAGGGTATCACAGAAGTGAATACCCCCTTGATCAGCACAGACGTGCTAAAATTACAGGGTGAAATAAATTGGGCATGTAACGCGAGCTTGTCGAAAACGAGGACCAAACGACAAATTTAGGTAGAGCAACCGTGGCATGCATTTCGAGAGTGTAGTCCGTGCGCGGGGTTGCAGGCTGGTGCGGGACGTGATGGGCGTCAACGTCAACATGCGGGTGGGCATCCACACGGGCCGCGTGCACTGCGGCGTGCTCGGCCTGCGCAAGTGGCAGTTCGACGTCTGGTCCAACGACGTCACCCTGGCCAACCACATGGAGAGCGGCGGCATCCCCGGGTACGACACGCCGCCCCGCGCCGTCCAAGTCTTTAAATCACCATCAATTTTCATGACGAAACTTTACAAACGTGACACAGGCGCGTGCACATCACGCGAGACACGTTCGTGTTCCTGGACGGCGACTACGCCGTGGAGCCGGGCAACGGCGCGGAGCGCAACTCGTACCTGCGGGACCACAACATCGAGACGCTGCTCATCGTGCCGGAGAAGTCCAAGCGCTCGCAGGTATTGTCGAGGGGTCGACAACTTGGATATTCCATGTACACTGTTATTCGATTCATGTGACGTCACATTCTTTTCACTGTAAAAACTGTCACATTCGTTTTGATGTAAGTGTCACATTCCTTTGAATGTGACTGCCGAATTTACGGCGCTTTACCCTGACGATTCGCATTACAATAAATGTGACATCATATTATAACGAATGTGACAGCTTTTACAGTTAAACGAATGTGACGTCACAGGAATTGAATAACAGTGTACACATTGAAAAATATTCCAAAAATATTCCAGATATTCCAACATATTCCAGTCCAAAAATATTCCAAATATTCCAAAAAAATTCCAAATGTTCCAAAAACATTCCAAATATTCCAAAAAATATTCCAAATATTCCAAAAAATATTCCAAATATTTCAACATAGCCCTGATATTCCAAAAATATTATCCCACATTTTCCTGATATTCCAAAAATATTGTTCTACATATTCCAAAAATATTCCAGATATTCCAACTGGAATATATTCCATGTACACAAATATTTCTAGTGGTCGACCCCTCGGGTATTGTTTCGTTAGTAACGCTGTGGCACCGCGCCACGAGAGTGTAAGGGTGCGAGGCGCCGGGGCCAGGACAGGCCGGCCGGGCCGGGCCGGGCCGGGGGACGTCATGGCGGAGTGAGGGATGCTCCGGCCAGCCCACTCCATTCGCGAAACAAAATGACAAACGCGACGCTAAAACAATGTTTTCATCTCTCTTTTTCTCTCTCTCTCCCCAGACGCAACGCTCGATCCGCAGGCCCGGGGGCCACCTGGGCTTCTCCAACGGCAACGTGGCCAAGGAGCTGCGCGTCATGGGCCACGGCAGCCAGCACGGCAAGCACTCCAAGTAATGCGTCCGCGCCTTCCTCTCACAAGCATGAGCTTGTTGCCATGAACAATATAGGGCGATGCATGGAAATATCAAAGTATAACAAGCGAGTGCGCAGGAGTCACGTGACAGGTCGCGCTCCGCTTGCTTTACAGGCTGGGCTTCGGCGACAGCCTGGACGAGAAGGACCCGCAGGAGGAGGTCAACGACTACCTCATGAGGGCCATCGACGCGCGGAGCATCGACCGCCTGCGCGCCGAGTGCCGCAACTTCCTGCTCACGTTCAAGAACGCCGACATCGAGAGGAAGGTGCGGCCAAAATCAGCATCGTCTTTCAAACTATATCATTAGTGGACACTTCACATACCTTCGGTTTCCTTTTCAGTATTCCAAAGAGAGAGACAGAATGCTGTCGACGTATTTCGTGTGCTCTGTGATAATCATGGGCACCATCTGTTGCCTACTGTTGATTCTCAGAGTCAAGTAAGCAAAATGTGGCAGTAGTTTTAAAGGTGCATCGTAGATGCGCCGGTTACAATTATAAAAAGAAAAATTATTTACATTATTATTGTTTCAAATTTTCCAGGTCTTATGTGCCATTATTAATATCAGCGATTTGTTGGACCATTGTTATCGGGATCACTTTTGTAGTTTTATCAATACGGAGTAAGGTACGGGATCGCCTTAATTGAAAAATAATTACGAAGTTTTAAGAATTATCGTATTCTGTTTACATCGTCACCAACTGCTGCCTTCGCATTACAGAACAAGTTTTTTAAAGCACCAGCATCCCTGATCCACGGTGACCGCAAGGTAGCGCAATTTTTCGCCTGCATCGTGATAGTTTGCAGTTACATCTCCGCCCTCTCGCCAGTGGTAAGCAGCTACTGCTGATCGACAGACACAACAGTTTCCAAACGACAGTACGATACCACTCCTGCCCTGACTCTAGCTGTCCGCGATGGACATCATCGTGGGCCTCATCCCCTGCTGGAACGCCTCCGAGACGCCCTTCAACGCCTCGGTCAGCTACAGCAGCAACAGCTCGTCCCTCAACAGGACGGACTGCCTCGCGCAGGCCGCCTACGTCCAGGACCTTTTCCCGACCGACGTAAATACACAAGTAGCTTTCAAATGCTATCTTCTTCACCTCAACGCAGACAATAAATCTTTTTTTTTTCTTTCTTGTATTTTCCCAGTACTTGGCGCTCATGGTACTTCTAGTGCTATCGCTTTGCGCCGTGTACCAGGTGCTACCCGCGCTGCTCAAGATGGTCCTCATGGGCGTGCTACTCGCCGGGTACTTCTTCATCGTCCTCGTGGTGGAGCGCGACCTCTCAATGCCAGAGTGAGTACCGAGGGCATGATCGCAGTTAGGGGGGGGGACGGGAGTAAACTAGATTTTTGAAAGGGTATTTTGATCGGCCTTGCACCGTCCACAAACGCTCACGCACGCACTTCGGCAGGAGCTCGGCCTGGTGGGTGTCGCTGCTGGCGCCGAGGCACCTGGTGCTGGTCGTGCTCGTCGGCATGGTCGTGGTGCTCGTCATCCACTCCCTGCACACCGAGGCCACCTACAGGCTGGACTTCCTCTGGAAACTCCAGGCCACAGGTGAGGACGCCCTTATTGAGTGTGCCGTAAAAATAAAAATACTGGAGGAGGATAACGATGCGCCCTCCGTCCTTTAGAGGAGAAGGAGGACATGGAGCACCTCGAGGCCTACAACAGGAAGCTGCTCGCCAACATCCTCCCCGTCCACGTGGCCGAGCACTTTTTAAACAGCGACAAGAATTCCGATGTGGGTACAAAATAAATAGCAAAAACACCTCGCCAAGGCCGAGATCATCTGCTAATTGTGTCGCGAATTCCTCAGGAGCTCTACCACGAGCAGTGCGATCTCGTGTGCATCATGTTCGCATCCGTTGCCAACTTCTCCGAGTTCTACGTGGAGCTGGAGGCCAACAACGAGGGCGTCGAGTGCCTGCGGCTCCTCAACGAGATCATCGCTGACTTCGACAACCTCCTGGCCGAGGAGAAGTTCCACTACATCGAGAAAATCAAGACCACCGGCGCGACGTACATGGCCGCATCGGGTATGCAGCGAGGTGCCCAGGGCACCGGCGGTGTACACAAAAATTGCAAGGCAATTTTTTAAAAAAGATTTACAGAAATTCTTTTTTCCTCGAAATTTCTAGCTTATTAAGCACTTCGTACAGAAGCTAAATTTTAAGAAAAGCTAATTTTACTAGATTTACATGTATATAAAATTAATAAATATATTTCACAAATTTTATAACTGTAAAATTGCTAGCAAGAACGGGTCTGATTTTTTTAGTGCATGTGAATTGAGCCACCCTCTGCGCAGGCCTCACACCCAGCACCTGCGACACCCAGGGCCTGAAGCACGTCACGGCCATGGCGGACTTCGCGCTGCGCATCCGCGAGCAGCTGGAGTACGTCAACGAGCACTCCTTCAACAACTTCCGCATTAGAATCGGTGAGCGCCTAGGATCCGCGGGCGTAGCGGTGTCGCGCGTCCATAATGTGGTCACGCGCGGGGGCCCAGTGTAACAGGCGGGCACTTGCGCAGGTATCAACATCGGCCCCGTGGTGGCGGGGGTCATCGGCAGCCGCAAGCCCCAGTACGACATTTGGGGGAACGCCGTCAACGTGGCTTCGCGCATGGACTCGACGGGCGTCCTCGACAAGATCCAGGTCAGCGCCGTGGCCAGGCTAGGCCGGCCCGTTGCGGGCCAGCCTCCTGGATTAACTCGGATTAACTTTACTTTTTGATCCGGCGCCGCAGGTGACGCAAGAGCTCCACGACATCCTCAAGGCCAAAGGCTACCCGCTCACCTGTCGCGGTAACATCCACGTCAAGGGCAAGGGCGACATGACGACGTACTTCTTGGAGGGGCCGGGCTGCGACGACGAGGTCAAGCCGGAGCCCCACGCCCAGACCAACGGGGGCGTCGAGCGCCCCTGAACGGCGCCCGGCCCGGGCCGCCCCGCCCCCTGCCCCGGGCCACGAAGGCTGTGACTTCAGCGCCAAAGTGGGCCGAGATTTTCTACGAGGCGCCCATACACTACACACAAACTGATCTGTGATGGTTCAAAACTGGCCATATATTTCGTCGAGTCAATTGTGAGCTCTGGTCAAATCTAACTCCCCTTCCCGCGAAACTATAAAGTTAAAAAAAAGCAAAAAAAGGTAAAGCGGGGGGTACGCCAAACGGTTGTAGTAAAACTAATAAAGCCCTATCTTTACATTTCACCCTACGCACTTTCAGCACAAAATGGAGCATAACACTCCATCGGTTAGGTTTTAGCTGCGGCGTCTAGCGTCCGCGGATAAGAAAGTCTAAAAGTATAACAAAACGTCTCTTGTACCTGCTTCGGTGCTCGCCTACTCAAAGGGCACCCATTCTTTGTGATTTGTAGGCCTAAATATATTGATGTGACTCTAAGCAGAAAAGCGTAGTCAATTTTTCCGCTGGATTAACATCATTGTAGCACTCCTCACTTCGTTTTATGTCTCTAACAACTGCGTTGCGTTGTTCGATGTGCGCGCTTAACTGTGCCGTTTTAGTCAAAGCCGAACTAGACCATCTCTGTGGTGTATTCTGTCGACGTGGGAAACTCGGGCTGGTCGGAGCAGCCGGGAATGTATAACTTGTCATGAAATTTTTACGTCTAAATGTTAGCATCCCAGTCAAGAAAATGTATTTATTTATAAAGAGATTTCAAAAATAGCATGTTATTTCTGCGACAAAAAAAAAGGGAAATGAAAAATGAAAAAAGGACTACGATTTTGTTATTTTGACAATATTGCCCCCAGCTCCTGATAAACGGCAGGCAAATGAAGAAACGCGCCTGTGCAGGGTCGATACTCCGTGCCTACCTCAGCCATCACGGCGGGGTAAAAGCGCGGCCCCGCACGTAAGGTGTAGCGCCACAGCACAGCCCTTTAAGCGAGGGCGCGGGGTAGCGACAGTCCGGCCCGGGGGTAAAGATACTTTCCTACCCCCGGCCGGGCCCCCGACGCTCGCAGAGCGCCCCGGGCTGCCGCTAGGGGGCGCAGTCCTGCAGCGAGCGCCCCGCGCCCTGCGGGGCGGGGGCCGGGGGGGGGGGGGGGACACCACTAATGCTGATGTGCGCTGCGCTACGCTCCGCCACGGCGCGGCGAGGCGTGAATGTTGTCCCTATCACTTTCTGTTTGTGCGAAACACGACACCGCGTCACCACCGATATGCATTCTGAAAGCAGACGCACCATGTCGCGGCCCTGCCCCGCCCCGCCCCGCCCAGTTGTGCTATACGCATGGACCAGCGCACTGCGGTCACATGGAAACGGCCACTAATCGAAGAGGCCAACACACTTTTCCCCTGATAAATGATAAGAAGGAAAATTCGCGTCTCTCCGTGTTCCTTTCTGCTTACCCCGCGCCCCTGTCCCTTTCCTCTCCTGCTGGCCCAGTTTCCCGTCTGTGTCAGTCGGAGCCCGCCCCGCCCCGCCCCGCCCGGCTCCCTCACGGCCAATAAAGACCAGGCCAGCGAGTACCGCCCCGCCCCGCCCCGCCTTTCCCTTACATCGTAACGCTTTATTCTGCTGCCGTGGCTTGGCGGGCTTGGCAGCGCCGGACACGACCTCGAGGGGCGGCGCCGGGGGAGGGGAGGGGAGGGGGGAGTGGCGGGGGACACCGCGGAGATGGCACAAGACAAAGCGAGGGTCCTAGACAAATTGCTTTTGATACGGTGTGGTGTAAAAGGTACCCTCCCAAAACATTTGCAGGGGATCCTGCCCCGCCGCCCGCCCTACACAGAACCAACAAAAGGGCGCGCGCGGCGAGCAGCTACTCGTTCGATTAGTCGATATTCAGCCGTGCCACTTATTCGTGCGGCAATAACAGATTTGTTTATTGGGGTCGACACTTGTGACGTATTGGCGGGGGGCGAGGGGAGCCCTGGACAAACAAATAACGGAGCTTGGGGGTGGGGGGAGGATGGAGATGACGGGCGTGGGAGGGGTTGAGGAGCGGGAGGGGGGGGGGGAGGACGAGAAAGAGGATGAGGGAGGAGAGGAGGAGGAAGATGAGGAGGAGGAGATGAGCGAGGCCAGCGAGCCGCTGCCCGCCCCGCGTCCGCCGCGCCAGCAGAAGGGAGCGAGGTCGATAATGTCTGTGGCGTTGCGTGCTAAGAATAGCCTCATTAACATGGTCCGCCCTGGGCCGGGCCGGGCCGGCCACCACCACCGCCGCCCCCGATGTTGTTCCGAGAGGAAGCTTGCGTGCTGCGCGGCGCGGCGCGGGAGCAGGGCCGGGCGGAGCGGAGCGGCGGGGAGGGCTGTGGTCCCGCAGCGCCCGTACGCGCGTCTCAGCTCCGGCCGGGCCCCCGCCCCGCCGGCTGTCAGCCCCCTCGTACGCGTACGCCTGACGACGACCATCGCGTAGGACAGGGCAGCCGCGCCCGCCCTGCGCCCACCCCGCGCCGTGTGCACTTGTTGAGCACGCTCGCGCCTCGCGTCCAAGCGCTGCGGTGCGTGGGGCGGGGGGGGGGGGGGACCTGTCTGAGGCTCTGGTGCCGGCCTACACGCGGCGGCCTACACGGTGGCCTACACGGCGGCCTTCCCGGCGGCCTACACAGGGGCCTTCACGCCGGCCTTCACGCCGGCCTCCTCGCCGGCCTACACGCCGGCGGCGGCCGCGCACCGCAAGACTCCTCGACTGCGTTAGCTCGTGTTTGAATGCTTCTTTTCCCTCGGGCTTACTGCTTTTCTGGCCGACCTTCCCTCGCGCAACGACACCGGGCCGCGCCGGCAGGGCAGAGCACTGCACGGTGGCGTCGCGGTGCGCTGGCCTGCGGGGCGGGGTCGGGGGTCGGACACTTGAGGGGCGTCGCTCCTCGCGCGGGGCGGGGCGGGGCGGGGCGGGGCGGCGCGGGGCGGGGCGGGGCGGGGCGCGGCGGGAGCAGGGTACGGGCCGTACGGGTTCGTTGACGTACAGGGGCTACCCTGTCTGTCCACATGCTCGCGCTAACTCTCACCAAAGCACCACGACACACCCGTCCCGCGTCGCGTTCAGTCTTAAAATGCGCCGTTTCATTTATTTAGTCATGAAAAGTTGACTAATCTAAAGCTTCCCGGCCCAGCTTCCTTGGCTCCGTTAGATTTCAGTTTAAATTTAGCTCAGCCTCTGAGCATTTAAATTTGAAGTTACATCTCAGATTAAATTTTGCTCAGCTTATGAGCATTTGAAATAAGATTTCAATTAAAATTTAGCTCAGCCAAAAATGTAAAATCTGTCCGTTGACAGAACATGCTAGTATTGTACCCTTATAAGAGTCGCATAAGGTCAGAATTTGTTTGCCATGCGAGTCACAGCCTTTTTAAATTTTTCTTTCACAGAAAAATATTTATGGAACATTACCTCACTTAAAATACATGTTCATAGATATTACAGTTTAAAAAACTGGCAAGTTTACTTTTAAAATATGACATAGCAAACTATTGGTTACTAAACGAATAAAGTATAGTAAGTTAGCACCGTGCTGATATTGAAAAATTACTTTTAACAGCAACGTTGATGGCAAGACTTCATGAAATCGATCAAATGACAAAGACATCACTGCACAAGCAACACTTTAAAACTGATGCTGGGCACTCACCTTTTGAAGATCAATGTCTGATGGAGTAGGACACGTTCATGCTGATGCAAGGCTGAACATTTCACTGAGGCATATTGTTCCACTTCTCATTTTAAATGTTCACACTTCAGTTTTTTACACATCACTATTTCACGTTTTCCTTTTTAGACACCACTGCACTCAATAACAAGGCAGAAATGTTTTGTGAGATTGGGGTTAGCCATGACATACATGATCTACTTCCAAAAAATAAAATCTTAATATAACCATATAAAGTTGCAGTACGGTACAACTTGAATCATATTTTTAACACAAGGCTTCGATTTCACCACGCACACGTATAATTTTGTCCATTTTTAACACAAAATCTTACGGATTTCGCTGTAATTGTTTGCTTTTTGAAAAATTACGTAACGTATTAACTAACTGACTTCTTCCAAATCTACCAACACCAAGAACTATAAGAAGGAATCCAATGCGGATTATAATGGCGGGGACTTTCTAAATTGTTTCCGATTTTCCAGAATCAAAGTTCATTTTTTTCATTTAGGATAATACATCTTAAACGCTTCCCAAAATAGATATTAAATTTAAATATTTTTTTAAGCTAGCATTGATATTATGTTGGCACAACTTTCCACAAGTCACTGTTGTTATGTTTTGTCTTGTGTTTCTGCTGTCACGTACTTTATTTTGTAAAAAGTCGATTTAGCCAGTGTAAATTGAAAGTTTCGTGATTCTTGCGTGAAATTTCGTGTAATTTAGGGAAACTCAGCTATTCTTGTGGACAATCGTGTTAAATCATCCTCGACTATGCACACCAGCGACACCAGCCTCACTTTGAAGCAAGAAGGAAGGTTACCAGCCTCACTTTGAAGCAAGAAGGAAGGTTATGACTCCTCATTCCCGACCTGGAAATGTGAGTACTCGTGTTCTATAATACTAGTTACTTATTAGTTAGTTATTACTCTTTATGACAGCGTGTCAACTACATTAGCAAAAGCCAAAGTCAGTGAAAATTTTCATTTTTTTCGTGTTTTGTTTTGTGAATTTTGCGGTCAGTGCCAAAGAACTTCATGAATTCTGAATTATGGGAGAGATAGTAATAACTTGGTGTTTGAAAACACTATCATGACATTAGTTTTAAAGGAGTGTGTTTCCGTACTGCTTTGTAGTTGTACGTACCCTGTGCTTATAAAAAAATAACACAAATAATTTACCATCAGAATTTTCCAACGGTATATAATTATAACATTTTCCGCAATCTTTAACTTAAATTTTTTGTTTTGCTGTAATCTGTAGATGCGAAGGACAATGCAAAAGATAAGTCTTCGACTGGTATTAATTCTAGTGGCTGACATACAACAAGAAAGCATGTCAACATTTTCTAACCACATAAGTTTTATTTATATTGTGGCTCTTTGACTTTCAATATTTATTTCAAGCAGGGGTTTAGCAAAAGATATTCTACCTATTTTTCTGCTGGGCTGGCACAGTCTAATTTCCAATGCTGTGTGTCCTTTTTTAAAAGTTTTTGCTTGCACGGGCACTGGCACTGCTGAAAGCTGGTTCCACCGTAAACTGTTTCAAAGGGAGAGTTTTCCCCCTGCGTTGAGCAAACCTGGCCTGGCTGGCAGGCCTGACCAGGAAGCGGCAGCAGAGCAGGTGTGGTGGACAGATGCGGGCCGGGCCGGGCATGTGGGGCCGGGCGTAGCGCCGCCTTGCACACCGCTCAAAAAAATATGGAATGTTGTAATTCGAGCAATAGAAATGAAACTGGGGACCAGGGTGATTTCTTTCAAACGTCTCGTGCCGCTACACTTATCCTGAGACAAACTTTTCCTAGGAAATTGCTAATTTCCTTGCCGAGTGAAGACTCTGGGGACGACTCTGTGGGAAGGGGATGAGGGGGGGGGGGAGGGGGCTGACGAGGACCTTTTTTTTCCTCCTGGCTCCTTTACCGTGGAGCCAGCCAAGCCCGCCTGCCCCAGCCCACCCCAGCTCAGCCTGACTGGTCGGGCCGGCCCGGCGCGATGTGATGTGACCCCGTCCACGGTCGTCCACGCTTCAAGCCCGCCCGCCCCGCCCGGCCCCGCCCCGCCCCGCCCCGCCCCGCCCCGCCCGGCCCCGCCCCTGCTCCCTGCCGCCCTGCCGTTGCCGTGCTCGCTGGAGCGAGCTTGTCGTTTCCCTTCCGAGTTCGGATTTCATTTCCGTATTCGTTTCGTTCAGAGAGATAGATGATGCCGAGGTAATCCTTGACCCCCTGAAGAGGATGTGCCCCAGCCGGCCGCCCCTCTCACCCCCCTCCCCCCTCTCCTACCGGACCTGCCTGACCCCTCAGTGTCTTTCACCCTGCCATCTGCTTTTAGCCGCGCACGTTTTTTCCCTCACTGCGTCGAGGGTCACCGTTTGTAGGCACGCATTTAGACTTTCTTTCGCTCTTTTTTGGGGGGAGGGGGGGGGGGGGGCAGGGAGGACGCGCCGTGTGTGGGGGAACGCACGACGTCCAGGTCGCGTGTCGTCTTGCTGTCACGGCGAGCTGTCCCGGTCGGCCCTGGTCCCGCCCGGGCAGGGGAGGGCCACTTTCAAAAATCAGTGTACAGCCTAAAAATTATATTTAAAAAAAAATCAATCGGCTTGAAATAATTGTACATTGTCCACAACTTTCATGAGTGCCCCCCCCCCCCTCTATTGGCCCTGACGGTACCCCCCCCCCCCCTCCTTGGTGCCCCTCGCGGGGCGGGACACGCCGCCCTGTCATCGCTGCTGGTGCTGCAGCTGCAGTGCACTCTGATAACGCCCTATATTTATACACTGATAAAAATAGGGAGCGTGCTGGCGAGCAGCTTCGCGTGATCGCGCGGAGGAAGCGGGCGCCGGGGCAGAAGCGAGGGGTAGGAAGTGGCGGGGGGGGGGGGAGGTGGAGAGGGTGCCATCCGGGCTCCTCCATCAGATAAGGCGCCAACCAGCCCAGCAGGCTGCCAGCCCAGCCGGCCACACTGTCAGCAAAATAATGAGGCCTGGTGATGCGCTCACCACTCCCACTGGCAGGGAAGGGAAGGTGATGCATATCTCTGCGTTTGTTTTCATAAATTTATTTGCTGACCGGAAAAGCAGTACATTTGGACTTTTTCAAGGCTGCACTTGAGCTTGTCATCCAAAGAACAGGGTACTAATCAGTGGAAGTATTGGGTTGGGGTAAAGTTGATGTGATGTGTAGTACGGTTGGGGCTGCTCGTTTGCACACGACATGCCCCGAACTACTATACTCTAGGCCCACCGGGGCCCCCTCCCCTCCCCCTGCCGGTAGGCGGGCGGACTGCACTGCTAGTTTATCGCTCAGCTGGCCTGATTTCCGCGCCCGGACCGACCCGGCCCACTGCCCCCTGCTCACTCCGGAGTAATTGAGAGGTCAGTGGGAGGGCCTAGCTCTGTGATTGAGAGAGAGAGAGAGAGAGAGCAGGGGGGGGGGGGGAGAGCGCGTTTGCCGGCCAGTCAGTCCGTCACTTACCGGCCACGTGCCCACCCACTGACGCTAGCCTCGCGCACGGACACCTTCAGAGCCGTCTCTGTGCCCTTCACTTCCCGCATGCCGGCTTCCTTCCCTTTCTGCCTAGTCCTACGCAATCGACCCCACGTCAGTTCCTTGTCATATAATCGTCACTCTGAGAGAGAGCCGCGCGGTCGGCCCGGCCCGGCCCGGCCCCGCCGCTCTGCTACGCCGCGGAGCTCGAGGCTGGGGGCGGGCCGGGCCGGGACGGACCCTCTTTCATCTCCCTCCTGCAGACACCAAAGGTGAAGGGAGCCCCCCGCCCCGCCAGGGCTCGGCTCGGCTCGGCTCGCCTCGGCTCCTTGTCCGAGTCCCCCACCACCCTCACATCTTTCCCCGCCTTATTGCTTTTCTTTTTCTGCTCTTTTGGCGCGAGCCGGCGGCGGCGGTGGCACGGCGCGGCGCCTCGCCGCAGCAACTCGCTTTAGGGACTTTAGTAAGCGCATCAACAGGGGAGGAGCTCTTAGCCGCACCTCTCCGCCCCGCTCTGCTCCTCCTGTCAAGTGCGTCCTCGGGGCCGCCGTCGCGTCGCGTCGCGTTGCGTCCGAAAGGGAAGGCAGCAGAGTGGTTTCCGTTTTTCCACTCGGCGCGTCGCGAGTCTACGGTCCTGGCCGCCCTGGCCTGATCCGCGGGTCGTGTCGGGCGGGCGGGTGCGCTGCTTGCTGACGCGGGAGAGGGAGAGGGCCCGCCGCCGCACCCCGCCGCACCCCCCCCCGCACCCCGCCGCACCCCGCCGCACCCCGCCGCACCCCGCCGCACCCCGCCGCACCCCGCCGCACCCCGCCCGCATCCCTCCCCGCCAGGGCGTAGCTGACAGTCGAATTTGTTTCGGGCGGGCCGGCGGAGCAGTCACGCCAAGGCTACCTCTCCCGCCGCGCCGCCTCGCTCCGCGCTGCCCCCTCCATCAGAAGAACCCCCCCCCCCTGTTCTAAGAACACCCGTAGCGTGTGCATACAGAGCCCTCCCCTCGTGTCCGCCCCGCCCCGCCCCGCCCCGCCCTGCTCGTAGGCGAGGCCCACCCTGGCCCGACCCGATTAGAGTTCTGGATCCAGGACTCTAGACCCGATCTATCCGCCCTTCATGTATTACAGAGTGTCCCCCCCCCCCCTCTTTTTGCAAGTTTGAAAACAAAAGCAGCTCCGCGCGGCTGCGCGAGAGAGATGAGATGAGCGCTTCATGCGGGCGGGCTGCGCCGTCATGCCCCCGGGCCCGGGCCGCCCTGGCTGGCTGTCAGTCACTAGGTCATGTTATACTTTTACGGCCGCGCCGCGCGCAGCTTTCGTTTGTTTCAGATCGAAAGTGTATCGAGCAGGCGGCTGCGGGCGGGGCGGGGCGGGGTGGGGTGGGTTGGGGCGGGGCGGTCGCGGCGCGGCTCGGCTCGGCCGGCAGCAGCTCGATGAGTACTTGCACCACGCGACCCCGTGGCCTCCAGGACCGCCCGGTCGACCCGGACGACCTCCTGACTCGTGGAGTCGTCCCCGTGCCCCGCTCTGTGCCTGTCCTGTATCCAGGCGGGCTGCAGCGTGAGTTGCCTACCCATCAGGGGACTTGCTAGAGCGCCCAGCCCACCCCCTCACCCTACACCCGCCCCCGCCCGCACCTGCCGCCCCAGTCCTATGCGAGGGCGCGGCGTCGTGCGATCACGGAGAGAGATCCCGCCTCGACTGGATCATCAGTCTAGAGGCGTCGTTTGCAGGGGCGGGGCGTGGCGCGGCGGGGTGCGGCGGGGCGGGGCGGGGCGGGGCGGGGCGGGCGGGAGAGGGAGGACGGAAAGGGATTGATGAGAACAATGCTGGCACCGGGCGGGGCCGCGCGCGCGTGAGGCGGCCGAGGGTCCCGGGGACAAAAAGCGGCATCAGCGGCAACAACAAGAACGAAAGCAACGAACAACAAGAGCAGCAGCAGCAACAACAGACGGGCCGGGCCGGGGTAAAAACAGCGGAAGTGGCGGAGAGCTCGTTTAAGCTCGCGGGCGCGGCGCGGCGGGCTCCGAACGCCAAACGAGTTGGTGTGGAGTTGGCCCCCGCAGGCCGGGCCCGGGCGGGGCGGGGCGGGGCGGGGGCTTCCCCTGAGGCCGGACCTACTCCGGGCCCCGCCCCGCCCCGCCCCGCCTGCGCCCAAGGCCGAGGTGGTGGTGGAGGAGGCGGAGGAGGGAGCCAGCGTGGAGCCACAAGTTGCTCTAACGAACAACACCCTGCCCCGCCCCGCCCCGCCCCGCCCCGCGCCGCTGCTCCCTCTCGCCTAGCGTCCTTCGCGTGCCTCCCGCACGCCCCCGCCCCCCCTCCCCCCGCAGGCCCTCGCCAATTCCTGTCCCTCCCACGCCACGCCACGCCGCGCCCTGTCCCAACGCCGTCTCTCTCAAAAATAAAAGCAAGTTGGCGAGCAGAGCGGAGCAGGCTGATGAGGCGCGGTGAGGGCGCCGCGTTTGATGGCGCCCGGGCGGGGCGGGGCGGGGCGGGGCGGGGCGGGGCGAGTGGGATACACAGCGGCAGCCGCGCCGCGGGCGGGGCGGGGCGCAGCGTGATCAGATAAAGGCGCCTAGGAATATTTTGTCGACTCTCGCGGGGGCGGGAGGCTTCCCTCGCCTCGCGGGGGTTTGTTGACTGGTAGTGACGGCGCGGCGGCGTCAGGGGCGTCGCGAGGAGGGCGCTGGCCCCGCCCCGCCCCGCCCCGCCCCGCCCCGCCCCGCACCGCCCCGCCCCGCCGCGCCACGCACTGAGTACACGAATAACGAGTGGGACAATGACCGGCATGCTGTGCTGTGTCAAGGTGCTGGCCTGGAAAGGCAACCCTTTCAGCGCTGAAGATGTCTTGGTTTGGTCGGCTATCTCTCTCCCGCCCCCGCCCCCGCCGCGCCCGCCGTCTCGAAGGTCAACACCTCATCTCCCTTGCTGGTCGCCTCGTACAACACCTGCCCTGCCATGTCCTCCTGACACGCCCCCGAGCACTCCGTTTCTTTCCCCCGCTCTAAACTAGATGCAAGACGGCAAGACAAAATCAACAATGAGGTTAAGGGCGCAATTTTCTTGTGTCTTGTGGTACACCACATTGAAATTTGGTGCACAAATTTCTTGACTTATTATAAATTTTCCTGAATTTTAGTAATTTTTATATAATGTTTTGCAGTTGTTTCCTAAACTTTTCCTAGACTTCACTGATTTTTTTTTAGTTCTAAGTTTTTCTCGTCACTTTTCTTATTTTTGTCTGAGTTTGATTGTCTTCCGCTCATATTTTATAAAAGTATACTTGGCGCTGCTGAAGGGCTATGCCTGAGGGTGACGCCCCCTCTCGCTCCGTGTTAGTTTCTGACATTTCCATAATCTGCACACGTACTAGTGCGCCGACAGGACTGCCTCTCTTTGCAGAGTGCTCTTGTTTTTGTGCCGGAGGCCTGCAGATTGGTCCACTATGCTGGTGTGCGGTGGCCGGGCCAGCCGGGAGCCGGGGTCTGCCCTAGCCTGCGGTGGTCGCCGTTCCCCGCCACGCCCCGCCACGCCCCACCACGCCCCGCCACGCCCCGCCACGCCCCCGCGGGACCTCTCTGCTGTGGGCGTGCGGGCCCTTGCGGGCGGAGCGCGCCCTCTGGGTCCGAGCCCCGCCCCGCCCCGCCCCGCCATCTCATCTTCATGGTTTGAGCCTTGGTCCGTCGGAGACTGTGGTGGTGACCGCACGAAACGAGTGCAGCATTGCCACGCCTCGCCGCGCCCCGCCACGCCCCGCCACGCCCCGCCACGCCCCGCCACGCCCCGCCACGCCCCGCCACGCCCAGGCTACCCCTCCCCATGACGCGAATCTCGTGGAATTGGACTTTGATGGCTCCTCTGCTCCGCTGCGTGGTGCGTGGCGGTGCTCCGCAGCCCCGCCCCGCCCCGCCCCACCCCGCCCCGCCCCGCCCCGCCAGGCTCGCGACCCTCGAGGCCCATCGGGGCCGGGGCCGCGCCGACGACGCGCACTGGAACGACCGGGGGCCTCGTTGCGGGCGGGAAGGCTCTGGGGCCGCGCTGCACAACGACGCCTCGTGTCAAACTTTTCTTCTCATTTTATTACTATTGTCCCGTCTGTGCTTGCCGCCCCGCCCCGCCCCGCCCCGCCCCGCCCCGCCCCGCCCCGCCCCGCCCCGCCGCAGCTCATTGCCAATTATGTGGGCGACTCTTTGGTGATCTCCCACCGCACCGCCGCGCTACGCTACCGGTGCTCCGGTGCTTACCCTCGGCGCCACATTTCCCTGTATCCGCCACCCCACGATCCCCGTCCGCTCTCTCTCCCACTCCCTTTTCCCTCTCCCCCTCTCATCCTCTCTCCCTTTTCCTCTCCCTCTCCGCACTATGAGACCGCAGTAGCCGAGGTCACTGCAATACGCCGAGGCTCTCTCCGCACACAAGAACACATCCACTATCTCTCTCACTCTCTCTCTCTCTCCTCTCTCTCTCTCTCATTCTCTCTCTCTCTCTTCTCTCTCTCTCTCTGCGGCCGAGGACGATGGCGCGCAGATGATACGTACAGAACCACAACATTGTGCGGGTAGTCCGTTGTCTTTCTTTTTTATTCAGCCGCGACTTTTTCCCTGCAGCGCCTGCGCCTGCCCGCGCCCCGCGCCCCGCGCCCGCCCGCCCGTGCTGTCAGCAGAGCTAGGGGCGGGTGATTGTGAGCGCGCGGGTTCTGCTGATCGGAGGGGGACGGTGCGGGGGCGGGGCGGGGGTTTGATTAGAGGGGGATGGAGGGGGGGGGGCGCCCCTCTAATGCCTGGCATCGCCCCCTCCTCCGGCCTGCGCAGCATGCGCTCCGGCCCAGCCGCCGCTCCCGCCGCCCGTTTTTAGCCCTTTTGATGAGGGGAGGCGCGGGCCCTGACGCTGCGGGGGCGCTTCCCCCTCCCCCGTCCCCTCCTCCCCCTCCCCTCCTCCCTCCTCTCCCCCTCCCACCCCTCCCCCACCTAGGCCGCGTCGCGGGACTGTCTAACTTGGTGCCATAGGGGGATTGTCATGTTGTGTTTGACAGCCGGCAGTAGCAGTCCCGCCAGTCAAGGAGCGGGGGGTGGGGGGCGACGGCGTCCTGCGTCCTCCCACAGCACATTGCCCACGTCATCGCCCACATCGCCCTGTTCGCCCACGTCATCGCCCACCTGGCCCAGTTAGCCCACACACCGCCCGCCCGACCTGGTAGGTGTCCATGCCCATACCGCTGTGCATCCCAAGGACGTCAATGTGCTGTGACCCGATCCTTTAGCGGACCCGGGCGGGGCGGGGCGATGCGGGGCGGGGCGGGCGGGACGGGGCGGCACTGGGTCGTTGCCAGCAGATACCTCCGTACCCCAGGAGGGGCCCCGCGCGGCCCGAGGGGCCCGTGGGGGCGGGGCCCGGGGGCGGGGGCCCCTCGTGAGGAGCGGCATGACGCTGGAGGCCATGCTGATGCTCCCCGCCCCGTTCAAGGGCTGCAGACCTGACCCCGATCCGGAGGGGGGGGGGCTGTACGTGATGCGGCCGGTGTGTGCAGGTGGGGAGAAGGTCGGGGCACAAATCAAATATCCATACCGAAACACGCGGGCGCATGCCGGAAAAAATAAGGAATACATACCCATACGAGAAAATAAGTAGAATAACGTTGATATTTTTGTGTGTGTACCCTCGTCCGCACACTTTCCCGCGCTATTTTCTGCGTTCACTCCTTTTTCTGTCGGCGGCACAACATTATTTCGCTCGAGCGCTTTTGGCGAGGTGCGGTGCTGGTGTGGCGGGGCGGAGCGGGGCGGGGACCGCGCACGACGCACGGCGAGTTTTATTCTCTCGTGTTTCTTTCTTCGCACCTCTCTCTCTCTCTCTCTCTCTCTCTCTCTCTCTCTCTCTCTCTCTCTCTCTCTCTCCCTCCCTCTCCCTCTCTCTCTCTCTCTCTTGCCCTCCTTTTGTCGTCCTTAAGGAATGGGTGCTAAGCCTGTGTGTGCCGTGGCGCCGGCCCGGCCCGGCGGCGCTAGCTGGTGAATGCGGCGCCTCTGGAGCCACAGCAGGCGAGGCGCCCCGGCCCGTTTTAAACCCGCTCCAAAGACGTAAAAAAAGAAGAAGAAAAGGAGGAAAGTGGGATTTAAGTCTGTACGCTGCGCGCCTGGTGCCTCCTGTCCTCCCTCCAGCCGCGCAGCAGCCCGATACAGGGGGCTTAAGGACCCGTGTAAGGTGTAGCGGCGTCCTCGGCCCGTCCGGACCCTCATGCTCAAGGAGCGAAACCAATTTTAATTCCTCCTCCTGGCGTCCCTGCCGCAGCGCGGTCGCCTCGTGAAGACGAGGACAGAGAGGGCCGGGCGGAGCAGTGGCAGTTTGTAAGGAAGGGGGGAGCGCGAAAACGAAAATGCCGTTTGCTTCTCATTGAGAACCCCGCTGCGGGCCCCAGCGCGCGAGTTATGGGGCTTACGCACCATTAACTAGCCTTATCTAACGCGGAGCAAAAACTAGTCGGGGCGGGGCGGGGGCGGGGCGGGGCCGGGCGGCCTTGCCCTCCTCTCATCCTCTGCTTCCCGCTGCTTCTCGGGCTCCTTTTATTTCGTGTTATTTTTTGCTTTTGTCTTTGCTGTGGCAAAAAGGGAGGACGTGCAAGTACCTAGGCGGAAACGACTCTGAAATTGTGTACTTCCCTCGTAATTCAGAAGACTCAGGAAAAAAATGAGAGAAATTCACACAGACGAACTTCAGGAAAACGCAAGAATTTTAAAAATAAGATATTCAGTAAAAATTAAGAAAGTTAAGAAAATTCCTCGTCATATGTACACCAAAAAATTGAGACTTTCAATTTCCCCCTCAGCTAGTACACATTGTTGAACTCTTAAGCGAAGCGAGGAATAGCTGTTTGTTTTACCAGAGCGAAGTGCAACGCAATCCCTTAGCAGATAGGTGCTCCTCGAGTGGGCTGAGACGTCAGGCGCGTGGCTCGGCGCGCGGGGCGGGGAGGGGAGGAAGGTGGTGAAGGTGTAAGGCTGGGAGGCAACAGTCTCTGACGTCGCCATCCCTCATCCCTCTTCAATCCCAGGCGGGACCGGGCGGGCGAGGACTAATAGGATGACTGGAACTTAGACGGCAACGCATTTGCAAACCAAATAGAAAGCCCTGGCCCCGCCCCGCGCCGGCCCGCTACCGTGTGCAGTGCCTGTCTGTCTGTCTGTCTGTCTGCCTGCACTGTAAAAAATAGTTGTAGAAATACAAACATTTCTCTAACAGCTGCGTTGTAAAGAAACAACTATATCTTTCGACGAACAACTTGAGTGTTAGAAAAACAACTTGATTTGTTTGGTTTCAAAACATTGAATTTGTTGTTATTTAACAACTTTTGTTGTTATTCCACAACATTTTGTTGTTATTTAGCAATTTTTCCTGTATTTCAACAATTTTGTTGTTAACTTACAACTTTTGTTGTAAATTTACAACTTCAAGTCTGTACGTGAATGACAGGTTGCTGTTAATTTACAGAAGGCGTTGTTTTTTTACATAACGATGATGTTTAAGAACAGCACGAGTCAATGAAAAACTTAACAGCAGATTTACTGTTAAGCTACAACAATATTTTTTACAGTGTGCCTGTCTACTGTCTGTCTGTCTGGTGGGGCCGACCTGCCAATGTGGGTGCGGCAAAAAGTCGAAGGTAATCGTCCAGCTCAGCTTCCCTCTGCATTTTTTCCCCTAAAGTTGTGATGATTACTTTCCTCATTACAAAGTGGTTGTTTCAAAAACCTGCCATAACGCCATCGACCTATGTATTTTGGGAAACAGGTGTTTTGTACAAATTACATTTTCGGAAATAAGCCAAACTCTATCGCGTGAGGGTGGGCGTTCAGTTGGGCCTGGGCCCCGCGCCAAACTTCGCCATTCTATTCTTCTCCGCCTTGTCCCCCGGCGCGGCCCGGCCCGGCCTGATCCCTGCTTTTCGACGCCCGTGACTGCCGGGTGACGTCTTGAGCGAGCCCCCCCCCCCCCCCCCCCCCCCGCCTCCTCACTCCTCAAACTTGTCGACTCTGTCTCGCTCTCATCCCCTTCCATATCAAGACGAACCGAGCTGGCCGCCGCGCGTCCGCGTCGCGTCGACGGTTTCCACATTGTTAAACTTTTACGGCAGTAGTCTCGCAGTGCTTACAGCGGGATCTCTGTCTGTTTCTTACGCGGCACGTGGGAGAGCGTGCGGAGGTGTACTCATGTGCAAGCCTGTACACGTGGGCGGGCGGGCAGGACTCTCGTTTTACCTCGGTTAATAAGTGAACAGCTTGCTCTCAACTTAACATACTGCGCAGGGACAAGGCTGTGACTTATCAGCTTTTGAAGGCGCCGCTGCATGTTCAACGCCGCTGTGCAAACGCATTGAGGTATTGTAAAGGTGTTAAGTCAAACAGTGTAGCGGAAAGGCGAGTTGATCAGCGGGGGCAGGCGGGGTAGGCGCGCCCGGTCCAGGGTGGCGGGGCGGGGCGGGGCGGGGCGGGGTAGGGTGGGGCGGGGCGGGGCGGGTCTCGACGGTTTCCTCTCGGCGGGCCGCGCCGCGCAGGTCTTTTCATTTTTGATGAACGTTTTGTGGCGCAGCCTCTCTGTAGATTTACACTGTCCAAAGCAGTGCAGGCAGAATCGCGCTCTCTGCGACAGAACGGCCCGCCCCGCCCCGCCCCGCCCCGCCCCGCCTCGCCCCGCCCCGTCGCCATCTTTGAATAATACACACGTCCACATCTAAGATTCCGCAGACCGCCCCGCCTACCCGCGCCCGCGGCGTCTGTGCCTTCAGCGGACGTTCTCTTCTCCTTGTGCTTCCTACCCTCTCTCTCTCTCTCTCTCTCTCTCTCTCTCTCTCTCTCTCTCTCTCTCTCTCTCTCTCTCTCTCTCTCTCTCTGTCTCTCTCTGTCTCTCTCTGTCTCTCTCTGTCTCTCTCTCTCTCTCTCTCTCTCTCTCTCTCTCTCTCTCTCTCTCTCTCTCTCTCTCTCTCTCTCTCTCTCTCTCTCTCGCTCACAGACTCTGCCCGAGATTTGTCAATGGACAAGTCCTTTGAAGGAGCGAATTGTTATCGATAAGGTGGTAAAATGACTTTTCCAGAAAAAGTCGCGTGCAGTGTTGACAGTGTGCACCCACATTCCCTCCGGCTTTCGCCCTACTCGGGGGTCAGTCGATCCTACGGCGCCGCAAAGGGGTAGCAAGTTGTCGGTTCCGGGTCGTTTCGCCGGCAGTAGTGCGGGTCGCTCGGTGCCCCCCCCCCCCCCCCCCCCCCCAGCAGCCCCCGTGCTTCCCGCCTTGGCGTCCCCCGGGCCTCGCGGGCTCGCCCCGCTCCGCCGCACCTGCTTGAAATTCTGTACAACAGACTGATAAAGATTCCAATCTCGAACACCATCTGCCTGGTGGCGGGGCGGGGCGGGGCGGGGCGGGGCTGCACGGAGCAGCAGCGGCGCCACAAACTTGTAAAGTGGATGACAAATACGGGCGCTCCGGTCCGGCCGAACGTCACACGCACGCGCGCATCCGGCCGGACGTATGGTCCGTGTTTTAAACGAGCGGATCCGCTGCGGATCTGCAGCGGCAGCGTCGAGGAGTAGAAGCCTGGCTGCTTGCGCATGCGCACTCGACCCTCGTTAAATCTCTCACAAAAAGCACGGGGGAGAAAGCTGAAAAACCTCGCGGTGCACTCCGTAGTCAGATGCTTTCTAGTATTTTTCTCGCCCCCCCCCCCCCCCACCGGTTATTCCCCCCCCCCCCCCGCGCAGTCCCCGAGGCACGCCCCGCCCGCCTGTTTCCTCGCACCTGCACCGCCGCGCCTCTGCCCCCGTTCCTTAATCGAGCCCTCAATGAAGTTCGCCATCCCGGGTAGAAGCGCTTCTAAAATATGCAGCAGCAGCGGCGGGCTCGGGCTGCTCCACGCGCTGGGGGGAGAGGGGGGGGGCGGGGCCTAGCCGAGCCGCTTGCAGCTGATACTTGCCGTCTGAGCAGAAACTTGCGTTATTCGGAGTGTTTGTGGTTGACGTGTTTTGGAAAAGGAAATTATCTGCCAACGCGCTGACGTCCGCCATCCTGCTAGTTGGTTGCACTGATCCTCCTCCCCCTCCTCCTCCTCCTCCTCCTCCTCCCCTCCTCCTCCTCCCCTCCTCCCCTCTCCTCTTCCTCCTCCTCCTCCTCCTCCCCTCCTCCTCCTCCTCCTCCTCCTCCCCTCCTCCTCCTCCTCCTCCTCCTCCTCCTCCTCCTCCTCCTCCTCCTCCTCCCTCCTCCTCCTCCTCCTCCTCCTCCTCCTCCTCCTCCTCCTTCTCCTCCTCCTCCCCTCCTCCCCCTCCTCCCCCTCCTCCTCCTCCTCCCCCTCCCCCTCCCCCACTTCTCATAATCCGAGCGGATCCCGCCGCCTTTAATGGGTCGTATATTTAAATAAGCGTGAAATTATGTGGCTCGGTCTGGAGGGCCCGGGCCCGGCCCCGCCGGCAGGTGAAGGACGTGATTAATGCACCCCTCATTTGGCGCATCCTCGGCGGGGTCCTCGGCGGGGTCCTTATAGCGGCGGGTCCTCGCCGCAGGTCCTCCCCGCGGAGCTCCCCGCGGGGCCGGGGCCAGCACGGCGGCTTAGCAGCGGCTGTCTTTATGCGGGGGCGTGATGCGGTACGTCTGAGTGAAAGGAAAAAGAGATTTACGGGAAAACTTTTCACTGTGAAAAATGTGTTTTGTAATTCATCATTTACGAAGTGTGTCGCAGTGCTTGTACCGGGTGCACTGTTAAATCCCTACAAACAAAATAGTTTGTAAGCTTGCAAAGCATTTGGATGCTATGTATAACAAAGCATTTTGTTTGTAATACAAAGCATTTTGTTTGTAATACAAAGCATTTCGCAAATGCTTCGCAAGCTGCGAAGCAAATGCTTCGCAAGCTACAATGCAAAAGCTTCGTAATACAAACAAAAAGCTTTGTATTACAAAGCAGCCAAATCCTTCGCAATTGCGAAGCATTTTGTTTGTAATTGCGAAGCATTGCTTTGTAGGGTTTTAACAGTGTGTTTCTTTGAATGCGTAACAGTGTTGCGGGTTTGCCTACCCTATTCGCCCGTAAGGCGCCATTGCCCCTGCAGCGCTGGAGAGTATGCAATCCCGCAACACTGTTACGCATTCAAAGAAACACCCGGAACATTCGCAGTCTTGAGTTGTAATTGTACGACATCTTCCATGGAAAATTTTCCTGTAACCGGTGAGACAGTTATTTTTCTCCGTGGTTTTACTTCAGCTGCCTCGTCCCCATCCAATCATTACTAGTATTGTGCCCAGAGCAGTGCGCCCCGCCCCGCCCCGCCCCGCCCCGCCCCGCGGCGCTGCTGTTCGCATTTGACGAGTCAACACGCTCGACGCGCGCCGAGGCTCTCCAGCCAGAGAGACTCCAGGAGCTGGGGCTTTTTATTCGACTGGAGGGGCGGGCGAGAGAGACCAAATGGGGAGAAGAATATGAGGAAGAGTGGGCTTGGTGAGGTAAGAGGAGCGCAGTGTAGAGAATAGAAAAAAAAATTAAGGGCGTGTTAAGTTTTTATAAGTCTATTGTTACGTCAAATATATCTTGGTTCAGGAAACTGCTCTGGAGGCGGTTAAAACACAAGAGGGGAATAGATTGGGCAAGATATTATTTCTCGCTCCAGCAGGCGGGGAGGACCCGCGCCCTGCCTCCAGACAGGAGTGTCGAGTTAGCACACAGCCCGGCCCGGCCCCGCCCGCACGCGCAGCGCTTGTCGCCAACCTCCCCTCCCCACCTCCCTCTTCCTCCTGCGGCTTACCCAACACACAGTGTTGCCAGGAAAGTAGGAATTCGCTTCCTAGACTTGTCCTCTCCTTGACCGCAAATAGCTTTTCCCTTGAAATAATACTGCATTCCAGTGCACGCTTCACCGCGTGCGGTGGAGTGGCGGGGCGTGGCGGGGCGGGGCGTCGCTCCCGTTCCGCGACACGGAGTACGTGATGGAGGTCGCTCTCCTCTCCCACTCCTTGCAGCGGCCGAACGGTCTCTACGTTATGTTTTTTATATCACCTTAGTCTCTCTCTCTCTTTCTCTCTCTCTCTCTCTCTCTCTCTCTCTCTCTCTCTCTCTCTCTCTCTCTCTCTCTCTCTCTCTCTCTCTCTCTCTCTCTCTCTCTCTCTCTCGCTCTCTCTCTCTCGACTCGTTCGGCCCGCCCCCGCAGCGGTTGCATGGGGTGGTTTTGGTAGTTGAGGCATGAATACGGAATTGAATTCACCGACAGAAAAGAGACTGAAACTTTATAATGTAAAGCGCGAGCGGTTCAAGTTTTGGCTCAGCGCCTCCACCCCCCCCCCCCACCCCCCCTCGAGGATTAGCACGCGAGGAGTGGCGGTGGCAGGCACCACCACGACGCCGCGGCGGGCGGGGCGGGGCGCGGCGGGGCGGGGTGGGGCGGGGCGCGGCGGGGGAGGCGCCGTCGCTCCCAAAGCCCTAAGCCGTGATGATCCGTTGCGAGTTGCCATAAGGTGCCTTGGGCAAACAACGCCCAGGGAAGCCGCTGGGTGGCGCGGCAGCCGGCGTCACCGGGCCGCGTCGGGTCGGGACTGACTCAGGCCGTCCCGCGCCACCCTGGCGACAAAAAAAAAAAAAAAAAAGAAACTGGAACGCGAGCTTTTTTACACCAGCGCACACACACGTGCGAAATGTATGATTTTTGCAGCATCAGAAGACGTAGCATTTGTCATATCAGTAAAGCCCGCTCTTTCACCGATTAAAAGTATAAAAATGTATGCGGGATGAAATCACTTAGCGTTATCCATCCTCTCGGGGTGGGGTCTCTTATTCTCCTCTTACCTCAAACAACCGCCACGCCACGCCACGCCACGCCACGCCACGCCACGCCACGCCACGTCCTATTCAGCCGCCCTAGCGGAGATGAGACGGCGCCAACGTGCGCTCATCGGGTTGACGACATCAGCGTAACCGCGTCTGGCTTGTGGCGGGGCGGGGTGGGGTAGGGTGGGGTGGGGCGGGGCGGGCGCTCCTATGCGAGGGAGAGAGACTTACCCGCTTCCTCCGCCTTACGCAAAGAGGTGCGCCGCGAGGTGGGGCGGGGCGGGGCGGGGCGTCACCTCACCGCGCTCCGGGTGGGGCGGGGCGGGGCGGGCCATGTTTTCTCATAATGCGCCGACCTTCCTTGCTGCTTTTGCTCATCCGGGCCGCCGCCGCCACCCCTGTGGAACCCGCACGACAGCCCGCCCCGCCTCGCCTCGCCCCGCCCCGCCCGGCCCCGCCGCGCCCCGCCCCGCCCCGCCCCGCCCCGCCTCACCCCGCCGCAGCACCCGGCCCCCCCGACATGGTTGGCGCGGGGGCCCTACACGACATGGTAACCCCCTCTACCTCAATCCCTAGGACGCCCCCTCCTCCCCCTCCCCCTAGTTTCCATAATTGAAACAAGCCCCGTGGTTCCGCGCGTGGCGTGGGGCGGCGTTGCCGGGTCGTCGTGGCGGAGGAGGCACTCAGGCTCGACATTAACTCGCTCGGGGGTACCCCCTCCCCCCCACCCCTCTCACCGCATCCAGAGCCGAGTGAATCGGCCGATAATCCGCTTTGCTCGATCAGTCATCGTAACGTCCGAGCGATCGGAACACCACCGCTGCCGCCCGGGCCGGGGGGGCGGGGGCCGTTTTATCGCTGCGACGAGGGGTGAGGACGGCGGGCGGGGCGGGGCGGGGCGGGGCGTCCTCATGACGGGACGTAAAGTACCCAACGCTACGGAACACAAGACGCGCCGCGAGGACCCTGATGACGGACGAGGACTTAAACAAAGATTTAACGGGAGCTGTAAGGACGACGAGGTCCCAGGGGCGGCACGACCAAGGACGGAAAGGGCGCCGCGTAACGACGGCGGACCAAGCGGGGGAAAAAGGATGCGGGACTTTAATTTGGATGACATCGTCCTCGTCGCCAAACGTATACGGCGAGGCCGGGAGCCGGGCGGGGCGGGGCGGGGCTGCGCGCGTGCTGGTACTGAACGCTAGCGCGGGGTGGGGCGTGGGGCGGGGTGGGGCGGGGCGGGCCCTGCTGGGGTCGGTGGCCGGGGCGGGGCCGAGGCTGGTCGCGCCTAGTTAGGGCATGGCTCCGCACCATTAGGTCCCCGTCGAGGCCGGACCGCTCATACAGCCACCCGGCCTGGCTCAGCCTGGCGCGCCAGCCATGCTTACCTAATGAGCCTTCCACATTGTGCGTCCAACTGTTTGCCCAGTCAGTCCAATTTGTGGCTGATTGTTGGCTCAGGTCGCAGCTCGCCCCACCCACCCCGCCCCGCCCCCTCCGTCCCGGTCTCTTTGGTGTCTCTTTTCTCCTCGTCCTCCTCTCTCCCCGGGGGGCGCCCAGATCTCTACGGCGCCCGCACCCAACCCCGACGAGACGAGACGAACGCCAGGTTTTTGATCTGACAGATCGGCGTGTGACGGGGTGACCCTTGTGACGCCCGCGCGTCGTCCTGGTCCCCGCCCTCCTCCACAGCTTCCTCCACCTCTCAGACGAACCCCTGCCGACTCGGCGCCCCGCCCCGCCCTGCCCCGCCCCGCCCCGCCCCGCCCCGCCCCGCCCCGCCCACCCCACGCTTTACCGTTTCGCCTCGCTCCCCCAAAACTCTTTACCCTCTCTCAACCCTTTTCCTGCACGCGCCTTCGACTCGCCAATTTTCTCCCGGCGCGCCGCGCCCCACTCGACGGCGACGCCGCTCCGCCACGCCCCACCACGCCCCGCCACGCCCCGCCCGCCCCACCACGCCCCGCCGCGCCCCACCACGCCCCGCCACGCCCCACCACGCCCCGCCACGCCTACTTTCACTACCCGCTTCCCAGTCGGCCCTTGTATCTCTCGCGTCCCCGCGGCCTTCTCGGAAGGTGAACCCATGAATATTGGCTCTGAGCAAGAACACGTGTAAAGTAAAGGGTGTGGGCTCTCTGGCTCCTTCATCAAAGCGCGCTTTCTCTCTCTCTCTCTCTCTCTCTCTCTCTCTCTCTCTCTCTCTCTCTCTCTCTCTCTCTCTCTCTCTCTCTCTCTTTCTTTCTCTCTCTTTCTCTCTCTTTCTGTGTTCTCCGCCCGGCCTTTACCCCCGCAATTTCAAAGTCCCATCCCACTGTTTTTCCTGTTTTGACGTTCTCCCTCTTTTTTTTTTGTCCTCCGTCTATATAGGCCCCTCCTCTCCCCTCCCCTCTCTCCATCTCCCACCTTCCCCCCCTCTCTCTCCCCCTCTGTTCCTCTCTCTCCATCCCTCCCCTCATTTCCGTCTCTTTATGTTTGTCAACCTGCCGTCCCGTCGCCCTGTCAGCCGCACTGGGTCGTCCTGCGCTCACTGCTCACCCAGCGCAGCCCGCGGGCACGTGCCTAGGATTACCCCCATCCTCCCTGCGTCATGTCACGCGCGCCTGCCTGCCTGATAGCACGGGATCGCAACTCATCAATTCCGCGAGTTTTTTTTTCTTTTTTCTTTTCATGATAAATATACAAACATAATCGCAAATTATTGATGACGCGGAAAATTCACGGATAAGCACCGATGAGTTTTGCAGCACACGCTGCATTTTCTCTGTGTGCGTTTATAGGTTGTATGTTTCCCTGTGCTGTGATTAAATTTCAACTACGGTGTGCATCTATTTTTCATCATCCACGACGGTGGAGCGCCGGCCGGCCGGCGGGCCTGTCTGTTAACCGACCGCCTGCGGTCTGCGGGATAGGCCACCGGCCGAGCTCGCGTGCTTGCGGGTTGCCTACCCGGCGATATGCAGGCGCTCCGCCGAGAGAAACCGCCACCGCCGCCCGCGGTCCGTCCGAGGGGAGCCCCCCAAACTGCGCTCTGACTTCCTCTTTCACTCTTCCCGCTCCTTCACCCCTTTAACTTTAAAGGGTAAAAGCAAGAAGAAGAAGAAGAAGAGGAAGAAGCAGAGGTGGGGCTCAGGCACGGGTAGTGCGCCTGCACGAAGGGCCCGCTCGCCTGCGGCCTGCACCGGGTCAAGGCCGCGGGGGGCCGCGGGGGGCCGCGGGGGGCCGCGAGGGGCCGCGCGCGCGGGGCGGCAGGACGTCGCGTGATGTGCGCTGCTCGCCGATAAGGATCGAGTCCACACGACGTTCAGGAATAGATACGGCCCCAAAGGTGTGAGGAAACGTTTGCACGCCGCACGTTCCTCGACACTGTGCGACTACTGGAGATAGTGCGGGTGTCACACACTTGTAAGTGAGTTCATTTCCATCCGCGCATAAATTTTTTGTCCGTTGAAGTGTTGTGACATTACGAAGGGAAATTCACGAGTCGAGTTTTAAAGTTCGAAAAATAGAAAAGCCATTCGATAAGAAATCACGGAATCGCCATTGTACACAAATATAAACGACGCGTGTAAAATGAATGATCCCCTCCTCCCGAGCCGGGCGCTCACTGGCGCGCCGTACTGTATGCCGTACAGAGCTGCCGAGGTTGTGTCTGGCTCCCGGCGCACGCGATGAGTTTTAATAACATCAATTAGTGGACAAATTGCTCGGGCAAGGATAAGCGGCTGTCGGGGTGGATGGGGCGGACGATGTACAGTGCATGGGCCGGGTAGGCTGGTGGCGGCGGCGGCTGCGCGACAGAGAGCTGGCTGTGCTGTTTGATCAGCAGGGGCCCTCAGGCCTAGCCCTGTGGGAGGAGACGCGGAGAGAGAGGGAGTGCGAGTGCAGAAAGCTAAAGGTGTGGAAGAGAGCCTCAGTGCGGGTCGCGCTCCTGCAACCGTAATACAGAGCCAAATTTTCTTTGTAATACAAAGAAAAATGTTTGTAATAAAAATCAAAAATTGTGGTAATACAAGAAAATTTTCTGTATATTACGGCTGCATGCATAGAATTCTTTGTATTATACAAAACAATTCTTTGTAAGAAGTTAAGAGTGTGGTGGGTAAGTCTTCATCACCATAACCTCGCTTAGATACCGCGCTCTACAAGACTCGAGTTGTTGAAGACGAAACTTTCAATTTGTTTTCCCATACTCTCACTGGTTCTGCTTCTCTCTCTCTCTCTCTCTCTCTCTCTCTCTCTCTCTCTCTCTCTCTCTCTCTCCCTCTCTCTCTCTCTCTCTCTCTCTCCTGCTTGCGGGTGAACGGGGGCTCACCCTTTGTCCGTGAGCCGGAATAGTGCCTTGACCACGGTGCCAGGAACTACGCGTCTTCTGCTGTGGATCCTCCCCATCCGCCCAAGCCTCTCCCACCTCCTATTCGCTCTCGCTCTTTCCCTCTCTCCCCCTCTCTCTCTCTCTCTCTCTCTCTCTCTCTCTCTCTCTCTCTCTCTCTCTCTCTCTCTCCCTCTCTCTCTCTCTCTCTCTCTCTCCCTCTCTCTCCCTCTCTCTCTCTCTCTCTCTCTCCGTCTCACCCGCCCGCCCGCCCCTGCGCGATGATTGCCATGACGCCCATCTCTCCTTCCGCGGAAAAGAAGAGAAAATGGGTGCAGCACGAGATAGCTGTCTCTTGAGAAGGGCGAGTTGGCCTTGGAGTGGCGTGGCGTAGTAAAAGAGGTGGGGTGGGGCGGGGCGGGGCGGGGCGGGCGTCACGCACCTACCTCGCCACGCGTGGGCGGGGAACTTGGGAAGAAGGTAGATCCACGGCGCGCTGGGGCGGAAAAGAGACGTGTTATATACAGGGCGACGAAGGGAAAACAAAAGAAACATACCCCAATGACATGTGTATTAAGGGTATGGTATGGAAAGGGTTGAAGTTGTATTTTATGTAGTAGTATATACACAGTGTGTGAATGGAATGGCGTGTGCGTGCGTGCGTGCGTGCGTGCGTGCGGCGGCGCTACGCGTACCGCGCCCGCCCCATTCACTGCCCTGCCACCATTCACGCACCGACTCGGAGGAGTGGGGGGTTGGGGGGGGGGTGAAAATTTGGGGCAGGGTATAAAGGAGAGAGACAGGGGAGCGCGGGGGGGGGGAAGGTTGAAGAGGAGCGGACAGGGGATTGAGAGCGTGAGAGAGAGAGAGAGAGAGAGAGAGAGAGAGAGAGAGAGAGAGAGAGAGGGAGGGAAAGGAGAGAGGTTGGGGGAGGGTGAGCAAGAGAGCAAAGGGCTGGGCGGCGACCCTCTCTCACAGCAGTCAGCTGCTACCGTAGGGAGGTGGGGGTGTATCGTGAGTGCGAGTGAGATGGAGAATGGGTGGCGAATCCCCCCGCCGCCCCCCACCGCCGCCCCCACCGCCGCTGCGCGCGAGGTTGGCGGAGGCGGGCCGAGCCGAGCGCCAGTCGCGACGCGGCCCCCGACGCCAGAGGACGCAGGGCGTGTGCCGGCCCCCGCCGCCGAGGTCCGCCGCCGCGACGACGTGCAGGACGTGAACGAGCGTATCCGCGTCGTGTCGCGAGCGTGTCGCGAGCGTGTCGCGAGCGTGTCGCGAGCGTGTCTGCCGTGCGTGCGGACGGACACGCCCGGCGCGGACGTGTTGCCAGCAGTCCTTTCGGATAATCTTGTTGGATTTCCCTTTTGGATTACGATGCGGGCGCCGCTCTAGGACGCGTGGGCGGAGCGCCAGGCCCCAGGCCACGCCCGTGCCGGCCGGAACAACTGGTGAGGGAACGGGGTGTGACGTGAGGGGCGTAAAGCGCAGCGTAACGCGCCTGTAACGTGTTCCTTCACCCAGAAAAACAATTTCTTGTTTCAAGTACATTTTCCTCTAAATGTGACACAAGATTAAATTTGTTCTCGACACAAGACTGTTTTCCTTAATCGAAAGGGAATATCAACTTGCGTCAAGAACAAATTAATATTGTGTCACTTTTAGTTCAAAATGTACTTGAAACAAGAAATCATTTTTCTGGGTGTTGAAACACACGGTACAACAGTTATTCAAAAGTGTCAAGTTTTAGCGCAGTTCTACATTGCACCATTTGAATCACTAAGTTAGAGATAGTGGTAACCCCAAATTGTTTTTTTTTTTTTACCTGGTGTATATTGTTAGTACAACGTACATTTTTTGCCCGGGATTGGGGGCACTTTTTCGCGGCGATTTCTGAAAACGAAACATGCCGTATGGAAATAGGGCAATTTGATGCAAAGATGTGCCCATTAAAACAAACCGGTTCGCTGCATTAAGCACCGAAGAAATATGCATGAGTAAGCGGCACGGGGGCCGGCCGACCGCGCAGGTATTTAGTGGGATCATTGATTCATGAATTCCAGGCGACCTAATTGGGTGTTTTGCATTTTCAAAAACGATACGGCGGCTTGCAGTCTGTTTGCCCGCAGCCGACTGATTCGCTCTCGTTCCTCCTTCCTTGTCGCACCTATGGCGGTGCCCTATGCTGGGCATGGCAGCGCCACATGAGTGCGACAAGGACAGAAGTACGAGAGCGATCCTCGGAATCAGCCTGCAGGCCATGCTGCGCCGCACACCCCCTCCCTTCAGCAGGAATCACCCGGGCGAGCACGAACTGTCGGCCAGAGACGACCGCCCACGTGGGCAGGGCGATCGCTAGTCTGGTCAGACGGTATGGCAGCAGGTGGAGTGTGCCAGGGTTGGCATAGAGTATTAAATTAGATTTTCATTTTATTTTATTTGGTCAAATATTATTGCCCTTCTCTCCACTGCGCGGCGTCCTGCGCTTCAGTCAGCGTCTAACCTGGCTGAAACTCACGACGCTATCAACTGCGAATTTATAAAGTCCTCTTGTAGGTCATAAGGTGTCCCCAGGTATATTGCATTTGGCACAATTTGGCACAATTTGGCACATTTGGCCCCATTTAATACTCTATGCCAACCCTGGTGTGTGCACTTCCCTCGCCTCCCTCTCGATCTCTTTTACTCTCGCTCTCTTTTCCTCCCTCCCTCCCTCTCCCTCTCGCTCACACGCTCTCCCTGAGCCGCTCATGCCCCGCGCCGTCACACGCGACGTTACAACTTTTCTTCTCTATTATTGATAAGGCCGCGAGGCTCGAGGTGATATGAGCAAGGCTTTTAGCTAACTCGGCATGTGCAGGCGTTCTCACCCCGGTGTAGGAGTGTCGGGGCGGGGCGGGCGGGCGGGGCGGGGCGCTTGCATGTGTCGTGGAGAGTGCTGGAGAAAGTTCCGCTGCACAAGCCTTCCTTCCCTGCTCGTGCTGGTTTGCGCCGGGCCGGGCGGGGCGGGCACCAGCAGCGTGCGGTGCGTCGGGCCAGCCCCGCCCCGCCCCCGCCCCTGCCCGGGCGACAACTTTTTGTCCCTCGCTGAGTGCCTGTGTGTGGACTCGCCGGTTCTTTTCTCTTTTTCTTGCACGAGAGGGTTAGAGCGAGAGAGCGAGAGAGCGGGGTGGAGAGAGCGGGAGAGAGAGAGAGAGAGAGAGAGAGAGAGAGAGAGAGAGAGAGAGAGAGCGAGAGAGAGCGGGAGCAGGTGGTGGTGGGAAGCAGTCCTGCTGCAGTAGAGCACCGCGGCAGCAGGCAGGGGGTCATCAGCGGTCAGGGCAGCGCGGTGCGGCGCCGTCTGCTCCCACGCTCACGTCAGCTGCCTCGTTTTTTGCCGTCATTTTCTTCTTTCTTTTTTTTTGCTGAATGGCTTATACTGCTATATACTGCTCGGCTGAATTTGAAGGGGGAAAAGTTTTGTCAGCCATGAGATATAAATCTCTGAACATAAAGCAGCTGAAGCAGCAGCAGGCAGAGCCCTGCGCTGCGGGGCCGCGCTGGGGTCGGGCTGGGCCGGGCCGGGCTGGGCCAGGCCGGGGTGTACTAAAACAAAAACACAATATCGTAAAGCCTCTGGGGGATGCTTATTGGGACGTCCCGTTCGGACACTGTCTCGGCTCGGCTCGGCTCGGCTCGGCTCGGCTCGGCTCGGCTCGGCTCGGCTCGGCTCGGCTCCAGACATTAACCCCTGGAGAGAGAACACCACGAGTTTAATGATGAGCGGCGTTGCGACCCGTCCGCAAGACTCAAGGGAGGCTAAACTCCAACCTCTCTCCTTCTCGCTCTCATTCTTATTTTCTCCCCCCTCCCTCCCCCCTCCTCTCTCTCTCTCTCTCTTTCTCTCTCTCTCTCTCTCTCTCTCTCTCTCTCTCTCTCTCTCTCTCTCTCTCTCTCTCTCTCTCTCTCCCTCCCTCCCTCCCTCCCTCCCTCCCTCCCTCCTCCCTCCCTCCTTCCCTCCCACCCTCTCTCTCACTCTCTCACTCGAGGAGAAAATTAAATTTCACCAAGTTGTCGCGATGTGGTATGGCGGGGCGGGACGAGTTTTGGGGTGGCGGGAGGTGAGGATGCAAAACCCCACGGCAAAATCGTTTGCGGAAAACTCTTCTTTCTATTGGTCGGAGAGGGGGCGTTCTCCCGAGCTGCTGCCGGCCGCACCCCGCCCCACGCCCCCGTCACACCCCACTGTTGTCTGGTGTGACCCGGCCCCGGATAAACACGCCCCCTTGTCTAGGTAATTTGACATTACATGTTATTCGGGCCCCTCTCTTGCCGCCAGATACAGGCCGTACGACGCCAGTCGCGCCACCAAAAGCTTTTCCAAGATTTTCGGCCCGTGTTTGTCTTTTTATTTTATTTTGTTTCTTTTCGTTGTATGTAATGAGATGGGGTCGGCTCGGCGCGTCGCTCCTGATCCTTTCATGAGCTGGATTTACAAAGCGCGCCCCGCTTCATTCCGCGCGGTTGCCGCCGGTGCTCCGGTGACTGCGTGGGGCTTAACTCAGAGGCCAGATCTGGCGCGCCTGGGGGGGAGGGGCGACCGAAACGAGACGCCCTGGCTTTCTCGATTTTGGCACCACACGGGCGCATTACCATGGAACAGGCCTGTTTACTTGGGGGGGGGGGGGGTGGAAAGGGTTGTATGGGCATCCCCCGCCACGCCCCCCTACCCGCTACGCGCCGCCACGACGCGCTAAAGGTGTGGTGTGGTGCGGTGCGGGGCGGGGCGGGGCGGTGGGCCCTTTGTGCTTGGCCGCGCCGCGTCGATTTGAATTGCATGAACGCAACGGTGGCTCTGCGTGAGGGGGCGGGGCGGGGCGGGGCGGGGCGGGGCGGGGCGGGGCGGGGCGGAGGCTGAGGCTGAGTCAGAGACACACACCACTTGCGGGGTCAAGTTCGGGGCTCAAGAGGCCTGTGGCCGTGTGGCGCCCCGGCGGGTGGGGTGGCGCTGACTGCGCCGGGGCGGGGTGGGCGTCGGGACGCCCTGACGTCGGGGCGGGGGGGAGGGGGTGTTACCTGTTACCCGAGACCGAGCAGGCACATCGGAGAGGAGGCGATGGGGTGGAGGAGGAGGAGAGGAGGAGATGAAGTTGCGGGCACCGGTCGTTTATTGTGTTGAGCCACAGAGCCATCAGGCGGGGCGGGGCGGGGTTGTTGTTGAGTCCGGCGTGATGCTAACAACACCGACCGCGCTCCCTGCGGTGCGGTATCAAAGTCGAAGTTGACCGCGGAGGTCGCGAGCCGTCGACCTTGGTGGGGCAGGACTAGGCGCGGGCGGCGCGGTGCTGGAGAAGGCCGTCGACGCCGTGCCGCTGAGGGCGGTTCGCCGCGCTCATCGCCTAGCTCTCTCTCTCTCTCTCTCTCTCTCTCTCTCTCTCTCTCTCTCTCTCTCTCTCTCTCTCTCTCTCTCTCTCTCTCTGGGAATTTAAGCGGCCTACACTGTGCTGCCGTCCGACGGGCGCTGAAAAGGATTCTGCCGTGAAAGGCGCACAGAGATTCAGGAAGCCGCGTAAAGTATACGCGCTGCGGGCTGGGCACACTACCGCGCGCTAAAAGTAGGAGGGGATTTATAAGACGCACACACACACACAAAAAAAGGGAAATAAACTAATCCTTGACGTCTCTAATCCGACCGGTGCGGTGCTTTTGTGCCGCCGCTTAGCTCTCATTGCCAATAACCTTATTACGCCCCCGGATGTCGGCGAGCCGGGCCGGGCCGGGTCAGGTTGGATCTGCTTTCACGGCCCCGCGCCCCGCGTCGGCTCCCCAACGCCTCGCCGACCTCGGCACTTTCGGCTGCCGGCAATATTGCTTTTATACTTTTGTTTGCCTATCGGACTCTCCTCGAAACGGTTTCGGCGCGTAAAGGGCCTTGCGTTTTATGAAAGTCGGTTTGTAAATATTTGCATTCGTTATATCCTCCACCCCCGCCCGGCCCGGCCCGGCGCAGCCGTCCCTTTCCACTTCCTGACTGATGGCGCTGCGGATCCGTCCGGATCCGGTCAGTCGGCCCTGATCTGATCGGCGCCCTGGTCGCACGTGGCACCGGCGCAGCGCAGCGCCAGCCCGCCCCCGCAAGCCTCCGTTTGCTCTTTGATCCCTTTTTCCTGCCTTCAGATGCCTTCAGATGAAGAAGGAAAGAAACGTCTTTTTCCACCCACCCGCCAGACCCTAGGTAAAGAGCGATAGATTTATATTTCAGAATGAAATTTTATGTCTTAAGTTCGATAGTTACGTTGTAAATATTTTTGTCTATGCCTTCTGCAATTTTTGTTCTTGCTAAGCTCATCATCCGCGGCGCAAGTTACGCGTTATAAACGACCAAGTTTGCTTCGGAAATATCACAGCACGCGCCTTCTTGCTGGGGATCGCGTTTTGTTTGAAAAGAGAGGCAGGGGGAATTTGTGATGGTTTAGGCAACATAACATACACACGCACACAACAACAGTCGGGGCGGCGGGCCCAGCGGCGGGGCGGGGCGGGGCGGGGCGGGGCGGGGCGGGGCGGGGCGGGCTCGTGGGGGCTCGAGGGCCCCGGGGCAGGGCGGGGCGGGGCCGTGACCGAGTCCCTGGCGTGGGGGAGCACCTGCCGGGCCGGGACGATTTGGGTCAGAGTGGGGATCTCAAAACAGCGCGGGGGTGGAGGGGTTAGGGGCGGGGCGGGGTAGTGGTAAGCTGGGTAGGAAGCGGGCCGTAGCGAGAGACAGGGGGAGGGAGGGAGTAGGCACGAGGCACACAGGCTGCACAGAGGTGACGGGGCGGGGCGGGGCGGGGCGGGGCGGGGCGGGCCTCAGAGGTTTCTGTGGAGATGGATCAAGCAAGATCACTAGGGGAGGAGGAGCCAGGAGGCAGCCCGGCCCCTGCTCTGCTCTGCCCCCGTGGGGGGCGGCCGGGGGCGGCCGGGGGGTGGCCGGGGGCGGCCGGGGGCGGCCCACGCCTGTCAGAGGCCCGCGCGGCTGGCTCCAGGTGTAGGGCCAAGGCCTCCTGCGGCTTTGGGATGATGGGGAAGCAAAAACTCCCCTGGCGGGCGGGGCGGGCGTCGAGGAACGAAACCACGGCCCGGGAAATTGCATCCGGGAATGTCAGTGCATCATCCACTGCCAAAAATTTCCACGGTAATTTCTACGGTTTTTCCGTTAATTTTTTACCAGGTCGGACCGTTTTTAGTGGGTACGGGACGTCCGTAGTACGTATGACCGTACTGCCTTTAATTTGACTTTTTTCGAAGTTCGAAGAAACTTAACTACGGAATTGGTCACGGAAAACACCGTATTTTCAAGATACGGCTGTTCCGTAACCAAATAAAACGGATTTTACCGTAGTATCTGTGGAATGGGGTACGGGATTTTTAACAGTGTCACTGGGCGAAGCGGATTGCCTATCTATTCGGCGACATGGTCGCGACGTTCCTTACACATTCTGGTGTGACACTTAACAAAAATGAAATATCCCCGGTCCTAGATGAAATGCGGGCCTTTGCTCACCCTGCGAGGTTGACCGATGGCCGTTTCTCCTGCTGCAGGTGTCGGCGCCTCCGCCATGTGACTCGTCATGCTGGTGAGCGTGGGCACGACGCCCCGGCCCTGGCCCCCGCTGAGCGGCAGTGACCTGCCCAATGGGACGGGCGCGGGCCTGCCCACGCTGCTGCCCACGCTGCTGCCCACCGTGCTGCTCTTGCTGCCCAGCTCGACGCTGCCCCCGGGGCCGGGCCCCGGCCATGACGCCGTCCCGGACCCGGACCACAACACGACCCCCATCGTGGTGGACGACGCGGCGGCGGCCGGCCGCGAGGTGTTCCCGCTCGTGTGCAAGGCCCTCATCATGGGCACCATCATCGTGGGCGCCGTCCTGGGCAACGCCCTCGTCATCATCTCCGTGTTCCGGCACCGCAAGCTCCGCGTCATCACCAACTACTACGTCGTGTCGCTCGCCATGGCCGACCTGCTGGTCGCGCTGTGCGCCATGACGTTCAACGCGAGCGTCGAGCTGACGGGCGGGCTCTGGCTCTTCGGCCCCGTCATGTGCGACGTGTGGAACTCGCTGGACGTGTACTTCAGCACGGCGTCCATCCTGCACCTGTGCTGCATCTCGGTGGACCGGTACTACGCCATCGTGCGCCCGCTGCAGTACCCCATCACCATGACGCACCGCACCGTCAGCTTCATGCTGGCCAACGTCTGGATCCTGCCCGGGCTCATCAGCTTCGTGCCCATCTTCGCCGGCTGGTACACGACGGACCGGCACCAGGCGTTCCGCAAGGACAACCCGGACGTGTGCATCTTCGTGGTGAACCGCTACTACGTCATCATCTCGTCGTGCGTGTCGTTCTGGGTGCCGGGCGTCGTCATGGTGACCATGTACTACCGCATCTTCAAGGAGGCGGTGCGGCAGCGCAAGGCGCTGTCGCGGACCTCCTCCAACATCATCCTCAACTCGATCCACCGGACGCACACCCGGCACCCGTGCCACTACTCGCACCACCTGCACCCGAGCGACGGCGAGCTGAGCCTGGCGCAGGTCTCGGCCACCACCTCGCTGGACGGCAGCCACGGCAGCCAGCCCAGCTCCAGGAACTCGTCGGCCGGCTCCACGACCTACGGCACCGCCACCATCACGGCCAAGGCGGCCGCCATCGAGCTCAACGGTGAGTCTGACTGACAAAAAAAAAAAACTTTTCTTGTGTTTGTGGCCCAGGGGTATTCACTCGTAAAATCTGTGACCCGACCATTACGTCTATGACGCTGTATTACGCTCCGAAATTGTACAAATTCAACCAAAAACAGGCGAAAGCAGCCCAAAACGACGTAAGAAGAGGTGTAAAATGGAGAGTTTTGGCTATTGCGCTGCCATAACGCTTCCATTACGCCTTCATTACAGTGACCCGACTGTTACGCAATTGCATACACCCTCTCGCGCGCGCCGCATGCCGGTGTCCTTTCTCCGCGGCCGCTGACGTCACCTCGTGCTGTTCTACGGTATTACCGTCAAATGAGAGTAATTCGCGACGGAACCTGGAGAATAAAACGTCAGCGAAAAGGGCTTTAGAGCTCCCTCCGGCCCGTCCCGCCCCGTCCCGCCCCGCCCCGCCCCGGCTCTTTCTCCGCCTCTCGCTTTTAAGTTGACTCCCGCTGACTCTGTCGGATGTGGTGTGGGCGGGGAAGCTACGGCGAGGTGGAGGTGAGGCGAGAGATCAGGCCATGCCCTTTCGTTCCGTTCGTCGCGTCTCCCACGCGCTAATTAAGAGCGTCCCGTTTGACTCTAAAAGGCTCCTCATCGTCTCTTTATGTGTGGCGTGGAATATGCCTCCCCTTCCCCCCTGCGCCTCCGCCCCGCCCTGCCTCGTGTACCTCTCGTTTGAGGTCTCTGCAGGAGGATAGGCTTGACGCCTGCATGCGGCTGTCAGCCAGAGCACGACACAGCTCCACCATACCGGCGCGGCGCGGTGTATTGTTCTGAATTTCTTTTTAAACCTAACACTGTTAAACCAAGTGTTCAACTGCTCAACACTTATATGTGTGCAACTTCCAGCCTAGCACACACAAGTGTGCAACTCGGCAGCTGTGCAATTTCACGAGTTTAACTCGCCAGTTGTACAATTCTAGGTTTTCAACTCAGCAGTTATGCACTTGCACCTGCAGGTGCACTTGCAAGTGTTCAACTGCCCCGTGCAACACTATCCTTGTTAAACACTTCCAAGTGCACAACTGTCGAGTTATACACTTAGAAGTGTACAAGTGGCGAGTTCAACACGTGAAATTGCACAATTGCCGATTGCGCACTTGCACGTGTTAGACTGGAAGTTGCACACATACAAGTGTTGAGCAGTTGAACACTTGGTTTAACAGTGAACACAATGCATTTGAAGGTAGTGGAGTGTTTTTTCCTTTATTCAGTACTGCATTTATTTTCGCGCGCTGAAGGTTTTTGTTTCATATTGGTGGAATCGAAGCTCTGGGCTTTGACCAACGATCTTTCGTTTTTTGGCGCTGATGGCCGCCCGGCGCACGCGTCCGGCCCCCTCCCCTCCACTCCCGGTCCATTACAGCCTCCGTCCGGACCGGACCGTCATTCAGACCGACTCTCACGCTTCTTTTTTACTCTCGTATTATTTTGATGTCATCCATATAGAGTAACACAAGACTTCCAACGTACTACGTATATATATATACAGAGACAGAGAGAGAGAGAGAGTGAGTGAGTGAGAGAGAGAGACAGAGACAGAGAGTGAGTGAGTGAGAGAGTGAGTGAGTGAGAGAGAGAGAGAGAGAGAGAGAGAGAGAGAGAGAGAGACAGAGACAGAGAGACAGAGAGACGCGTGTCGATAAATTCAATATCGCCACCGCTTTGCCTGGAGCACGACCCGCAGCGGCCGTTACGCAAACCGTTTGTTCAACTCGACTGCTACTCGCCGGTACTTACGCGATCAATCTTGAAAAAATAACAGAGTACAAGTTCCATATATAAAGCGGAAAGACAAGGGAAAACGTTTGTTCGCTTGCGGGCGCGGGCGGAGCCTCGTCGTGGAACCTTGACTTCTATTCTCTTTCTCTGTGCGGCCCTGTGATCTGTACACTGTTGTCTCTCCACTCTCTCTCTTTCTCTCTCTCTCTCTCTCTCTCTCTCTCTCTCTCTCTCTCTCTCTCTCTCTCTCTCTCTCTCTCTCTCCCTCCCTCCCTCCCTCCCTCTACCTCGCCGCCTCAGAAGACCAAAGCCCTCCACCCACCCTACCGTATCCGCCAGTAGCATAGAGCGTTTCAGTGTGTGTGCCCGTGCCCCCCTCTCCTCCATAATGCAGCGCTGGTAATGACGGGGTACAAGTGGTAAGGAGACAAGGGAGTGCGGGCCGGGCCGGGCGCGCGCCGTGGCCAGGGTCAGGAGGGAGGGCCACGAGCCCTGCCCGCTCCGCCTGGCTGCGCCAAGCTTCCCGACAAGGAAAACTACCCAACCAGCATTGCGCCGTCCGGCCGGCCGGCCTCGCCGGGCCCCGGGCCGCGATGTGAACAAGCTGCGATAACGCCTCCACGCCTGGAGCCCTGGAGCCCCGCTGGAGCGCGTGCTGCTGGAGGAGAAAAAAAAACTGGAGAGGCTGCTCGGATTTTCTTCGCGGAAGGGGGAAGAGCAAGAAATAGGAGGAGGAGGACAGAAAAAGAGGCCAAAACTAACCAAGGCCGGTCGAACTGAACTTAGCAGAGGGTCGGGGCCGACGGGCGCGCGCAGCGGGGGTGGGGTGGGGTGGGGCGGGGTGGGGTGGGGCGGGGGACAGCGGAGGAGGTAGTAATAATGGCTCGTCCAAGAATTTCATACGGATCGCGTGAAGAAGGGCGGCGGCACTGCGGGTAGGGGGTGGGATGGAGGGAGGGGAAGAAGCAGAAGAGTTATTGGTGTGGTAACTTTGTTGCTTCTCCTGCGACGCTCCCTCCCCCTCTTCCCCCTTCTCCTCCTCCTCCTCCTCCTCCTCCTCCTCCTCCTCCTCCTCCTCCTCTTTCTTCGGGCCGGCGAGTAAAGTTTGGCCTGGCGCGGCGGGCGCGCGGAGCGGAGGCAGAGGCGGCTGCAGCCACGCGAATGAGGCGCCCATTCATGGGAGCGAGGGCGGGTGGCCTACCCGCCCGGCGCCGCCGACACCGGGAAATATTTACTCTTTTATTATTTCTTTCGTACCCGCGGATACGTGCCACTCCGCGGTCGGCCAGCTCCACTGCTCCCCCTCCCTCCCGCTCTGTTTCATGTCGCTACGCTTCCAGTTGATTTTATTCAGATCCTTTGTGTGGCTCTCGTGGTCTAGTCTGCATGGACAATGGCCCCTTTCTGTCTGTCATGGAAACAATTAGTGTCCTTCACTGAATTCCTGTACATTCCAAAGAGTGTACAAGTACGCTCTATTTCTTAAAATGCATTTGTTTTCGTAAAGATCTCTGTGTCCACACTGCTCTGGGCATCCAAGTCAATGGCATGGACGAGATGTCAATAAATTCTCTATCGCTCGATCCCCTCGCGGCCCTCCCCCTCTGGCGGCTGCCCCGGCCGGACCACCCCCCACGCCATTCACTATCCTTGGGCAAACTGTACTGCTGAATCGTTATTTAGGCCCCAGGGCCGCCCCCCCCCCCCGCCCCCGCGCCCCGCCGGCTCGCTGGCCCGCCGCTGCTATAGCTGTTGGTTACACTGGTCAATTGATTGGGGTGTAAGCCACGCCGCCAGGGATCGACCGACCACCGCCGCCCGCCCGCCCGCCCGGCCGGGCTCGCCCGTCAAGACTAATCTTTCTTATGGCCTCCAGGGGTATGACACTAGAGGAGGTAGGCGGGGGGGGGGGGGGGAGGGGGCGGAAATGCAGTGGCGTTGCTTCCGGTACTGTTAGGCTCGCACAGCGGGGGACGACAAATGCATGTATATTTATATAAAGAGAGAGGAGACAGAGAGAGAGAGGGGGGGGGGCAGAAAGGGAATGGCATCCCCAGCACAGCTCTTCATACTGCTCTGTCACTGGGGATGACTCCCCCCCCCCCCCTACACCCAGCTACCCCCTATTCCTCCGCCTCTGGAGGAGGGGGTGACCGGGGGGGGGGGGGCTGCACAGGGGGGCATGTCTGAATGAACACACGTGCGCTCGACAGAGCCGGCCGGGTATATTATTGAATATTTATTCGCCCCTACTCCGCCCCTGCTCCTTCTCCGGCCGTAGCTCTCACATCTCTCTCTCTCTCTCTTCCCCTCTCTTTCTCTCTCTGCTTTTGTTATACCTCTCCCCCTCTCCGCTCCAGACCATCTCCCGAGCTCTGTTGTGTTGTGTTGGGGTGGGGTCAGGTACTTGGCGGGGCGCCGTGCGCCGCCCTGCAGGCTAAGGCTTTTTCGTGGCCACCCTATTATTTCTCAGACCTGTGGGAATTGAGGAAGTATAGTGTGCGATACGATTGCGATGTCTCGATAACTTTGTCTCGATTTGTTGCCATCTCTCCTCTCTCTTTGTCCTCCTGGCGCGCACACACACACTCACTCACACACACCCCGCACAAAACTGTCTCGGGGCGGCGCGGCGCGGGCCAAATCCAACTTTGATGGGTAGATTGGCCTTTGACCAAAAGCCCCGCGCGGGTCCGGGCCGGGCCGGGCCGGGGCCAATGGCCTGTACCGGGTGCGCGCCGCACCCTCCACGTGTGTGCCGCTTTTTAACAGAGTACCGCCCCCCTCCCCCTCGCTCACCACCATTACATTACACCAACTCCCTACATACCCGACGCCAGCCCCCGCCCCGCCCCGCCCCGCCCCGCCCCGCCCCGCCCCGCCGCACCTCGGTAGGGAAGGGGCGGCGCGAGTTTTATCTCTGATGCGCCGCCGCACCGCGCAAGGGGTAGCCAGAGCAGCGGGGGCTGAAGCCGCTGGCTCGGGGCCCATCGCGAGGGAATGGAGGGTTGTATCATAGCTTGGCACCCTCCCCCACGCCCCGCCCCGCCCCGCCCCGCCACGCCCCGCCACGCCCCGCCACGCCCCGCCACGCCCGCCCGCCACCGATTCGGCTCAGACGCGCGTCGCAATCATAGTGTATTGCCACTGCGCCCTTGACCTTGGCGGCGGGGCGGGGCGGGGCGGGGTGGGGCGGGGCGGTACGGGGTGGGGCGGCTGTTGGCAGAGCATAGGCCGGGGCGGGGCTCCCGGGCAGGCGGGGCGATGAGCGCGCGATGGTCGTTTATCGAGTGATAAGGACCCCGAGGAGCCGCTGCGCCCAGCGACGCTGCTTCTGCTGTTCAGAAAGCTCTCCTCCTCCTCCTCCTCCTCCTCCTCCTCCTCCTCCTCCTCCTCCTCCTCCTCCTCCTTCTCCGCCTCCCACGCCAAATCTATACGATGGCAGCATGAAGAATAAAAAATATACTGAGATCTTATTCACTAGTAGTTTCAAACCAGTTTTTTTGTTTTGTTTTAATTAGTTTGTCGGGATATGCGCATAGCCTCGTGTTGCAGTACCGCGCCTATCCAAATTATATGGGGAATGGTAATGCCCAGCGGGCCACACCGCGATAGTGCTTTTTACCTCTCTCCCTCTCTCTCACTCTCCCTCCCACGGAGAGATGAAGGCAGGGAATAATAAAGAGGCAGATGGCGTAAGTGCGGCGGGCCTTTGAGAACGTATTTGATGAGGTTGGCGCGGCGGTGGACGCGGCTGCGCGCCAGCTGCAGATGCCCGCCAGGTGCGCATAGCATTATGAGCAGGTGCAGCTGGCCCTCCCCTCCCCCGGCAGGTGGGGGTGGCCGGGCGAGGACCGAACTTGGCGTTGGGGCGTGGCGGCGCCGGTAACCTCAGGAAAATTACGGGGGTAAAGTCCTGAGGCCGGGGCATGGCGAGGCGTGGCGAGGCGTGGTGGTATGGGGTAGGGTGCCGCGCGGAGGCGTCGTGGTGGAATGGCGATGGCGAAGCACCTCGACCCGGTCCCGCTGGCCCCCGGGGCGGGGCGGGGCGGGGCGGGTGGATTCTCTTTCCACCGTATCTCCTGTTTTCCGAGATACCTTTCTCTCTGTCCCCCTCTCTCCTCTCCGAATGGCTTCCTCGGTCGTGGCGTGGAGACGCCCTCGGGGGATTGTGTGGTAGGGATCGGGGCGTTGGCGCGGAGCAGCGTGGCGGGGCGGGGCGTGGCGTGGCGGGTTGGGGTGGGGCGGGGCGGGGCGGGGCGGGGCAGGGCGGGGAGGGACTGCCGAGGGCTAGCGCAGTACTGCCTCGCTCTTCCTCCCTCTCTCCGCCGGTCGCGCCGCTGTCGCCGGGGCGTCTTAGCGTTGGATTTATCTTCCGCGGGGACGACGGCTGGCCATCCGCGCGCGCGGAGAAACAAAGGCGTGGCGGGGCGGGGCGGGGCGGGGCGGGGCGGGGCGGGGCGGGGGGTTGGGTTGGGCTGGGCCCGCAGAGAAATGATATGCAAATGAAGCGCTATCTCTATGGGAGCTCCTGTAAAATCCCTCAGCGCCCCACCCCACCTCGCTTTCTGCACTCCCCCCCTCCCGCGCTCAGGGGGTGGTATGCGGGCGTGTGTGCGTCCCAGGCGGGGGCGGGCCGGGGCGGGCCGGGGGCGGCTCGGGGGCGGGCCGGGGCGGCCCGGGGGCGGCTCAGGGGCGGCCCGGGGGCGGGCCGGCGGCAGGGCTTTGCCCTCTCTGACCTGCAGTCCTGCTGTTTCGTTTAGCTTTTGCGCATATTACTCCCGCACCCCTTCCCCCATCCTCCCCGCAGTGAAAAGGTAGAAGTCCCAAACCTTTCCGATTATAAATCGTGGAGGCGCGCTGGCCGAGCCTGCTGGTGATTGTATCTGTGCCACACGCGCCGCGGCGGGGCGGGGCGGGTGCGGGGCGGGGGCGGGGTGGGGGCGGGGCGGGGCGGGTGCGGGGCGGGGGCGGGGCTGGGCGGGGGCGGGGCGGGTCGACTCGGGCGCTGTCCTTGGCGCGTGCCGCCTAGTTTCCAGGAGTCGCGCCGTCGTAGTGGCGCCGCGCCCCGCCCCGCCCCGCCCCGCCCCGCCTGTCGCGGTGCCCACATCTGTGCGCTTACGCAGCAAGCATAAATACCTTAGGCGGCGCCGCACCGCACTCACTCACACACACGCACACACACACACACACACGCACACACGCACACACGCCAAAGTCGAAGGAGGGCAGGGAAGGACAGGGAGTCTTAGGTGCGGAGGAATCTTCCTGTTTCCTGATGCCGCGTAATCCTGTTACCTTGTCTCGCCAAACTCTTCTCGCCGTTCTCGCGCTCGCTGCAGTGACGTCACGTCACGCCGCCCGGGGAGGAAGGGCGGGGCGGGGCGGGGCGGGGCGGGGCGGGGCGGGCTGACGGCATAGTGATTGGCACCGGGAAGACGCCCTGGGGCCGCGTGCGGGCGCCTGTCGGCTGCGTGGCTGGGCGTATGGGCGCCCTTTTCCGGGTTGTGAGCACGGCTGCGACTGTATGGAGCAGCGCTCACCTCTCTCTCTCTCTCTCTCTCTCTCTCTCTCTCTCTCTCTCTCTCTCTCTCTCTCTCTCTCACACACACACAAGTAGCGCATAAAAACGGATATGATTGCGGTTGTAGTTTTTACTACCGTCCGGAGCCCGTCCCTGCCCTGCACTGCCCTGCCCTGCCTCCCTCGAGGTGGCGCTCTGCCGTGCAGTGGGAGGGGATGGTGGAGGCTGCTGGCTGCAGTGGCGAACTGGTCCTCCAAATCCCGAGCACCGTGCCCCCCCCCCCCCCCCACCCCCTCTCCTCCGCTCTCGAGGCTGGCTAGCCGTCAAGGGCAGGATGCACCACCGTCCCTTCCCCCTCCCCGCCACTCGATAGTCCTGCCTGCCAAGCGAAGGCCCCGCCCCCCCCCCCCTCCCCGCGCCCACGCCTCATTCCAAGTCATGTTCAACTTTCCTCCTTGGCCGTGCGCAGCGAGGCGCGCGCGCGCGTGTGTGTGTGTGTAGTCCAGGAGGCCGCGTAGCAGAGGTGCGGGAGCACAAGGCATTCCGATGGCAGGCGATGATCCCCGACCGCATGGCCGACGCGATGGCTAGAGAAAACGCCCCGTCCCGCTCGTACAGCGAGAGTTTTAGAGAGACTGGAGTCTCTCTTGATGGGGCTCGCCCGTCCCAACTGGAGGTCGATGGGTAATCAATATCACTCTGCTGCCGCGGCCGTGGCGCGGCGGGGCGGGGCGGGGCGGGGCGGGGCGGGGGCGGGGCGGGGCGGGGCGGGGCGCGCGCCAGAGCCAGGGAGTTAGACGGACGAGCGGGATGTTGCTTGCTCTGCGGAGCGGACGGGTGAAATGGAGAGCCTTCACCCCGCCCCGCCCCGCCCCGCCCCGCCGGGCCCGCCCGCCCCGCCCATCCCTCGGGCTAGGCCGGGCTCGGCGCGCCGAGATAGCAGCAGACGCCCACTTTCGGCGTAACTCGAATTCCACTATTCTTTCAATTGCAAAAGAGAGAAGATAAATCCGACCCGGAACCGAGAGCTGATGCGAGAAAATATGCGGCGTATCTGTTAAAGAGTTTTCAAGCCTAAAGAAAATGAAAAACAATTTAAGAAATGAAAGTGTTTAAGACTAAATTTACATGTGTCTTTGAAGACATTGAGTACGGCTATGACTCCTATGTTATCAGCCAAGAAACAGTTAATGCAGTTGTAATCCACTTTGCATCTTAAATCTTCGTTATCCCAGATTTTCGCTAGCTGTGTAAGCGCAGGGATTAGCGGGTGAGAGGGCTACTGTCCCAAATCCATCCCTCGCTTACCCGGGGCGGGGGGGCACCCCGCGAGTGCGGTCCCCTCGCCGTGGTGCTCGCCCCCGGGCTCTCCGGCACCGCGGCGATGCTGACCCCTGATTGGTCGACGCCGGCGCGCGCGCTGACCTCTGATTGGTCTGGCGGCAGCAAGAGCGGGAGGCATTCCAAGTCCGAGAGAGCTTTAGTCGGCACAAAGGAAGGGAGCCGGGCTGGGTTCATCGAGGGGGCTCTCTTCCCAGCCCGCACTCAGTCACACACGATATCCCCTGCCTCTCTCTCTCTCTCTCTCTCTCTCTCTCTCTCTCTCTCTCTCTCTCTCTCTCTCTCTCTCTCTCTCTCTCTCTCCTTCTCTCTCTCTCTCCCCCCGCCTCTTCCTCTAATCGAGGCTCTGTGACCTCCGTCTCTCCTCGTGAGACATCTTAGCCCGACTCCGACTCGACTCCGTTCTCTCCCCGTGGCTCTCTCCCGAGTCTCCCCGTCCCCCCGGCCCTCCTCCAGCCCGTGCCAATAAAAAGAAGGGCTCTGTGTTTGTCCTGTTGCAGCCGCGGATCGCAATGTGAATTCCGATCTGGAAGACGAGACGGAAAGATTCCTCCCGCTGCCGAACGTCGTCGAGGAGGAAGCACCGCGGAAACTTAACGGTACGCAACAGCGGTCCGCTTCCATTGCGCTAGCTCCAAAATTATTTCTGTTCCAAAACCTACGAAAAAAAAGGATAGGATTATTTGAACCGGAAAATAACAAGGAAATGTTTCTTGTATGACGATTGTTAGACAGTATGTGATACCCGTAAACAAAAGAAAACAAAACAAAAAAAACGTGCAAGCATGCATTGGTAAATGTAGTCAGAGGTGCGACAGTGTAAAATAGTGCCATCTGGGGTACTAAAAACAAGAACGTTTAGCGGTTTGTTTGTGCAGTGCTGCCTCTCTGCTTTCGCTTAGCGGGCGCTAGTGCCTCTCTGCTTTGGCTCGTGCCGCTCGGTGGACCAAAGTCAGCACAGACGAGGCCAAGGTCTCTTCTCCCGTTGTCTCTTTCGAACCTACATCCTCCCCCCCCCCACTCTCTCTCTCTCTCTCTCTCTCTCTCTCTCTCTCTCTCTCTCTCTCTCTCTCTCTCTCTCTCTCTCTCTCTCTCTCTCTCTCTCTCGGCCTCTTTCTCTCTCGCTCGCAAACTTATCGTGGAAAGTGTCGCTACAGCCGAGGCAAAAACTTAAGGGCTCGAGCTGCTTGTTCAAGAGACTCGGCCGCCAGTAGTTTTAGAAGTGGATGAACCCGGTGCTCTCTGGCAGACATGTTCCGAGGCTGCGACTCATAACACGACAGATTTCTCGTGTTTTCCAAAGTTTATTTGCCTGCAATCTGCTATGAAAATCTGTTTATCTCTTAGCGCGTAGCAATACTGTAAGAGTTGCGCATACTAACGCTGTCGTAAACTCTTCACGAAAAAATTAATGTCACGAGAGGAGGGTAAAAGAGGAAGCGGCAGATGCACTTTTAAAAAATCGCGGTGTCGCCGTTAAATTTTTGTAACGGTGACTGCGTGAAATTTTTGTAACGGTGACTGCGTGAAATTTTTGTACAGTGTACCTTGAGTAGGGTTCGGCCGGGCGGTGGAAGGGTGACTGAAGCGTGCGGCAGCTTTAATAAGTTTTTCATTGCGTCGTAATTACTGTATAAACGGGACGGGCCAGGGGCGTTATTCCGTAATCCAGCCGAAATAATTTGCTTCGTCCGGGTGGAACGGGGCGGGGCGGGGCGGGGCGGGGCGGGGCGGGGCGGGGCGGGGCGGGGGGCACCCCCCTTATCTGCCTGTTTGCAGGATGCAGTGTCACTAATGGCAGTCTGTAGAGCATTTATTCGCAGGTGACTAGTGACTTAGTGCTGCCGAAACGCGTGAAATATTTCTTTTTAGGGGAGTGCATTCATCACGTGATGAAAGCACCCCCGGTGCATTTGTCACGCGGCGGATCTATCACCTCGTACCTGCACCACCTCCGGCACTACTCTCTACTACTGTTTTGTGGTGCTGAGCGCGGGGCGGGGCGGGGCGGGGCGGGGCGGGGCGGGGCGGACGGGGTGGGCGGCGCTCGCGAGGCGACGTGTTCACTGGAGCGGTATCGCCTGCTGCTGCGCCCCGCACAGTAAACCACGCACACATATTTGGAGCGCTGAACTTGCTTATGCTATGTTTACGTTGTGTCAGCCACATGCATGGCACAATCTATCTATCTATATGTATTTGTGCTAGGTTGCACCCCTCTGGAGAGGCACTGTGTTGTAGCGAGCAGTGAGCCTCGTCGGAGTCGGACGGGGAGGAGGGTTGACGCGAGGCTAACTGCGAGACAGGTGGCTTACTGGCTGCGCCGTGCAACCCCTCCCCTCCTCTTCCCCTCTCTGTTCCGATGCGATGGTCGGAGTGCGATAACGTGCAAAAAGGGAAGGGGGGGGGGGACTCTCAGGGAGTATGGGGAGAGGAGGAGGAGGAGGGGGGGGACTCTCAGGGAGTATGGGGAGAGGAGGAGGAGGAGGAGGAGGAGGGGGGCAAAGTCATGTCCTGTCCGGTCTACAAACGACAATGGAACCACCTCGACCGGAACACGCCCGATATCGGCTCCATTTCTCGACACTGGTCCCCATGCCGTGCCGTGCCGTGCCGTGCCGTGCCGTGCCGTGCCGTGCCGTGCCGTGCCGTGCGCAGCCGCCAGCAGTGTAGCCATGTCGTCCGACCCCGGCGTTGAATTATTCTCTCTCTCTCTCTCTCTCTCTCTCTCTCTCTCTCTCTCTCTCTCTCTCTCTCTCTCTCTCTCTCTCTCTCTCTCTCTCTCTGCACACTCTAAATTACTAAGGACATTTTTGTAACTAGCTCTGAACGTTTTTGTACGTCACTTACCGAGATACAATTTTGACCACTTACGATTTATGTAAAATTGCAACTGCACTGACACACAATATTGTATCTTATTTAGTGACGTACAAAAACGTTCAGAGCTAGTTACAAAAATGTCCAAGTCATTTAGAGTGCATTCCTCCCGCTTTTGCTCACTTGTCCGGATTAAAACTTAGTCAAATTCCGTTGTTTGGGTTTTACTCCACCTATGCTGCTACATAGTGTTTTGTTTAAGATTGTGTAGAAAGTGTTAAATGCGCGTGTACAAGCATGGGCGGCTCTGTGTGTGCGTGTGTGTGCGTGCGATAGGCCGTTGTTGGCTGGCGGAGGCGTATCCAGCCGCGTGGCCAGGGCCGGGGGCGGAGTAGGGGCCAGGGGGGAGGGAGGGGGGGGGTGCTACCGCGCGACTCGGCTTATCAGCATGCTTTGTGAATGTTTTGGCCTCGCCTCGGCGGCTGCGGGGCGGGGCCCCGTCGGGGTAGGCAACTTACGCTGCAGGCCCTGCGCCTCGCGCCACTTTGCAATCGGTTTATTGCCTACTTGCATACCGAGTAAAGCCGCTTTGTTTTAAAACTTACCAAGTATTCCCTCACTCCCCTGTACACTTTCCAGGTCCAGTAGCAAAAGGTCACGGCGTGTGTTCACTACTTCAATTCCACTGCCGCCTCCTCCTCTCCTCCCCTTTCCTCTCGCGCCTCTCCCTCCTCTCCCCTCCTCTCGCCGTCTCCTCTCCCTCCTTTCCTCTCCCTCCTCTCCTCTCCTCTCCTTTCCCTCCTCTCCCTCCTCTCCTCTCCTCTCCTCTCCCACTTCTCGCTCATCGCTGCTCAGCGGACGCTCACGCGCAAAGCCTGCGGCAAAGGTGCCGTGTCGCCCTGGGTCCAGCAGCAGTGATGGGGTGGGGCGGGGCGGGGCGGGGCGGGGCGGGGCGGGGCGGGGCGGGGCGGGGCGCCTGGCCCGGCCTCTACCCGTCCCATTCTCATCCTGTACGCCCTCTCTCCCTCCCTCCCTCCCTCCCCCCCCCTCCCCCCCTCCCTCCCTCCCTCCCTCCGTCTCACCTCCGGTGAGGTTATTTCGAACGCAGGGCCGGCAGGGGATGTGAGGGGGTTTAAAATAGCTGCGTACTTGTGCGGCTCCAGGACACTACTGGGCCCGGCCCGGCCCGACCCGACCCCGCTGGTAGTCCGCGCCGACACGGCAAAGTTCCTCTTCCGAAATTCGCACCGTCCGTCGGTTCCGTGATCAGGCGCGTCTAGAAGGTTTTACTTCGTCTGGGTTTCTAACGCTGGCCGGGGCGCCGTGCCTTTCGGTTCGGGTCGCGCTCCATATATTTGCATAGCTGTCGAAAGGCGCCCGAGGTGGGTGGCGCTGCGTGTGGCTAACCGCGCTGCCTGGCGGCGGGGCGGGGCGGGGCGGGGCGGGGCGGGGCGGGGCGGGGCGGGGTGGTCAGGAAACGCTTAAAGGAGCCCAGACTGCCCGGCCGGGCAGTATGTACCGCGGCGGGCAATAAAGGCCAAAGAGTTTAGGGACCGTATATAGCGCCCCTAATCACCTTGTTAAACCTCCAGAAATAAAGCCGCGGCCATTGAGGGCGCCGCGCGCGCCGCGGAGCACGTTGTAATGGCGGGCCAGGGGGTGTGCGTCGACAAGTTAGCTTTCTGTTTTTTCTTCTTTTTTTTTTTTTCATTTTTATCAGATGATTCATTCATTAAGCCTAAACTTAAATTTACCATTACAAAACGTAAATTAAAAACGCCTCAGCTAGCTTGTACTCTCAGACAGAGGGCAGCGAGCGTCGCAGAGTATAATACAGGGGGATGGCTTTTTTCGACTAGCGCGGCATATTTCTCGCGTCGAGTGGCGCGCGGCGCGGCGCGGCGCCGTGCGTCCATGTCCGGTATGTGCCGTAACCAGTATTAATGGGCTGAAGTTGAGTCCCGCCCCGCAGCCACGACTTTCAGAGCGCGGAGTAAATCACGCACAGAGATATTCCCCGCGCCGTGCTGGGGGGGCAGGCCAGGGGGCGACACACCGGAGCTGTCTGAGGCGCCGCCCGCGCCCGCTTGACCCGCGCACCCGCCGCGCCCGCACCCGCCAGCGATCCATCACAAGAAACTATAAATACATGTAGTTTGCGTCGCGGTGAGCGGGGGACCGAGAGAGAGAGAGAGAGAGAGAGAGAGAGAGAGAGAGAGAGAGAGAGAGAGAGAGAGAGAGCGGGAGGCCGGTGGGTTACTCTCTTGAGGAAGCCATCCGTTATCCTATCGGACACGGCGGCGCGGCGCGGCGGGGGGCAGCGCCCTGTGTTCACTCGTGGACACGGCAGGCACGGCCACTCAACAAGTGAGAGACAGCCTCGTTGAGCGGCAGCAGGAGCGGCAGCAGGGCGCCGGTGGCGGTGCGTGCGCGCGCGCGCGTGCGTGCTGTGAACACGCGCACGTGTTGGGCCGGGCGCCCTGTCAAGGCTGTGGTCTGGTCTCGGGTAATCCCCCAAGGTGCCTGTGCGGAGCAGGGCGCCGGGGCGGAGCAGGGCGCCGGGGCGGGGCGCCGGGGCGGGGCGGCGGGGCGGGGCGGCGGGGCGGGGCGGGGCGCCGGGGCGGGGCAGGGCGCCGGGGTGGGGCGGCGGGGCGCGGCGGGCGCCGGGGCGGGGCAGGGCGCCGGGGTGGGGCGGCGGGGCGGGGCAGGGCGCCGGGGCGGGGCGCGGGGCGGGGCGCCAGGGCGCCTCCGACGCCCTCCTCAGCCTCCCTCGCCCTCGCGCTCCGGAGCGCCGTTATGAGTGAAACTGGCGGGTAGACCGCTCTCTCTGTGTTGCTACCCCTGCCCTTCTTCACCACCACCACCACCACCACCACCACCCCTAATGCCTTCTTTTTCTTTCTCCTGCGACGCGTCATCATAAATTGAAAAGAGAAACTTTTAAGACAGAAAAGCGGGGGAGGCCGGGGGTTGTAGGGACGGAGAGTTGGGTTGGGGGAGGAGGGGATGAATGGCCCTAAAGGGCGTCCAGGTGCCGAGGACGGAGCTCCCGCCCCCACCCCACCCCCCGCGGAGGCGAGGCGGGGCGCCACAACATAATGTGGGGCGAGCGTGGTTGAAGTAGGGGCGGGGAGCGGGTGGAAAACAATGTCTACTCGTTAGTGAAGTGACAAAGGAAGAGATCTTGTATAAAAATATGTGGAAAATGAAACGGATCGCGTGAGGTTATTGCGAGGGATCTCGTATCCCGCGCGCTTTAGGGATGGTGGTGTAGCAGTCGCTCCCCCAGGTCTGTACAGCAGTGCGCGGGCCCCACCCCGGCCCCGCCCCGGCCCCCGGCGCGGCAGCATCCCCCCCACCCCCAGCCCCACCCCGCACCCTCCGGCCCCCTTTCCTGCGCAAACTGACTGAATACCACGCCCGACGCGTCCCGACATGGCCCCGGGCGCCCCGCCGCGCCCCGCCCCGCCCCGCCCCGCCCCGCCCCGCCCCCGCCGCACTGGCGTGCCAGCTAGTCAGTCAAGCGCCTTTCAGTCCGACGCATAATGTGCACTGCCGCAAATCAAGCCAAGCCGTCGCGACGGAGCGCTGTGCGGTGGGGCCGTCTCGGGCGCTGGCCGACCCCCAAACGCGCAGTAAATCTCTTTCCAGACATGACCAGGAAAACTGGGTAATTATTATTCCAGGACTTTCCTGGCAATGCGTAAAACTTTCTGGGATTCTCAGGAAGCAGATTTACCGTGGCGGTAATTCGCATCAGTGCAATCAGTGCGTCTTCAAGATAACGAACATGTTTGACACGCCGTTGAGTTACTTGTTTTCGCGCTTGCTTCTTGCTTTAGCGCGCTACCCTCCACCGGCGTGATACAAGCAGTGCATGAGCCGGGTTGCCTGCGTGTAGGTGGGGCCGCCGCGCGCCGCCCGCGCCCTACGTCTTAGTGCCGACAACAACAAGCACAACAACAACTGCGACAAAAAGAACAACAACAAACACGACATGAGAAATGACCCCCTTTGTTTCATTTTTCACCGTCCGTCCGTAAATATACTGGCGCCGCTGCGCGCCCGCCCGTCCCTTCTGTTCCGCCCCCGCGCCGGGCCGGGGACAATACTCTGAGCCAACAGGACACACCCGCTGCCCTCCGCTACCCTCCGCTACCCGTCGCTTCCCTCCGCTACCCTCCGCTACCCTTCGCTTCCCGCTGCTACCCGCTGCTACCCGCTGCTACCCGCTGCTACCGAGTTCAACGCACGGCCACTGCAGCAACAGCTGCTGCAGCCCGTTGTTGTCGGTACCTTACAGCTGCAAGCTGCACCGTTATTGTCAGAGCTGCCGCTGCTGGTGGGCATACCGACCTCGCCCTGGTGTGGGGCGGGGTGGGGTGAGGTGGGACGGGGTGGGGTGAGGTGGGGCGGGGTGGGGTGAGGTGGGGCGGGCTGGAGTGAGGTGGGGCGGCGTGGGGTGAGGTGGGGCGGGGTGGGGCATGGCTGGCTAGGAACCACCGCCGTGGTGCCACCGCGGCAGCCACCGCTGCGCCCTCAGACCGAGGGGGGGGGGGATAGGGGGATCACCGCACACCTGGTGTCACCTGTGTGTGTGTGTGTGTGAGAGAGAGCTGGCTGGCCTCGCTATTGAGCGGGGACTCTCTATGCCTTCGATACATACGGCCGTGTCAGAACGGGCACGTACATAGGAACGGCACAATCAAACCTGAGGTTTGGGGAAGAGGGGGGAGGGGCGCTCTGGTGGCGGCGGTCGCGTGTTTTCTATTGCTGATCACGTGACGTTTGTCCAAGGAGAGAGAGAGAGAGAGAGAGAGAGAGAGAGAGAGAGAGAGAGAGAGAGAGAGAGAGAGAGAGTACGTGCGTGCGATACCGGCTGGCTGGGCGCGAAGGACCGCGCCCCCACGGGTGTATGGGCCGTGCCGTGTGTGTTGGACCGCGGGGACAAAGTGCGTATTACGCGTCCATTGTGTCTAGCTGCCGCCGGCCGGGCCACACAGGGGGGGGGGGGGGGGCGTCTCCCCCCTGTCTCTCTGACCTCCCCGCCCCGCCCCAGACCCGCGCGCTTATGGGGTGGCACCCCGAGCGAATAATAGCGGGGGGCGGGGGGGCTGAGTGTTCGGGATAGGGAAAAGAGGAAAATACTGGACCAACAGGAAATAGTCGGAAATAGTAGTGCTAGGAGCAGCAGTACAGTACAAGTACCGCAGGAAATTGCAGCTGTTATTCGGAGCGAGCCGTGTCGCGTGTGTGTGTGTGTGCGCACGACTCTCTGCTGTTGTGTCGCGACTTTGACGAGTGGGCAATTCCCTTGTTTTTGTTGACGACAATTTGCACCCTCTGGTGTCGGCTCTGTTGGTTCATTGCGCCTCTCTGTTCGCCATTGGATTGGCCCGGCCGGCCGGCCCGTGGTGCTGGCCTGGCCCGCTCGTGGAGTGGATGGGCCTCTCTCTCTCTCTCTCTCTCTCTCTCTCTCTCTCTCTCTCTCTCTCTCTCTCTCTCTCTCTCTCTCTCTCTCCCTCTCTCTCCCTCTCTCCCTGGCCCTGCCTAGGTTTCGCCCTCCCCTTTGTGCCTTGGTGGGATCATCCCTTCACTTTTCAGCTGCGAGAGGCCAGATGGCGATTGTCGATCTCTCCTCGAGAGGGCGCGGCGGCGGGGCGCGGAGTGGTAGAGAGCCCGCTTCACGGACCACCGGCTAGTAATTCAATATTTGATCCCTGCAATTTAATCCCTCCGTCTTCTGCGTGGATATAAACCCTCTCTTTTCGATGTGTACCTGCTCCCGCCCTTCCTGGCCTTACTCCTGCGTTTCCCCCTGCCATTACTCGCAGCGCCATTTCCTCCCATCTCGGAGAGAGAGAGGGAGAGAGAGAGATGCGAGGAACAGGGTGTGTCGGGACCTATCACGAGGCCTGCTTCTACAGGCTTCCGCTCTCCGCACACCTTCCAGTAGCATTACATTTTGAAAATATTCCAACTGCCTTCGTTATATTTTTATATACCTGGTCTGGCGCGTGGGACGCTTGGGTTGGGATAGATCACACCCATTGCTCTCTCTCTCTCTCTCTCTCTCTCTCTCTCTCTCTCTCTCTCTCTCTCTCTCTCTCTCTCTCTCTCCCTCGGTGTTGTTCAGCCAGATGGCGTTTCGTTTGTGTTCTGGACCGGGGAGCGCCACCTGCTCTACATCTGCAGCGCGCTGTGCACAGGTGACGGTTCAGGATAGCGGGGGACCTCGCCCGCCCCCGCACTCTCAAGGCCGCGACTTGTGCTGCGCTCACATCTTGGCGGGGCTTTAGCTAGACCACCCCCACTGGCAGGAGCCCAAGAACCTCTGTCTGCTTTTTTTTAACCGTGCGGCTTCCTGCGTACCCTTGCAGTGGATCCCTACTCCATCTCTCGGCATCCCTCTCTTTTACCTCGCTCTTTGAACCTTACTCACTCTTTCGTCTTACTGCATGCTCCCCCCCCCCCCCTTTTCGGTCTCCTTAATCACGCAACACCAATAATGGATGAATTTCTTGACGGCATCTAGTCTTCGCCGGCGAGATGGGCGCCGCCGGGCGGGTTCAAAGCTGGCTGCCGAAGTGGTTTCAACCCCCTCACACCCGCCCCCTTGTGGCTCACATGCGATCATCGGGTACAGCACCGCCCTGCCTGTGACTTTACTGCCTGCAGACTAAGTGCGGGGCGGGGCGGGGCGGGGCGGGCCGGGGCGGGGCGGCCCAGCTTGATGCAGACAATAGGATAAAGCGGCTGATCACTCACAACCCCATTGTGCATCAAAAAGGAGGAGGAGGAGGAGGAGAGGGAGGAGGAGGAGGAGGAGGAGGAGGAGGAGGAGGAGGAGGAGGAGGAGGAGGAGGGGGGGGGGGAGGGTGGCTTTCATAAGCAGGCTGACGGACGAGGCCCGGTCGGCCCCGGCCCGGGCCCCGGCCCCACGAACAAACACACTGTCCCTCGCTTTAATCGACTTTTTTTCTCTTTTGCTCGTAATTTCATACAGTCTTTTTTTGTTTGATAAAATTCCCAGCTGCGGCCGCCGCCGCTGAGTTTGCGCTTCCAATCTATCCATCTATATGAGATTCCGCGCAATAAAAATAAAATAGCCGGGAGGCGAAGGGTTTAGCAGCAGATTTTCCCGCGCGGCGCCGCGAGTGGGGCGGGGCGGAGTGGGGATAAAATGGAAACACTTTACCAGCCGCGCCTCTCAGACCACAGCGGGTTCATGCGATTTCTGTTCATCCTGCTAGGACCGGGGCGGAACCCACCCCCTGCGCGTCACCTGCGCGGCAGCGCGCCACCCTCGCGGGAGGGGTGGAAGAGGGGGGGGGGGTGAAAGTACGGACGAAAACGGAAAAGAAATCCTCCTCCTCCTCCTCGCGACCTCCGGACCTCCGCCTCGCCTCCTCCCTGCTGCCACAGCAGAGCAGCTATAAATTCGGCTTACACGCACACACACACGCACACACACACCACGGCATCCGTCGCGCTGGCGGGGCGGGGCGGGGCGGGGCGGGGCCTGGCCTGGACCGCTGCCTGCACACCGTCGAGTGGATGCTGCCGGGCGCGCAGGGTAGCGGCCGCTGCCGCCAGAGATGTGCGCTTGTGTAGCGGGTTTTTATTTCCTGAGCGTGGCGCGCGCCGCCGTTATACCAGCGCCGTCACGTCTTCTTACCGCGCGCCCCGCTGTTCTTAACAGTGTGCCAGATTTTGTGTTTCTCTTTTCCCAGTAGATGGATCCCGCGCACAGTCTGTCATATGGGTTTCTGGTTCTCTCTCTACTGCAATGTGTGTCCTCCTGCAGCTCAGCCAGCCCAGCCCCGCCCCGCCCCGCGACTGGCTGCCAGCAGAGCTTTTCGTTCGGCCTCTCTTTCTCCCCCGCCCCCTCCAACTCTCTCTCTCTCTCTCTCTCTCTCTCTCTCTCTCTCTCTCTCTCTCTCTCTCTCTCTCTCTCTCTCTCTCTCCCATCTGTGTACCTGACAGAGCAAAGAGACCCATGCTGCGGTCTCCCGACGAGACGTGAGCAGCTGCCCGCCCCACCCCGCCCCGCCTGCCCCGCCCCGCCCTGCCTGCCCGCCTCGCCCCGCCTGCCCCGCCCCGCCCCGCCCCGCCCCGCATCCGCAGGAGTGCGGTCGCTACTCGGTGCGAGACTATATTGCTGTTCTGACTGACATTATTCACAAATCTCTGCTCTGTTTTCGGGCTTACGGCAGTATCACGTCAGAAAGAAAGAAGGTGGGAAAAGCAGAAAAGAATTGAAGTGTTTTTTTGTTGTTTTTTTTGTTGTTTTTTTTTCAAACCCGCACTCAATCTTCTCTTGATACCGATTTTCAAATGGAACGCACGCGCTCAACTACGCACGTAGCTGGTGGTGGTGTAAAGCTACGCCAGCGTCGCGTGCTTCATGCCCTCCGCCGCGGTGGTTGGCCGTGTCTTCTTTTACAACCGGCCGCGGGGCGGGGGTGTTGGACCAATAGCACAACCCCATCTTCATGACGAGCTCTGCGCCGCTGCCACCTGTCCCGACCTCAGCGCGGAGTACTTGATCCTCCCGAGGAGCGGAACTGATCATCCGACTCTGGCGCGCCGCGCAGCGCCCCAAACGAGGAGGGAACGGGAGGGGAGGGGGAAGAAGAGTCAGAGACAAGGAGGTGGATAGGAATCTGTGTAAGGGAAGTGAGAGGCAGAGGAACGAGAGGAGGTAGGAGGAAGGTTGTGGGAAAAGAGAGCGTGCTCACATTATTGGTGGGAGTGTGTGCTGTGCCTCCGTTTTGCAATATATTTCCTTCTTGTCTTGCGCGCCCGCTTGGGCATTACAATCGCATCGTGCGTGGCGTGGCGTGGCGTGGCGGCGCTGTAATTCACAACTTTGTGGAATGTTGCGCGGGCGGGGGCCGGGCCGGGCCGGGCGGGGCGGGGCGGGCGGGGCGGGGCGGGGCGAGGCGGGGGGGGGTGGGGCGGGGCGGGGCGGTCTCTGCAAGGCGGGGCGGCGGCGGCGGTGAATCAGGAACTTGATCGGGGGTGAGAGGGGAGGGGAGGGGAGGGCCCGGCCTGCAGAAATCTGGGACACCATCCTGCAATCATTCAGTCCTGATTTCAATCATGAATTTCGATTTTTTTTCTTCAAAATACACAGATTTTTGAAAAAAAAAAATCAGTTGTATTATTTTGAATTGAAAGAAATGTACCGCTGTCGCGACATTCCGCACATTTGCGGTGCAGCAGTGTTTTCGCTGGAGGAAAAAAGTCTTACATTTTTCATGCTAGTGGCCTTGTACTTTGCCCACCCCTCTCTCCCTTGGTTTTTCTAATAAACACCTAAATGTTCTCAATCCCTGTCCTCCTCCTCCTCGCCCTCTTGCTCCCCCCCACCCCTTCTCTCTCTCTCTCTCTCTCTCTCTCTCCCTCTCTCGCGCTAACACGACTTTTTCCCTTGGTTTAACGCCGCCATGAACCGCAAGAAAGAAGAAAGAGTATCCTTGCCCGCCCAGCAGCATTCTCTGCCTTTTTAATAAAAATGTTAATAGCGTGACGTGTGCTGGCGCGCGTCAGCACCCCGCCCCGCCCCGCCCCGCCCCGCCCCGCCCCGCCCCGCCCCGCCCCGCCCCGCCCCGCCCCGCCCCGCCCCGCCCCTGCTGCATCGCAGCCACGGCCTTGAGACTTCAAGGCCATCTACGCAATTTTTTGTCTTTGATTGTCTTGAATAAGTCTGGATGCCGTAATAATTGTTTGTATTTCTTGCTCTCATCCTCGGGCGCAGTTCTTTGGTCTTCGCAATATTTTATTTTCTGTTTTATATTTTGTATAGTACCATGCTGTTGGCCCCGATTTCAATCGCAGAAAAATCTGAAATTACACGTTTTTTGTCCATTTCTTCGTCGAGTGCACGCAAAAGTAACCTGATTCGTCATGAGGTGGCCTTCCCCAAAGCTGAACTCTAGACGTCACACAGAGACAGAGTAAAGGGATGTTGGGAGGACCGACTCCCCACCCCCTCGAAAAAAAGAGAAGAGGAAATAAAAGTTCCGCTTCCCGCATAACGACTCTCATTAAGGTGTGTAACTCGGCCCATCAGCGAGCTCAAGTTTGGTGGAGCTCGGGTCGCGTCACCTCTGCCGCCAGGTCGCCCCGCCCGCCCCGCGGCACCCGCCCACACTCTGCCACCGTTACTGGACCCAAAAGTCCTATTAAAAAAAAAAAAATAGGTTCAACCCACTTTGTTTGGCGTTTGATTACGCCGAGAGTGAAGAATGGATAAAAAAAAAAGACTCGTAACACATTGCGGTTGCTATGAATAGTCTATAAGGTTTGCTTGCGTCTGATGGACCCCGAAATAAAAATATGTAAACGAGCAAGGTGGGCGTGCAAGAATCGCACCGGAACAGAAACCGTGCCAATTACTTGTTGCAATGGGGGAAAAAAGGAACATGAAGAATTCATAGCAATGTATATTAGAGCGAGGCGCTGGTCGGTCTAGGTAACTTCCGGTCCGGCTTTGTCTCTTGTCTCTTGTCGAGGGCTTGGGGCGTAAGTGCGAGGCACGATATGAGACGTCGCTGGCGTGCTCTCGCCCCGCCCCGCCGCGCCCCGCCCCGCCCCGCCCCGCCCCGCCCCGTCGCGCCCCGCCCCGCCTCGCCAGCGCCCTTATTACCGTGAAATGGAGCACGGGTACCTCAGCGCTCCGTGCGAGCAGCCGAGGAAGTTGAGGTACAGTATCGAGTGTTCTCCTCCGCCCCCCGCCTGCTGTCCCCTCGCCTCGGCCGCCGTCTGATCCGGCGGAGATGGGCAGCCCGCGGAGGGCATCGCTCCCGCGCACCCTGCTGTGAGGCTATACGTGTGCTTCGCACAGAGAGAGAGAGAGAGAGAGAGAGAGAGAGAGAGAGAAAACAACATGCAAAGCAAGTCTGGGTGGGTGCGACGTAGCACGTTTGTTTTTCGAGTGCGCAGCCGCCACGCCCTACCCCACTCTATCCCGCCCCACCCCGCCCCACCCCGCCCCGCGCCCCACCCCACCTGAGGAAAAGTGTTTAGGAGTCGTCTGCCGCCCCCGGGGCCAGCCCCTAGCCCAGCCCCGCCCCGCCCGGCTCCCTCCGCCTTCAATTAAAAAGAGAGCGCGCAACTTAAATTTAATTTTTGCCTCCCCCGGGCTCCCTAGGACGGGTCCGGGGGAGCTTGGGGGTGTTATAGGCGGGTAGCGAGAGCCCGGGGAGAGCCCGGGTGGAGGGTGGCGCGGCGCCGAGGCCAGACGGGGGTGAGCCCGGCGCCCCGGCGCCCCGCCGCCCCACCGGCTGGGAGGAGCGAAAAAAGGATTAAAGCAAGAAGGAAGGGATGATTATTCTTTCTGTTTGTCACGCCGACAGGTGCAAACAGTCCGCCCCGCCCCGCCCCGCTCCGCCCCGCCCCGCGCCGCCCCGCCCCGCGCCGCCCCGCCCCCCGCGGCGCCGCTGCAAATCAATCAGGTGGCTTTAATAAAGTGGGCCGTCGGGTCGGGTCGGGTCGCGGAGGGTCGTGACGGACTCCCCCGGGTCGGGTCGGGTCGGGTCGGGTCGGGACGCGGGCTGATTTAGCAAAGATAAAGTGGCGACTGTCGTCAGACCTTAATTGGGCGCTCAGCTCAGCCAGTCCGAAACAAAAAGCGACGACTAATTGGATGCCGTTTGGCAGAATAAATACAATCCTTTGCGCCTCTGGCACCGCGGCGACACCGCGCCCTGCCCCCCCCTCCCCCCGGATCTAGACAGCGTGGCGGACACGGTGGGTTTAGGTCAGCAGCGAGCGTTTTTTTAACGTCTGGAGCGGTATTATATTTCTTTTTTTAGTAGTAGTAGTAGTAGTAGGTCTTTTCCCGTTTTTTAATGACTATCGGACAGACGACAGACGCAGAAAAATATTTAATGTTCGGCGCATTGTATGTACATGTGGGATCGATCTGCCCTCTCATTTGCATTTCAATTAATCGTTTGTACTACCCAAAACAATTGTTATTTACGAGCTTACATTTTTGGCTTGTACATTTTTAATTGAAGGGGTATTAAATTTGTTTATGTGAGAAAATTTCGGCGCTCTGGCATCGCACCTCGCTGCCGCCGCGCTCTGTTTATGACACCCCCTTCCCGCCCCTTCCTCCATCCCCTCCTCCCGCCCCTTCCCCCCCTCCCCCCCTTCGGCCATATAACCCCTTGCCTCGTCCCAAAGGGCCGAGGTGCTTTAAACTTTGCCTCTCTAATCGCTGCGCCGGCAGGCACGCAACGCCTCGCGTACGTCTCACCCACCTGCACTCAGTGAATCATGCTCCTCCCTCGCTCTGAAAATTATCGACATTATTTTCTGATTAACTTTTTTTTCCGCATCCGGAGCACTGCTGTACACGCTAAATTCTTATGAACATTTTTTTAACTCAATCATTCATAGTTATGCACTTCTACGTGCATGCTGTTCTTACGTATAAATTTTGTTCATAATTACAAACAAATGAGTCAAATTGTTCATAATTACTAACAAAATTATGCATAGATATGCATTGAAATTATGCGCAACAGCAGCATGCACACAGAAGTTCATAAAAATTTAGCGTGTACATTACCTGTTCTAAACCGTTATTATTTATTATTTCGTTATTTTCGCGCGACACCTTCCGCGACTCCTGCTCTTTCTCTAAGGGCTGCGGTGTGCGGAAAGGAGCCTCTGCAACGAAACGTATACGCGCGAGGCCCGGGCCCGGGGGGGAAGTGGTCTTAAAACGCACCGCGGAGCAGGCCGGAGCAGCTCGCTGCTCAAGTCACTTGCCAAAGGCACTAAAACTTAACGGAGTAAACCCTCGCGCTCCGCGCGTTAAGCAGTGTATTCCGGACGCGGCGGCGGAGAAGGAGAGAGGAGGGGGGGGGGGGGGGGCTCGCCGTAATGGCGGAGCCCGAACGTGTGTGAGAGCAGCACTTCTCGACTTACGTGATCGCCGAGAAAGGTTCCTCCTCTGAGTGCCGATGGGCCGATGGCCTGAACCGGCGGGGGGGAAAAAAATACGAGAAAGGACGCGACTTTCACGGTAAATACATTGCCTGACTTGTTGAGGAAAAAGTGAAAACTTTGAGGCGAACCTCCCCAGAATTTGAGTATATCTCCTTGTAACTTGAGGGAAATTCCCACATTTTTTGAGGAGACTTTCTCAAAATCTGAGGAGGTTCCTTCAAAGTATGGGAGTATCCTTGCAGTTTTTCCCATCTCCTCATAAACAAATTAGCCATTGTTTTTACCGTGCTCTACTCTATATTTTTGTATATATATAAAAAGCGGTTCAAATATTACAGTTTTGTTTTTTTCTTTCTTTCCAGGAGACTCAGAGGATCGTCGCGATTGGACTAGGTATTCAGTCGCGAGCAATAATGGTGAGTACAGAACCTGGAGAGTGGGGATGGGGGAGGCTCTGCTATAGATCGCGGTCAGAGCCATCATCGCCACGCCGTGCACGCCGCCGGTGGCCGAGAGACCGATATACCGCCCCCTAGTCCGCCCCGCCCCCGCCCCGCCCCCGCCCCGCCCCCGCCCCGCCCCCGCCCCGCCCCCGCCCCGCCACCCCTAGCTTCTGCCCCTGGAGCGAGCGCGTGGAAAGAATTAATTTACGCCGGATGACGGTAACGCTCGCTGACTCACTCGGCCGAATTCCAAATACCGACCAACTTCGCTAGTAATTATCTGCCGTCTCGTGTATTTTAACCTTTTTTTTAACCTTTGCCGGGCAGCAAAGAGAAAGGGGAAGGGGGGGGGTGCTCGAGTGCTCACTAGTGACGCAGCCCTCAACCTGTCTGTCTGTACGGACCGACCAAAGTTTACCTCCATTTCAGTATGATCGTTGCTCGTAGGACCTTGTGGGGGGCTTGATAGTGCTGAATCAACACCCTCTATCAACCCCCGCCGCCCACGCCCCCACCCCACCCCCTCATTTTCAAAGCCCAATCCGGCAGCAGCGGGCGAATGAATAATTTCCCGCTTAAGCCCCCCCTCCCCCTGCATCCCCCTCCTAGTCACACATCTTGGCTCCCCCCGCCCCGCTCCTCACTACACAAGCGCGCGCGCGCCTGCGCCGTCAACGAAAGCCCCATTAGGAGCCAACACGTCACGCCGCGGTGCGACGAAGGGGTTGTCACTAATACGCCCCCCCTCCTCCAGGTGCTGCCCGGAGACCTCCGGGCGGGGCGGCCAGGCTCGCCTCCGGGGCCCCAGAGAGAATCGGGCTGCTGCTTAATAAATGAACAGCGGCTTGGGCGTGGCGTGGCGTCGAGTAGCGGGGCGAGAGTAGCGTTCGGCTTTATATTCCGTCACGTCAAAGCGATCCCGAAAGGAATCCCCGGAGTAGCAAATCTTTACAACAGAGACTGGCACGCGAGGCCGCGGGCCTACCCCGCCCCGCCTCGCCCCGCCTCGCCCCGCCTCGCCCCGCCTCGCCCCGCCTCGCCCCGCCCCGCCTCGCCCCGCCTCGCCCCGCCTTGCCCCGCCCCGCCACGCCCCGCCCCGCCACGCCCCGCCACGCCACGCCCCAGGGCCTACGCCTACCATCAACGTGAAAGGAAGCTTGTCAAACGGAGATACATGCCGGTCTGCAGGTTCTCTCTCTCTCTCTCTCTCTCTCTCTCTCTCTCTCTCTCTCTCTCTCTCTCTCTCTCTCTCTCTCGCTTGCTCGCTCGCTCGCTCTCGCGTGTCCCGTTCGCCGTTGGCTTGGCAACAATGGCGCGCGCGTTTGAAACTTACTGGCAGCACACACACACACACACACTCACACTCACAAGCTGAGCTGAACACGGGCAGAAACTGTCGGGATCTATCACGATGTATCGCGAAGACCAAAGAAAAAAAAGTTTCTATCCGTGTATGTGGGATAGTGGTGCCGTGTGCGCGTGTGCGTTAATGGACGATCCTTGTACGCCGGGCGGGGCGGGGCGGGGCGGGGCGGGGCGGGGCGGGGCGGGGGCCCTGTAGCTGCAGGAGGAGCAGCTCCCGTGAGCGCGCTGGGGCTAGGGCTGGGGCGCCTGGCACGGCCCTGGCGTCGTGTGCCTCAAAGTGGGTAGTCTATGAGACCGGGGCGGCCCTCACCTGCGGGGCGGGGCGGGGTCCGCCTGCAGGCCGTAGAGGAGGAGATGCCATTCATGATGATGCGAGCGCCCGCACGTGTCCGGCACGTGTCCGGCACGTGTGTAGCACGTGTGTAACGGCCGCCATAGAGGACTGGCTGCTGTGCTCACCACACTCGGCTGCTGCTTCAAATCACACGTGTTTTTCTTTTTATGCCGCTGATTACTCCGTCTCATAAGATTTGTAAAATTTACCGTAAGTGACGGGAGCTATGTGTCGCAACGTGTGGGAATGCGGGGGGCCGGGCAGCTCAAGCTTCATATCCATAAGCACTAATCTCTTGGATGCGCTCTGAACGACACGGGGCAAATGCTTGCGATTTTTTTCGTCCTTTGCGAGATGCGTCTTTGCGCGCATTTTGCAAGATGCAAAGATGACAAAGTCGGTCAGCAGGAGATATAAAATATGTAGCTTGATGTTTGACAGTAAAGTCCTTGTCAAGGTTTTTGTTTTTTTTCTGTGTTTGAATCATGGTCCATCGAGTGCGTGGCTCGGTGTAGCAGAGCCGAGCAGAGCCCTCCGTCCCTCCCGTACCGTGTTCCCCGTTATGGTCGCCCGGCCCTCCCTCTGGCCGTGGCCGGGCCGGGCCGGGGAGGCACCTCCGTTACCCGTCCGTGCCGCGACCCTGGCGCGTAGCGGCCCCGGCGCGGCCCTGGCGTGGCCCCGCCCCATCCCATCGGGTCGGGCTGGAGTCTCCCCCACAGGTCCACTTACTGTAAAAGCAGCACTCTGTCTCTCAGTGTGGCTATTTGCACCTGGTGCGTGGTGAGGCGAGGCGAGGCCAGGCACCGGGCCTCGGCCTCAATCCCCCCCGCCCCGCCCCGCCCCGCCCCGCCCCTCCTCGTACTGACTCACGTTCACCTTCTCCCCCGGAGAGCTTCGCCTGGACCCGATCGACCACCCGACCGAACGACCGAACCGAACGAGCGAGCGCGCTCCCGCACCCGTTCAGTAAAGAAAGAAGCCACGCTGCGACCCCAGGCTCATGTGTGGCCTGGTCCTCAAACACAGTCAACCATACGTGTTTATTTATTCTTGACGATTGCCCCGTATGGCCGCAGCTGATCGTGTAGAACCGATTCATTCGAAATTTAAATAAAAATTCTACGAAAAATTTTGTTTTGCCTTTTCTGACGTTGCCAAATCGGTTTCATTTAATTTCTTTCTAAGGCCAGTTCAAAATGCATCGAGCATACAATAGGCCCTCCCCTTATTTCCACGCGGTTCTCTTTGGCTTCGGTTTGAAAATTGGGAACCAAAAAGTATTCCAACAGAAAAATGTTATGTACCGGGTGTTTCTTTGAATACGTAACAGTGTTGCGGGTTTGCCTACCCAATTCGCCCGTGAGGCGTCATGGCCCCTGCAGCTCTGGTGAGTATGCAATCCCGCAATACTGTTACGCATTCAAAGAAACACCCGGTACATTGTATTTTTTTTTTGCGTGTACGACCGAGCAGGAAAGTTTTTATTTTATTTTTCTTCTCGTTTTTCTGACAAACAAACACGCAGTTGCAACGCGAGCCGACCGCGTCGCACGTCGTGCGAAAAAAAAAAAAAAAAACACGGCACGACAAAACGCGGCGATGATGACAAGTCCGCAGTTTTAATCCGCTACAGCGGCGTGGTGCGGCGTGGCGCGGCGGCCGATTGAGTTGGGACGAGTTTAGGGCAAACATAACGGCTTAACAGCATTAGCGGCTCCGGGCCGCGGGCGGGGCGGGGCGGGGCGGGGCGGGGCGGGGCGGGGCGGGGCGGGGCGGGGCTAGCGCCGCCTGGCATTCCGTGGTTCTATCCGAAACAAGTTTGTATACGAGAAATAGATTATGTCGGGTGCGGAGGGCGCGGCTGGGCTGGGCTGGGCCCCGCCCGCCCCGTGAGGCCCGGATGCTGTGTGCGCGGTGCGACCGCGGGCGTGTCCGCACCGCACGCGTGCGCGCGCCACGCCCCCCTAACACGGTCCTGCGCCTGCTAACGATCAGCCATTCTTCGAGGTTGTATCGCGCAATCATAGCGCGCCCGGCTTTCTTCTTCTTCTTCTTCTTCTTCTTCTTCTTCTTCTTCTTCTTCTTCTTCTTCTTCTTCTTCTTCTTCTTCTTCTTCTTCTTCATCGCTTCTCGCTCCACCACTGCTCTCGCAGGCGCCTCACGATGGAAGTACAGTATACTGTCAGCTATCGCCCCGAAGACCCTTAAAAAAAAAAGAAGGGTTCACGAATAAGTTTTAAGTAACAATTATTGGACAAGTAACACGATTTTACTAAAGGCTGGCAAAAGCAAAACTGGTTTCAGAATTTTCTACTCATTTGAATTTTTTGTGTGCTCTCGCATATGACTTGGATAACAAAAAAATCGTAAACTGGGGAGGGTTGGTCACGCCCCTGGCGGCAGCTTGCCTTTGCGGCGCAACCACAATGTTTTTCCCAGCCTCTCGAGCCCACTGCACTCCTCCGGCCCGGCCCGGCCCGGCTCGCCCCGCCCCGCCCCGCCCCGCCCAGCCCCGCCGCGCCCCGCCCCGCCCTGCTCTCGTGTGCACGTGATCTCCCTGCCCCCCCCCCCCCCCCCCTCTCGTCGGTCAAGGACAGCGCGGCCGGCGCAGTGCCAGGCCCCACCGGCTGAGTTTGTCTCGACATGCCCTGCTCTGCTCTACTCCCCTCGACGCTTAGTGGCTATTTTTACCGGGACGCTTTTAAATGTGCCACACGCGGATCCAGCCAATCTCTGAACGGAGGGTGGTCGCGTTTATTATTTTTCCTTTTTTTTTATAGACAGTCCCTTGTGGCTGTCTCTACCATACCAGAAGGTAAAAACCAATATAAAAATAAAAATTTGCCAGGAACAGATAGGAATAAAAAAAAACGATTCCAATTTAAAAAGAAAAGAGTTTTTACAGCTAAGAACCACGCTTCGAAAGACTGCTCACTTGGTGAGTTTAGTTATACGAATTTCCTTTTTGGACCACCTTGGAGATTGGTCTTAATCTCCCCGTTCATGGAGTGCGCGGTATTAAGTCCGCACGTGGCGAGCGAGCCGCCCGGGCGTGGCGGGGCGTGGCGGGGCGTGGCGGGGCGTGGCGGGGCGTGGCGGGGCGTGGCGGGGCGTGGCGGGGCGTGGCGGGGCGTGGCGGGGCGTGGCGCGGTGGGGCGTGCGACGAGCGCTCGCTCTGAAAGCCTGGCACGCGCATCGCCTCATCACCGCTTTCCATCAGCCCGGGTCGGGATATGCTCCGGTACCGAAATACTAATACTAAACACCCACTTTTATCCATGGCGATGCAGAGGTTCTTTTTACAGACGTTCATTAAGTCGACCAGGATGCGCTTCTGCTGGGCGCCCGTCAGACTGCATTTGTATATAATATATACACACTCTTTTGTGTGCATAGACCATCCGCACTGGAATCTACTTAGGAAGCAAATCTCTATGCTGTTCGGCCATGCGACGCGTGCAGCGCCGGGGCCGGGCTTTGGGCCGGGCCGCCGCCACAACCGCAAATGCCACAACAAGCGGCATCCCCCGGCCCCGGCCCTCCCCTCGGCCCGCAGGAGGATGGCAGTGCTGAGCCGCAACTATCTCTCTCTCTCTCTCTCTCTCTCTCTCTCTCTCTCTCTCTCTCTCTCTCTCTCTCTCTCTCTCTCTCTCTCTCTCCTGCTCGTAGTTAATAGTTTAGTCGGTCGACGTTTAAGCCAACTTACGCGCTTGTGCAACTTCCACCCTTGAGTCAACGAGGCCGGGCTGTGCGCGGCGTGCCCAGCCCCAGCCGGGAGGGGAGGGGAGGGGGAAGAATTTACGTCGTCTTCTAACGGCCGTCGTTGCGAGTGCGTGGAGCGGGGGGGGGGGGGAGCAGAGGCCCTGGAGGGGCCTGAGCGCGCGCGGCTGAAGGGTCGGGGGTGTCGTTGGTTTGCAAAATTAATTTAGTTGCCGGCCTGGGCCCCGGTGGCTATGCGGCGGCACACTGCCTCGTGAGCGAGCCCGCCGCGGCCTCGGCCCCGCGCCCGCGACCCCCTGGCCGAGGCCGTGTGGCGGACCCCGTCCACATGGAGCATCACTCACCAGGCACTGCTGCTGCTGCTGCTGCTGCTATTGTTTCCCAAAGTTTTGTGACCTCGGCGCGGAGCAGCGGCAGAGGCCGTCCCTCCCACAGGCAGCCAGCGGCAGCCAGCGGCAGCGGCCTCGGACGTACAAGGGCACGGCCCGACCCGACCCGACCGCAGCGGAGGTCGTCCCGTCCCGTCTCGTCCCGTCCGGATGGCAGGCAGGCCGAGGCCGAGGCCGAGGCGCTAGCGTCTTGGAAATGTTTGGAATCTCTGTGGGGCGGGGCTGGGTGGGGCTGCCGGGCCGTGGCGTGGACGCCGTGGAAGCTCTCGCGAGGCACCTCCGGGCCGAGGCCGGGGCGCGAGCTGCTGTCGGGAGGGAGCGTAGGGCTCTACACGTACGCCCCTACGTTCCTCGCAGAGCCCCCTGCGTGTCGGCGGCGGAAATGCTTCCCGTGTACACCGAGATTGGCTGCCGCGGGGGAGAGCTATTCCTTGTACGCGTTCGAAACGAATACGGAAGAGGAGGGCGTCGCGTCGCATTCTGAAGGCAACATTGCCCGCCGCCAGGCCTGTACCGACCCTTCGCCGTCTCTATCGGTCTGTCTCTCCCACGCTCTGTCTCTCTGTCACTCTCTCTCGCTCTCTCTTGCTCTCTCTCGCTCTCTCTCTCTCTCTCGCTCTCCCTCTCGCTTTCGCTATCCACATTAGAGTATTGAATTTAAAGCTGACTTGTAGCTATACGCAGCACCCCGCTCGCCCCGCCTCGCTCCTACAAGCCACCGGCCCCAAACGCGAGCCCCACCCCGCCCCGCCCTACCCCGCCCCACCCCGCCCCACCCTGCCAACAGCCTGTCGCGCCACCAGCCCAGAGCGCGCCTCGCAGTTGGAGAGAAGTTATCCCTGAAAGTCTCCGGGCCGCGACGTTTAAAGCAGTCTGTTTGACTTGGAGTCGACGTCGTGGTCGTGGTGTCGATTCAGTCGTCTTGCTCTCTCCCACTTGGCCGCCCTCTACCCAGCTCTCTCTCTCCTGCTAAACTTATTTGATTAGTAATACTCGCGAAGCTTGAAGCAAGGCTCGTGTCAGCTTCCTCTGCACCACCTCCTCGTTACTCTTCGCTTCCGCCAAAATTGTGAAGTTTTTCATGCAAAACCCTTTAACCAGTTAGAATGATAAATTTTCCCATGAATTTCTTAAACTTGTGAGATCAGGACAAGGAGTGTTAACTAATGTAATGTCACACGCCTGCTTATGTACGACATTCGAAAACACTTTTGTGTTTGCAGTGTATGTTGCGTGGCCGCGTGCCTGGCTGTGCACCTGCTGGCATTTGGGCCGCAGGTTCGAGCGGTGGAGTGGGCCCTGCCGTGCGGGGCGGGGCGGGGCGGGGCGGGGCAACGTTATTGGGGCCATTGATTTCTCATTCGGGTGCGTCACGTGACTAATTAGGAAGTGTCACAGACCGGGCCGGCGATTGCCATGTCAGCGGTTTGGGCGATTACTTTGGACAGATCGCGTGACCGCACTCCACCCCGCCCCGCCCCGCCCCGCCCCACCACACCCCCATCTGGTTCGCCACCGCCACCACCGCGGCCCGGCCGCCGCGTATGTGGGGCAGCTTTGGCCGGACCGGACAGTGCGCGGCCAGGCCAGCAGTAATCCAAGTACTTATTCCCTTTGACCGGGCGGGGTCGCGTGCGCGGGTCGCGGCTGGAGCACGGGACTTAAGTTGTGGCGGGGCGGGCTGCTCGACGAGTTGTCCCGCCCACAATGTCGTGACGTCAGAGAGGTGTCTGAAATGTCTCGGTTATTTTCTGTGACGTCTGTTTCTTTGTTTGCCGTCTTTATTGTTTCCTTGTTTGGTTTGAAGTTGTGGAGAGCGCCACGGAGGGGACCCACGGGGACTGTTCGGCCCGAACGTGACAGGTGGGCGGGGCGGGGCGAGGCTTACAGACTGAAGCGAGTCGGCCCGCCCGGCCCGGCCCCTTGAGCACAAGGAGGCTGGATCAGGAGAGAGGGCACCTTGCCTCACGAAGTAACAAGTAGCTGCCGGGAGTAGACGAGCTCGAAATGTTCTCAATGGGAATAAAAACGCATGCCATACATCACATTGACATCGCGTAAAAAATGTATTTTACATGTCTATGTTACAGGTGATTGCTGGGTAAAATAGTTATTTTTTAAAAAGCTGACTGGTGTAAAATGTTGGTGTGGCGGTTTCATCGGGAGCTGCATCGCACCACAGGCAACCTGCTGTCGGGGGCGGGGGCGGGGGCGGGGCTGGGGGCGGGGCTGGCGGGGGCGGCCGCGGCCGGGGGCGGCTTGCGGGAGCACAGGCACGCGATGAATGCGATGGTGATCATGATGAACACGGCGAACGTCAGGTCCGAGGACAGCAGAGGCTCGGCTGGTGCCCGGCACGAGCAGGGGCAGGCGGCGGCCGCCGGGGGGAGCGGGGGCAGCGGGGGCAGCGGGGGCAGTGGGGGCAGTGGGGGCGTGGTAGGGGCGAACCACCGGCCGGGGGGGACGTGGTCAAACTCCCGCAGCAGCGGGTCCATCCGGCTCCCGCACAGGAAGGCCGGTGGGTGGGGGTGGGGTGCGGCGGGCCGGGGTGCCGTGTCCCCCGGGGGGCGCGGGCCGGGGCGGGGCGAGGCGGGGCGGGGCGGGGCGAGCCCGTCTGCCGGCTGACTGCCTCTGCAGGGGTGGGGTGGCCGGGGCTGGACAGGAAAACAGCGCCGCCTTACTTCAATTTGCTCGCAATCAAGCCGACAGGGACAGTCCGCCGGCACCCTGGGAGGTAGGCAGCCCGCGTCCTCCCGTGCTCGCGCGTTGCCTACCCTCTGACTTGCAGGCGCTCCCGTTCTCCTCGTCCGCTCCTTCTCCCTCCTCTCTCTCCTCTCCCTCTCTCTCTCTCTCTCTCTCTCTCTCTCTCTCTCTCTCTCTCTCTCTCTCTCTCTCTCTCTCTCTCTCTCTCTCTGTCTCTCTCTCTCTCTCTCTGTCTCTGTCTCTCTCTCGCTCTCTCTCTTCTCCTTTCTTTACCTCTACTACAGGCGGCGCGGAGGTGTATCCCTGGCGTCCAGACCGCATTGTCGTGCCCAACAAAAGGCACTGCGTGGACCAAGGCGCCGCCTCCTCGTCCCTATGTCCCTCTGTCTGGCTGTCCGGCCGGCCGGCTGGGATCTTTTATTTCTCCTTGCGATTGTGGTGGACTCTTTTTTCCTCCGGTGTGTTTCTATAAAACCCGTTGGATTAGCTGGACACGGGCGCTTTCTGGTCAGCTGGCGTGCTCTAATATGACTGCCCTTATTGTCTCCTTTTTTTATCTAATTTTTTTTAGAGAGAGAGAGAGAGAGAGAGAGAGAGAGAGAGAGAGAGAGAGAGAGAAGTAGAAAGGGAGAGGGCTGGGTGGAATCGAGTCGCTGCTGCTGCTGCTGCTGCCGCGATTTCCGAGGCTGTTCTTCTCTCCCGCCCGCAGTGCGGAGGGACCAGGCCGACCAGGCCGGGCGGGGCGGGGAGGGGCGGGGCGGGGCCGTACGCCGCGGCGCCACAGGTGGCAGCTGCCTCCCCTCCCCGCCACGCAGCAGAGGAGGTTGGAGGAGGGGAGGGGAGGGGAGGGGGGAGGGCTTTCAGTGGCGAGGCTACAGGCTCACTCGCCCGCCCCGCCGCCGGCCCGCCGCCCCGGAACATCTCTTTGTTTTGCTTTGCGTGTAGCAATAATCACGGCTACTCTGGGGTGCAAGTGGCCGCCGTGTGGCCCCCTCTTGAGCTGACAATCGATTTTATCTCTCGGTATCGTAATGCGAGGTATCACCAAACCACTTAGTTGGCAGATCGATAAGTGCATTGGCTACATCATTTAATATACCATTCACCCAGCAAAGCGTGTACTTCGATCATGCAAAACGTACTTGATTCGAGTACAAAGTACTTGATAATTGCTAGTAGCTTGTTCTTAAGTATTTGTGCTCAAATCAACCCCACTTTCTTCTCATATCTTTCCCCCTCACACTTGAATGGACCGCATGTTCAAGGCTAAATTCGACTTGGAATCAGCGTCAAATTGTACTTGCGATATTCTAGTACGCGCTTCTCTGGGGGATAAGTCGACTTATCCCCTTCTTCCGCTTCACACCTCGTACCCTCCACGCACAAACACACACACAAACACACAACGTGAGGAAGACGGTATGAAGGCGGTGCTCGAGGTGCACCTGCACTGGAGTGCTATACTTCCCACGCTCGAGAGGCGCTTTGAAATGGGGAGTTGTTGTAATGGCTCAAAGCCCCGGTGTGTTTGAGAGATGTGTGGAGTTGGCGCGCCGCGCCTCGCGCCCCGCCCCGCCCCGCCCCGCCCCGCCCCGCCCCGCCTCCTCCTGCGGTGAGCTATAACTCTCAGGCCGGGCTGCGGCCGCGGCTCCTCCCTCGCCGTTGGCAGACGAATTACAAATGTGCTGGCCTAGGGGTTCATGACACGACTCGAGCGCAAAGCGGCGGCCGGGGCGGCCAGGGGCGGAAGGGAACAATGGAGCTCTCTTTATCTCCGTACATCTCTCTCTCCTCTCTCTCTCTCTCTCTCTCTCTCTCTCTCTCTCTCTCTCTCTCTCTCTCCCTCTCTCTCTCTCTCTCCCTCCCTCCCTCCCTCCCTCCCTCCCTCCCTCCCTCTCTCCCCCTTACTCTTCTCTCTCTCTCTATTGCGTGTCCAGCCCCCGTGCCGTCCCGCTGTTCCCCGTGATGCACTGCTCTCACACCACCGGCACTCTAACATTAGCTGGCCTGGCCTGGCCCCGCTATGTGTTCGACTCGCACAAACTCTTTTCCTTCATGTCCCTCTTCTCCCTTCCGTTAGCAGTTCCCGTAATATTTCAACGCGTACAGAGGAGGGCATTATAAAAGTTGGTCGACTCCGACGTCAAGGAGTGACGCGAGTTGGCAGCTATTGATTGGAGGGCTTTCCTCCGGGGCGCATCGGAGAACTAATGCCCCCTCCATCACCATTAGCCCCTCCCCCCATGTTCTCCCTCCCTCCCTCCCTCCGTCCCTCCCTCCCCCCTCTTACCCTCTCGCCTTTTCTTTTAAAAGCAAAAATAAAAATAAAAAAAAAATATATATATAATGGCCGCATGAGTGAAACGGAAACCTTTTCGCAAAGTGGTCGGGAGTAGTAAAAAGAGAATAACGCGATGGAAGTTTTGACCTTTTGTATATCCAACGAGTTAAAGGCGTCGGCAGTGACGCTCCCCACCCCACCCCACCCCACCCCACCCCACCCCACCCCACCCCACCTCACCTCACCCCACCTCACCCCACCTCACCCCGCCTCACCCCACCTCACCCCACTCTTCCAACGCTCCTGCCCGCCCTGAGAACGCATCATCTGCTAAAGTTGAATCACTCTTTTCCTGCAACCCTTTCTTCTTCCCTTTATTCTCATTTCCCTCGTACTTTCTTTGCGACTCGTGACTCCATGATTTTCACGGCTTATTTTCCCTATCACCATATCACCTACACACGTGTGCGAAGACGCAGAAAATTGTCTACAGCGCTACAGTGCTGCAGGTGAGCGCACAGTGCGCTTAGCTGTCCGATTTTGTTATTGCGGTCCGCCCATATCGCTGAGTAATTCAGTTTTTAGCGCTTTTTAGCGCAGCAAACGACTGATCCGTCAGCTGCTGGGCCGGGCCCTTACCGCTCCTCTCTCCACCGCGCCACCGTCTCTCGTTCCTTTTCATTTGCGTCATTTTGCAGCGACACGTAAGTGGCAGGCCTGGCCCGGCCACCGCTCCACCGCCGCTGACGACCTCTGGGAAAATAACGTCATCATCCGTTTGAGACGTTTTTCTCTTTTTTTTTTTTTTTCCCCTCCTCATCCCGGGGAACTGATGATAGACGACGTCGTCATCGCCGTCGTCCTCCTGCTCCGGCGTTTTCCTTATGACTGGCGAGGCAAGATAAAGAATGGGATTCCACTCGATGTAAATCGGAGCGCGGTGCGCTGCGCTACGCCCTCTACGCGTGCGCACAGCGGGCACGTTCGCGCCCGCGCTTTTTTCGTCTTCTTTTTTTTCCCTTCCGATTTGTGTTCCCTTTTGTGTCAGGCGCGGGATAACACGGCGCGCTGCTGCCGGGCCGGGTGGGCGCTCGTGCGGGAAAGCTATTCTAGTTTTGCTTTCGGACGCGACTGACTTTGTGTTTTGAGAGCAAGCAGCAGCGGCGGCAGCGGGGCGCAAGTCGTTCTGAATGTACGGCTCTCCACTGGCACGCCGCTACAGGCACTAACAAGTGGAACGGGATAAGATTAGTTTGGTGAATAAATTCCCCTCCGCCGCCGTCCGGTCCCGTCGCACGCCCCTGAGTGAGCGCCTTGCGCGCCATTGGCCTCCATTGGAGGGGGGGGGGAGGGGAGGGGGCAGGAAATTGAAAGGGTTAGAATGGAATCGGAAAGTAGATTGAGGGTGGATGTGGTGGAAGGGGTAGGAGATCGCACAATGGGGTGACAGGACGTATATGCAGCCGATCTGTTTGTGCAGCGGAGGGGTTGCGGGGGGGCGGGGGGGGGGGGGGGGGGACGAGGGCGCGATACTGAAGGGGTTGTGGACGGGGGCTGACCGCGTGGACCAGGACAGACTACTGTGCGGCGTTGACCACACGCGGTGAATTCATTCTGGGAACCGTATGGAAACTGATGTTAAAAAGGGAATGTCACGGGGATACCATGTGCACGGAAAAAAATATCGATGTTATAATAGCTTACGTATAGGCTGATATCGTGACAAGCAACTTTTAAGCTACCGTAGCAAATAGTTAGCTTTCGTAGTCAAATATTATCTATGACAACTAATGCCCAGCTGGATTTGTCAAAGGCGTTTGCTGCTAGAGATTATGTCACATTAACTCCTGCAGCGACGCATTAGCTCTCAGAGCTTATGTGTGACTACCACACAGCAGCGTAACCAGCCCGGCTGCGTCAGAGCGGCGACTGCGACAGAATCCCACCTGACTGTGTGAGAGCGAGCGAGACGCAAAGGGGGGGGCGAGCTCTGCGTCAGAAACAGCAGATCGCCCCTCCCTGTGTCTCGCTTGCGCTCGCACTGTCAGGTGGGATTCTGTCGCAGTCGCACGAATCTCTAAATACGCTGCTGCTACCACAACAAACTTTTCGCTGCAGTAGCCTAAAATGCTGCTTGTCACGGTATCAGCCGACACGTAAGATAATGTAGCTTACATTAGGTTCTAATAACTTATCTATATTTTTCCGCGTGGTTAAAAATTTGAGGAAAAGCTTGGAAACACTGACGGCGCCTGTTAGGTAGGCAGCACCGTAGAGCACACAGTGCTGTGTACTGCCTACAGCAACTCACCGCGTCTCAATCGCGCCGGCCCGGCCCGGCCCGGCCCCACCGCACGCAACGCACGTGCCTGCTGAAAGTTGTGCTTGCGCGAACAAGGCGGCGGTGGCGTGGCGGCGGCTGCTCGGGCAGGTTCGGTGTGTTCCACGGCTTGTTCACGGGCTCCTAGAAGTACATCGCGCTGCTGTTGTCGTGCTGTAGGCAGCAGCAGCGGCGGCGCCCTGCTCAACACCATGATGCTGGAGCTGTGTGCGCGCGGGCTCCCCCTCAGCCCAGGCCTCATGTCGCGGCCCTCCCGCCCCGCCCCGCCCCGCCCCGCCCCGCCCCGCCCCGCCCCGCCCCGCCCCGCCCCGCCCCGCCCCGCGCTGCCGCAGCTCCAGCCATATTAGCTTTCTGAAGGAGGCGGGGGTATGTGTGTGTACATTGAAAACAAAATATCTTTGTACACTTACGATAAATTTTGTAAATTACAATTTACGATATATGTTGTAGATTTACATGACAGACCACTCTGGAAATCAAACTGTGTGCTTAGCACACTGTTTAATCAGTGTGTTTGTAGGCATGCTGATTAAACAGTGTGCTTGGGCAAGCGTGCTGTTTAAACAGTGTGCTTGTGTAGGCATGCTGATAAATCCGCATGCTGAGCACACTGTTTAATCAGCATGCTCGCCCAAGCACCACTGTTTAAACAGCATGCTTGCCCAAGCACACTGTTTAAACAGCATGCTTGCCCAAGCACACTGTTTAATCAGCATGCTTTTTTCCGAGCATTTTCGCTCGTGTGGATGAATTTCAAGTCGATAAATTTTTGATTTGGACGAATTGTAATTTTGCAACTCTACTTCGTGGGAAATTTCCCGTAAACCCACAAGTATTTTTCACAGTGTATGCTGGAAACGATCCAGAGACGCGAATTTAATGTGAAAAAAATGACAATTATTTTTATTTAAAGCTATGGCAGGGGGGAGTCTTCCTGCTGGCGGTCACCCTCCCTGCAGCCCTGCTGCCTACCCTCACCAACTCAGTGTGTCTCGTGTACCGACCGCAGTCACGTTGATAACCTGTCTGCTGGGCCCAGCTGCGTCCGCCCCGCCCCGCCCCGCCCCGACCTCAGTACCGCACTGCTTCTTGCGGCGGGGGGCGGGGCGGGGTGCGGCGACAGGGGAGGAGCTCTGTTTGTGTTCCACGGGTGATACGCTGCCGCACGCTGTGCCTGTGTGCTGTGCGGTGAGCGTGGGGCATAAGGCTTTTGTTGTTTGACTCTAACTGGCGCCGGCTCGCGTCTGAATGGAAACAAAATCTTATCCGTGGAAATAAATGTGTGTTCTTTTTTTAAATCCAACGATTATTTTGTCAGCTTTCGTCAACAAAATTTCTGCGTCTCAGGGGTAGCGAGAGAAAAAAAAAAGGTGCAAGGGAGTTTTTGTATTCCCACCAGTAAATAGAACTGCAGCGAAATGTTTTGGCCGTGCCGTGGCCCCCACACTCCCACAACAGAGAGCCGTATAGGGCAAGCCAATAAAGAATTCGCCTTTTGCCTCGACCGGAAATTCCTTTGGTGCGGCGTGGCGAGGCGTGACGTGGCGTGGCGTGGCGTGGCGTGGCGTGGCGTGGCGTGGCGTGGCGTGGCGAGGAGAGCCCGCTGCCGGCTAAAAGGCCACTATGTATCAAAGGTCGGTGCAAGCCGACCCCCTCCAAGCCGTGTCTATTGTGTTGGCGGCGGCTCTTAGGTAAAGGGGAGGGGTCGTTGTAAGAGCAGCGGGGAATATACTAAAAAAAACACGAGAGGAAAGAAATAAAGAGCTCGGATTTATTCGCAAATCGCCCTGCTGCTGGGCAAGCGAGCGAGAGAAAAACGGCGCCCCTGCCGCCAACCGTGCGCTCCGGTCCGGCTCCGCGCGGCCTGGCCGCCTCGGTATTAAGGGTTTCCGCACGTTGTGAAATCTGTGAAATAATGCCTTTTTTATGGCGCACAGTGCCGAAGGCGTTTGTCTTGCAGAGGCGTCCCCGGGTCCGTTCGTCTGCTCGTAAAACCATGTAAAGCGAGACCGTGGCCGCCGCTGGGACCCGCGGCGTGGGGACGCAGCGGAGGGGAGGGGAGGGGAGGGGGTTCAAGGAACGAGGCGGACTGGGGGGGGGGGGAGGGGGGGAGGGGCCTACCCGGCTCGAACTCCAACACGACTCCAGCCGTCGTTCAATTTCGTATTCGCTGTCCGTCGCAGCAGCGCGGAGGGAGGCTCTGGGTGGGTGAGGAGGAGGAGGGAGGGGCGGTCATATGTTACTTACCCGGAGCAGCCGCGGAGTGGCGGGGCGGGGCGGGGCGGGGCGGGGCGGGGCGGGGCGGGGCGGGGCGCAGGTCAGGGGCCCCAGATGGGCTCCGCCGTAGCTTATGCAGTGCGAGGCGGCGCGAGGCGGGGCGGGGCGGGGCGGGGCGGGGCGGGGCGGGGCGGGGGGGCGGGACCCTGTCTCGTCGTCCTATCTGGCTGAGCCAGCACGCGGTTATACCCCGTCCAGCGAGCTCTCGCCTTTTCCGGAGCAATCTTGTTGCAAGAGGTCGCGCGCGGGCGCGGGCGGGGCCCTCGCTAGCGCAAGGAGTTGGGGCGGGGCTGCAGGCTTTTGCATAGATTCGCCGAGGAGACCAATGAACCTCCCCGCGCCCCACCCCGCCCCGCCCCGCCCCGCCCCGCCGGGCCCGGCGGATGAGAACGGCTCTAAATCTGCGTTAAGCCGGCCGGGGGGTAAAAAGCGTAAGGCGGGCGGTGCGGAAGGGGGAGGAAGGGGGGGGGAGGAAGGGACGGGGTGGCTCCCCCAAGAAAAGAGACCGTCTGAGGTCCTGTATGGCGTGCATCGGGAGAGGTCATGTGTTTGTCTTAGCTCATGAAAGACGCTCCCCTTCTCCCTCCCCCCTCCCCCTCTCCATCCCCCTCCCTCTCGTTTCTCTCCCTCTCCTCTTTCTCTCCCCGTCCTCCCCTCCCTCTTTCTCTCCCTCCCGCCCTACCCCGTGCCACTGTGAGATATGCCCGAGCTGCTGTACAGGTTTCTGTCACTCGCTGGTACGAGGCGGCAATGCCTCGGGAACAAAGCGACGCATAACAAACGCGCTCTGGCGGCCGCCGGGGGGTTTGTTCACCTCATCGCCGAAACAACAGCATTGTTACCATAACAAATTCAGAATTGCGCGCAATCGTCCAAATGAATATTTTTTTTTTTTTTTTTCGGGGAGTTGGGGATAAGCATAAGACAAGAAAATGCTACGCCGATCCTGTCACAGCAGAGGCAGGAGGGTAAACATAGACTGGCTCATGCCCGGACCTTTTAGGTTGGCGTAGCTCCGCCCCGCCCCGCCACGCCACGCCACGCCACTCCCCGCCACGGTGGCCAGCACGACGACGCTCGCCTGATGAGTACATGCGGACACGGCTGGAGGCTGCTGGGCTCTGATGAAATTTCCTTTGGCGAGACGGAGGGTATAAAGGAGCTTCTTGCCGCACATGAGATGGTGCTCTCGGTCTGTTTGAAGGCTGCTCCGACACGCTCACAAGCACACACACACACACACACACACACACACGCACACGCACACACGCTCATGTACTGGGAGATGTTATGGGGTTTAAAAAAAAATGCGCCATATCACTGCAGCACAACCAGCCGACTGATTCAGAACATCGCTCCTATGCCTCTGTCCTTGTCGCACTCACGAAGGTGTTCCCTCTAGGGCATGGAGCTGCTCCATGAGTGCGACAAGGACAGAGGCATGGGAGCGATGTTCTGAATCAGTCGGCAGTGGCCGCGCGGCCGCTCAGTGTGCGGAGCCCTGGGTCAGCTGCAGAGAAGAGTGTGTCACAACCGAATATGCTACTCTCTCTCTCTCTCTCTCTCTCTCTCTCTCTCTCTCTCTCTCTCTCTCTCTCTCTCTCAGACCGGCGGGCGGGCGCCCTGTTATCCATATGGATACAACAGCGAACCCATGCGGACCGATAGGCCAGCAGGCGGGTCGACGGGTCGATCGCAGGGTCGCCGGCGACCCTTTTCCAGCGAGGGGTCGAGCCTCAGCCTGCCGGGCCGGGCACGGCGTTACCATTCCACTGGGGCCCCCGCGGCCCCCGCAGCCCCCGCAGCCCCCGTGGACCCCTGCACTAAATTGATTAAAGTCGTTGGAAGTGGCCCGCCCCGCCCCGCCCCGCCCCGCCCCGCCGCGCCAAGGGTTGCCCTGGCGTGCTTCTTGTCCCGGTACGGTACGGTACGGTACGGGTGGTACGCCTGGGTCACCCGCAGCCCCTACCCGGCCCGGCCCCGTCGCGCCGCCAGCGGCTGCCAGTCGCTCTGGTCTGCCCTTGCGGCACGGATACCTTGTGATCAAGCTGATGGTTTGTCTGCTTGACCCCACCCCGCCCCGCCCCGCCCCGCCCCGCCCCGCCCCGCCCCGCCCCGCCCCGCCCCGCCCTCTCGTAGGGCGTTCCGCTCACGCCTGGGTATGGTCACGTACGCGAACGTGTTGGGGTAATCGCCGGGGCGGGGCGGGGCGGGGCGGGGCAGACGCGAGGCGAAGGGAGAAACAGGGCGGTGAGGAAGGTCGTTAGAGACGCCAGGAGGAACGATAGCTGTTCCAGCGAGATAAGTTTTCGCGCAGCTGAAAGGGTCTGCTAATTTCCTCAATGTCGGAATAAAAACAATTTTTTTTAAGGGAAAGATACTATGAACTCAACTAGAATTTCTATTCATACCAATGACCATTTTCTGACTGTAAGTTCTCTCTGCCCGGCCGCCGCGAGCGCTGCTACCACAGCGGCATGTAAGTGACGAGGGCCAAGTTTGAGCCGCGGGGCGGGGCGGGGCGGGGCGGGGCGGCGCGGGGCGGGGCCGGCCGCAACTTGGGAAGTTAAGGGAGTGTAATGTCGGGAGGGGATAGGAGAGGACCGCGAGATAAAGTGGGACCTCGCATTCCCGTCGTGCCGCCGCCGCGGCGCCACGCTGCGTGCGAGCTAGGCTCATCTTGTAGGGCGTCTGTGCGAGAGAGAGAGAGAGAGAGAGAGAGAGAGAGAGAGAGAGAGAGAGAGAGAGAGAGAGAGAGAGAAGCGGATGGTGTCTTAGCGTCCTGTCCAACTCGTTGCACTCTCCTTGCTCCAGAAGATTTGATGGCTGCCGCAAGTTTACTTTTTTTTTATGGCTTGCGGTTGTGGTTGCACCGTGTGGGGACACTGTTGGGATAGTCAACTCTTAAAGCTAAAGTTTGAGTCTGGCGCTCTCTGTCGCAGCCGCGCCCTGCCCCGCCCCGCCCCGCCCCGCCCCGCCCCGCCCCGCCCCGCCCGCGGCGGTGGCCCGGGCCGTGCCGCTCCAAACGGCATCAGCAGCACCGCCGAGCCGTGTTTGCTTCTTGGTTAACATGGGGGCGGGGCGGGGCGGGGCGGGGCGGGGGGCCGCGGGGTGAGGTGGGGCGAAGTGAGGCTCGCCCTGGGCGACCGCAACCGGGACCCATCCGTCGCTGCTGGGCCAGGGGGGGGGGGAGGGGGCTCCCCCGCTTATACCTTATATGTCTCCAGGCCCCTGGGCAGCAGCGGCCCCGCGCGGCCACCCCCTCTGCCCCCCTCCCCCCTCGAGCAGCTCTCCGCTGCCACCGTCCCCCCGAGACCATGGAGAAGGACTAATTCTAATGGAGAAGTAACTGGCGTGACACGGTCCTCTTCTTGATGGCGCAGAGGGCTTGTCCTTTGACCTATGAACCTCCGGTCTTTACAGTTCTAACCTCAAAGGTTCAAAGATGTACGGTTTGCGATTAGAAGTCGACTAGATGGTCAGTAAAACCCTTAAAATACAAAGAAATATGATGTACCGCACACAGTGACCAAAGCTAGAGAGAGACAGCATGTGTCTGAAACGTGCTTGATGCCAAAGCTGCCAAGATGTCCGGTTTTTTCCATCGGAGTTGCGCGTTGTGCATTGTTTTAGTGCCCTAAAAGTACGAGTTGAAGTTTTTAAACGTCTTAACCACTCCGTTCGCGCTACAGGCAATAGAGAAAATATCTGTCTCTCTCACTCTTCGGTCACCGTGTGCGGCCCGCTCGAGCGCCAGATGCCTCTCCATCAGTCCTTCTCCATGCCCGAGACACGGGCTGCCTGCCGTGTGCAAGTCAATGTGTCCCCCGCTTTCAGGTGGTATGGCAGGCAAACAGCCCCCCCCCCCCCCGCCTGCCTGGAGGGGGGTGGTGGTGGGGGTCGGTGAGGGAGTCCGTCTCCGGCCCGGCCCGGCCCGCGCGGCTGTGTCCACAGTCCTATCGGGGGCTTACGTCTGCACGGCGGTCTGTGTGTGCATACGCCTCTTTTGCCCCGCCTCCCCGAGTATCTTCGTGTGCGCGCCCTCAAAGACCTCAAACATGTCTTTACGCGCCCGCTGCCTTACCCCCGTCGCGGGCGGCGGGGCGGGGCGGGGCGGGGCGGGGTGGGGCGCCCGCAGTGGATCAGTGGGCCAAAGTCTTTTGTAATTGAGCCCTCCCATCTTCTTCCCAGCTTTTCACCCCTCATCCTTTACTTTACCTCCCTCTCTCTCTCTCTCTCTCTCTCTCTCTCTCTATCTCTCTCTCTCTCTCTCTCTCTCTCTCTCTCTCTCTCTCTCTCTCTCTCTGTTCCGCAGAGGTCAAAGTTCCCCCTAACGATCAAATTACTATGGAACCTCCTCATTTAAACACGAGTAAAACGTCAGACGGGGGCGCTTGTGTTTACGGGGGCGGATAGACAGACACAGCAAAAAACAGTGGGAATATGCTACGCCAGCTCCCCCCCCCCCCCCCCCCATTAAAAAAAGAAAGGCGTTTATTTGATGGTGGGATGGTGCGGGGCACGACGCGCGACGCTTCGCCGAGCTGCGGTGACCTGTGCAGCCTTGACCCAGTTTCTCGCAGTGTACACCAGCCCTTCCCCCTCCCCTCGCAGCCTCTCCCGTAGCCTCCCCTTTCAGCTCCTTTCCCTACTCCTTAAGCCCCCGTGCTCGCGCTATCGGCCGTCCGGCAGCAGGCACTCCTGCAAAGCAGGGGGCGGGGCGGGGCGGGGCGGGGCGGGGCGGGGCGGGGCGCCTTGGATAGGACCCGCTGGCAGTGACCTCCCCTGCTGGGCGGAACTGGGTGGAAATTGGTGTCGCCGCCATTGGCCGTAGAAACGGGTCCGGGTCGCCTGCATGCTGAGCCTTGCTGACTGTGCGCCCCGCCCCGCCCCGCCCCGCCCCGCCCCCCCGCCCCGCCCCGCCCTCCGACCGAGCCGAACCGGTGGTACACGCAAAACTAATTGAGGGCTGTTCCCTTCCCTTTGCCTCTGCTCCCCCACCACCCTGAGAACGCTCAAACGGGCGTTATTTCGGGGAGCATATAATTTCCATGGTTGCTGGCGGGGCCCGGCCGGGTCGCGGTGTGTTTCTCCCCTCCGTGGATGACGACGGCAGGCGAGTGATCCGCCGCTCTTCTGGCAGGGTGAGCTTGACCGCGACGGGACGGGACGGCCGTGCTCTGCCAACAGCTTGTTCTGATTCTGTGTCTGCTGCATCTTTGATCAGCTCATCCAGTCCAGCAGGCAGGTCGGGGCCGTCAGGGGGCAGCCTGGCCTGGCCTGCCAGTCGGATGGTGGTGGCGGGGAGGGGACCACCGGTCGACGGGGGGAGCAGGGGCGCCCCGCCAGGCGGGGATCATCCGGCCAGGAGGCGGTGTGACTGACCGGCGCGGGTCGCGGCGTGGCGGGGCGTGGCGGGGCGTGGCGGGGCGGGCCGGGCCGGGCCGGGTTGGCTGACCCGGGGCCGAGGTCCGCCGGGACGTCTCAGATGTGAGTGCGTGGGTAGCGGGGTAGCGTGGGGGACAGCACGGCTCAACCCGCATTGCTGCCTTTAATATAGCGCTCTAAAAGAGCGCGGTAGAGCGTGGAAAACAAGTTTGGGCTACTTTTTCGACAGTCTGGGGGCCGCCCTGTGGCCCGGCGCGGCCGGCCTGGTCAGCCTGTCGGACCGCCCGGCCCGTCCGACCTGGTGAAAGGAATGGGACCAGTGAGGGGGCATGGCGGCGAGCGAGGGGACAAAATTCGCAAGGGAAAGGGGCTAGGGGTAATGGAGGTTAAGTGGGCGGGAGTGGCGCCGGGGGAGCTGGCCGGCCGGCCTGGGGCGGGGCGGGGCGGGGCGGGGCGTGCCAAGGCCTTGAAGGAGGAGCCAGGCCTGACGCCGACGCTGAGGCGGGGGGGGGGGGACAACCATCTACCTATGTACCTATGGGAGCGGCCCTGCAGACTGGCCAGGCCACGCTGCTGTGTTAAAGGGGCGTAGGCATATCACGGGAAGTAGCACCGTCGTTTCACTAAGTCTCCCGTCCGTCCAAAGTAGAGAGGGAGAGAGAGAGAGAGAGAGAGAGAGAGAGAGAGAGAGAGAGAGAGAGAGAATAAAAGTATATATGAGCGGCGCTACACTGGTAAAACAAATGTTTAAGTTTTATGCATCATGGTGTTTAAGTTCGACTTCTATACATCAAATGGTGTATAGTGTCAACTATACATCACTACATATTTAACAACTATGCACTTCGTAGATGTTTAGATGTTAAACGTTTCGTGATGTTTAGAAGTATGCATTTGGACGAGGCTTTCCATGTCAAAGCATAGGGATGCGACGACATCCCAAGTGTTTAGTCAACTATACACTTGCTAAATGTTTAAGAACTATACACCAACTAATGTTTAGTTAGAACTGTGCATGACATGGTGTTTACGTATTATACATTAGGAGCTATGCATCAAGTGGTGTATAGAACTAAACATTTGTTTTACCAGTGTACGGCACGGCGGCGGAGGAGGGTGCGAGAGACAGGGGTGCGTGCCCTAATGGCGGCTGGACAGGACCTGGACGGCAGCGAGGCCGACAGCAGTGGCCCCCTGTCGACCGCCCCGCCCCCCCCCCCCCTGCTCCCCTCGGGTGATGGACTGACCTGCTGTATAATTCAGAAGCCGTAGTGGCTGCAGCGTCCTCCAGCACCAGGCTCCAGCCCGGCCCCGTCCCGCCCCGCCCTGCCCCGCCCCGCCCTGCCCCGCCCCGCCCTGCCCCGCCCCGCCCCGCCCCGCCCCGCCCCGCCCTGCCGCCAGGTGGGGATGGGGACCATAACGCGCACGGACGAGCTTGTGTTTACGGTTAACAAGCCAACCCGTCTGCCTCAGAAAGGGAGAAAAAGGGCAAACTACCTCATAGAAAGTATCCATTAGTATTTTATGAACAATTTCTTTCTTTCTTAAAAAAAAAATAAAGTATCACTAGTACACTTGTAGCACACGGTCCAGGTGGAAGAAAGTAGACGCTGCAGAAGTTGTGATATGTCATACTCGCAGGGGCCATGGCGCCTGTCGGGAGAAGGGAGTAGGCAAACCCACAACTCTGCAGCGTCTAGGGTCAGTAGTGAGCTATCACCCCTGATATTCACACACTTGGGTGTCCAGTGTCCAGTGCACCGATGTAATAGACTGTGCCTCGTTGACGCGTCGGCCGGCGCGGGGCGGGGCCGTGGCACCTGCTCGTCTTCGCCTGCGGCCGGCGGTACGGTGCGGTGCCAGTGTCCTCGCCCCCCTATATCAGGATTGAGCGGTGCTAAAGCCCCTGCAACCCTCTCTCGCTCTCAGCATCCCAGCCGGTCCCCTGGCGTCCCCGCGGCCCCGCGGCCCCCGCCCCCGCGGTCCCCCAACTCTAAATTGGTATTTATCTCTCTGGAGCCGTGGGCCGGGCTGTGTGTGTGTGTGTGCGCGCGCGCGCGCGCGGCCGACGCTCCCGAGACCCTTTCCCCGGCCGCAGGCTCCGCAGCGCTTACTCTCCACGGGGCTTCACGCCTCACGCGCCCCGCGCGGGGCCGGAACCGGAAACAGGAGAAACGGCACGGCAACTTCCGCTTCTATACGATCCTTTTTTTTTCTTTTTTTTTTTCTTTCGTCCGTGGAATAATCACTTCGATCGCCATGGCTGCGATAGCTTTGAAAATCCCGCCGCTTGACCTGGCGTGCCTTATTGCTCCTCGTGCAGCAAGTGTGGCGCGCGGGCGCCGGAAAGTTAGTTGTGACGACTGGAGAGTCTCGCCTCGCCCGTGCTGCCGCCGCGCCCCGCCCCGCCCCGCCCCGCCCCGCCCCGCCGCTGATTGGATCCGTCCGCTCTCGATCTTCGTCAAGTTGGCCAAACTGCTCTCTGCTGTGCTCTGTGTAGTAAAGAAACGACGTTGTGTTCCTTTGCAGAACGGGCGGGGCGGGGCGGGGCGGGGCGGTCCGGGGCGAGGCGGGGCGGCGCGGGGCGGGGCGGGCCGTGTCGGGCCGCGCTGCCTGGCGTTTGTTGATCTGATTTTGAGGGGATCACTCTGCTATTAAGGAAAGTTTGGTGCCTTCTCCTCTCCTGCCCACCCCGCTCCCACCGACCCTCTCTCCCGGCGCGGCCCGGCGGAGGATGTAGCTACCGCCGCCAGGGCCGCGCCGCGGCAATAGCAACTAACTTGCTTTCTCGCTTCAGCCAATTGTAGAGAGAGGGGCTCGGCAGGGCGGGGCGGGGCGGGCGGGGGCTGGTGCGGGGCGGGGCGGGGCATGGGCAGGGCAGGGGCAGGGGCAGGGCATGGGCGGGGCAGGGGCAGGGGCAGAGCACCCACTGCAGTTGCCCGCTCCGCTTCGTTCGGCTCGCCCTTTATACCAACCAACCTCACCCGACCGGACCCAAGGAACACGGTAAAAACTATGACCAGGTTTCCAAGCACTTTTGGAGAAACCAAAGACATTTCAATGTATCTTCTCCATAAGAAAATCCTGGCCGTTAGGAAACCTGGACGAAGTTTTTACTATGAACCCTTATGCTGCTGCTGCTGCTGCTGCTGCTGCACGTTCATTCCCATTTTCATTTTGTCCTCATCCACGACGTTTCCCCTCCTTATTTCCTTTCCGTCTCATACCCGGTGCAATAATATCCGCTGCTGGATCTTTTACTTTCCGCTTCTGTCGTCGTCTCCACGGCCCTCTTATATTTCATCAGCCGGTAATTAAACCCTTGATATTTCCACCTCGCGTCCATGCTGGCATTGCGCCACACCAGTCAGGCTGCTGAGGGGCAGAGCGCTGCGAAACACGAGAACGAAAGATAGAGAAAGGTTGGGGTTGGGGGTGGCAAAACCACTGGCGGTGGTGTTATCAACATTTCAAGAATGAAAGTCGAGGAGTGAATAAAAAAAATGTGGGTCACAAAAGAAAATGGGAAACGAAAATAAAGAAAACAGAAAATGAAAATAAAAGTTAAAGTTTGGTGGGGTCCGTGGCACGTCCCCAGATTGAACCGGCCGCGTCCATCCCATCCGCAGCAGCTAGGCTGGAGGATTATGAAGTGATGTATGCGGAGCTTTCTCTCAGGTGCAATGCAGGGTCCGACAAGTGGAGCCGGGGGACAGCTCGGGGCGGGGCTGGGTCGGACAGTGGGGGAGGAGGGGTGGTGGGGGCTGCGGGCGGGCGGTTATATGCGCGCGCAGGGGATGAAAGTGACACAGTGGCGTGAGCGGCATCGTCTTTGTCGGTGAAGGGGGGGGGGGGGGCACAGGGGAAATCAGTGGGGGGGGCCAGGGACCGGCGCCCCGCCGCCGCCGCCTCGCGCCGACCACGTTCCCGCCATTGCCAAGGCCCTCGTCAAGGTCGTCGTTCGTTTGATTTGTGGCTGTTGATTCGCACCCCATCCGTTCCCCTCGCAGTATTTTGTTTGTTTGTCGCGTTATTTGAAGTGTTTGTTTCTCTCTCTTCCCTTTTCTTTTTACACTCCAGAGACATGTCTTTTTTTTTTTTTTTGTAGTGGCCTTGCTTTATGTTTGTTTTATTTTTATTTTTCAGGTACGTCGCGACACCATACAGGACGGCCACTCATCGTGCTGCCGCCCAGCCCCACAGGTCAGCAAAGGGTCGAATTAGTGCTAGAAGTATAGAGCTCTTATAGCCTTATTTATTTTTATACTGATTCACTTGTTAGTTACCATCGTAGAAGTACTGTCTTCTATATTTTTCGGCGTACCTTAGCATATCCACGTACCTTATATCAGAACGACGCGGCATTGGCTGCCATAGGGGTAGGTCCCAATGGGCTAGTGTAGTAGTCTGCATGAAACATTCAAATCGGGTTCTCTCCTTTAAATATTTCTACTCGTTTAGAACACTGCACTGCAAGGTCGAAGTTGTGGGACTCGGTCCCGCGGTGTGGGCCGGATGTCCACCACCTCTGCTCTTAACACCCTGACCTCATTTCCGCTGTCACTCGAAGCCCGGGCGGGGCGGGGCGTGGCGTGGCGTGGCGGGGCGGGGCGTGGCGTGGCGGGGCGGGGCGGGGCGGGGCGGGGCGGGGCGGGGCGGGGCGGGGCGGGGCGGCGCGGGCCGCCTCGCTCCAAGTCCCCGCGCGCGTTAATAAGTTACGAGGACTCTGGAGGAGCCCGCCGCCGGAGCCGCCGCCGGAGCCCGCCGCGCCGGAGGACTCCGGGACGGGCCGGAATGCTACGTGATGCTCTGTCGTCATTATGAGCGAAAGGCTTATTTGGCGCCGAGACGTTGGCGGCTGGGCCGAGCCAGTGGGAAGGGGAGGGGCTGCTGAAATATTAACAAAGTGCCGTCATCGCAGCCGGCCCGGCCCGCCCCAGCCCGGCCGGCAGGGACTGTGCAGTTTCTCACAGCGTCCCCCGCGGCCCGGCCCCGCCCCGCCCCGCCCCGCCCCGCCCCACCCCGCCCCGCACCGCCCCGCCCCGCCCGTGGCCCGGCCCCTCACTCTGTCTAGCTGACGCGCGCGCAGCTCGCATTCACTTCCAAGCCACCGCTCCTGTCGCCTTTCACCAGGGCTTATTGGCAGTCGCTTGTCCTCCCTGCTGCGTGCTCCATTCGCTCCCTCCGCCCCGCCCCACCCCGCCGCTCTCCTCCGTATTCCTCTCTTGGGGCGCGGCGGGGCGTGGCGGGGCGCGGCGGGGCGCGGCGGGGCGCGGCGGGCGCGGAGGACGCGCATAGCTCGGTCCTACCGCGCGGCGTATAGCCGCCTGCTGGGGCCCTCCATAGGGCTACGAAAGAGCATCCGCTCCCCTGCAAGTGTGTGGCCACCCAACCACACGCCTTAAGGTGTGTAAACAAAAATAGTGGCGTGCAATTGAGCGGCATTTATTGCAGTGTCTGACAGGGCATGTGTGTGTGCAAGGTGGTCGCGCCGTGGAGGGCGACGCCACCATGAAGAGGCTGGCACCGGCGCCCCGCCCCGCCCCGCCCCCCGCCCCGCCGAGCTGAGCCGAGCTATTAGACCGCTAGCCCCGCGCACACTGCTCCTCTCCGCGCTGTTCTGATTTATCACGAGGAAAGTTCCATCCGGCGGCGGCGGGGATTGTGCGCACAATGGATGTAGTAGTGATGAATGTTCGGCTATTGTAGAGTCCCTGGCGGGGCTGGCGGGGCGGGGCGGGGCGGGGTGGGGCGGGGCGGGGTGTGGCGGGGCGGAGCGGGCATGCGGCGATATTGCTGCTGCAGGAAGCGATGGGGTCGCTAACGACGGTCTGTGTTGCGCGGCGCTGTGCGGTGCGGCGCGGTCGTCGGCTCAGAGCGCGGAACGGCCAAAGCCGGTGGGTCAGGTGTAGCAGGAGCGTATTTGTATCCTCGGTACAGGATACGGGGATATCTGGACTGGAACAGGAGGCGGTCAGTGGGCGGGGCGGGGCGGGGCGGGGCCGGGCCGGGCGGGGCGGGGCCGGGCCGGGCGGGGCGGGGCGGGGCGAAGTGGCTCGGCACACTGGCGGTGCGGTTATGAGGAAGCTGAAAACCTTGAGCTGAAGAAAGGCGAAGCTGTCCGGGCTGGGAGGCGTGATCCTTTATATTCTTTTTAGACGCGTTTCGTTCTAATGCTGTGAGAGTAAAAAAAAAAAAAAAAAAGTCAAGCCAGGTCGGCACTTAGCACGCGCACGCGCGTGCGTGTGTGCGTGAGGGCGCGCGGCCCCGGCGCGGCCCCGGCGCCCCTCCCCTCCACTCGGGCCGGCGGAGGCCATTACGCCGGACGCGCGCGGGGCGGGGCGGGGCGGGGCACGCCACGGCGCGGCTAACGATATCGCCCGGGCCGGGCCGGGCCTCCCGCACGAGATGTTACCACCCTCCTTCTATGGCGATGGCCGGGCCGCTACTCCAGGGGAGGTCACTGGTCCTATCCGGGCGGGGCGGGTGCAGAGACCCGGTGATGTCGCGGTGCACGCCACCGTCCAGCCCCTCGGGCGCGCCCCGCCCCGCCCCGCCCCGCCCCGCCCCGCAGACGACCCGTTCTCTTGGAGTGGGGCTGGAGCTGCTGACGAGACCGTCGCGCCGCCCCGCAAGCGCTTTGGTTGCATTGCTGCTGCTGCTACTGTCCCCTTAGGATATCCACCCAGGGCGAGGACGGGCACGGGCAGCCCGGGGCGCGGCGCAGGGGCAGGGCGGGGCGGGGCGGGGCGGCGGAGGGTTGTCAGTGTTCCCCTTTATTATCGTGATTACGCGGCGGAAGATTATGTTACGGCGGCGTCCCGGAAGATCCCATCTTAGTGGCCCACCCCGCCCCACCCCGCCCCACCCCGCCCCACCCCACCCCACCCCAACCCACCCCACCCCGCCCCGTCCCCACCGGCTACACGATACCAGCGCCCGCCCGACTGTCGCGCCCATGGGTTAAATACCCGTTACATATTTTTAAAAAAGGCGGTGGCGCCAGTAGCCTCATGTCGCCGACAATTTTCTTTCAATCGTTAAGACGCTTGTAGCTACAATTTATAAAAATACACAAAAATCACAAGCCCACATATTCTCTTTTAAACAGCGGGGGGAAAAAGAGATAATTTTGAGGACCGGTGCTTCATAGCGAGATGGCCGGTGTGTGATAAAAAATGGAGAGAGCGAGTGTAGCGGCTCACTTAATTGGGTGAATATTTTATTTTCTATTTGGCTGGTGGCGGTGTGGAGTGGCGGGCCGGGCTGGGCCGGGCCGGGCGAACTCTTCCACTTTTAATGGGAATGACCAACACGGAGACGCGGCGTGGCAGCGGCAGAGCGTGTGGTGGCGTGGCGTGGCGTGGCGTGGCGGGGCGGGGCGTGGTGGGGCGGGGAGAGGCAATGCCGGACCGCGCGCAAATTTATTCCCCCTCGTTCAAATTAGCGAGGCGCGGCGGGGCGGGGCGGGGCGGGGCGGGGCGGGGCGGCGTTGGAGCGAGGCGCGGCGGGGTGCGGCAGCAGTACCACGGTACAGAGAGGGAGGAGTGCGTGCGTGCCCCAATGTAGCGCGCGCCCGTCCCGTCCCATCCGGCAGGTTCATGAGGACGACGTGGAGTGCCGCCTGAAGGTCCAACCAGAATGGACCCGTCATGCTACCGGCAGCTGGCGCACGCATTTGTGCACACGCTTCAAGTTTTCAGTCACAATGTAGTATACTTATTTGGTCAGTCGCTTCACTCTTTTTATTTTCGCAGGGTATGAAGCCTGGCTGCTGGTGCGAGGCGTCTTGCTCTTCTTATGTTGCTGGTTGTCTTTGTAAAAAAAAATCAGGAAAGAAACTTACATACTTTTTGTATATATTTTCCCTCGGTTCCGTGTAATCTCGAGCGGGGCCCGCCCGCGCCCGTGTGGCCGCCGTCATGACCAAAGTTTCTCCGCTGCAGCTATGAGCTCCGCGGGGAGTCGGGGCCGGGTGGATGCACGCCAAACTGGGGAAAAAAATGCTCCTCGTTCAAGTTGTTCAAATTGAGTTGCCGTAACTTCTATTTTTTGTTAAACCTCAACGAGCTGGTCATCACAAAAGTGCATACATCTAAAACGTTTATTGTCTCCCTCCAGCGTCACACGACTCTGGTATCGCCCGCCCCGTCACTGTGACGAGACGAGACTGTTCAGACCGCCGCCCGTCACGTCTGTTCCGGCGTCCATTAGAACAGGAGGGGGCGGGGCGGGGCGGGGCACTCCGTGCCATTGCTACCGGGTCGTGTGGTCGATGGGTCGTTGGCAGGGGCATGGGCGCCGCGTCGTGGCCAGGGCCAGGCATTTAGCTGGGCCCACTTCCTTTGTGGGTTTTCGGCCCAAATTTCCCCTTGTGTAAGCGGCTGCTTATTTTATTTCCGGGATCGGCAGACGCCGTTAAATTCCAACGAATGAAGCCCCAGCAGCAGCTGTCCAACCCTTTTCGCTCGGCGTGGCTCGGCTGTCTTTGACCTTTGTCTTGACGAACGTGAAAACAAAGACCGTTTGCCTACGGCGGGGCTTCACACTCCGAGGCGGTGAGGCGGCCAGCAGCGCGTGGGGGCGGCGTGGGGGCGGCGTGGGGGCGGCGTGGGGGCGGCGGGCTGGTAGCCCACCCCCGGCCTGTCTGTCCGCTGAATGAGGCACGGTAGGAAGGGTCGTGGCGCCCGCCCAGCCAGGCACGGCACAGCCACAGCCTCCCGCGGCCCTGGCCGTACGCGCCGTGCCTGCCCCTGCCGCCCCCAGACCCCGCCCCGCCCCGCCCCGCCCCGCCCCGCCGCAAAACCGGCAGCCATGAATATCGATGGATGCCTGCCAAAGGCACCTCCTCCTCCCCTCCCCTCCCTCCACCTCCCGGGGGACCCCTCACCGACCGCCCTCTTCCCTTCCTTCCCTCCCGAACGTAATACGCAATCCCATCAGGGGAATCGAGTGCGAGTCAGCCGGCCCTGTCCGATGTCTGTACAGCGGTGAGGGGGCGGGGCGGGGCGGGGCGGGGTGGGGTGGGGCGGGGTGAGGCGGGGCGGGACAGGGCTAGGCGCTCGTCCTGCTGTAACGCCAGCAGCAGCAGCAGTACCTGCCGGGGGCGAACACGGGGTGGGGTGTGTCTGGGCCGGGGGCCGGGCGTCAACGCTTGGGAAGCGAAAGAGGAAATGCAGTCCCTGGCCGGGCCGGGCCGCCGGGCCGGGGCAGCGCGGCGCGGTGTGCTGATGGGGTTGGCAAAAGGGAAATAAAAAGTTTCGGCCGCTGCTGCTGCTGCTGCTGCTGCTGCTGCTGCTGCTGCTGCTGCTGCTGCTGCTGCTGCTGCTGAGTGGAAGTAATGGCGGCGGCGCGTCGCCTTGATATCCGCCTTACGTCGGCCAGCCGTACATTCAAATGCGTTTGCTCTGGCTGCTCTGGCTCACGCTGCTGTGCTTTGCGTGTCTTTTGGTTTGTTTGTTTGTTTGTTCTCTGTTTGTGTTTCTTGCCCGGTTCTGCCACTGCTCGGTGGTGACCTTGCCGTGCGCGTCGGCGACGGCGAATAACGGTTGAACCCCTGGCGCGGTGCGGCGCGGTGGTTTCACTGACAGGTGCCTCCCCACTACCTGGTTGGTTGTAGAGTAAACGTTTGGACTATTGGTTTTGTTTGTTCTGGCCATGGAGCGTAGGGCGGCTGGCCTGCTGTGCGCCTGGACGTCGTGGCGTGCCGCACTTTTCCTCATCCCCCCCGGACACCCCGTTCTCTCCCCCCTCCCCTCCCTTCCCCTCAGCAGGCCCCTCGCCTTGCGGCGCACTTATTTGCCCGAAAGGGGTGAAGAGGAAGGTGGCCAATCCGAGGTATTGGAAAACGTATTTACTGGATCAGGACGCCTTTCATCCCGATTGCCGGGCGCCGTATGCCTGGTGTGAGGATGGCTGGTGCCTAGTGCTTGGCGCCGTGTGCCGGATCACTGAAAATTGGTTGCCGTCTTTGGACGCCATGATACTGGCATCCAAAGACACCTAATATTGGCGTCAAAAGACGCCAAAATCTGTCGTTCAAAGACGCCACATGCAAAAAAAAAAGGACGCAAAATTTTCAAGTCCCAAGACGCCAAAATATAGTGTTTTGTGGTGTGGGAGAACGCCAATATTTGACACCAAAATTTGGCATTCAGAAGAGGACGCCAAAAATTTTGCGTCAAAAAACGTCACACAGGTTTCAGTGATGCCTGGTGCGGGATGCCGGTTGCCGGGTCGGTTCCAGGGCTCCTGCCGGGCAGGTCCGCACCGGGTAGTAAAGCCTGCCGAGACGAGGGCCGCAGGCAGGGGCGAGGCCTGCAGGCGGCCGCAGGCAGGGGCGAGGCCTGCAGGCGGCCGCAGGCAGGGGCGAGGCCTGCAGGCGGCCGCAGGCAGGGGCGAGGCCTGCAGGCGGCCGCAGGCGGGGGCGAGGCCTGCAGGCGGCCGCAGGCAGGGGCGAGGCCTGCAGGCGGCCGCAGGCAGGGGCGAGGCCTGCAGGCGGCCGCAGGCGGGGGCGAGGCCTGCAGGCGGCCGCAGGCAGGGGCGAGGCCTGCAGGCGGCCGCAGGCAGGGGCGAGGCCTGCAGGCGGCCGCAGGCAGGGGCGAGGCCTGCAGGCGGCCGCAGGCAGGGGCGAGGCCTGCAGGCAGGGGCGAGGCCTGCAGGCGGCCGCAGGCAGGGGCGAGGCCTGCAGGCGGCCGCAGGCAGGGGCGAGGCCTGCAGGCCGGCACGCGCTCGCTGTTTTGAGTTGGTTTTTATCGGGCGGCGGGCGGCCCCCCTGCGAAACAAAAATAACGGAAGTTGATTCCGCACCGCGGCGCGGCGGCGTGTTTGATGCGGTGCGAGAGGGGCCCGGGCGAATTGTTCGGATTGGGCTCGTTGGAAAGTTTGGCTTTGTTTATTTTCCAGGCGGCAGTGTTTGTTTGTCGCTGGCCAGCCGAGCGTGGCGGGGCGGCCTGCATGCACACGCCGAGCCCACTGCATTTCGTTTATGTGGGGCTGACATTCCCCAGAATGGTGCCATGCCCGCTGGCAAACGACTCATTCGCCCCCGGGGGCCGGCCTCACCCCTCCCCCCCCCCCTCCAGCGCTCTTCTGTCTGCCTCACCCCCCGCCCGCTCTCTAATTCGATTTCCGTTGAACAAGCCCGCACTGCAAATCCAAGTGTACTTATGTCGCTCACTTGTAGGTGAGCGAACAACCACTCACTCACTTGTAGGTCAGCAAATAACTATTCGGTCGCTTGTAGGCACAAGTGAGTGCATGGTTATTCGCTCACCTGCAAGTTAGTGAATAGTTATTTGCTCACCTGCAAGTGAGTGAATTTATTTGCTCACCTACAAGTGAGTGAATTTATTCGCTCACCTTCAAGTGAGTGAATTTATTTGCTCACCTACAAGTGAGCGACATTCGTACACTTGGATTTCCAGTACGCTCTCTATATTATTCCACGTGCTCATGGAATCAGTAAATATACTGGGCGTGGTCATTTCGCCTCGTGTAGCCCGCTCCGCCCGCTATGTTTACGCTCGCTGGCCCGGGCCGCCTCGCACCCACCCCCGCGCACCGCACACGCCCACGACTTTGAGCTTGGGAATGCGGGCTGGAAACTAGTAACTAATGCACCACCACCAGGCCAGGAGGGACCGGTCCAGGAGAGCGGGCCGATATCATCAGGCGGAACATTAACGGAGCGGCATCCGGGAACGTTTTCGACTCCCCGTGCTGCGCGCGTTCACAACCTAACCTCTCCTGTCATCCCACCGCCGAGGCTTTGCGCCACGCGTGTGCGCGCTGACGGGGGCTCCTCTGTGTGTGTGTGTGTGTGTGTGTGTGTGTGTGTGTGTGTGTGTGCTGAGGCGAGCGGTTGAGCGCCCCGCCCTCCCCAGGCCCCCCGGCCCGGCCCGGCCTCAGAGCAAAAGTCACTTTGTTGCTCCGCGGGGACAAGGAAGTTTCCGGGTGGGAACATTACCGCCGCTCGAGCAGCTGTATCCGCCGGGCGGCGCGGCGGGGCGCGGCGGGGCGCGGCGGGCTCGCGGGCGCTGACGGGCAGGGTCGGTAATGTGGGGGAGGTTGCGGGTCGCCGGGCGGGCCGCGGCCCCCGACATGACACAGCAGCTGTCACGCTGCGAGTAAAGCGTTAAGCGTTATTCAACTTGCTCACACCTTTAAGACTCTCAGCGCTTGAGAGTACCGCCGTACTCGACACTTTTGCAGGTGTGTGTGTGTGTGTGTGTGTGTGCCCGTTGAACTCTTTTCGCTTACAGTGTGCGACGAGCGGGGGGGGGGCATTAGCGCCCTGCCACTACCGGATCAGTTCGGAAGTTGGCGTCAGGGGAAAAGCGTCAAGTACGGCGCGGCGCAGTGGGGGCGGGGCGGGTCCGTGGTCGTCGGGCCGGGCCGGAGTATTTCGGTGGAGGAGTTGGAAACACGGGCGGCGTAAAGGGTCTCGAGGGCCGGGCCGGGGCGGCGCGGAGGTGTCGGCGTGGGAAACTGGAAAAGGTGACGCAGGTCGCACGCCACAGTGCGGGGCGGGGCGGGGGCGCTGCGGCTGTGCGACTGTCTCTCTCTCTCCCCTCTCCTCCTCCTCTCTCTGTGCTGCTGCTGCTACGCGACTGTCTCTCTCTCTCTCCCCTCTCCTCCTCCTCTCTCTGTGCTGCTGCTGCTACGCGACTGTCTCTCTCTCTCCCCTCTCCTCCTCTCTCTCTGTGCGTGCTGCTGCTGCTGGGAGCGCCTGCGAGGCTCGGGGTAGGCCAGCCCGCTCAGCCGCTCTGTTGGGCGGGTGCTGCTGCTGCTGGGAGCGCCTGCGAGGCTCGGGGTAGGCCAGCCCGCTCAGCCGCCCTGCTGGGCGGGTGGCCTACGCTCCGGTACGCAGGTGCTCGGTCAGCCCCCTGCAAGCTGCAGCGTAGGCCACCCGCTCCGGGCGCGTGTTGTGCGGGTGGCCTACCATCAGTTTCGCGGGCGCTCCGCTGATGCCGACGGAAAGAAAAATAGCTGCCTAGAAAGTCGCGGTGGGTCTGGTGGCCTGCCGGGCCGTGGCTGCGGGCCACTAAGTCGGCCCGGCCCCGCCGAGCCCGGCCCGCTGCTTCTTATAGACCTAATCTGTTGACCTTCTCCGCAGTTTCATGCGCTTACAGTACAGTGCGCCAGAGGGGCGGCGCCGGCGCTAGCGTAGCGGCCGCCATTGCTCTTCCGCCTTTAACGCGAAATTATATTTAAAGTACACCGCGCCGGGCCGGGCCGGGCCGGGCTGGTCCAGCGCTCGCGCAGCTCCTGATGTAAATGAGATGGGGTCCGGTCTGCTGCTCGCCGTCCGACCCGACCGCCGCGGCCGTGGCGGGGCGGGGCGGGGCGGGGCGGGGCGGGGGTGTACCGCATCCTGTCACGTATTAAAATGACGCAACCATGCATATTTCGTCTTGGATATTTTTTCTTGACATTTCAATCACGTGCCATATCGAGGGTACTTTGGGCGCCAAATTTAAAATCTAAAACTCCTCACTACTTGTGCTTCGACGCTCGCGAGGTTTCTCCCAGGAAAGTATAGCAGAGACGGAGCGGGCATTCAATGTTATGGATGGGCTCCTTTAGGCGCGCTGGCGTGGGTGGGTGTGCCGGGCGGGGCGGGCCCGGCGGTGGGGGCGTGACCGGACAGGCGTGGCGGGGCGGGGCGGGGCGGGGCGGGGCGGGGCGGGGTGGTCAGGGCGAGGCACGACGTTCACATGGCCATCCGGAGGACAGCTGGGTGTATAGCCCGACGCGTAAAGGACTGTTGCCAATAATGGAAAGAATTAGGGCTTGCCTGGTGTTGCGTAGGGAGTCCCCCCACCCGCCCCGCCCCGCCCCGCCCCGCCCCGGCGGCTAGTGAGCAGCTTAGAAGCCGCAAAGGCGGCGGGGTGGCGCTCCGTGCCGGAGCCCGTCCCGTCCCGTGTGCTCTATGGCCGTGCCGTGCGGTGCGGTCGAACTGAGCCGAGCGGAACCTAACGGGTCCCCGGAGCACAATAGCCTTCCGGACGGCTCGGGAGGGGGAGCTAGGTCTCCTCCTCCGGTCGCCTCCGGTCGCCTCCGGCACGGCGCGGCCGCTGTCGTATGGTCGCCGCGCGGCGAAACGCAACAAATCGAGTTACCCGCGTTTTTCGTCTGTGCGAGCAGGGCAGGGCAGGGCAGGGAGCCCCGGGGCCCGGGCCAGCAGAATGGTGGGCGGTGGTGGCTGTCATGTACTGCCAAGGATGTCTTCGGCCATGTCGAGTTTGTTTGTATTGTATAAATTTGTATATATGCAATTAAAAATAATATACCAAGATGCCTCTGCGGTATGCGGGGGCGGACATTTTCTTCGTTCAGAAGTTCAACAGAGTGCTTCGCTACTCTCAGCAAATTATGAGCTGGGGTCGTGTAAAACAAATCTGTTGGCAGACGCGCGGCGTGACGCGTTGTCCTCTGAAAATGCGCGTAATTTTGTTTGGTTATGTGTCTGTGTCTCCTCCGGGCGTCTCTCTTACTCCCGCTACATCTCTCTGTCTCTCTCCCTCTCTCTCTCTATTCCTCCCTCTCCCTCCCTCTCTCTCCCTCTCTCTCCCTCTCCCTCCCTCTCTCTCTCTCTATCCCTCCCTCTCCCTCCCTCTCCCTTCCTCTCTCTCCCTCTCTCTCCCTCTCTCTTTTGTCTCCACCCGCCTCTGATTACATCCCAGACGAAAGCTAGCCGAGACAGAGCGCTTCATCAACGCGTGCATTCAGATGGAAAGCGAAACAGTATTATTGTATAGCTCCTCATTTCGCGATGCGGATCAGAGGGACGTAACGCTATTACTGCATTTTATTTTATTTCCTGCGCTCCTATCGGGGAAAGGCTGGCTGGCTTGCTGGCCCTAATCGTCGAGCCGACCCGGACCGTGGGGTATGCTCGGCGCTACAAGTTATCAACTTGTCACATTTTTTCCACGATGAAAAACGCGCAAGGAATGCCCACGCCGCCGGCAATGCCCCCCCCCCCCCCTATCCCCTCCCTCCACCTTCCCTCCTATTTTCTGAGACTAGGCGTGGGACGCGGATTCCTCTGAGTGTCGTACTATTCTACAAGAGAAAGGTGTAAAATTACAAAGAAAAAGTTTGGGTCATCTTTTCCCCGTTTTAATTGTTTTACAATGTTTTACGACGTCTCGCATCAATATTACAATCCAACCATCTATCCAGCTAGTGTAAGTGGTGAGTATGATGGCCGGCCGGCCGGCCCGGATCTCTCCTGTATACAGTCTAAGTTTATTTTTACTCCGGCGCTGTCCCTGATGACGGTCGCGTCCCGTGCTGTCCCCGCCCGCTGCCCCCCCCCCCCCCCCCCCGCCGTTCGTACCGGCTCCACTCCCCTCCCCTCTCGTCCGTGGAATTTCGCTCGTAATCTATGATATGAAATATTTACATGGTGCGGTGATAGTAACTCCGGTATGATCCGGCCAGCTGGCCGCCCAGGCGTGGCGCGGCGTGGCGGGGCGTGGTGGGGTGTGGCGGGGCGGGGCGGGGCGGGCGCGTCGGGCTGCTGGGCTTGGCCCGCGCTAATAACCTTGAGCTTTATGAGCTACGGACGGCTTGGCCCGGCCCGGCGGGGCGGGGGACGTCCCCGCTGGTAAAAGAACGTGTCTGTGTCCCTTCCCTTATTCCGTGGGGCGCGTGCGCGTCGGAGATACATACTCTGGCCCGGGCCGGCGCGCCGCAGCTCTCAGATTCGAACACCTTTCCGTCTTTGCCTCAGGCGGAGGCTCGCATACTCTTCGTCTATCCTCCCCATGCCCTCCTCTCTTCCCCTCCCTCTCTCCCTCCCTCTCTCTCTGTTCGGCACGTGCGGAAGGGCGCAGCTCTCAGAATAAGCTCGTCCTCTTTTCTCTGGCCGCGCGCGTCCCCGTGCCATGTCCCTCTCTCCTGCTCGTAGTGGGGCTGAGCGGAGCGCTCCCCTCCTCCTCTGCCTATCCTCCCCTACATCCGGCAGCGGAGTGTAGGGCCTGAGCACGTGGGCGCGCCCTCACGGGAGGGACCAGACAGGTAGTGTGCGTGAGTGCGTGCGTGTGTGTGTGTGTGTGACGAGTGTTTTATTGGGTCATAGCGCTCCCCGCCACGGCCGTCCGAAGTGCGCCGTTCCCGTGTCAGTTTCTGTTAACCTCCGCACCGCCCGGCCCCCGGCGCGTCGCGTCGCGGCCCCAGCGGCTGTGGTGCGCACTAAACTAAATCATCCCCTCGCTCCACCCCTGCCTACTCCCAACATTTTTCTCGAGGCAAGAGCCAATAACCGATACTCTAAACTCCGATTAATAAAAAAAAAGGAAAACACGACAAGTATTTAACGGGTGCTGTTAACACGCGACTCGACGCCGCGCCGGCTCGTCTGGTCGAGGGGGTCCCTCCCCGCCGGTGCCTGCTGTCGCCCGCGCCATCTCACGCGGGGTCCCTCGGGGGAGGAGTGCGGGCCGGGCCGGGCCGGGCCGGGCCGGGCCACGGCTCGTAAAGAGCGCGCGCGTAAACTGCCGAGGCGAACCCGTGTTTGGTGCCCGCCCCGCCCCGCCCCGGCTCGCGGGGACAAAGAACCCGATCATGATTGGGTCGTGGATCGATCCCCACCCGGCCCGCGCGCTCTCCAGACTACCTCTCCTCTCCAAAAGAAGCTCTTATTTTCGGACTGTTTTTCTTCTCCTTCTTCTTCACTCTATACCTCGTTGTTCCTCTCCTGTCGGCCGCGGTAGCACCCAGCCCCGCCCCGCCCCCGCCCCATCCTGTGTGGAGGTGGCCGGCCTGGCGGCCGTACGTACCCCTTTGTCAGACGTCGAGGACCAGTTAGCTGGCGTGGCGTGGCGTGGCGCGGCGCGGTGGGCCGGACCCCCAAGGGGCAGCCCTGGGCGGCGAGTCACCCCCTCCCCGGCCTGCTCTGCCCACGTCTCGGCTAGGAGTCCACTCGGGGCCATAATAAGGTCATTCTTGTCGAGATGACGGGTGGGGTGGGAGAGTGGGTGCGGCGTCATGGTGAACCCTCCGCGCGGGTGGGGCGGGGTGGGGCGGGGCGGGGCGGGGCGGGCGGGGCGGGCGGGCTCACAGGGGGCTGGCCGCTGGATGGGTTGCGGCACTATGGGTGTGTTGCTTTGCATTGTCGTCCGATCACAGAGGGGTGGCCAGGGATGGCCCAGGGCCTGGGCCGCGTCGCTCCCGCTCTCCCCGCCCCTCACTTTCTTTAGGCTCCCCTCCCCCTGCTCCCCTCTCTCCCCCGCCCCCCGCGCGGCGACCGGGCCAGCCGGGCCCAGCCAGGCCCTGCCCCTGACCGCTCTCCGCCACCTCCTATTGATTTTTCGGGCCCAGGACGCCAGTAGTGTGTAGAGGGGCACGGGGGCGGGACGCCGCGCCGCGCCACGCCGGCGGGGGAGGGCTGCCAGGGGGCTAGCCCCGGGGCTCCGGCTCCACCCGCCAGCGCTCCGGTAGGGCTCCGGCGGGGCCCTGGTGGCTGGGGTTCCAGCAGGGTTCAGCAGGGTTCCAGGAGGGCTCCGGCAGGGTTCCAGCAGGGCTCCAGCAGGGTTCAGCAGGGTTTCAGCAGGGTTCCAGCAGGGTTCCAGCAGGGTTCCAGAAGGGCTCCGGCAGGGTTCCAGGAGGGCTCCGGCAGGGTTCCAGCAGGGTTCCAGCAGGGCTCCAGCAGGGTTCAGCAGGGTTCCAGCAGGGCTCCAGCAGGGTTCAGCAGGGTTCCAGCAGGGTTCCAGCAGGGTTCCAGCAGGGTTCCAGAAGGGCTCCGGCAGGGTTCCAGGAGGGCTCCGGCAGGGTTCCAGCAGGGTTCCAGCAGGGTTCCAGCAGGGCTCCAGCAGGGTTCCAGCAGGGTTCCAGTAGGGCTCCGGCAGGGCTCCGCTAGGGCTCCGGCTGTTCGCCGGGGGGGCTCCGGCAGGGTAGGAGGCGAGAGAGAGGTAAAGAAATGTAGGGTGCTCAGGGAGGGGGGACTGTTTCTCTCCACTCGCAGCCATTCTGGATGACGTTTCGCATTTCACGGCAGCAGGAATTTGCACCGTTTTGTCGCCTCGCATTACCTCGGCTGCTGCTGCTTTGAGAATGTGGCCGGGGAGGATTAGAGCTTCTCCCCCGTTAAATCAGCCGGGTGGGTGGGGAGGGCAGGGAGAGCGCACACGGAACAAAAAGGGGAGAGCCCGCCCCGCGGTGGCGTATACGGGCTCCATTTCCACCCCCATTCCAACCCAATACTGGGGAATCCACAGAGCGCCGAGGGAGAGAGAGAGAGAGAGGGAGAGAGAAAGAGGAAGGGGAGGAGAGGGGGGGTGTGCCTATCCATTGTGTGCACTTTTGGAAGAGAAAAGTAGGATAGGCTGTTATTTTCCATTTTTTTTTATTTATTTTATGTTTTGTGTGAGAACTCCATCGCGTGGCTGAAATGCCCTGCTGTTGGTGTTAGGTGGTGCTGCCTCTGCTGCCGCGGCTACTTTCTTGTATTTCCGTTTTTCCCCGCGCTGGCCGCCGTGTCGGAGTTAAGTGAACATCTCCGTCCGTAGCCACATAATCGGCCACTGCTGACTCTCGCGGTCCGGTCCGCGTACTGTATCGCGCCTAGCACGCTCCTTAACATAATGTATTCGAATCGCGCGAGCCAAGGTCTAGTAGGCACTGAATTACACACTGAGAGGGAGAGAGAGGGGGGATAGGGAGGCGGTGTGTTTGAGTGTGTGTGTGTGTGTGTGTGTGTGTGCGTGGAGCTGCGCTGGTACGCTTGGTATCTCGTGATCCTGAGCCGCCTCCTCCCCCTCCCCCCCAGTAGGACGTGGTGCCGCGGTGGCTCGCTCTCAAGGCCAAGAGCGTCCCGTCCGCCGGCAGAGACGGAAGTCGTCTAGCCCTCCCCTCCTCCCCTCACCCCTCGCACCCCTCCCTCCGCGCCCCCACCATCTCCTGCCCCACTTTCAGATCCCCCACCCCACAGACTTCCCTCCCCCTCCCCCTCCAACTAAACCTTGCGCCAAGTTACTTGTGCAGCGCGCGCGAGAGTCACGGGGGAGGGAGGGGGGAGGGGAGGGGGAGGGGGAGGGGAGGCGTTGAAGTGGGGCAGGGGGACTGAGGGGTAGTCGAGATGCGGAGGTGTGGGTGTGCTGATTACACAACGCTCGGCCTGCCCCGCCCCGCCCCGCCCCTCCGCGCCCCGCCCCGCCCCGCCCCGCCCCGCCCCGCCCCGCTCGTAAACTCATCTGACCGTAACCTTGACTTTGGCTCACGGGCTGCAGCCACAGCCTGCGCCGTGCATGCACTACACTTCGACTTTTTTTTTTTTTTGCTTCCATCGCAGCGCTGCACGAGAGCTTTTTCGGCAAACGCCATAGTCTGCAACTCTAAATTTCCACTTCTCATCAATTGTTGAGATTTACCATCGTTGTTTTCACGTGCGGTTCTCTGCTTTGGCGTTTCTGGCTGTGCTCGTCTCGCCACCCCTTTGTGCCCTGGGCCCAGGCCGCTGCCAGCTCTGCCCTACACGCCTTGCGGCGCTGCAGAACTTGACTCCTGTGACATGCAGAATGCTGTACTCTACTGTTACGGGCCGGCCCCGGCAACGGCCCCGGCAACGGCCCCGGCAACGTCCCCGGCAACGGCCACGGCAACGGCCACGGCCACGGCCACGGCCTCAGCCCCGGTCCTGGCCCCCGCCCTAGCCCCACCCAGGCCCCATTTCAGCCCCGGACAGGCATGCACTAGAATCCAACTTGCGGGACGTGGGCTCCGGGCCGAGCACGTGCGGGGCGGGCACACCGGGGCACACCGGGGCCTAGATGGCGTGTGTGTGTGTGTGTGTCTCCTGGCGTGCGCGGGCGCACTCACTCACTCGCTCATGCATGCGGCGGCGCGCCCCCGGTGGGTAGGCAGTCCCGCGGTGCAGCAGCGAGGCGCCGCCGTGCGGTGCGCCGTGCAGCCACTCTCCCCGCGAGGAGAAAGACTCCCGCGCGCGCTGACAGACGGACAGACGGACAGACGGACCGACAGGCAGACGGGACGACGGTCTGACAGCCGGGCCCGGGCTGGCTCGGCGGCAGGGCGGACGACACGTTGAGCGACTGCATAATGTACACCGGCAGGCCAGGCTCCTGCCCCATCCCCTAACCCTCCGAAAGCGAAGCGGCCGCGCCGCCGTCGGCTTGCACAGCCCCCCCCCCCCCTCCAACACACACACACCTCTTACCTCTCCGAGGAAGAAGGAGGGAAATCAACTTGCGGCAGCAGCCGGGGAATTCGGACCCTCACCGAAAGTATACCGGCAAACTTTCTGCAATCGTGATGAACTAGACCAGAGGTGTCCTGAGTACCTTCTCACCGCGGAGCGGAGCGGGCGTACCTATGAGCAGGGGGAGGGGGTTACCTCACCCTCAACGCGCTCGCACGGCTGCAGCTAAGTAAGCCTCATGCAGGCTGGCAAAGCCGCAATGCTATCACGTCATTTACGGGTGCTTTTTCGTAGAGCCCTCTACCTGCAGGTAGAGGGGTCTTTTTTTCCGTTGCGAGGTTTTCGTGGACATCTACTGAGAGGTCTGCTGCCTTTGGGGTTTTGCGTAGGGAGAGAGGTGGGGGGAAATCGCTGTCGCTGGGCAGAACGGAGGAGACGGAGGCGGTGGGGGTTCCCGAAGGTAGGCCGCTGTCCGGGTCCGGTCCCGTCCCGTCCGAGGTCCCGCCGTGTGGCGCCAAAGTGGCAAGGGGGCGCCCACGCATAGCGGGGCGGGGTAGGGGCAGGGAGAAGGGGCTGCGTCGGGGAGGGGTGGGGGGCTGGGAAACGGAGCGGAAAGGGCCACGGCAGACATGACAGGCACCGTGGTAAATGAGGGAGTCCTTGTAGGAGAGGGGGGGGGGGGGGTGCAGATAGATATCTGTGAAGGGCGGGGGCGGGAGACGGCCTTGACCCTGAAAAAGTTCTAGTGGGTGCTGATACAGGCTACTGCAGAGCGGTCCAGCAGAAAGCCGGCCAGCATGCTTTGCGCTGTGTAATGCGAGCAAAAAAAAACAAAAAACGGGAGGAGATGGGAAAGGGGAAGAACGGGGGTGGATGCCAAGCTGGGTGACACACCACCCTCTCTCTCCCTCCCTCTCTTTCTCTCTCTCTTTCTCTCTCTCTCTCCCTCCCTCCCTCTCTTTCTCTCTCTCTCCTCCCTCTCTTTCTCTCTCTCTCTCCCTCCCACTCTTTCTCTCTCTCTCTTTCTTTCTCTCTCTCTCCCCCTCCCTCTCTTTCTCTCTCTCTCTCCGCCGATGCTGCGGGCGCACTGCTACGTCGCCCTCGCCGTCGCCGCCGCGCCCTTGGCTGTGGCCAGTAAGGGATGGGGGTGAGGAGGAGAGGGGGTGCGAAGACGGGGGCGGTGTGGTTGGGGGCGGGGGTGATGGCAAAAAGCTAAGCACTCGGCAATCTCTAAGCCGCTTCCGCCCCGCCCCGCCCCGCCCCGCCCCGCCCCGGCCCGCCCCGCCCCGCCCCGCCCCGCCCCGCCACCAGGCACCAGGCTCGATCCGCAACAGGGCTGCTGGGGATGCCGTTTGGGGCGGGGCGGGCGGGGTGCGGCGAGCGCATCCCCCAGCCTTGTGCCGTGAGTGCGTTGAGCCTCCAGGGGGAGGAATTCTTTTAGGGGGAGGAGAGCGAGAGAGAGAGAGAGAGAGAGAGAGAGAGAGAGAGAGAGAGAGAGAGAGAGAGAGAGAGAGACGCGCCGTTTTAATAATGTGGATGCGGAGGAAGTGTCTGCGCTGCGCGTGGCCTAGTCTTGCCCTCAGCACCGCTCTGCGTAGAAAAATTTTACGTGGTTCTTGTTCGTGGCGTGCGTGCGTTATCTGGAGGCATGGTGGAGGGAGGCCTCCGTGTCTGGAGGCCTCGCATGCCCCCATGACGCGGAGCGGCGGAGCGCAGGGTCGTCCTTCCGGGCCGGGCCGGGCCGAGGCGCCTACCTGGTCGGCATACCAACGGCTCTCACCTGAGCAGCGCAGCGGGTCGGGCGCTGTGCCGGGCCGGGCTGGGCCCGGCTGGGGTCCTTGAGGTTGAGTTAAAAACACTGCTGGCCACGGGCGGGGCGGGGCGGGGCGGCGCACAGCACGGCGAGAGTTTGAAGAGCGAACGGGAGAAGAGGTGAGAGCCAGGCCAGGCCAGGCCAGGCCGGAGCACCATACCACGGCCTCGGAGCAGCACGGTGCGGCGCGTCAGATAGCTATCTCACTCTCGTGAATAAAGCACCACTGTTGGAATAGCGAGAAAAGGAGAAGGGGAGGGAAAAAATTGAAAGGGAAAAAGTTAGATTAGCAAAGTTGTTGTAGGGCGGGACTTGATCGGGTTGATGGTGCGCGGCGCGGCGCGGCACGGCGCACCCGGCCGGGCCGCTTGCTAATGGTCTTCATTGCATTGAGGAATTCGATTAGCCGCGGATGGCCCTGGCGCCAGGGCCCGGGCCAGGGGAGCAACCGGGCCGTAAGACAGGGGCCTCCGTGACGTGGTTGGGGATGTCGTGGGCGCGAGTCGGGATGAAGTCGTGACCGGGCCGCGCGGAAGTGCTGTGTAAGCCTCCCCCTCCCTGTCCTGTCCGAGCCGACAACGGGATCGCGCGGGGCGGGAGGGGCGCGGCACAGCGGCACACCTTTCTTCCCGGAATGTAGACTAATAAAATGATAAGTCAGTTTGTGCCCCGTTCTCGTGCTCAAGCGCCCGAGGTTTTCCTCTTTTTTTCGGGGGGTGGGGGGGGGGAGGGGGTGGTGATTGTTAAGTGGAGAGAAAGGTGTATTGGAGAGAGAAACGCAGACAACGCGATAACGTTGCGTTCCAAAAAGCAATTCATCCCTCTTCCGTTGATGGCAAGAGCAGCGTAGCAGCAATCTTGTATATGCAACTATCGGAGCAGGGCACCCTCAACGAAACTGGCGGAAGTGGGAACTAGGTCTCGGAGCAGCCCTGGGGAGAATCAGTTTCGATGCAGTGAAAGCGAAACAAAATAGGAAACTCGTCGCGTCGAGGAAACTTCAGTGTTGCTCCCGTTTCACAATATCTCATGTGAGCGACCGTTGGATGCATCCCCTAGTACCACGGAGTTGGTAGTACCTGGCACTTTATTAGCACGTTCAAGTTTTCCCTTCACTTGACCTTTCCCGTTCAAATAGCAGGCGGGGTGCGGTACTTCTTGACTGCGGTTCTTTGGGCCACTATTCCACGTCGCATTTTTATTTTTCTGATGGTGAGTATTTGTTGTCTTTGTTTCAGGCACAACTGTGAGGCAACAAAGCTGGCGCACGGAGCACAAGGCTGCCCGGACTCTTGGGATCATCATGGGCACCTTTATGCTCTGCTGGTTGCCATTTTTCTTATGGTAAAAATTATTGGCGTTTTTTTAAATATTTATTGACGCACTGTTTCATGTTTCAATAATTTCATGATTTTAATGATTAGGTACGTCATTACAACTCTGTGCGGTGAATCATGCCCGTCGCCCGACGTGGTTGTCGCCGTACTCTTCTGGATCGGCTATTTCAACTCGGCACTCAACCCGCTGATATACGCCTACTTCAACCGGGACTTCCGGGAAGCGTTCAAGAACACGCTGCAGTGCTTCTTCCCCTGCTGCTGCACGTGCTGGAAGCCTGCCTCCCCAGAGAATTATGTATAGTAATAATGGATCCATTTAAATTGTTCAAACTGAATGTTGGGTAGTGTTTGGAATTGTGGATAGTTTTAATGTTAACAAATTATTGAATGACCCTTGTAAAGGTGTGAGAAATATTTTTACACACAGATAATTCACATTCACCACCACCTGTCAAAGTTTTGTACATCTTGTTACTAACGAGAAAGTAGACGTAAAAGTTCTTTTAGGAATTGATAAACAGGAAGCAGACAGCGCTGTGCAGTTCAGTTTGTCAAAATGTTTGGGAGAAGGGTGAAATAATAGGTTGTGACTGATAAAAATAGTTTTAAATGTATCAAACTGTGCCATATGCACCAGACGGAAAGTTTGCCAATTATTCGTAAGCTAACTTACATCGTGCCACACTAGGTTCCAAACCCGTTGTGAAATAAGTTATCCATTTATGTAAAAATTTCCTACTCCAGGAGAAACTTATTCTAAAGATCTTGGCTTGACACCGAGAGGTGTGGTTTATTTGTTTACTTTCAAGGCTCCGACTGCTAACATAAGTTGCTTGATAATTAAAGAACGAAAGATTGCTTTCGTTGGAGTAAGTTAAGTAAAATCAATATAATGGTGCTATGTAGTGTAGTATAAAATTAAAACGATATTTTCTAAATTATTTTTTCGGTGAGTAGCGATGATAAAGTTTTGTACTTCTACCCGTACTCTTTTAAGACGAGAACCCGCCAGTAAAAGACGTTCTGTTCCAATAATTTTCTCAATATAACTACTGATTGCAAAACTGAAGAGTACAGGGCACGATCAGTTATAAGCATACACAGAAAATTATTATAATAATTATGTATTATTTTCTTGCACAACCTCAACTAGGGCCCGCGTGACCTGGTCTCTATTTCCTCGAAAATCCCAGCGAACAGAAAAATGTCAAATTTATGTCATTTGACATCAATAGGGTCATTTTGACATCGTTTTGATCTCAGTTTGATATCAAAATGATGTTTAAAAAACGTCAAAATGACCCCCTTGATGTCAAATAACATAACTTTTACATTTTTCTGTTCCCTGGGATATGCGAGTGAAAGCACGTGAAAGATGTGTAATAACACTAAGGTGGTAGGGGTGCAGCTCTCCGGTGTGATGTGGGGGACCCACAGACTGTACAGGGAAGCGAAACCGTCTGCAGCAGCAACATCCTGACGCGTGTAAAAGAGATATAACCGCCACCCTACCTAAAGAACACGAAACACTCACAATGATGTCATTTTGATGTCAATATGCCTGTTTTTAGTCAAAATTTAAGCAAAAAGTGTGCCATTTTGACGCTATTGACTACCTCGTGACTATTTCGTGTTCTTGGGTCTAACTGCACTCAGGCAATTATTGTAAAAGGTAAAAGTCATTTGTGTTCCTTGTCTTGAATGACGTGTGCTGGGCTGTGATAACGAGCGGCGAAAATAAAAATACATCACTGTAGCCGAAACACAAACACGATAAAAGGGTGGCGTGACGGTAGTTAATAAATGTAACTGACGTTTAACTTTACCTTTTGGCAAAAAGCCGTTCGACTTTTTGTTAAAGAGAACGAAAAAAACTGTGATATGGTATAGAATTGTTTTCAATTGTTATTAATACATTTGTAAGCAATAGTGTTAGAAATTGCGCTCTATGAGTAAGCAGAAATACAATAATAATCCTCATTTAGCATGAGTGTAAAATGTGTTTTATTTAACAGTACAACATGCATCAAACACACTACGAGTTGCATACTAATGTTGCGTTTTACTCATCAGATCTAATCTCTCAAAAAATGCGAAGGCCCAGGCGCCTTCAAATCTGTACTTCACTTATGTACCAGGCCTGAATAGACACCGCGTTAGACTTCGCGCCCCACTAGATATACCCCGGCCTCAAAGAAAGTAGCACCCTATAAGCGGAGAGTCGTCTGTACTCCACGAGAGGAGCCTACACAAGACCCCAGATAGTGTCTCTGTTAGCGCGCAGTAGCGACGACGCGACACGTCGAGTAAAGAGCGATAACGGCCATACCCCTGCCCCGGAAATACGCTTTGGCTAAGGGTGGCCCCACAATGAACCGCGCGACGCTACCCATCACGCCCATCACCCATCATGATGGTTGGTTTGAGGCTCACATCACGGTCCGGCCGCTAGATGGCGCTTTGACCTGACCCAGCGTTGTTGTGCGCGCCGTGCTAGTAAAGCCTACTCGCGCATAAGTACTGTATGCATAGCGTCCATATCAGACCGATGTGCTCAGCAGACATTCTGTTGATGGACGAAATGTCTGACGCACTGCAATGTCGCCCGTCTCGTAAACAGACGTTCGTCTCATTTTTGAAAACAAATCTGGAACTTTATGCAGTCGTTGGATTATGTGGGATTTCGGTGCATCAGCGGGAAGCAGCGGGCGTGCCGTGGTTGGTCATTGGCGAGAGCGGGAACATGTATTGACGCCCAAAGCAGGGGCGGCCACCAGATGGCGCCTTGGCTTGACAATGCGCTGTTGCTGCGCGGGCGGTCCTTGATACGCCAGAATATATAGTGCCCAACACCCATCTGGAAGGTTGATGTGAGGCTCACACCACGGCACGGCCCGTCTACCTTACAGACATTCATCTCATTTTTGAAGACCAGGTCGTGTTTTCCGGGTCGGCCACCAGATGGCGCCTCGGCTTGACCATGCGCTGTTGCTGCGCGGGCGGTCCTTGATACGCCAGAATACATAGTTCAAATTCTCACGGGGGGCACCGGTGAGTTAGCTCTCGCGGCTGACATCAAACACTCAAAAAGCCTAGTCCAAGTGTCTTTTAGTGAGGGTGGGCTCAGGGTGGGGCTTTTGCGGCCACACCAACTCTAGTTGAGTAACTTATACGCAGGGATTTTTTCTTGGAGAAAGTCAATGATGTGTGATCACAACGTTAGCTCTCGCGGCTGACATGAAACACTCAAAAAGCCTAGTCCAAGTGTCTTTTTGTAAGGGTGGGCTCAGGGTGGGGCTTTTGCGGCCACACCAACTCTAGATGAGTAACTTATACGCACGATTTTTGTTTCTTCAGTGTCTTTGAAGGTAAAATAAGACAAATTATTGAAATTTATCAATCAACATTAAAAATTCGTGCGTATAAGTTACTCATCTAGAGTTGGTGTAACCACCCTGAGCCCACCCTTACCAAAAGACACTTGGACTAGGCTTTTTGAGTGTTTGATATCAGCCGCGAGAGCTAACGTTGTGATCACGCATCATTGACTTTCTCCAAGTAAAAATCCGTGAATATAAGTTACTCAACTAGAGTTGGTGTGGCAGAAAGGCCCGCCCACCCTTCAAGAGCGATCTCACGGGTGCCCCCCGTGAGAATTTGAACTATGTATTGGGGCGTGTCAAGGACCGCGCGAGAGCTAACGTTCGTTAGGTTAGGTTAGGTTAGGTTAGGTTAGGTTTGGTTTGGTTTCGTTAGCTCTCGCGCGGTCCTTGACACGCCCCAATTCATAGTTCAAATTCTCACGGGGGGCACCCGTGAGATCGCTCTTGAAGGGTGGGTGGGCCTTCCTGCCACACCAACTCTAGTTGAGTAACTTATACGCAGGGATTTTTTCTTGGAGAAAGTCAATGATGTGTGATCACAACGTTAGCTCTCGCGGCTGACATGAAACACTCAAAAAGCCTAGTCCAAGTGTCTTTTTGTAAGGGTGGGCTCAGGGTGGGGCTTTTGCGGCCACACCAACTCTAGATGAGTAAGGGTGGCCCCACAATGAACCGAGCTACGCTACCCATCACGCCCATCACCCATCACCCATCATGATGGTGGTTTGAGACTCACATCACGGTACGGCCGCTAGATGGCGCTTTGACCTGACCCAGCGTTGTTGTGCGCGCGGTGCTTTTAAAGCATACTCGCGCATAAGTACTGTATGCATTCCCACATGATCAGACCGAGGCCTAGTGCAAGGTTTGTTCGTCCGGTTGAAACCAACTCTCGGTGCGTAACTTATGCGCACCACTTTTATGTGGATAACCTTTATGATAAGCGATCCATGTTATATTGTTAACAATATGTTGGCTCTCGATTCTTACATTGAAATGTCGAAAAGCTAAGGCCAACTTTTTATAAGTATAGTGGAAGGGTGGGCCTTAGTTTCCCAAACAATTCAAGTTCAGTGTGGTTGCCGATGAAACTTGAGAAATGCTTGGCAATGTCAACAAGAAAAATTTGTGCGAGTAGGTTACGCATCTAGACCTGGTAGGGAGAAAAAGTTCCCACCGCACGAAGAGTACTTGGACTAGGCCCTATAGGCTCTGCCTTGTCGAGGCCTAGCGCGCAACAACAACGCATGGTGGCGCCATCTGTCGGCCGACCTGGAACCGGAGAATGCACACTTGCACAGGAGGCTACCTCCTCGCTCCTGCTGACCTCCGGGTAGAATCGCGTATTTTTTCGCGTTTTTCTCGCGTTCTTCGAAGATGATGCGGAAGCGTTACCGCGGTCCGCCAACAGATGGCGTTTCAGGGTGGCGCCATCTGTTGGCCGACGCGGAAACGGCTCCCACAGCGCCTTCAAAAATCGCGAAAAAAACGCGATTTTACCCGGAGGTCAGCAGGAGCGAGGAGGTAGCCTCTTGTACAAGTGTGCATTCTCCGGTTCCAGGTCAGCCAACAGATGGCGCCACTATGCGTTGTTGTTTCGCGCTAGGCCTTGACAAGGCAGAGCCTATAGGGCCAAGTCCAAATTTCCTTCGCGCGGAGGGAACTTTTTGCCCCAACCAACTCGAGATGCGCAACTTACGCGCACGAATTTTTCTTGTTGACATTGGCAAGCATTTCCTAAGTTTCATCGGCGAACACACGGGACTTGAGTTGGTTGTGAATCTAAGACCCACCCTTCCACCAAACTTCGAAAAACTTGGACTTGGTTATGTGACGTTTCAATGTCAGAATCGAGAGCCAACGTCTTGTTAGCAACATAATATGGTTTCCTCATCATAAAGATGATCGAAACAAAAATTCGTGCGCATGAGTAACGCGCCGAGAGTTGGTCGAGGACGAAAATGCCCAACCGGGCGAAGAGTACTTGGACTAGGCCCTATAGGCTCTGCCTTGTCGAGGCCTAGCGCGCAACAACAACGCATGGTGGCGCCATCTGTCGGCCGACCTGGAACCGGAGAATGCACACTTGCACAGGAGGCTACCTCCTCGCTCCTGCTGACCTCCGGGTAGAATCGCGTATTTTTCGCGTTTTTCTCGCGTTCTTCGAAGATGATGCGGAAGCGTTACCGCGGTTCGCCAACAGATGGCGTTTCAGGGTGGCGCCATCTGTTGGCCGACGCGGAAACGGCTCCACAGCGCCTTCAAAAATCGCGAAAAAAACGCGATTTTACCCGGAGGTCAGCAGGAGCGAGGAGGTAGCCTCTTGTACAAGTGTGCATTCTCCGGTTCCAGGTCAGCCAACAGATGGCGCCACTATGCGTTGTTGTTTCGCGCTAGGCCTTGACAAGGCAGAGCCTATAGGGCCAAGTCCAAATTTCCTTCGCGCGGAGGGAACTTTTTGCCCCAACCAACTCGAGATGCGCAACTTACGCGCACGAATTTTTCTTGTTGACATTGGCAAGCATTTCCTAAGTTTCATCGGCGAACACACGGGACTTGAGTTGGTTGTGAATCTAAGACCCACCCTTCCACCAAACTTCGAAAAACTTGGACTTGGTTATGTGACGTTTCAATGTCAGAATCGAGAGCCAACGTCTTGTTAGCAACATAATATGGTTTCTTAGGAAAAGATGATCGAAACAAAAATTCGTGCGCATGAGTAACGCATCTCGAGTTGGTCGAGGACGAAAATGCCCAACCGGGCGAAGGACATTTGGACTAGGCCCTATAGGCTCTGCCTTGTCGAGGCCTAGCGCGCAACAACAACGCATGGTGGCGCCATCTGTCGGCCGACCTGGAACCGGAGAATGCACACTTGCACAGGAGGCTACCTCCTCGCTCCTGCTGACCTCCGGGTAGAATCGCGTATTTTTCGCGTTTTCTCGCGTTCTTCGAAGATGATGCGGAAGCGTTACCGCGGTCCGCCAACAGATGGCGTTTCAGGGTGGCGCCATCTGTTGGCGGACGCAAACGGCTCCGCATCAGCGCCTTCAAAAATCGCGAAAAAACGCGATTTTACCCGGAGGTCAGCAGGAGCGAGGAGGTAGCCTCTTGTACAAGTGTGCATTCTCCGGTTCCAGGTCAGCCAACAGATGGCGCCACTATGCGTTGTTGTTTCGCGCTAGGCCTTGACAAGGCAGAGCCTATAGGGCCAAGTCCAAATTTCTCTTCGCGCGGTTGGGCATTTTCGTCCCAACCAACTCGAGATGCGCAACTTACGCGCACGAATTTTTCTTGTTTCGACATCTTTATGATGACAAGCATTTCCTAAGTTTCATCGTTGCGAACACACGGGACTTGAGTTGGTTCTGACATCTAAGACCCACCCTTCCACCAAACTTCGAAAAACTTTGGACTTGGTTATGTGACGTCTTCAATGTCAGAATCGAGAGCTCAACGTCCCGTGTGTTTGCAACATAATATGGTTTCCTCATCATAAAGATGATCAACAACAAAAATTCGTGCGCATGAGTAACGCGCATCTCGAGTTGGTCGAGGACGAAAATGCCCAACCGGGCGAAGAGTACTTGGACTAGGCCCTATAGGCTCTGCCTTGTCGAGGCCTAGCGCGCAACAACAACGCATGGTGGCGCCATCTGTCGGCCGACCTGGAACCGGAGAATGCACACTTGCACAGGAGGCTACCTCCTCGCTCCTGCTGACCTCCGGGTAGAATCGCGTTTTTTCGCGTTTTCTCGCGATTTTTGAAGATGATGCGGAAGCGTTACCGCGTCGGCCAACAGATGGCGCCACCCTGAAACGCCATCTGTTGGCGGACCGCGGTAACGCTTCCGCATCATCTTCGAAGAACGCGAAAAACGCGAAAAAATACGCGATTCTACCCGGAGGTCAGCAGGAGCGAGGAGGTAGCCTCCTGTGCAAGTGTGCATTCTCCGGTTCCAGGTCGGCCGACAGATGGCGCCACCATGCGTTGTTGTTGCGCGCTAGGCCTCGACAAGGCAGAGCCTATAGGGCCTAGTCCAAGTACTCTTCGCCCGGTTGGGCATTTTCGTCCTCGACCAACTCTCGGCGCGTTACTTATGCGCACGAATTTTTGTTTCGATCATCTTTATGATGAGGGAATCATATTATATTGCTAACAAGACGTTGGCTCTCGATTCTGACATTGAAACGTCAAATAACGATCAAGCTTTTTGTAGTTTACTGGAAGGGTGGGTCTTAGATTCACAACCAACTCCAGTCCCGTGTGTTTGCCGATGAAACTTAAGAAATGCTTGCTAATGTCAACAAGAAAAATTCGTGCGCATAAATTACGCGCCGAGAGTTGGTTGAGGAAGAAAATTCCCACCCTTACTCCATCCTACGAAAACGAACTTTGACTAGGTTACTTGGGTGTTTGATGTCAGCCGCGAGAGCTAACGTTGCGTTTAAAATACAATTGGCATCTCTCAACACTGACTTTCGCCAAATAAAAATTCTTGCGTATAAGTTACTCGACAAGAGTTGGTGTGGCAGAAGAAAGCCCACCCACCCATCAAGAGCGATCCCACAAGTGCCCCCCGTGAGAATTTCAACTATGTATTCTGTTCTATCAAGGACCGCCCGCGCAGCAACAGCGCATGGTCAAGCCGAGGCGCCATCTGGTGGCCGACCCGGAAAACACAACCTGGCCCAGCCTTTAAGCGCCAACACATATGTTTCTGCGCTCAGCAATGCCCAAGCACGCCCGCTGCTGCTCCGAAATCCCACATGACCCAAAGACTGCCTCAAGTTTCGTCTTTGTCATCAAAAATGAGATGAATGTCTGTTAGGAAGACGGACAGCGCCAAAGTGCCATCTAGCGGCCGTGCCGTGGTGTGAGCCTCACATCAACCTTCGAGATGGGTGTTGGGCACTATATATTCTGGCGTATCAAGGACCGCCCGCGCAGCAATAGCGCATGGTCAAGCCAAGGCGACATCTGGTGGCCGCCCCTGCTTTGGGCGTCAATACATGTTCCCGCTTTTCCCAATGACCAACCACGGCACGCCCGCTGCTTCCCGCTGTTGCACCGAAATCCCACATAAACCAAAGACTGCATAAAGTTCCAGATTTGTTTTCAAAAATGAGACGAACGTCTGTTTACGAGACGGGCGGCATTGTAGTGCGTCAGACATTCCGTCCATCAACAGAATGTCTGCTGAGCACATCGGTCAGATCTGGATGCTATGCATACAGTACTTGTGCGCGAGTAGGTTTTACTAGCACGGCGCGCACAACAACGCTGGGTCAGGTCAAAGCGCCATCTAGCGGCCGGGCCGTGATGGGAGCCTCAAACCAACCATCATGATGGGTGATGGGCGTGATGGGTAGCGTCGCGCGGTTCATTGTGGGGCCACCCTAACTTATACGCACGATTTTTGTTTCTTCAGTGTCTTTGAAGGTAAAATAAGACAAATTATTGAAATTTATCAATCAACATTAAAAATTCGTGCGTATAAGTTACTCATCTAGAGTTGGTGTGGCCGCAAAAGCCCCACCCTGAGCCCACCCTTACTAAAAGACACTTGGACTAGGCTTTTTGGGTGTTTGATATCAGCCGCGAGAGCTAACGTTGTGATCACGCATCACTGACTTTCTCCAAGTAAAAATCCTTGCGTATAAGTTACTCAACTAGAGTTGGTGTGGCAGAAAGGCCCGCCCGCCCTTCAAGAGCGATCTCACGGGTGCCCCCCGTGAGAATTTGAACTATGTATTGGGGCGTGTCAAGGACCGCGCGAGAGCTAACGTTCGTTAGGTTAGGTTAGGTTAGGTTAGGTTAGGTTAGGTTAGGTTAGGTTAGGTTAGGTTAGGTTAGGTTTGGTTTGGTTTGGCACTATATATTCTGGCGTATCAAGGACCGCCCGCGCAGCAACAGCGCATTGTCAAGCCAAGGCGCCATCTGGTGGCCGCCCCTGCTTTGGGCGTCAATACATGTTCCCGCTCTCGCCAATGACCAACCACGGCACGCCCGCTGCTTCCCGCTGATGCACCGAAATCCCACATAATCCAACGACTGCATAAAGTTCCAGATTTGTTTTCAAAAATGAGACGAACGTCTGTTTACGAGACGGGCGACATTGCAGTGCGTCAGACATTTCGTCCATCAACAGAATGTCTGCTGAGCACATCGGACTGATATGGCCGCTATGCATACAGTACTTATGCGCGAGTAGGCTTTACTAGCACGGCGCGCACAACAACGCTGGGTCAGGTCAAAGCGCCATCTAGCGGCCGGACCGTGATGTGAGCCTCAAACCAACCATCATGATGGGTGATGGGCGTGATGGGTAGCGTCGCGCGGTTCATTGTGGGGCCACCCTAACTTATACGCACGGTTGTTTCTTTGGACAAAGATCAATGATGAGAGATGCAGATTGGATCTTAGAGACTACGTTAGCTCTCGTGGCTGATATCCGTGGCGCCATCTGTTGGCCAACCCGGGAAACGCACCCGCATCGACTTCGAAAAACGTTTGGAGGCGGTTGAGGAAAGGAGAGGAAAGGAGTGAAACAAACAAACAAAAAAAAAAGCAACAAATTGTATAATGAGCATTGTCACAGAGTGTGATATGTTTATTTTTACACTATTTTTGTCTCCCTTTATGGTACTGTATATGACCCTCTCAAAGAGCGTATGCTTTTAGCATTTTATGTTATTAAATTTTTCTGAATGATAAATCACAATTTGAGTCAAACTATCTAAAATTTATATGACAGGTTTGTAATCTAAATATTTCAGACTACAATCTTATCTTAAGAAAGTAACAAAATACCTGCAACTTATCCATATAAAGTAGTGTTGAATGACTAGCACAGCTAGTATGAATTAAGTCTCTTATTCGGTAAAAATATATTTCTCCTATTAACAGCCTTATTTTTTAATATTTGAAGATAAAATTGTGTAGAAAACTCATTATTCACAACTCCACAATAAAAATCAATACATGTATTCAATTCATCTTATTTACAACTTTTTACATAGTTTTTTTAAAGGCACATCAGTTTCTTCACACGTTTATATTTTTAAATTATAAAACAAGTAAGAACTGTCATTCTTTGGCAGAACATAAGCAACAGCATGGCAGCTCTTTTCAATAGGTTCATTTGACACCAGGCAAGAGTTTGAAACAATGTAAGATATGTGCGTTTTATTACAGAAGCCTTTGCAAAGAAGAATGAAATAGGTCCATTTTATCAAAAATCTGATTCAACAGGGAATGAGTGCAATTTTTTTGTATTGTCATAAAACTTTATGCTGTCTTAAGAATAATTTTACGAATAGCAAAAGACGAAGACAACAAAGAGAAAAAGAAACTTTTCTTGTATGAGACAGAACACTAATAGAAGATAGATTTCATATCAATACAAATTGCTTACCAAAAATATATAAATTCAAATCGAAAACACACTATAATCAACATTTGGTTGATATTACAATTGGTCATATCAGATTAACAATCTGAACAAAGCAGAGATTGAGTGACAAATTTTAATGTTCATATTGAGTTAGGAAATAGTAAAGCTAGCTGGCCTAGTTGATGCAGAACAGCTATGGTATATTTTATGCCAATAATGATATGATTGTCATCATATAACATTAAAATTATTTGAAAATTTTAAAAGTCATGCCCTGAACTTGTGTGAGTTCTATTAATTCAAAAGTGCACTCACACATGTGTACAGACAATGAGAAATTTAATACCGTAGTTTCTGTTTTAGACCAGCATGTATGATCCCATATTTATACCAGGTGACTTAAGCCACAGCAAATTTCTTTTCAGTTTTTCAAAAATTCTGAGCTTACTAAAAACTAATAATGTACGGGTAATTTTGATCCCATTATTGATGAGGCCAATTCTTTGCATGTAAAATCCATAGTAAAAAACTTCCATAAACACATTTGAACATTTTTCATGCAAATACAATTAGAGTTAATCCCACAAATAGTGAACCAGCTTTCAGTAAATATTTACTTTCTTTTTCATTGAACTCATATTTTAAGGATATTCCACTTCTAGCTATTGTGATTTTATCCTACAGTCCTTTAGCATTCACTATAAATGGGATTCACTATCTTTTTCACCAACTATGTCCAAAACTACTACAAGAAAATACCTTTTTCTTTTTCAATACGCAGATTGTTTTTAAGCTTCTCTTAAACAAACCAAATTATTTTTAGATTTATATTAAAGCAAACACAGAGGACAAAACACTTCATGTATCACAAGTTCTTTCAAATTCACCATAGCAAATTATTTGAAAGGAGCTCCAGATGTCATTCACAGTTCTTCTTAGGTTGCACTCTTGGGTAGAGCTGATACAAATGTTAAAAAAAAATTAATATTATAGATTGATAATTATTAATAAATACAGTGTAGTTTAATTAACTTACCCCTAGAAGATTGCGAGGAATGTAACCTTCTTGATCATTTAACCTTGACCACCACCACTCCCGCTCCCATTCATCGCCCTTCCTAAGGACTACAATTTTATCTCCTTCACGGAAAGCAAGTTCATCAGTATTGTGAGCTTCATAATCAAATACTGCATAAACGATTCCATTGTTCAGAATGCCGAGTTTTTCCTGAACACCTGTTGTATTACAAGGGTAGGATTAATTCATAACTCAATAAATTAATTTTCACATCAGATCTACATGAACTTGATGGATACATACTGTAAAGATATTCTGAACAGCCATCAAACCCTTCCTCATCTTCCTCACATTTCTCAGCAGCTGTTTCATGGTCTGAAAGAGTAGTGGCAAATATGCATGCCCCATGTTCAACCAAGAAACGGACCATTGCCAGGTTATTACACGAAGCAGCACAGTGAAGTGGTGTCCTAGACATGACAAAAAGAATGAAAGATGCACTTAGAAAATGAAGCAATCAAACATAACATTCTAGGAATTAGAAATATCTACACTTACCAGCCATCACTATCCTGAGCATTAACATCACAACCAAATTCCACTAGGAATTTTACAATATCCAAATGACCAGCACAAATAGCATTATGAAGAGCTGTGATTCCTTCATCATTTGCAGCACTAGGATTAGATACTTGGCCAGCTGTCTTCCGAACAAGCTCTAGTTCACCCTCTAGCGAAGCATCAAGAAGAAGAGCCAGTGGATCAAAACTCACTCTTCTCGATCCTGAACCTGAGACTGACATTTTCCCTGATTTTAAATTGCCTTTCTTTGCCCTTCTTACAATGTGCACTGGAGATGATTCGCCTTAAAAGAGAACCAAATATAACAATATTAAAATAGTAATCATAACAGTTATTAAAAATTTCAATTAAATATTTTGCCAGAAGAAAGATATTCAGAAAAACCCTTGGTCAGCTGGAAAGGTACCTTTGGTCTCATTGATGAGAGGCTGATTGTCATCAAGCTGCGGGCCTGTTGTGTTCAAGTTGTTCATAGTCTCAATAATATCATTAACATGGGATGCAGATTTATTAATGTCATCAGAGGAATGTGTTTGCTTCATATTTTCATCGGATAAATTAGAATCTGTTGAGCCTAACGGTATGATACGATCTGTCTCGTCGTGTGCTTCTGAATTTTCATGGATACTGTTTGAATTTAAATTTGTGCTTGGTGCCTATAAAAACGTAAAAGATTCAAATAAATACAGACAACACACAATTCTATTACACTAGCAAAGGTAAAATGTTTTCTTACTCTGTTGTCATCTCTTGTAGAAATGAGATCAGCAGGGGGGGTTTCATTTTCAGGAAACAGGAAAGCTGGAGGCATTTCAATCCGTCGACTAAGAGACACCATGTGTAATGAACTACTGGTATGGTTGCTGGAATTCAGGTTATTCCCAATGTTATTGTTGAGCATTGATATTGAGTTCAAGTTTCCACCTCCAACATTTTTTGAGCTGTCAGTTTGCTGCTTTAAAGAGCCAAGTGATTTGCCTTTTAATGATTGGTTTTCATTATTTGCTCTCCAGGTAAAGCTTGTCACTTCTTCTGGAGGTTCAGTTGTTGGAGGTGGAGGGGGAGGACTAATGGTAGAACTGTTTGATTCATTGACATCTTGAAGTGCTTCCTTCAAAGCATCTTGTACAGAAGTGTCTTTTTGTAAATTTTGATTGTAGTTGCTTGAGTTCTGACTTAAGCATTCAGGTTGTGTTTGACTAAGGGAATGCTGATTTGTAATTCCTCTAAAATAAATGAAGAAATAAATTAATTAAGTGAATTGTCATTATTTTTGGTAAATAACAGACTGAGAAAGAAAAAAAATACCTGATTGATGTGGAGACACCAGCTCTAAGAGGATTATTCTCTTGCACCTCTGGTGATACTTCAACAATGGGTCTACTTTCGCCTCCCCATGATGGATTAGGTCTAGACTCCGCTAACCATCCTGATGAACTCTCCAAATATGAAGGGGCGTGTTGAGACTGCCTTGGTGGTGGTGTTGGTTTTATTGGGACTGCTGGTTTAGGAGGAAGAGCAGGTTTTCCAATAGTTCCTCTATCTGATGAAACATCTGGAGTGCTAAGTGGTGTTGAACTGCTCTGTGGTGGTGACATATCTCCTTTTCTATCCTTTAAAACTCCCTATAACAGAGTTAAAGAAAAAGAAATTAGTGCAAGTATGTCGAATGCTTTATAGTACTCATAGATATTTACAGGCTATTATTTAAAACAAAGAACAAAGTAAAAAAAAATACAAACTTGAGGTGTAGAGCTCAGTACTTGGGGTTGTATAGGATGTATCTTAGTTGATGATGTCTGATAGATAGGAGATGGTTTTGGATGCTGTACAGAACTTGGGGCCACACTGCTCACAGGTTTCTGCTTAAATTCAAGAAAAAAACTTGTTAAAAATTTTAGGTTTTTGGTTTGTTAACATCTTTTAAAAGACTGAAAAATATTTATAATTTTCTGATAAACTAACTGAACTACTTAAATCATGCAACCTCATAGACCTGAAGCATTATCCTAGGGTCTTACTACTACACACAACATGCTTGCTAACTTAAGCATGCAAAGCTAATTTTTCCAATGCATTCCTGAGCAGATGAAATAAACTTAATGAGACACTAAATGAACCTATTGTTTCCTCAGTCTCACCTGATTAGCCAGAGTGAGTGGAGTAGGAGGCAACACAACAGATCCTGATTCAACAGGAAGCCGTGTCAACTGGCTCAAAGAATCCAACTTGGTGGGTGCCAGAATGGCTGATGTTGCCAAAATGGGGGAAAGGATAGGGTTTGAAGAAGCTTTGTTAGTGAAAGAGGAGGGAGAAAGAGCAGGATCTTGGTTGACATTAGTGGGAGCAGCAGTAACAATAGTCGAGGACAGAGAGCCAAGTGCTGCTCTTGCGGCCCAATTGGCTGTGGTTGGCAGTTCAGAACCACATGGAACCACAATACCGACCTATGCATAAAAAAGAAGAATAAGATAGTTTTCTTCAGAGAAAGCAGTGCTACCCATTACCAACAACAACAACAATAATAATATACATTTAGAATTAGCCAAATGTAGCGTTAAATTTGTATTCATCACTGAATCATTATTTTTGTTTAGAATTCAGCAGGTAAAATACCACGGAAAGCCAGGAATAGTTTGTGTATTATTATGCCAACAACAGCTAAACATAGTGCTTAAAAACTAAATCACTTCCCCAACGTCACAAAATGGTTCATGATACAATGAAAATGTATAATATAGATATGAGGAAAATCCTCATAGAAAGGAACAGAAGTAAGGAAGACGATGAAAATTGTCAAAATACGAAGAGTATTACCCCAACCACACAGATAATACAGCAGCAACCAATTACATACACATACAAGGGAAACTACCGGTAGCAGCTAAACAACTACACAAAAAATTTTTTTTTTTAAGAATTTGCAATTTTGCAAGTACTAACCTGATGATTGGTTGTTGTTGAACTAATGTTTGAAACTGAAGTGGCTATAGTACTTGAGCAGTTAATAATACTGCTAGACGGAGATGAGGACACTGCACCTCCGACAGGTTGACCTCTCTGAGCCATTGATGAAACCCCATAAACTCTGTGAGCAAAATAGATATGACAGATTATTGTATTACAGAATATTAAAATACTAATAAAAACTATGCGAGCTATACCTTGATTGTGCGTTAGTGCCGGCAGTGGTGTTGATAGCTATTTTGTTAAAGGGAACATGATGCTGACTTAGAAGATCTGCATTGGGAACTTTGGACCCAGAATTTTGGGCGGGCAAAATTCCCCGAGCTGACCCAGTATTGCCATTCCCTTTATTGTTTTCCTCTGAAGCACTGTTTGAATCTGTTTTTTGAGATTTAGAGTTTACAGAGGGAGGTAAAATAGCTGTTGAAGTTTGTAATGAGTTAGGAGAAAATTTGTAGGGCAATGTTTGATATTTTGGATCTGATTTGTTCCCTGAAAATTCTAATAGGAATTCATCCTTTTCTTCATTACATGCAGCACTCATTGACATAATTGCTGCCTGCACAGTGTTATTCTTCAAGCTGACATTATTGTTAATACTGCATGGTAGGTTATTATTATTGTTGATGCAATTCATATTGTTATTGTGGGATGAGAAGCGAGCTGTTTGCTTTTGATGTTGAAGTTTCATATGGAAATCATCTTGTGATGATCCAAATCTCAATTCGGTTTGGTGAGATTCTTGTTGAGCTGACTTGTGAAGCTGCAACTAAACGATGAGGTGTAAGATACATGTCCTTCAAACATATGGTGGTTACTAAGAATCACTATCACTTACCTGGGAACAAAGTTCATCAGGAGAAGATGATACTGCCTTCTGGTTTTGAGCACTAGTTATAAGATATGCATTTACTGGCATAGGAGCTTGAGATGAAGGAGGTGAATAATTTTTTAGGGATTTCTCAGAGTCAGTTGATGTATCAACACAATTTGTGTTGTTGGGTATTATAGGGTATCCATCCAATGGACGATGGATTGGCTGTTTATTAAATCCTTTCACTGTGGACAGCAGAGCCTTATGATGATCTGGGTATTTTTGCTGTTGATGCTGATTTGCAGATAAAAGTGAAGCTCTGCAAATAAAAATAGAAAGTGTTTGTATAGAGGACTACAGATCAGGTCTAGATCAAAGTATACAACACTTAACATAAGTTTACTTTACCTTAGATTGTGTTGATTGATTGTGGAGTTGTTCTGTTTATTGTTAGCAACTGTGATTTGGTTAGCTAACTGCTGATTAAGGAGGCGTTTCCTGTGGAGCCTTTCTTGCAGCTCCGATATGCGTCGATCAATCTCAGTGACTTCTTCTTGCTTCTGACAGAGGGTTTCCCTCTGCTGATTTATCTGCAGATTTTGTTGCTCATTCAGTTTGTTCCGATACTGAAAAGAGAAAAAGATGTAAGAATGATACAGTTTTTGAGTGCTCTGTCGACACAAATTTATACATTCGAGTATAAATTGTATGCATTATTCGGCATATAAATGCTATGTGTAATCAAATAAATGTGTACATGATGACATACACACTAATAAATGCGTGCAAACCCATTTATACTTAAGGAATAGTACACATATTACCACATGTGAACTTGGCATGTGTGCTTTAAAAACTGTACACATTTTTAAAGGCGCGCATGGGGACGCATACGCAGCATGTATGCGCCTAGTTAAGCGCCTGGACGAGTCAGAGCGGCGCGGGGCGCGGGGCGCGGGGCGCGGGGCGCGGGGCGCGGGGCGCAGGGCGCGGGGCGCCTTCTCTACTCACCATGAGCTCCCTTCTCAGCTTGTCAAGCTCGATGGAGGCGGGCAGCGCGCCGGTCATGGCGTTCTGCCGGCCGCGCCGCAGCTCCTCCAGCTGGTGGGTCAGCTCCTCGACCTTGGCCACGGCCAGCGACAGCTCCTTCTCCTTCTCGTTGAACAGGGCGCGGATCGAGTCCAGGTCGGAGGCTGCAACAGGAGAGGCAACGGTGGGTCCACGTCAAACATCGGTTTGGGGATGAAAAAAAATAAAGAGGAAACAGAAACATGGCGGGCATGCGGGCAACCTTCAAAACACTTGATCCGAACTGGGACGCGCTAAGCCCGGGCGTAATGTGAGACCAGAGGGGTGAGGGTGATGAGCTGTGTACGCCCGGCCCCGCCCCGCCCCCCGCCTCTCTCTGCAGCAGTTCGCTTTGATGCGGATTAACCCATCTGATGAAGCGCGAGGCCGGGCGGGGCGGGGTGGGGTGGGGTGGGGCTGCTCCTCATGAGGCCTCGTCCCAAAGGATAAGCAGAGATAAAAAGAATTGATGAGCATGGGAAAACAAGTCAAAGACTTGCATCTTTAAGAACGGCGTTATTTTGGCTTGACGTAAAGGGAGCTTGCACGTTGTACAAGTACAACAACTATCAGCAACCTAACTTTTAATATAAATCAATAATAAAACACCGTCATGTCCACACAAATTATAATAGCATTTTCTCCTCTTTTGTTTGAGACTTCAATGGTTTTGTGAAGGCCACCTATCATACTGCATTTCACACTAACAATGTTGAGGTTTGGGGCCCTTCACGCTCATTGGCAGCGAGTCACAGAGCGGAGGGAGACATTTTCGCGATGAGGCTGTACTCGGTGTGGTGTATAGGGGGGGGGGGGTGCCTCCCCCACCCCCTGTGCCTCCTCTTTGGGAGGCGCAACAGGGACGGGGGTGGGGTAGGGTGGGGTGCAGTCTCAGGGGTAGGGGGTTGGATATGCCATCCCTTACCCCCGCAGGCCTTTCACCCCCGCCGTAGGGGACGATTACATTACAGAGGGGAAGTTTTGTGCACCGCGCTTCGGTAATCGCATTATTTGTTGGGGGCGTGGTGTGGGGGGGGGGGGGGAGGGGAGGGGGTTACTCGACTCGTTTACCCCTACCCCCGGTGACCCCCCGGCCCGGCCCGGCAGCACAGCCCCCACAGGCCTCACAGCCTCCGATATCCTTGCCGTCGCGTCGCGGCCGGCGAGCGTCGCTGTGCAGCGCAGCGCCATGGCTTCCCAAATTATTACACTGCAAACATTCACTACCACTATCCAGCCAAGTGAGACGCCTGCCTATTACGCGGCAAGTTTTATCAGCTTTTTGAATCTTTGATTTTTTTTTTGTTTTTTTGTTTTTTTCTTTTTTCCGAAATTTTTCCCCAATACGATGAGTAAGCGTGTATCAGGCCTCGGCCGGACGGTTCTGGCCTGGTGACTACCGGGGGTCGTACTGAGCGAGGGGCCCTCACACCATCCCCGCTACCCCAGGTGGGCCCGGCGGGGGGCGGGACGAGGCGAGGCTGGGCGGGGCGGGGTGGGGTGGGGCCGGGCCCCAGCGGCTGGGTCTCAGGCGATAATCAGCGAGGACAGCCCCGCCCCGCCCCGCTCCGCCTGCAGACGAACGGCACAGGCAAACAGATTATACTGGCAACGGACACCCCCACCCCTACCCCCTCAAGTGGAGAAAGAGGACCGACACCGCAAACCCTCTCGGCTGACGGCGTGGCGGGAGAGGGGGTAGGAGTGGGGGAGGGGGTAGGAGTGGGGGGGGGGGTGGGGGTGGGGATGGGGGTGGGGGTGCTCGTCCACGACGGAGAATCAGCTCTCAGCCGCGAATAATCATCCTGAGCGCCGCCTCGGATAATTCATCCCCGTGTCCGCGCGCCGGGGTGGGGGGGGGGGGAGGACAGGGTGAACAACGGGGGGTGTAAATGAAGAGACGGCGTTCCCTTCCCCCACGGCCCCGCCTGGATGGGGCGTTACGCGTCAGAATACCGGAGACCCGCGGGGGTGGAGCCTGGTGCTGCAGTCTTGGGAATTCGTCTCCAAAAATAACCATATCAGCAAGGGCGGGCCGGTGTGACCGGACGGGGTGGGTACTTCTGTCCTTGGACGAATGTACCCAGGGTATATGGGTGCATTCGTCCGAGTACACCAGGCTTAAAAAGAAACGGGCGGTGCGGGGGCGGTGCGGGGGCGGTGCGGGGGCGGTGCGGGGGCGGTGCGGGGGCGGTGCGGGGGCGGTGCGGGGGCGGTGCGGGGGGGGTGCGGGGGCGGTGCGGGGGCGGTGCGGGCCGGTGCAGGCGCGAGGCCCCGCAGGGACCACGTGAAGGTGCGCCTGGTGCTGTCTGGCCCAGCCCGGCGGCGCACCGCGAGTTAGTTTCTCGCGTCGCTGTTGGAGTAGAGTAGATGGTGCTTGAAGGGCATGGGAGGGACCGAGGCCCAGGCCGGGCAGGGCAGGGCAGGGCAGGGCAGGGTCAGCTGGGCGTCCGGAAAGCTGTCCGGTTTAGGTTCGGCTCAAGAGAGCAGGGGAGGGGAGGGAAGCAGGTCGTTGTAAGGATCAAAAGGCTAGAGAGGGGCACGTTCTCGATTAACCCTCCGCCCGAAGCGTATCGGCCCACCACGCCGCGCCACTCCGCGCCGCCCGGCCCGGCCCGGCAGTAAGCGCTGCACCCAAAACCGCAACAAATAATTGGTGGGCGGGGCGGGGCGGGACGGGCGGGCGGGGCGGGGCGCTCTAACGGCGCCAAAGTGCTGCCCGAACGGCGCCAAACGGCTGGTCAGAACGGGGCGCCCGGAGGGCACGTCCTGGCCTCGCCTCGCCCGCCCCGCTCACGGCCGGCGCCACCGGCGAGAACCTCCTCAGGTAATGGTCGCCCGCGTGGTGGACCCGCCCCGCCCCGCCCCGCCCCACCTCACCGCGACACTTTGGGCGCTGGGCAGACGGTCCCAAGTGCGCCCCACCCCGCCCCGCCCCGCCCACCTTCGTCACAAAGCGAGGAGCGAGCAGGTCCGGCAATCCTTTACCCGAGAGAGGATGGAGTGGGGCGGGGCAGGGTGGGGCGGGGCGGGGCGGGGCGGGGCGGGGCAGCACCGAGGGACGTCCACCTCAAGCAGGTGCTCGGCGCGCGGGGCGGGGCGGGGCGGGGCGGGCCGTTCGACAAACGGAAGAGCGGCGGTGAGGAGGCCTCCCCTCCCCGGGGGAAAGCCCTGCAGCCCAATGAAATAAGAAAGGGTCGATTGGTAGCGCCCTTGGTGCTGCCCGTGGAGAGACAGGTGGCGGAAGTGGGCGTGGGGTAGCGCCTGGTGGGGCCGGGGGTGGGGCCGGGGGTGGGGCCGAGGGGTGTGGCGGAGGGGTGCCAGGGCGGGGCGGCCAGCCGGCCGGCGCCTTGCTGACCTTTCGTAAAGCTGATTTGGAATGGGAATGTAGTTTAAAGTTCGGACTGTCGAGCACCGCCCCGCCCCTCCCCCGCCCCGCCCCTCCCCCGCCTGCCTCCTGCAACATTAAACAAATCCCTGCTGCTGCCCTACTTGCTTCGCCTCCGCTCCGCCCCGCCCCGCGCCGTGAGAGAGACACTGAGAGAGAGGGAGGAGAGAGATGAGGGTCTGGAGAGCGGGGCTACCGGGGCTACACGGCACGGCAGGGAGGAGGAGGAGGAGAAGGAAGAGGAGGAGGAGGAGGAGGAGGAGGGAGAGGAGGAGGAGGAGGGAGAGGAGGAGGAGGGGTGGAGGAGGCCGCCATTGACTCATGCAATGAGAAACACAACAGTAAACTGTGGTGGCGGCAGCAGCGCGCGTCACAAGTTGGAGCAAGTGGCGCGGCGGGGTGGGGTGGGGTGGGGCGGGGCGGGGCAAGGCGGGCGAAAGGGAGGGAGGGGTGGGTGGGTAACCAGGGCCGGGCAGGGGTGTCCGTCCCGAGCCGCCCGAGACATCACGGCGGCCGGAGCAGCCTCCGCCTGTCGTCTCTTCTAGCTCGTCCCACCCCCGCTTGGTGTGGCGTGGCGGGGCGTGGCGTGGCGGGGCGTGGCGGGGCGTCAGCGAGATCCCCTGGCGTCCCAACACCGCGGCATACCCGGCCGCGGCATAGCACAACATCCGCGTTCCAGCGGAGGCGGCAGCGGTCCCGCCCCACCCCACCCCACCTCACCCCACCCCACCCCGCTAAAGGATGGTGGAGGGGGAGGGGGATGAATCCACCGCAATCAGCAGCCGGCAGCAACAGCAACAGAGGGAGGAGACTGTCCGGCGAGCCAAACAGGCGGCCAAATAGGCGGCCAGATTAGTGGAAAGTTTGTTTGGGCACCGATAGATTCGACGCCCCGCCCCGCCCCGCCCCGCCCCGCCCCGCCCCACCCCACCCCGCCCCCTGCGTCGCCTCGCCAGGGGGGAGATGTAAATAAACACAAAGAAAACTAAGGAGCCGCGGGGAGGAACAGCTTGCGTAAACTTTAAATAAAATACAAAAATGTTTCGATATTTTACTGATTGATAGAATGAAAAAAAAAACCGTCGTGAAAAAAATGTGAGCCACACGTGCGCGACAGAGGCAGAGAGAAGAAAACAGAAAGGGAGGCCCGGCGGGCCCGGCGCGGCCCGGCGCGGCGTCCCTTTGGCAAATTTTGAATTGGGTCGGGAAAGTAGAGAGTCTGGAGGCGACCAGAGGAGAGTGCTCCTCGGCCCGGGCCTGCCGCTGCCGCTGCCGCTGGTCCAACTCATAACAATGGAGAGCAGAGGAGAGGCGGCCGCCGCTCCGCCCCGCCCCGCCCCGGCCCCGCGCCGTATCGGGAAGCTAGTAAAGGTCCTCCCCGCCCCGCCCCGCCCCGCCCCACACGAGGGGCGGAGGGCCAGGACAGGCCCAGCACAGCGAACGCAGCCCAGCCGAGCCGCCAAGGCGACACTCCTACCCCAGCTCTGTTCGGCCCGCCCCGCCCCGCCCCACGGGACGGAAACCGGCGGGAAGCAGCGAGTTGCACGATAACTTGGAGGTGCGAGCCGGGGCGTGGCGGGGCGTGGCGGGGCGTGGCGGGGCGTGGCGGGGCGTGGCGGGGCGTGGCGGGGCGTGGTGGGGAGAGCGCACGCACCCACACACCCACAAGTTGGAGGGGGACACCTCAAACTTGATCCATATAATACAGTAACGGTCGGGCTGCTGCGCTCGCCCTGCCCTGGCCGCTGGCGCGGTGACCCCGCTCGCCCCGCCCCGCCCCGCCCCGCCCCGCCCCGCCGGGAGGCCGCCGAACCTCGTGTAAGTATCTCGGACACGTGGCGGGGCGGGGCGGGGCGGGGACGGGCGGAGCGCAGTTCAGTGAGGGTAGGAGTAGGACTGTCCACCCTGCGACCGAAATCTCTGCCAGAACTCGCCTTTCATGAGGGCAGTTGGGTCTGCAGCGGTGCCCCGCCCCCGCACCGGCCAGGGCAAGGACAGGGCCGGGACCATGGGGACGCGGGGCCACCAGACCCGCACGGAGAACAACCCCCCAGCGCCAGGCAGGCCACGCAACGGCGCGCCCACCCCAGCGCCGCCCAGCGCCGCCCAGCGCCCACCCCAGCCACTACTCACCATGAGATACACACACGTACTGCTGAGGGGGATACAATACCCCTATCACTTCTCCCGCCCCCGCGCCGCTCCCGCCCCGGCTGGCTCCTCCCCCGGGGCCGGCAGCCGGCCGCAGCTGCTCGCACACCTGGCCCCACAGCTGCACACGGGGGCGGTGCGGGGGCGGCGCGGGGGCGGCGCGGGGTCGGCGCGGGGGCGGCCAGGTCCCTCGCCGTGAGGTAGCCTGCCTGCCCAGCCCAGCCCCGTGCGGCCACAAAGGGCCCAGGTCCCAGAACAAGTGGGTTTCAATTTGAAGAGGGAACTCTCTAGCCCTTCCATCCTCCTCCGCCCACCCCACCCCGCCCCGCCCTGCCCCGCCCCGCCCCGCCCCGCCACTCCCACCCCGCCCCGACGTGCGCTGCGGTGTGGCGCCGGCCCGTGAGAATTTGTTGGCGCGATACTGTTTCCGAACCGAAACCCGACCGACCACAAAATCCCACGCAGCAACAGCAACAACAACAAGTTAACTTTGTTGGGTCGAAACTGGCCGCCCCGCCCCGCCCCGCCCCGCCCCGCCCCGCCCCGCCCCGCCCCGCCCCGCCGCATGCACGCGGCAACGTTCAACGAATTTCTGCGGAAACTCAATGCGGCCCGGCACGGCAGGTTCCCGTTGCTGATTGGCGAGACGAGAGGATAGACGCGGAACGAGCGTTTTCTTATAATTTCCTGTGGATCAAAGAGGAAGCAGGGGGAGCTGCACAGCGGGGGGCAGTATCCCCCCCCCCCTCCCCTTTCCTCGCAAGACGAATCACGACGGCCCTGCCTAGGGGAGGTGAGATACACCGGCTGGCGTTCGGCTCGGCTGCCTCGGTGAGACGGTCTGGCTATATTTTATTGACGCTAAGTTGCGGTACTGTTGCTCCCGCGCCGCCCCACCACGCCCCGCAGTAAAAGCGAGATGGCCAGCTTGCTCACCGGAATACATAGCGAACCCCCGCCGAACGCGAAATCAGAAAGCAACCGGAGAAAAGTGCAGAGTTTTTTTTTTATTGGGGGCGACGGTGGAGGGCGGGGGGAAGGGGGGAGACTGGGGGAGTCACATACATGTACTGCCCCTCCCCTTCCATCGCCTTCCCTGTTCTTCCTGCGAAACCCTGGTCAAAGGCGTCAGTCCAAGGAATATTGGACATCTTCCCTTTTTGTCACGCTGGAGATAACTTGCCAGTGTATTTCGTCAGACGAGATTTGCTTTCACCATTCACTCGCTCTCTATTTCTTTCTGAAATGTCAGCTGCTCGCTCGCTCCCTTCGCCCGCTGCTGCCCCGATGTCGCCGTCTCCCACGGTTCTGACGCGAACCAATCAGAGATAGGGCCTGCTTTAAATTACATTCACAGCGACGTCACACAATTTGATCTATTCCAGGAAGGTAGACGCAAAGGAGAGAGAGAGAGAGAATGAGAGAGAGGGAGAGAGGGAGAGAGAGAGAGAGAGAGAGAGAGAGAGAGAGAGAGGGAGGGAGAGAGAGAGAGAGAGAGAGAGAGAGAGAGAGAGAGAGAGAGAGAGAGCGAGAGAGAGGGAGAGAGAGCAGTGCAGGGATGGGCAGTAAATATTCTGTTTACCCGCGTTCTATTCACTGAGCCGCCGCGGGCTCCGCCGGGCTGAGCTGGGCTGGGCTGCGGCGCGCCCTTCACGGGGGAGGCGGGAGCAGCGCGCCCCGCCCGCGCCCCGCCCGCGCCCCGCCCGCGCCCCGCCCGCGCCACGCCCGCGCCCGCGCCCGCCCGCGCCCGCGCCCGCGCCCCCGCCGCCCGCGCCCCGCGCGCCCCGCCTGCCCGCCCGCGCCCGCGCCCCGCCCGCGCCTCGCCCCGCCCCGCCCGCGCCCGCCCTGCCCGCGCCCCGCCCGCGCCCCGCCCGCGCCCCGCCCGCGCGCCCCGCCCGCGCCCCGCCCGCGCCCCGCCCGCCCGCGCCCCGCCCGCGCCCGCCCGCGCCCGCGCCCCGCCCGCGCCCCGCCCGCGCGCCCGCGCCCCGCCCGCGCCCGCCCGCGCCCCGCCCGCGCCCCGCCCGCGCCCGCCCGCGCCCGCCCGCGCCCGCCCGCGCCTCGCCCCGCCCGCGCCCCGCCCGTGCCCCGCCCGCGCCACGGCCACGCCCGCACCCGGACCGACGCAAAAGGGCCAATGAAATTCATGAGCCAAAGGCGGAGCCGAGCCCCGTGTGCGTGTGCGCGAGCGCGCGTGCAGGGTTGGAGTGAATATCTATCGGCGGTCAGGTCAGGGGAGTGACGCGACGTATGTGTGCGTGTGTGTGTGAGCGTCATTCCAGCACTAAACACACATATATTTTTTTTTAATGTAATTAAAGCTAAAGGGAGGTCGCGGAGGGCGGCAGGGCAAGCGCGGCGGTGTGGCGCACTTGCTTTGACCGAGCGCGAGAAAAGGAGAGAAATAAGGATGTAATGAGAAGGCGCCGTGCGCGGTACATGCATGCTCGCTCAGGACTACCTTGGCCTCGCCTGGGAGCAGCCGCTCTGCTGCCCCGCCCCGCCCCGCCCCGCCCCGCCCCGCCCCGCCGCTGGGCAGGCTCACCGCAGCGCAGCGCAGTCATGGGGACACAACTTTGTGTCACATCGTGTTGCTGTCGCCGCGCCGGAGAGGAGAGTCGACTAACCCCCTCCCCTCCCCTCCCCTCCTGCCTCGTCCTTCTCAACCACGACGGACACATCCCTTGGGGGAGGCCGAGGGGGAGCATGGCCTGCTGCTGGAGGAGGAAAGAAGGCAGAGCAGCGGAGAAAGAGGCGCGGCGCGCCGACACGCCTGACATGTCCGCGGAACTTGACTCGACTGCTGCCCCCGCCCGCCCCGCCCCGCCCGCCCCGCCCCGCCACGCTATGTACCTCACAGAGTGGCTAGGCTCCCGCTGCTCAGGGACTGACGCACACACACAGTCCGGTCCTCACTGTCGGACTACATGGCGGTGAGGAGGCAGAGTGCACAGCACAGGGCGCGTGACAGCCGGGCCGGGCCGTGCGGAGGACACGAGTAATGAAGGAACAGACAGACGCCGCGCCGCACCGCGCCGGGCAGGCTGGCGCTGACCTTCAGCAGCAGCAGCAGCAGCACTAGCTCCGCACCGCCGCCAACCACCCCCTCTTGCTCCTCGAAATCCATTAAATTGTTTCTGCGCGGGGCGCGGCGGGGCGGGGCCGGGCCGGGCCGACACACAAAAGGGCGGCAAGCAAGTGTCTTGGGGCTTTTGTGCTGCAAGTGGCTGACTGGAGCAGAGCAGGCTGCCAGAGCAACGCGCAATCGCCGCCCCGCCCCGCCCCGACGTCCCGGGCGAGATCAGCTCGCACCCGAGCAGGGCCCATTCAGTCCCCCAAAGTGATTTCACTGAACGAACAGGCGACTGCAATAAGTGAGGCGGGTGGGGTGTCAGAGTACTGGAGGGAGGGAGGGGGGGGAGGGAGGGAGGGAGGGAGGGAGGGAGGGAGGGAGGGAGGGAGGGAGGGGGATGACAAGGCGGGGGCGCGTAGCGGGCTCGCCTAGGGGTTTACGGGTAAGACAACACCCCGCCTCTCTCTCTCTCTCACACACACACACACACACACACACACACAGTGTGTGTCCCATCCTCCCCCACCCACCCCCGCCCCGGGCACATACCTTGCCGACATTCGAAAGACACGACATATTTCACGCGCACCGCGCACCCCGACACTACCAGCAGCAGCAGCAAAGCGCCCGACGATCCGAGGGTAGGCAAGCCCGCACGACACATCTGTTGTGCGGCGTGCCTACCCGCCCCGGCGGCCCGGCTCTCAGAGCGGGCGGGCGGGTAACTGGCCGCGACAAGGGAGGCCCCCCCCCCCCCGTGTGGCAGGCGAGGACGAGGGGCTCGCTGTCAGGCCCGCCTCACCGCGCCCCGCCCCGCCCCGCCCCGCCCCGCCCCGCCCCGCCCCGCCCCGTCACGTCCGGGTTAATACAACCACATTCTCGACGCTGACCTGGCCCGGCTCGGCTCATAGGCAGGCGCGTCCAGCTCCTGCTACCCCCTCCCCTCCTCCTCCCCTCCCCACCATCAAACACCCCCACCCCGCGCAATTGTTTACGTGGCCTTAAACACGATCCATCAATAATGCTTTTAACAATAACGTCCGAGCGCCTTTCATCTCTGACACAGCAGCGCCCCTCTGTGTGCGCGCGCGCGCCTGTGTGTGAGTGTGTGTGTGTGCGCGCGCGCGCAGGGGCCGGATCCCCCCGGGGGGAAGCTCCCGGCGCGGAGAGTGGCGAGCCGAAACAATCCCCCTCCCTGCTGCCCCGCCCCGCCCCGCCCCGCCTCTCTCCGTATCAAACTAGTTGGGGATGCAATGTACCGCGCTATGTTTCCCATGCGGGGAAAGGGGGATTATCCCCTCTGCCCACCCCCGCCCCCTCCCGCCAGCGCCATGTGCTACGTGTGATATAGCGGCTGTGTCCACCTGGGGCAGCCGCCGCCACCCGCCCCCGCCCCCTCCTCTCGTCAGCTAATGCCGCGCGGTACTCTTTTGTTCGGGGCGCCTGGCGCGCCAAACATGGTGTGAAATCCTAGGCCCCTCTGCCACCCCCACTCCCCCAAGCCAGCGCGCCACCGCAGCCACGCCGCGCCGAACCAGCTACAGTTTTAGCATCAATGTTTTTTAAATAAAAATAGCAAAACTGAGCGCATGAGGGTCGTGTACAGCACAGAACGTATCAGGAAAGAAATGCGACGCACGCACGCAGTCCACTGGGACTGGGAGACCCATGGGTTGTTACAAGGTTGAGATTTTCAAACTCCCTGACATTGCCATGACTTTTCTAGGACAAAATTGTAGCTTTTCCCTGACATTTATCAAAGATGTTACGGATTTTGGAAACAACACATTTTTTGAACGCCTATTAAGTCAATCATAAAAAAAAAAAAAAAAAAAAAAAACACGGCCAAACTCCCTATTTTTTCAAATTTTACTGACGTGGCGACGGATTTCCCCGACTTTTCCATGATTTCCCGGACAAGATTTTTTTCCCCTGACTTTTCCCTACTGATTTCCAGGTTTCCCCTGACCTGTAAACTCCCCTGCGACTACTCTGCGGTGTGAGGTGTGTGGTACTCACTGAGGGCGGCGTTGCTGAGCTTGTTGCTGTCCACCTGGCCGCGCAGCGCGCGCAGCTTGCGCAGCTTCTGCTCCTGCGCCTCGACGCGCTCGCGCAGCCGGCGCAGCCGCTCGCCGTCCGGCTGGCCGTGGCCCTGCAGGCCCTGCGCCTGGCCATGCTTGAGGAAGTGCAGCCGCTGCTCGCGCGCCGACAGCAGCTGGTGCTGCACCTCCAGCTGCTGCTGCTGGCGGGCCGCCATGTCCTGCAGCTCGCCCAGCGTCAGCGACACCCCGCCGCCGCCGCCACCGCCCGGCACCTGCAGCACACAGAAACACATTCCAAATCAGGCATAATCACTTGACAGCAAAAAAATAAAAATTAAAACCAGTCAAGTCCCGTGCCAGAAAAATAAAATTAGAGGCAAAATCATTGAACAGCCCCCCAAAAAAGTCAGAATCAATCGGCAGAGATGAAGTTTTAGTAGGAATACACGGGTTCAATTCAGCGAGTAAAGGTGAACCTTTCCTTCGTAAGGCACATCAGAGGCTGTTTGGGGGTATCGAGGACGCGGGGGGCTGACGGCCCGCGGCCCGCCCCGTCCAACTCGCTGACATAACAGAGTCCCTCTCCCTCCCCCTCCTCATACTCCTCTGCCTTTGCCTTTACTGTGGACTTCATTTCCACAGCCTCTCGTGTCGGCCGCTGCCAAGCCTTTCATAATGTACAGCCCATTGCGGACGGGGTGGGGGCGGCGCGGGGGCGGCGCGGGGGCGGGGGCGGTCCTGTCCGACACTGCGCGCGGCGCACGGCCCTCCAGGCTCTCGCGACAGTACCCCGCCACCCACTACGAGCGCCCCACGGCAGACATAGCCAGCCTCCTACGCCGCCTAATTTCTGATAATAACAAAAGTTTCTCTTTTCGCATTCTTTTATTTTTTCACTCCCAGCAGCATACTTGTATTCTCCACCTCCGCACGGCCCGTGCCCGTGGAGCGCCGTGCTGCTTCACCCCCAGATGTACGGCGTCGGGTCGGGACGCCGCCCCCGCGCCGCCCCCCGCCGTACGCTATGCGCGACTCTGGCGCGGTCTGTAGTGGGCGGCGACAGGCAGTCTGGAGGCGGACACGAGAGAAAGGGGAAAAAGGAAAGGGAGAGGAGAGGCTGGGGAAGGCGGGGGGAGGGGGGAGTGGTGGGAGGAGGGAGGGATATCGGCCCCGGCCCGCACCCAGCACAGCGCAGAGTAGCTGCTGAACGCAGCCACGAGGGAGAGAGGGGTGGGGTGGGGCGGGGCGGGGAACCCAGACACAATGAGGCACGATTTCCTTTTTCCGGTCGTGTGAGGCGGCCGCCCCGCCCGCCCCCACCACGCCCACCCCTGATCAGCGCCCGCCCCGCCCCGCCCCGCCCCGCCCCGCTGCCGGCTGGGGCTGCAAGGGTGGGGCCCGTCTGCTGACCCACTGCTATACACCCTGGGCGGCAACTGAATTTCTCAAATAGGTTTTTCTTTGAGTTTTTCTATTTTCATTATTATTTGGGAAAAATTCTCGTATCCGTCGTGTTTCAACGTGGACGGTGTGTGGCGTCTGGCTGCAGGCTGCCGTGCCGCACCGCCAGCCACTTCCGGCTGCAGCCTCACGCCTCTCCCCCCACCCCTCCCGGGGCATGCCGGCGAAGACATATGGCTCCACTGCGTCCTTCCCCCTCCAGCCGCCCGCCCCGCCCCGCCCCGCCCCGCCCCGCCCCGCGGGGAGACACGCTGCCGTGCCGTGCAAATAACGCCTTAGCGGAGATATGTGACCGCGCCGCGCCGAGGACGAATAGCGGCTCGCTGCGGTGCGAATAGCGTCGCGTGGAACGCCCCGCCCCGCCCCGCCCCGCCCCGCCGGACCACATTTGTCAGACAGGTGGTCGAATAACATTTGCAGCCCGCCGCACCACGCCGCGCCACGAGTCAGACTGGGACTGGAGGCCGCGGGCAAAGCCGCGAGGCAATAACCTCACCGACCCGCCTAAAAACCAACAGAAACAACCGCACCTCGGAAATTCTCTTTTAATAAAAATATTAATTTTCCTAGAGGTTGTTGTCCCGCCACTGTTGCGTGGGCCCCGTCCCGTTCGCTTCCAGCCCAGACAGGCGCTGAGGTGTGTGTGTGTGTGTGTGTGTCGTTCGCCCCGCTTCACCCCATTGAGTTTCTAATCAGCATAAGAGCTCTGCTTCCCCCTCCCCTCACACACCGCACGCCGTGCGTCTTGCGTCCTTGTCACACTGCTTCCTCCGCGGCGGCGGCGGTGCGTGTGGCGGTGTCGTCATCCCCCGCCCCGGGGCGTAAAGCACTTACTCCATCGGGACGGGACGGGACGGGCGCTGCAAATGAATTATAAAACTGTTGACAGTGTACGAGCAACAAGGTGTGCTAATCACGACGGCGCACACAGCTCCTGCTGTGGGCTTTAACTGTGTACGGAGCTCTACCCCCTACCCCCCCCCCCCCCCCGGCCACCCTCTCACACGACTCCTTGCAAAATACGTTCCAAACATCTCTCTAAAAGGAGGGGAATTTAAGGAGGCCGAGCAGCAGGGAAGTCCCTTTTCCAATAGCCTTTGCTTCAAGGCGGCCGGTGGGGGGGGGGTGGGGAGCAGGGGGAGCAGGGGGGAGCAAAACGCCCGGCCGACGGCCATCGCATCGAATACAAAGCATTCCCCTCTCTCAAACTGACTCACACACACATATACACACACACACGTATACACCAGACACAAACATGAATTGAGCCCCGTCAATTGAGTAGGAAAGTGACCCTCCCGTGTCCCAACAAATGACACTCAGAGCAAAAAATAATTCCAACACGTCAACCTCAATGATTGCAATAGTTTCTGTTTTTTTTTTGTTTTTTTTTTCCTCCATTGAGACAAACTTTATACATATACCCTCGGGTTACTAGTCCGCCAACTCACCGACCCCAGGGGCCCCAGGGCAGTATGCAGCGCTGCGAACAGGGTAGCGCCCCGCCCCGCCCCGATAAGTATATCACACTGCCACACAAATTATTGCAGTGAAGGCGGGGCGGGGCGTCGGCGGCGTGGGCCTCGGCCACGGCCCGGAGCAGGCTGCTCGCCCCGCCGAGTCATTAAATGCAGCACAAGCCGAGATAAATCTGGGCTCACAGAGAGGCCTCGGCCGGGGCCGGGCCGGGGCCCCCGTCAGGGCACCGCGCCGTGCCGCACCGTAACGCGGCCCTGCTTTTCTTACTCCCTCCGGCCCGGCCAGGCCGAGGCCGCGAGGCGTGGCGCATGTATTACACTGCTTGGCGAGATCAATAGCGTCTCCCCGGAGCCGGAGCCAGAGAAAAAGTGAGAGTGAGAGTGAGAGTAAGAGTAAGAGTAAGAGTAAGAGTAAGAGTAAGAGTAAGAGTAAGAGTGAGAGTGAGAGTGAGAGTGAGAGTGAGTGAGAGTAAGAGTAAGAGTAAGAGTAAGAGTAAGAGTAAAAGTAAGAGTAAGAGTAAGAGTAAGAGTGAGCGTGAGAGTGAGCGTGAGCGTGAGAGTGAGAGTGAGAGTGAGAGTGAGAGTGAGAGTGAGAGTGAGACTGAGACTGACTTTTAAGCACACGCCACTTGTCTTTTCTCAGCTGCTCCTCCGGCGGCCGGTTGGTGGCCGAGGCCGGGCCCGGGCGGGGAGGCCTCGGCCAGCAGTGTGTGTCGCAGTACCGCGCCGGGCCTCGCTTTCCTCTTCTACAATGACCGAGCGCCGTGCCGTGGACAAACGGCCAGCACCGCTCCAGCTCCACCCGGAGCAGCCCGGAGCCCGGAGCAGCCCGGAGCAGCCCGGAGCAGCCCGGAGCAGCCCGGAGCAGCCCGGAGCAGCCCGGAGCAGCCCGGAGCTGCAGGCTGGAAGCCCTGGAGACCGATTCGTTTCGTTTTTCGTCCCTCTCGCAACACGGCGGGGCGGGGCGGGGCCGCGCCAGCCCGCCTTCCCCTCCAGTAAGCAGCACCGACTCGCCTCGCCCCGCCTCGCCACCGCGCGCGCGCTTTCTTCCTCGCAACGGCGATATAAAAATATAAATAAAACAAAATATACGAGAGTGATAAGGAATAAATTCCCCGCGGGCTGGAGAGCGGCGCGGTGCTGCGCGGCAGCTCGGCGCGGGTGCGAGCGAGACGACAAGAGGACCGGAGGAGACTGCAACCGCTCCCCATCGCCCCGCCCCGCCCCGCCCCGCCCCGCCCCGCCCTGCCACGCCCCGGGGCGAGCAACCCTTCCCCAAAGTCCGCCCTGGACCCGGATAGCTTTTTACCGCTCGCATAGCCGTAAACAGCTTTTACGAGAGAGGCTCGTCCGGAAATATTTAACGCCACGCCCGACCCGGCCCGGCCGGCTATGGTCTAATTTGGACGACAGTGTCCTGCTCTGCCTGAGGGAGGGGGAGCGGAGGGGCTTTTGTGACATCGGAGTCCAACAGCTGCTCTGGCTTTGAGGCGGCTGGCGGCTGCTGGTGGTGCTGTGTCCTTGCGGTCGTGCGAGTCTTGGACCAAAAGGACATTCCTTGTCCTCGAGAGGGTAAGGCCCGCCCCGCCCCACCCCGCCCCGCCCCGCCCCGCCCCGCCCCGCCCCGCCGCGCCCCACCCCGCCGGCGGCACGACACGAAACGCAGGAATACGACAAGACCTCCGCGGCACGCCGCGCCGCCCGGCCCCGCCGGCCTCTCCATGGCTCCTCTGGAATTTCGCTCCAGGATGCTCTCCAGCTCCAGGATCTTCCTCTCCCTCCCCCCGGATCCTCTCCCAGCCGGCCCGGCCCGGCCCGGCTCGCCGTCCCTCCGGGAGAGGAGAGGAGAGGAGAGGAGAGAGGGGGCACTCCAGTCAGGAGGCACGTGGCCTGCGAGCGAGTATGCAGTGCTAAAAATATTCTCTCGTAGATTTACGGTATAAGAATTTTGTAATTTACTATTTATAAATTAGGTGTAAAAAATAAATTTTCCTAATCTTGCTCGTCAATGAATTTCAAGTCGATACGTAACGCTCCTGCAAGGACATGGTGTCGGTGCATCCCAGGTAGCACAAATTTGACCAGGCTATATCGCAAAATTGTCGCCGGCGATTTTTATTTTTCGCCAGGATATCGCCGGCGATAACCTGTGAATATGAGTTTTGGCACAAAAAGCCCTAACGCCTCGATATCGCTAAATGTTAAGGGCTAGACATCCTCGTGGCGATTAATGCTCGAGCACTCACGCCCAGATAATTTGGGATATAGATTGGCGACTGGTCATTCCACAGATTATTTCCAAAATATATCGCCAGGACAAAAATTGAATAAATATAATTACATTTTGCTCAAATTTTGACGCTGGAAAATCGCCTTTCTTTCCCTCCCTGAATGTTTACGTGGGAACAACCTTCTGATGTCTGGGCGATATGTCTCAGGAATGAATGTCAACGAAGTTGTCGCCTCGAGAACGCTATCCTGGCCTATTACTGATATGTTGCGTGTGTTATCTTAGCGACATCCAGCCGATATTTGAAAACCAAAAAATTCGAAAACAAATATTGTTTTTGACGAATTTTGATTTTTTTTCTTTTACGCCTTGCTGATGCTCGGACTCGAACCTTGAACCTGCTTGCTGCTGGACGGCTGCCTTGACCATTCGGCTACGGGGTACCTGCTGGGGACTGCGTCAGCCACCGATGTTGACCCTCGGCCACTCTGGCCCATGTTACAGATTTCTTCACTTTGCCAACATGCAGGCGAACATGTCTACAAATTTCCCTCCAGCAGCAGTGTCACCTTCCTATCCAAACATTTTATCTCAGCGATATACTACCGACTATCGGCTACGCGATATAATACTACCAATATCGTAGCATTAACTTTGCGCATCAAATTTTGGTTTCGCGCGTCGTAAATAGCAGAAAGTTATCGAAAGTATATTGTCTGAGCACCATGCATATAGGTAGATCCGAGCGATAAACTTTGGGCGACTAAAAATAACAAGATATTTCAAATGTCTATGCGATATCTGTTCGTTTCCTTGAAGGCGCAAACGCCACGAGTATGCCGAGGCGACAAACGAAGGCGTCAGCTCAGCGACATTCTAAACACGTTATCCCTAGAACATCAGAGCGATATCGACAACATCAGTACTCGCGGAAAATATCGGTAAAATAACGCTTCGCTGTCTGTCCGAAAACATCCATAAAATGCACAACTTAGCATCTTTTTGCTTTCACGGTGTGTATTCGATTACTATTGCATTTCGGCTATCATCCGAAGTATAGCCAAAGAATTGCGCCTCGCAGCCCATCCGGCCTTGTTTCTGAATGCTTTTCGCTGCTTTAACGCCAAACTATCATGCAGGCGAAGTTGCCTCCTAATCTCCTTCCAGCAGCATTGTCGCCACCTTATCTGAGCATTTTATCTCAGCGACATGATACCGGCTAGCGGCTGAGCGATATAATACTACCATTATCGTAGCATTAACTTTGCGTATCAAATTTTGGTTTCGCGCGTCGTAAATAGCAGAAAGTTATCGAAAGTATATTGTCTGAGCACCATGCATATTTGTAGATCCGAGCAATATACTTTGGGCGACTAAAAATTACAAGATATTTCGAATGTCTATGCGATATCTGTTCGTTCCCTTGCAGGCGCGAACGCCACGAGTATGCCGAGGCGACAAACGAAGGCGTCAGCCCAGCGACATTCTAAACACGTTATCCTCAGAATATCTGAGCGATATCGAAGTCATCATCAATTGCGGAAGATATCGATAAAATATTGCCTCGCTATCTGCCCAAAGACAGCCTTTCAATCATGTCGCTGAGTAATCGCCATTTTATATTCTAAGCGACCCATCATCGCCGGATATCGCCGTGCTACCTGGGATATCTCTATAAAAGGACGTAATTTAAGTTTAGAATTGTCGCTGTTTTTTTCTCGCGGACCTCTGCCACTGAAGTATGCGAGCCACACGAAATGGCGCGCTGCTCCAAGAGCCCTGGCCAGGGTATGGCGGGGCGTGGAGTGGCGGGGCGTGGAGTGGCGGGGCTGGGTGGCGTGGGGCGGGGCGGGGCGGGGCGGGGCGCGGCGGGGCGCGGCGGGGCGTGGCGTGGCCTGGTCACTGAAGGGAAGAGCGCCGTGATCGCCGATCTCGGCGATTTTACGATGGGCAGCACGGCCTGGACTGCATAGCCTAGTGTGTGTGTGTGTGTGTGTGTGTGACAGGGGAAGAGGAGGGTAAGTGAGGAGATAGGGAGGCGACGGGTCGAGGCGGACACCAGCAGCAGCCTGGCCTGCCGGTGGGGGAGCAGGCAGGAGCGGGCGGGAACATTGTCGGCGGGGGTGGCAACACCCCAGCCAGCCGGCAGGGGCAGGCTCTGCTCTAGCAGGAAGGGACGCCGTCAAACGGGCGGTAGGCGGGGCGGGGTGCGGGGGATGACGGCGTGGTCTGGGAGTAGAGCGCTTGGCCTGCGCCACCACCAGGACCTCGGCCCGCCCCACCCCGCCCCCGTCCCGGCCACCAGGCCCCATGGGGAACCCCCTCGTCGCCCAGGCCAGCCCGGTCCAGCCCCCAGCCGGGGGCAGCAGCGGCACCCGATAGCAAAGTTTGCGGTGCGTCAATATTTAACGAAAGTCTTGGTGATTGAATCTGCCTCGCGGGAGGGGGCGGTGAGGGGGGGGCGGGGGCGGGGACGGTGGCGGGTGGCGGCGGCAGGGGGGCCGTCGTCCCCAGGGGCGGTAGGGGGAGGGGAGCGGGCAGTTAGGAGGCCGGCGACTCAATCACTGCCACCAAAGATTCCCTTTACCATTTTTGACAGTTCAATTTGGTCGGTGTCTCCCCCCCCCCCCTCCCTAGCCGCGACGGGGCGGCGGGGGTGGCGGGGCCACACTCCTAAATCAGCTTCCGTACCTTTTCTTATTCCGGTAGACGCCCTCGCCCCGCCCCGCCCCGCCCCGCAACGCCACGCCCCGCCCCGCCCCGCCCCGCGCCGCCCCGGCTCCAGACGGACAGACAGACGGGGTATCTCCCAGGCACAAGTGATTTGCTATGCAAACTCGCCGCGCTTCTTAGCCCTTGCTATCCCTACTTCCACTTCCACCTGAGCCTCGGCACACAAAGGTAAGAAAATACCAGCAATCTGATAATTAAAAAAAATTAAAACCACCCCATATCAACAATAAATGAAGAAGGCGGCTTTTAAGATTCAGTCTCAATTATTGGTTCGAGCGCACATGGTCGTCCAGGCTGCCACTGCCCCGTACCTGACCCCGTTCACCGCCGGTGGACCTCCCGGTGGGGCCCCATGGGGCCCCAGGGCGGGTGGGGTGGGGACGGAGGCACCGGCCCGTCCGGACGTCCGAGCGCATAACGCCGCCCCAGCCCAGCGCCTCCACGCACCGGGCCAGGCCGCCCCGCCGCCGCGCCGGGGTCCTGGGGAGCAGGGCAGCAAGGGAACGGACCAAGCGGAGAGAAAAACGTAAGGGACTTTTTATTCAGGAGCGTCAAACTTACGCGCACACGCACACACATACACACAACTGGGCAAGGTCGGCCGGAGCGGAGAGAGAGACAGAAGAGGGTTATTCAGCGAGAGTTGCCTTTGCCTCGTCTTTGCTATACGCCTCGTCAAGTCAAATCGACTCTATTCCGACTCATCCCGAGATTGGTTCCGCTCGTCGAAGCACAATGAGCGCACTCGTGCAGCGCGCGGCGGCGGCGCTGCGCCCGGCCCGCCCCCGGCCCGCCCCCGGTCCGCCCCCGCACCAAAGTCGACGCACAGCTGATGTGCGTTGAGCCGTGAGGGCAGTAGGGCGCAGTCGACATGTTACACGCACGCATACGCACGCGTGCGTACAGTGACGAGTGCTCCATCAGCAGGACGCGACGTTTAAAGTCGGTGCACTCTGCTCAATAATATGACATCTAGGGGGTGGTGGGAGGCTGACCGCCCCGCCCCGCCCCGCCCCGCCCCGCCCCGCCCCGCCCCGCCCACAGGCCACACCCGCTGCTGCGGCTGCTGCCTACAAGAAAGGGGCTCGTTACGGGCGCAGCGTAGGCCGGCCCGGCGCACACGGAGGGCAAGCCAAGCCCACTGCAGGTGCGCCCCAACCCGCCTAGCTCTCCTGCGGTTAGGGAGGTGTGCCCGGGGCGGGGCGGGGCGGGGCGGGGCGGGGCGGGCACGCAGTAGAACACCCCGCACTGCAATGTAGAGGCACCAAGAGTCGCATTATCCCAGACGCAGAGTTACCGAGGAGACACTGTAACTGAACCGCTGTTATGGCACCTGACTGAGACACACGGCGTGAAACTGCGTATAAATCGCGCCAGTGCACCGCAAAGCGACAATGAGAGACACTGTGCGCGGAGCGGGGCGGGGCGGGGCGGGGCGGGCGGGGGGAGGTGCGTCGCTCGCTATCGAGCACTGGTCTGTAGAGGGCGCGGCGCTCACAGGCGGGCGAGCACCCGACAGGCAGCTTGTAGCGTTGTTGCTGGATGCGCTGCAGCCCCAGTACCGCCCCACCCCGCCCCGCCCCGCCACGCCTCCCTGAGCACATGCACCAGCCGGCAGGGGGCAGTGGGTACAAATTGCAGCCGTAATGCGGCGATTGTGCGGCGCTCTTCGCCGACAGCAGCCGAGCTAAAGAGGGGGGGTCGCACGGCAGAAACCACGGAGTAGGGAAAAATCAGGAAGAGCAAAAGAGAATAAAAATAGGGGGAAAGGGGAGAGCAAAAAAAAAAAAAAAAAAAAAAAAAGCTTGACAAAATAAAACACGAAGGTTGATGGCCCACAGCGGCACGGCACGCGCATACGACGCCTTGGCCGGATTTAAAAAGGAGAGACAAAACCATTTCTATCTCATCCTCGCGCCCAATGTCTCTCTCTCTCTCTCTCTCTCTCTCTCTCTCTCTCTCTCTCTCTCTCTCTCTCTCTCTCTCTCTCTCTCTCTCTCTCTCTCTCTCTGAGAGCCCTGCGACAATCTGCGCTGTAGTTTCCCCCTCGCTCGTTAGACCGCGCAGGACCAGGCATCAAAACAAATCAAAGGAAAAAGAAAACACAAAACAACGTCGCAACGCGGGGAGAGAGAAATTATAACAACGAAGAAGAAAAGTAAACAACGAGAATTAAATAGAAATTCCAATTGGGGAAAGGAATGCGAAGTCTCAGAGACTTTGCGAAAAATTTAGGTCTAAAGTCCTTAACGTCTTGAGCCTCAGCTTGAAACCACTACACTGGCGACCTCTGCCGGGCCGGCGAGGGTAGGGCTTGGTCGGTCGTCAGACTCAACTCTCTACTCCGGTTTGAATGTCCTCGCGAGGTTTGGGCATCAGGGCGGGGCGGCGTTGGGTATGAGGCGGGCACGGCCGGGCCGGGCCGGGCGGGGCGCCTCCAATACAGACTGTGGCGAGCCCCGCCCCGCCCCGCCCGGCCCGGGGGTGAGCAGTGAGGGAGGGGGGAGGAAATAAGGCAGCACAGAGAGCGAGAGTAAAAACTCGAGGATTGAAAAAAGTTCCTGCAAAAGAACAGGGAGAGGAAATGAAGTTTAATGGGCAGTCGGGTGGGCTAGCAGCTGCAGCAGCGCGGCGGGGCGGGTCTGTCAGCGTGCGGGGCGGGCGTGGCCGTGCTACTAGTAGCACGCAGAAGTAGGCACCCCGCCCCGCCCTCAACACACCCGTACACACGCCAACCGACCATTACAAAGGGCATCAGCGAGGCGCAGGCAGTGGAGGTGACGGTGGAGGGCAGGAGGGAGGTGGGGGTGGGGGCGCAGTGGGACAAAACACTGCCGAGCCAAATAAGAGAACACAGCGCGGCGCGGTGTGTGAAGTATAGCGGAGCGAGCGAGAGAGAGAGAGAGAGAGAGAGAGAGAGAGAGAGAGAGAGAGAGGGGGAGGGGGGGAGGGAGAGAGGGGGAGGGAGGGAGGAAGAGGAGGGAGGGGAGAGGAGAGGGAAGAGAAAAAAAAGAGAAGAAATTGCACGCTAGGGCGCTCTGCTTAGCAGACAAGAAAATAAGGCAGAAGTGTAAGAAGCACGTGGATGGCGTCTAGAAGAGGGAGGGGGTTGGAGTTGGGTGGGTGGGGCAGCAGGGAAGCAGGCCAGGGGGGCCACGCACAGGGAGGTGTATACTCTTTTGCCCTTTCCTTGCACGTCCCGCCGCGCCCCGCCGCGCCCCGCCCCGCCATCAATACGTCATTTCGAACCTCCACAGCAGCAGCAGCGGTGGCGGCAGCGCCCCGCCCCACCCAGGCTCTTCAATCAGAACCTCGCCTGCTGAGGCTCCCGCCCCACCCCACCCCGCCCCGCCCCGCCCCGCCCGCGCGCCTGCGGGTGGGTCCTGCGGCGGGCCGCCCTTTGACCGCCGGATCGGGACTTTGTTTCACCTTGCAGGATCAAGGACACTCGGGTCCCGGCCAGCGCCGCGCCGCGCCCTGCCCCAGCGAGGTCACGGAGGCCACGGGCGTGGCGGTTGCGTGCTGTGTAGGAAGCCCTAACAGCGGCAGGCCCCACCACGCCACACCCCGCCACGCCCAACCAGGGCCGGCCTCCGCAAAAGTTGGGGGAGTGGATATACTTCCAGGAACCAGGGCCGGGGCGGGCCGGGCCGGGCCTGTCCCATTGCGGGCACAAAGCCACTGACTCCCACCACACTCACATCGCCTCACTCCCGCCCCGCCCCGGCCCGGCCCGCCCTGCTCCCTCCCAGACACACCTCCACCTCAGCCGCCAAGTTGTAATCGTCATAATCATTTAGCAAGTGTACCTGCCCGGGCGGGGCGGGGGCCGCGTGTGGCGGGTACAGGGCGGGTTAAGAGTGGTCTGGCGCGCTGAGGGGGAGCATGAGGGCGGGGGGTAGGCGGGGCGGGGCGGGGCGGGGCACGGCGGGGCGGAGGCAGGGCGACAGCCCCTCATCGATCCCCCTTAGCAGCGCCACTGCAGGGCTCGGCTCAGAGCTGCAGCGGCGATCCAGCCCAGGCCGAGGCCGACACGCCGACACGGATTATTCTTGGGTCGGCGGCCACCTCGCTGCCCTGCCAGCCGGGCCGCGGCCAGTATCGACCTCGACCAGACCTACGACCTCTGACCCCCGGGCCGGGCCCCGGCCAGTGCGGAACAGGAACACGCCAGCCGGTCAAGGCCGCTGTCAAAAACCTTTTCAAGGCCGCCCGACCCGTCCCGACCCGTCCCGACCCGCCCGTCCGCCAACGATTTGTCATTTCCGGCGCTGCCGCTGCTGACGCGGCGCGCCTTCAAGTGACCCGCGGGCAAGGTCGAGGCCGGCGCCGGGTCGGACGCCTCTGGAGGTCGACAGCTTGAGTCGCCCCGCCCCGCGCACCGTCGCCCCGGAACAAACTGACCGCCAAAGGCCGCAGAAATCCGAATACCAATTAAACAAGTTTGAGGCAGGCGGTATAGGGTCCTGCACCGGCTGACCTGGGGGCGGCCCCCGCCCCCGACTCCCAAAACTGATCGGGCCCGCCCCGCCCCGCCCCGCCCCGCCCCGCCCCGCCCCGCCCCGCCCCGCCCTGCCAGAGCCCCTATCTACGGCCGGACACACAACAAACTGGGCGGCGGACCACAGCCTCCGGCCCGCCCCGCCCCGCCCCGCCCCGCCCCGCCCCGCCCCGCCCGCTCCAGCCAGCAGACGGAGATAGCGGCGGGCGTACCACCCCACCCCGCCCCACCCCACCCCACCACGCCGCGCCACGGCTGAGAGGATTACGTTTCAGCGGCAAACCAAGACGATTGACCGGGCGAGCCCTGCTGCCTAGCCTGGCCCGGCCGGCCTGGCCGGTAACTAACCTCCCTCACCCGATCCTACCCCTTACACAGAGAGAGAGAGAGAGAGAGAGAGAGAGAGAGAGAGAGAGAGAGAGAGAGAGAGAGAGAGAGAGAGAGAGAGAGAATACAGACTCAGCGCGGGCAAGCACATAGCACATCACCCGGCCGGAAATGAATACAGGAACTCTCTGACTAGACCACCTCTCCCTTAACACTTTCCGTGCGACGGGTCCACATTGTGGACCCGGCAATTTAGTCGCTTCCGTGCTACGGGTCCACCGTGGGTCCACCCCCCTTTCATAAAGCCCTGTGCCGTCGGTTTTAAAAGTTGGCTCATACCCTCCCTCGCCTGGACAGTGCGTACCAGTACCTGCTTTGAGCTACTAACGCCAGTGGGTGGGGTGGGCCAGCGGGTCCACGAGGGTGGACCCGCCGCCGTTCAGTCTGTCTCAGCGGGTCCACACGGGTGGACCCGCCGTCTTTTAGGTTCCTGGCCACCCCACCGTGACAGGAGACTTGAAACGTATCTTAAGGCCACTCCTGGACACCGAAACGCCAATGGAAAACCCTGGAAATGACCTCCGGGCTGTCCTGGGGACGTCATCAGGGACCTCCAGGGGCACCTCGCCGACGAACCTCCGACGTCCCCAGGACGACCCGTAGGTCATTTCAAGGATTTGCCATTGGCGTTTCGATACCAGGAGTGACCCATAAGATACCTTTCAAGTCTCCTGTCACCGTGGGGTGGCCAGGAACCTAAAAGACGGCGGGTCCACCCGTGTGGACCCGCTGAAACAGACCCAACGGCGACGGGTCCACATAGTGGACCCGCTCTGTATGCCTGGAGGGCGACCTGGGTGCATAAGGGGTGGCCAGGAACCTAAAAGGCGACGGGTCCACCCGTGTGGACCCACTGAAACAGACCCAACGGCGACGGGTCCACATAGTGGACCCGCTCTGTATGCCTGGAGGGTGACCTGGGTGCATAATGTATGACCCCTAGCAGGCACCAGCACCTGCAGGGAGGCGCCAATGGAACGAAACAGTCTGCGCCTGTGAGGGGGGTGGGTTAAAAAAGGGCTTCGCACGGAAAGTGTTAAACCTACTACCCTCCCTCCCCTCTACACCCGAGAGGGTAGGGAAGGGTAGGTCCCGCCTCCCGCCGCGCTGGTCGGGTAAGCGAGGCGCTCTCTCCGACCCATCCTGCCGGCCCCTCCCGCTCCTCCGACCCACCGACCCACCCGGCGGCGCCCCTTCCAGTGACGAGAGGAGCACAAAAGACGAATGGCTGGGTACCCCACGAAACTAAACGCGATTATGGTGACCAGGGCGGGAGCGCGGTGCGGTGCGCTGCCTCTCACCTGCCCTACCCCGCCCCTCACTACCCCGCCCCTCACTACCCCGCCCCTCACTACCCCGCCCCGCTCACCTCTGCCACCCCTCACAGTATGCACGTCGCCCGTCGTAGCGTGAACATGCCCCTCCCCGCCGCGGGCCCTGCAATAGATAAGGGGCCCTGCCGGGGTGGGGCGGGGTGGGGCGGGGCGGGGTGGGGCGGGGTTGTGCTGTTCAGGTACACAAACAAAGCCTCGCGGGGCGGCGCGCTGAAGAATGGCTCGTACAGGTGTTTGTTCGACGCCGCGCGAAGGGGCCAATGAGCGTGAGATAAAGCGCACCCCACCCCGCCCCGCCCCGCCCCGCCACCGCTAAACTTTAATTCAGTCTTCGACTCGAGCCGATCCGCCGCACGGCGCCGCACCGCGCCGGCTTAGTATTCCCGACCACTTGGACACATACGTCTTCCTTTATTCCAGGCCAGGCGCCGCCGCGCTGCGGAGCGGAGCGGACCCTCCCGCAGCCCCGACCCGAGTGTAGTAAGGGGCAAACTTTGGCGGGGCGTGGCGGGGCGTGGCGGGACAAGCGAATCCCAAAGGCGGACCGCGGCCCGGGCGGGGCCGGCGCGAGGATGGCCTATAAGAGTCGGGCGAGTAAACGAGAAAACCATTCTCCTGACGACCGCAACGCCGCACGCACGGGGCGGAGCGGGGCGGGGCGGGGCGGGGCGGGGTGGGCGGGGCGGGGCGGCCACTGCCATTTCTTTTCCTTTTGCCCCCACCTCTTTTTCCCCCCGCAGTTTCGGAAACGAGGATGACCCACGCGCCGACGCGCGCCCTTAGCGCCAAGCACCACCCCGCCCCGCCCCGCCGCCTTCACAGCACCTGGCGTCCGCGCCCCGCCCCGCCCCGCCCCGCCACGCCTTTGTGCGGGGCGTTCCACTCGGTAAGTGCCCACGCCCGGCTGGCTGGCTGGCTGGCTGGGCTGCGGTGTTATTCGTTGTGTAAATAAGGGACGCGCAGCCCGCCGATAAAAATGCAAATCACTTTTCCCTTTGCTTAAGCGCGAGAGCCCCGTCCGGCGCGCCCGCCCGCGCGCCTGCCCACACCTCGCTCTCATTGTGTCGCCCGCCTGTCCCCGCCCCCGCCCCGCCCCGCCCCGCCCCGCCCCGCCCCGCCCCGCCCCCGCCCCCGCCCTATCGCCTCACGCGCGACAATAGGCCCGGCCGGCCGGCTCCCGCACTTAATGATTTGATAATAGTAACGAGATTGCGCCCGGCACTGCAGCGCCCCATCACTCATCCCTCCGACAGGCGGGAGGAGTGAGAGGAGAGAGAGCGAGGGAGAGAGAGGGAGAGAGAGAGAGAGAGAGACAGAGAGAGAGAGAGAGAGAGAGAGAGAGAGAGAGAGAGAGAAGAGTAAACCACTGCAAGACGACGAGGTAATGTGCGTTACCCCTGGCCCGCTACTCTCTCTCTCTCCCCCTCTCCCTCTCCCTCTCCCTCCCTCTCTCTCTCCCTCTCTCTCCCGTTATGCGCCACGGCACACGCACGCGCCCTGCTTGTATTTCCGCGCTCAGATTCGGCCCCGCGCGCGCGCTCCTCGGCGGCCCGGCCCGGGCCCCTCGGGAACAAATGGGCCGTGAAGGACGCTGCCTGCGTTAGGTAAGAGAGGCGTGGCGGGGCGTGGCGGGGCGTGGCGGGGCGTGGCGGGGCGGCCAGCACCACGGAGGGTAGGGATTAGAGGGGAAGGGGGAGGGGAGGGAGTGCAGGTGGAGGGGGGAGGGGGGCACAGAAGAAACGACGCGAAGAGAGGTGGGGGCCGAGGGCGCTAATTAACACGGGTCCAGGGTGAGACAGAGGGGGGAGGGGAGAGTCACCCCCAGCTCACCCGCCCCGCAGCCCCTCCTAAAGGGCCGCTCCGTGCCGTGCACCGAGTGCCACGGCTCCGACCACACTCCAGTGCACTCTGCAGCTGCCCCTACTCCCTCCAGGGGGCGCAGGGGGTACGGAGAGGGGGGGATCGAGCCCACAGCCCACCACGGGACATCGCTCCGCCCCCCAGCCAAGCGCCGCCGCGCTGCTACAAGAAGCCGGATATTAAAACAATTTGCTTCCATTTTTGCGATGCTGACTAGTAATTAAAGTTATTGACAACGTCGTTGCGACGGCAGATAAGGGATCAAGGCCGAGCCAAGGTACGGGCAGGAGAGGGGGAGAGGGAGAAAGGGAGAGAGAGAGAGAGAGAGAGAGAGAGAGAGAGAGAAAGAGAGAGAAAGAGAGGGGGGGGGAAGAGCCGGAGTGGGCAAGGGAGAGGTGACTCTTTGACGGAGCGGAGTCTGTTAGAAAAGCAGCAAAAGAGGGAGGGAGGGGGGGGGGGGAGAAAAAGGGAGAGCAGACAAACAAAGGCAACAACGCGGCCCCGCCAGAAACTTGGATAACTCTTTCGTCGCATTCTTGAAGCGCGAGGAATGGCATGGCACGGCTTGTAGCGAGGCTATCCTTCCTTCTCTCTCTCTCTCTCTCTCTCTCTCTCTCTAAATATTGTAATTGGCCGGTCAGCGCGAGACAAAACTTTTGCCCGCTCCATTGTGCGTTGCCGGCGGGCATGGCAGGGGCACGGCGCGCCCGGCCCGAGTAGACCTGCCCTAAAATTGGCTCCACTCGGCGCGGGGGCGGGGGCAGCGCGTTGTGTCACGAGCCGGGGGCGGGAGCGGCGCGTTGTGTCACGGGCCGGGGGCGGCGCCGGGAGCGCCCGGCCAGCGCGCAGGGTAGGCAGCGCGAGCGCGCGCATGCCCGGCGGGTTGCCTATGCTGGGCACTGCAGGCGCTCTGGACGGGACGCGACGGGACGGGACGGACGGGCCCCGCCCGCTGGCGCACTCTACCGGCAACCAGAGAAACACCTCGCGTCACCGCACAGGCGAGGGATCAGGAAAAGCAGGTCAGGCAACAACGACATCCGTGAGCAGAGGGCGCGAAAATGAGCTAGGCGATATAGAAAAGTGGGGACGGGGGACGAGGTATCGGATCCCCCGCAGCGTACGCGGGGAGGTGGGGGAGTGGGGGCGACCCTCCACCGCGCCCCGCCCCGCCCCGCCCCGCCCCGCCCCGCCCCGCCACCGCTAACCTGCTTTGTTTAGCGACGACGACAGACATTTTTTATTGCGGCCTCGCAGATAAGCGGCGCTGCTGCTGCTGCTGGCGCGCAACAACAAATGCCAGCCAGTTTTGTGCGTTTTAGTTAGCTTTTTTTTTTTTTACTTTCCCGCCACCCCTCCCCACCCTAACCTTCCTGACTGGGCTGTGATAAGCGGCGCAGGCGCCACTTTCTCACCTGACGGAACGCCCCACCCCGCCCCGCCACTCTGAGGGATACACATATTGCGATAGGGCCGCACCGAACAGCGTTTGCGATGGAGGCGCGGCGGCGCGGTGCGCGCCGAAGGACAAAAAAAGCAGAAACGAAAAGAAACAAAAAACAAAGATATATAAAAAGCGAGGGGGAGACCGTGTGATGGGTATTCGAACGCGCGACGCTGGCGCGCATGTCGACGGCGAGGCGGGAGGGAGGGAGTGGAGGAGAGAGCGAGGAGGAGCGAGAGAGAAAGAGAGAGAGAGAGAGAGAGAGAGAGAGAGAGAGAGAGAGAGAGAGAGAGAGAGAGAGAGAGAGAGAGAGAAAGAGAGAGAGAGAGAGAGAGAGAGAGAGAGAGAGAGAGCGTAGAAAAGAAGAAAATCAAGAATGAGCGTTTTCACAGCGCTGAAGCCGAAACGTAAATGTTTTCGCTCCTCTCCCTCCTCCGGCCGCGTAGGAGCGACGTAGACACAAGCAGTTCACGCTCGGTCGGTCTCGCTCGCACAATACACGCCCCGACCCGCCCCACCCCGCCCCGCCCCACCGTGCTTCTCGTTTCCGCCGCCGGAAGTCACATTGTCGCGCGCCATGCCGCGACACCGCCGCGCTGTCTCGAAGCCATCAAACTTTCATCAAAAGCCGATTCGCCGTGCGTTTCAAACCTTTTATTAACAAGAGGGCATGTTGACTAATTTCCGTCGTCTAAGGCCCTCCTCGACTATAGAGCGCGACAGAGTACAGTTCGGGTCACCTTAAGATGCATAGCCAGACCTCCCCCTCCCCCTGCCTCCCCCACCTAAACCTCCTCGATTATTGTTCTACTCTGCAGATTCAATCTCTTCCCCCTCGCGGGGCGGGGCGAGGCGGGGCGGGGCGGGGCGGGGTCGCGTCCGAGGCGGTCGCGGGTCCGCGAGGTGAGGGTCCCCGCCCCGCCCCGCCCTGCCCCAGTGGGGCCGCGCACACCCCGGAGGCGGCCCCGCCCCGCCCCGCCCCGCCCCACCGCTATCGCGTTGCGGAAGTCATTATGCAAATCCACGCGGCGAGAGCGCCATGTATGAATCATAAGCCTAACCCTACACCGTCACCTCATGGGACCCTGCAGTAGGCGCGCGCGCACGCACACACGCACTAGCTCTCCATTTCCCCCCTCTTACGTCAACAGCACGGAGTGCTCCCTCTCCCATCCCATTCAGACGAGCCGAGAGAAACACAAATACAAGTCGATTGAGGCGTCGGGTCGGGCGGGGCGGGGCGGGGCGGGGCGGGGCGCCGGGCGCGGTGGTTGACGGGGTGGCTCCACCCGCTCTCCACCCTCAACACCATAACAGTGAGGTGCGCCTGATTACCACGGCCCGCCCCGCCCCGCCCCGCCCCGCCCCGGCCTGGGGCGTTCTCATCGCTATCGCACTGGCCGGGCGAAGAGAGGAGAGAGGAGGAGGAGGAGGAGAGAGGAGGAGGAGGAGAGAGGAGAGGGGAGCAGAGGGCTCGCAAACAGCTGTCAGCTGACACCATCCACCAGGAAATGCCGCACCTCAGGGTGACTCAGACTCACGTGCGAAACACAAGCAGCGCTTTCAGCCGCTTTCAGCCCTCACTGCTGAAAACGCACTATGCACGTAGCAATAAGCCGCACCTTCCACGCGTTCCGAGAGAGTGTTGTGCGTGTTGAGTGGAGAGACTGACAATTGAAGAGCGCCCCCCCTCTCTCTCTCTCTCTCTCTCTCTCTCTCTCTCTCTCTCTCTCTCTCTCTCTCTCTCTCTCTCTCTCTCTCTCCGCTCTCCACCGTCGCGTGGCCGCGTAATGAGTCCGGCGGGAGTTATTCAGGGAAAGCCCACGAGAGAGAGAGAGAGAGAGAGAGAGGGAGAGAGAGAGAGAGAGAGAGAGAGAGAGAGAAAGAAGGGCGAGGAGGCAGAGAGAGAAAGGGGCTGCTATAGCGCACTGCTGACCGCTTTTGGAAAGCCTTTCGGCCTTTTGGCTCGGGCACAAAACGTTATCACTTTTTTTCTGAATTCTCTCTAAACCCCACCCAGGAGTCCAGAGTCCAGCGGGGGTGGGGGGACGAATGGAGCTGCTAAGCCGGTAGGCTAGAACCTCCCCTCAAACCTCCCCCGCACCCCTGACGTCCCTGTTTGGCGTTGAGTCGCCCGGCTGGGCTGGCCTACCCCCGCGTCCCTCTGAGCCGCACATAATGACGTTGTTGCCCGCTACATTTCGCACATGTGTGTGTATGCGTGAGCGGGGACGCGTAGTCCGCGTCACAAGGCAATCCGCGTGAATGTATCAGTCCAGGCGCCCCGGGCCGCTGGGCTGGGCTGGGCTAGGCCCCGCCTGCCACCCCGGCGGCGCAGGCTTACAAATGAAATTAAAACACAAAAGTGGCGAAAGAAAATGAAATATAAATAAAAAGGAGGCAAACACACAGCCTGGCCTGGCCCGGCCCGGCCCGTGGCCGCTCCTGCATTAGAGCCATTCAGAGTCGCAGGCCGGGCCTGGCCGGGGGATAATGGGCAGAGCGGGGCGAAGGGCGGAGGGGCCAACAAAAGGCGCGCGGCGCGGGGATATCCGCCAAAGCCATAGCCCCGTGGCGCCCCCCCCCCCTTCCCCTGCAACAGCAGGAAATCGTAAAGCAGCTCGCGATGCGTGCGCCGACCCGCCTGTATCAGCCCAGCCAGTGTGAAACCCGCCGCCCGAGAACAAGGGGTAGCGCAGCGGGGCTAGAGGGTAGGGGGTGGAGGGTAGGGGGTGGAGGGTAGGGGGTGGAGGGTAGCGGGTGAACGGTAGGGGATGGAGGGTAGGGGGTGGAGGGTAGCGGGTGGAGGGTAGGGTGGAGGGTAGCGGGTGGAGGGTAGCGGTGGAGGGTAGCGGGAGAACAGTAGGCGGTGGAGGGTAGGGGTGGAGGGTAGGCAGATAGCAGGAAGGGGTGGAGGGTAGGGGGTGGAGAGTAGGGGGTGGACGGTAGGTGTGGAGGGTAGGTGTCGGGTGTGCCCCTGCACAAGCCTTCCCTGCCTGCACCACCGCCCGCCTGCCTGGAACAGCCCGCCGGGCTCGACACAGAACAGGGCCACAAATGACTCGCACCGGTGACGAAATGGTTACCCGCGCCGCCCCGCGCCGCCCCGCCCCGCCCCACCACGCCATGCGCTCTGCAAATCGATTCAATCAGGGAGTTTGCGCGCGCGGCCCGGCAGGACGACAACGAACGGCGTGATGGAGGACGTCCCGCCCCGCCCCGCCACGCCCCGCCACGGTGACGACCCGCATTCGTCTTGGGGCAGACAGACAGACACGGGCAAAGAGCAGCGAGGGGAGAGAGAGAGGGAGAGAGAGAGAGAGAGAGAGAGAGAGAGAGAGAGAGAGAGAGAGAGAGAGAGAGAGAGAGAGAAGGGGTGGAGAACATTCCATCGGCCGTTCGCACCTCACTCCCTCACTCACTCTCTCCCACAGCTGGCGTGGCCCTTGCCCTGCCCCTGTCCTGTGTGTGTCGGCCACACTGGGGACTCTCCCCACGGAGCGGCGCACGCTCCATACAGCTCCACACACTGCTCTACCCCGACAACAAACCAGCAGTAGCAGAAAGCAGTAGCCACCCGCCCCGCCCCGCCGCGCCCCGCACCAGATCCCCTCCGCCACAATTTCCACGACAAAAATCCACTCGGGGGCGCCTGCTCGCCTCCCCATCTCAGCCGAAATAAGCGCAGCGCAGCGGCGGCGCGCGGAGGGCCCTCCAGAGGGTCGGCGGGGACTGCTGGAGACTGGCTGGAGGCTGGCTGGAGGCTGGCTGGAGGCGGGCTGGAGGCTGGCTGGAGGCTGGCTGGAGGCTGGCTGGAGGCGGGCTGGAGGCGGGCTGGAGGCGGGCTGGAGGCTGGCTGGAGGCTGGCTGGAGGCGGGCTGGAGGCGGGCTGGAGGCGGGCTGGAGGCGGGCTGGAGGCGGGCTGGAGGCGGGCTGGAGGCGGGCTGGAGGCGGGCTATAGGCGGGCTGGAGGCTGGCTGGAGGCTGGCTGGAGGCTGGCTGGAGGCTGGCTGGATCCGTTCGGCTGCAGCAGCGGGTGCAGCGGGTGCTGTTCTGATATCTCAGCCGCTGTGCGCTCCGCTGTTCTGCCTCGTTCCGTGCCGCCGGGTTTTGATTCTGTTGTTCCGTCCCTCCAACCTTCTCCCCTCTTCGCCTACTCTCTCGCGGACAACCCCCCCCCCCCCCTATTCTTTTTTCTTCTTTCGCGGGGGCCCCACCCCTTAACCGTAGCAGCTGGCCGCCTAGTCTGAGGACAGGATCCCATTTCCTTCATGCAAATAAGCATTGAAAATCGAAATTCATCAGCGGATAGAGCCGAGCCGAGCCCCATGGCCTTCCTGCCCCCACCACCACAGCGAGGGGTGAGGCATCGCCCTTCCCCCCCCCCCCCCCACCCACCCCGCCACGCCCTCACGCTGTCGTGCATTTCACTTGGAGATCCTCCCCCACCCGCGTCAGGACTGGACAGCCGTGCTGGAGCCGCTGGAGCACACGCCCTGGAGGGGGAAGGGGGGGTGGGGGTGGAGCGTCGCGGCGGCGGCCGATGGGACGCCACGACACACACACACACACACACAGCCCTCGAGAAACCCAATCAGGGAATGGAGAAGGTACGCCTCGCTCCTGGAGCCTCGCCCTGCCCTGCCCTGCCCTCCTGTACTGAGTGCGGAGAGACGAGACGATCTCAGGACGATCGCACGGCAAAAGTGCGCGCCAGCGCGGCGGGGCGGGGCGGGGCGGGGGGTTAAAGGGGCTGGGGCGGGGCGGGTTAAGGCTTACTGACTTCATAATGAGATCCAGGGAGTTTACATGGAATAAATTACGGAAGTACGCGCGGAGCAGCAGGCGGCGCGGAGCAGTTTGCGTAGGGAAAATTTCTCCAGAGCCAGAGAGAGCCAGAGAGAGCCAGAGAGAGAGAGAGAGAGAGAGAGAGAGAGAGAGAGAGAGAGAGAGAGAGAGAGAGAGAGAGAGAGAGAGAGAGAGAGAGAGAGAGAGAGAGAAACAGCAGGTAATACAAGAAAGTCACAACATAATGAAGCGGTGGCGGGGCGGGGTGGGGCGGGGCGGGGCGCGGCCGACGACTCACATTAACTCGAGCCGACAGAGTGTGGTCGGGGTGGGACACGAGTCATCTCTCGACCCCCAGGGGGGTGGGGGATGACTGCCGAGAGGGGCGGGGCGGGGCGCGGCGTGGTGGAGGCTGTTGGTCTGATTTACTCTTTAGGGCTGTGCAATTGGGCGTGGCGAGGCGAGGCGAGCCGAGCGGGAGATGACAGAGCACACAAAGCATGTGGTCGAGCAAGGGAAGGGAAGAGAGAGATAAATGTGGAGCGGGCGGAGGAGTAATTAAATAGCGGGGCCCTGACCGGCACGGCCCGGCCCGGCCCGGCCGGCGGTCGAGGAGGGAAAATATGAAACTGGCAGCAGCGCCCCTCTGGAGGGGGGAGGGAAGGGGGCGGTAAATAGTAAGGGGGGGAAAAAGAATGGGGCAATACGTCGTGGGAGCGTAGGAGCACCCCATAGCACCATCCAAGTGTATCGTCCAGGGCGGCGGTGGGGTCTGACGCAGTCACAGCCCTAAAGGTGTGGTGAGTGTCACGCACTTGTAGGTGTGCGCGATTCCATTCGTATACTGAATCGTCTCATCAACACACTAACTGGATTTGTATCTTTTATTTGTACAAATTGAAACAATCAAATTTTTCACACAAATTTGTTCGGTGATTTGAACGATTTTGTGCATGCATTTGAACAAAGTCATGCAGTTTTTCGCATAAATTTGTGTAAAAAGATATGTAGGTTTAACTTTGCACGAACGTTTCCACAAAATCATACAAATACAGTTAGGGTGAAGGGCGTGAAGTCCCTGGGAAAATACACACTTTTCCGTTTGTGCAAGTGGGTAACCAGTAATGACGACATACCGACGCGAGTGCGGGTCCAGCGCCACACGCTTCGCGCAAGTTGCCTCAGAAATAGAGCAGCGACTGGCAAAGCACGGCGTTGGTGAGAAAATAAAAAAAATATACATGAAATTATGATGAGATGACAAGAGTTCCGTAATTGGAAAGTAAAAGTTGATATCCAGCTGCGCGAACTGGGCCGGGCCGGGCCGGCCAGAGGATCGGGGCAAGTTAATTTGCGAGTGTGAGGTCAGATGCGAGAAACGGGGAGGTGGGAGGGAGGGGGGGGGGGTGTTTGCTGAAGAGAAGGGGGGGGGGAGAGACGGACGTGGCGTGATTACTTTACCAGAATTAAATTAATTTTACACCTCGTTTTACCGTGTCGGCCATGCGTGAGGAAGAGGGCCAAGCAGGAGGGCGAGACACACTGTTCGTAAAAACAAACGAGTGACTTGTCACCTGTGCGTGTTGCGTGTACTGCAAAGCAGACGACCAGATCGATGGAGAAACCGGGACAGAAAAGGTCTTGAAGGCCCAGAGCAGGCCCCAGCGGGGCAGGGCGGGGCGCCGGGGCACTGGGGCAGCCACCGCCAAAGTGTTTCACGTCATTCAAACTTGGCCCAGCCCCGCGCTTGATTGGGCGCCCATGGCACCACCCACCCACCCCGTGGGGCGGGCGCGGGGCGCAGGGCGGAGCCGGGCGGGGCGGGGCGCACAGACAATCTGGCTGGGCCCAGTCGGAAGCTTGCCTCCGAGAATCACTAATGGTGAGTAGTTACCGTCCCTTCGCCAGGCCGCCCCCGGCCCGCCCCCCGGCCCGCCCCCGCCGCCAGTGCCCTTGGCTAACGGAGGCCAACTCGACTCGAGTCTGTCTGACTGAAACTGTCTGCGACTCGCCTCGCCGCAGCCACCTAATCTGCGCCGCACAGCGCAGCCGGCGACCGCGGAGGCGACGTCTTTTCAATTAAACAAAACCCTTTTACAGGGCAAACACCTCGGGGCGGGGCGGGGCGGGGCGGGGCGGGGCGGGGCGGGGCGGGGGCGACCCGACCGCACGGGCAGAGGGCCCGGCCGCCGCGAGGTGGAATCGTAAAGAACGAAATAAGTCGACGAGTCCAACCAGTCACCAGCGCCGTGTTTTAAAAGGGGCCTCTGCCAAGACGCTTCCTGTGCAGGCCTTACCACCACAATGAGAAACTCACTATGCGATTTTCAAACAATTCTTCAATCTCAGGCAGTGCTAGACAAAATTATTATTTTCTGACACATTTTTTTTTTTGCCCCCATAACGTGTGTACGGAGTGAGTCTATCTGTGGGTCGCCCGATCTCGCAGACAATAAAATTAAAGCCCGCTGTCCTGCTGCCCGACCTTACGCCCCGCCCCGCCCCGCCCCGCCCCGCCCCGCCCCGCCCCGCCCCGCCGCTGTCTCGCCGGACGCCGCCCGCCCGCAGCAAATGTGTGTTGTCCTTCCCTGCTACGTGCGTGGCAACGGAATCTGTACTCGGGCGCCGTAACGTGTCGGGAGGCAGGGTGGAGCCCGCCTGAGCCTGGGCCTGGGGGCCGAGGCCGGCCGGCCGGCCAGGCGGGGCTCCTACTAAAAGGCCGGCGGGGCAGTAAAACCACACGGCCTCGGCCAGCGGGGGGCAGGGGCCAGGGGGGAGGGGGGGGGGCAACAACACTGTGTTGTTGAAGAAACTAAAGCGGCAGCGACAAGAATGCTAACGACGCGATAATTAACACGCCGCGGAGCTCCCAGCGACAGAAGGGAGGTAGAGAGAGCGAGAGAGAGAGAGAGAGAGAGAGAGAGAGAGAGAGAGAGAGAGAGAGAGAGAGAGAGAGAGAGAGAGAGAGAGGGGGGGGGGGGGGGAATGAGCCGTTGCTTGACGGTCCACGAGCGCTAAACAGGAGAGATATGAAATAAAAGTAAAATAAAAAGGGAAGGGGTGTCGGGTGTGGGTATGGGGGAGCGCGTAAGGAGATACGAGGGTTGCGACCAAAAAGTGCTTTGCGCCTTGCTCTGCTCGGCACAAGGGAGAATGCTCTCGGCGCACAATAAAGTATCTGAGTAAAGAGAAAGAGTTTTCCCGTGGAAATGAGAGGGCGAACAGCGCGGCGCATGGTCGCGGCTGCGGCTCAGCTGCTCGGCTCGGCTCGGCGCTGAAATGGCTTGACGTTTCCAGACTCACCAACTCTCGCCCCGGGCCCGGCCCGGCCCGGCCCGGCTCCTATTGGTACAGTACCCGTTCCTGCCCTGCAGCGTCCAACTCACCTGGAGAAAAAGAGAGAGCAGGTATTAGGGTTTGCTGAAAGGGTTGGGCCGCATAAAGGAAATACTTACCGCCCGCTCGCGGTTTCGGTCGGTTGGGCCTTGTGGGAGAAAATAGGAGGAAAACAAACCGAGAAAAGTCTCGATTTCCCGGGAAATGCTTACCAGAATCCGGAGGCGAGCGCGGCGCGGCGGCGTGGAGGCCTCGTTTATACTCTGTGGGACTAGAGTCCTCTCGTCGAGTCGACAACCCCCCGCCCCCGCCCCCTTCCCACGGGAATCCGGCGGAGTCTGCCGAACCAGACTACGAAAAAGATATGCTAAGGCAGCCCCGGCGAGCTCGCTCTTCCCTTCAATCCGCTTAGAAAAATTAAAGTAAACCAGGGGAAACGTTTGAAAGAAAGCGGGGCAAACATGCGGGAGTGCTCCCTTCACCCACTCGCCCGCCCCACCCCGCCCCGCCCCGCCCCGCCCCGCCCCACGCAGACAGCCACATCCCCTAAGCAGAACATGCAAAGCCAGCCGACACCGCAAAGCGCAGCTAAGAGGAGGTCACGTGCAAGAACGCCCTGGTCGCTACCTGCTCGTCCACCGCCTTGCTGGACACCGACACCGCTCTGCCGGGCTTGGGCAGCGACGCCGACGGCGACGACTCGCCCGACGCCGAGGACGACGACGACGCCGAGGTGGAGGACGGCGTCGACGAGGACGACGAGGAGCACGACGAGGGCGGCGCCGGGCCGTCGACGCGCTTGATCCTGGTCACGCTGCCGCCCTTGCCGCCGATGGACGTGACGACGATGACGCCGCCGGGGTGCGCGAGCGGCGCCACCGCCACGGCGCCGCCCGGGGGCCGGGGGCGGTGCGGCCCGCCCCTCGGCCCGCCCCCGCCGCCCCCGGGCCCGCCGCCCCCGGGGGGCCGCTTGAAGACGGCGGGCTGCGCGGGGCTGTGGCGCGCGCACGCCAGCATGGCGGTGCTCCTCGTCACCTCGGCATCAGCGCCCTGCGCCTGCGCCCGCGCCTCGGGCTGCGGCCGGCACCCTGCGAGGAACACAACACGTGGAGTGGCGCGCAAAGCTCGGAGGGGAGGGGTTCGCTCTCTCTCTCTTGGTCTCTTTGGCCGCTGGGGTGCGAGTGGCTCGCTCGTTATTAAACACGCCATGATGACGCACGGAAATGCTATTGTGGTCTCGGCGGGGCGGGGCGGGGCGGGGCGCGGCAGCTCTATTTCTCAATTTGCATAGCTATGTTTCGCCCATAACCGTGATGCATGCACACCCCCGCGCACCACCGCACCGCACCGCACCGCACCGCACAGCGGTCGCTAATACCCCATAAAGTAACTCATTTTTCTTCGCCGCCCACTTTACCGTCGCGATCCCATTTCCGGGCGAAAAACTACTCGCTCGCGAGCGCGCTCGCTGCCTGCCCTGTTGTGCAGGGCGCGCTGCTGGTGGTGGTAGGAGGGAGGGGAGCAGTTTCGCTTCCACTCGGTCGGTGAAATCGAGTAGCAGGGCCGTGCTGTGGGCCCGAGCCCAGGCCCAGCAGGGCCCCGCACTGCCTCGCACCACCATCAACGCACCGCGCCTCCAAACCAAACGCGTTACATCAAAGAGTGTCGCCTGGCAATCAGACAGGCGAAAGGAGCATAGGGCAAAAGGGGTGGGAGAAGTACACTGTTAAAAAACCCGTACCCCATTCCACAGATAATACGGTAAAATCCGTTTTGTTTGATTACGGAACAGCCGTATCTTAAAAATACGATGTTTTCCGTGACCAATTCCGTAGTTAAGTTTCTTCAAACTTCGAAAAAAGGTAAATTAAAGGCAGTACGGTCATATTTAATACGGACGTCCCGTACCCACTAAAAACGGTCCAGACCTGGTAAAAAATTAACGGGAAAAACCGTAGAAATTACCGTAGGAAATTTTTGGCAGTGTAAGAGAGCCAATCGGAAACACGGCCTCCCTCGCATTTTCTCAGATTTCGTAGAACCGTACTTATAAAAGCACCTATTTGTCACTCGCAAAAAAAGAAAAAGGAAAAACAATATACTTAAAATCCGCACTACTCGGTAAACTTTTTCCTTGTGTGTATAAGTCTGGAGCCGAGTGGCGGGGCGGGGGCGGGTGGGGCACAGCATCGCGCACAGCACACAGTCACAGCTGCGGCGACCACATTGTCAAAGGGGAACAAAACCTTTTTAGAAAACAAAGTGTATCCTTATTTCATAGTTTGCAGCGGCGGCAGCCGGCAAGGCCAGCCGGGGCGCCCGGCCCTCTGCTCGCTGCACGGAGCAGTTGGCACGACGCCCCGCCCCGCCCCGCCCCGCCCCGCCCCGCCAGCAGCCGGTGTGGCGAGTGCAATGTTCAACTTTGCTTATTGTCTTTACGAGGCAAAACAAGGGGAAATAAAAACAACAACAGTTGTTGCTTTTCGAGAAGAGCCCCAGCCCGCGTCTGAAGTAGTGAGCATACAGCTATGGCGCAGGCGGGGCGGGGCGGGGCGGGGCGGGGCGGGGCGGGGCGGGGCGGGGCGGGGCGGACCTAGTCGACATTATTGCACATGCCAATGCTGGGGCTCATCCAGACCGTGCCGTAAGCGCGCCAGATATTAGCAGCCGGCGGGAGGACGCGGCTCTATGGCCTCTCTAATACACCCTAACTGTATTTTTATGTTTTTGTGCAAACGTTCGTACAAAGTTAAACCTACATATCTTTTCACACAAATTTATGCGAAAAACTGCATGAGTTTGTACAAATGTATGTACAAAATCGTTCAAATCACCGCACAAATTTGTGTGAAAAATTTGATTGTTTAACTTTGTACAATGTGACGCGCGCGCGAATCGAGGGGGTGGGGTTTGCCTTGATCGGCCGGTCCCGCCCCTGGTCGTGGGGTCTTGGTGCACCGGGATCCCGCAGGTTTTCAAACGCGTCACGTTTCCCGCCTATGCCGTCGTCTGCTCCGGTGCGCAGTTGGCGCGCTGGGCGAGGGGCGAGGGGAAGGGGAGGGGGCCGCCGGCCGGAGCGGAGCGCAGCTGCCGGAGCGAGCAGACTGGGACGGAGAGTGGAGCCGGACGGACCGGAGTGAGAGAGAGCGAGCGAGCGGAGGGCAGTGTGTGAGAGAGAGAGTCGTGGGCCGGACGGGCCAGCAGGCTGTTTGAGCGTTTGGTTACGCTTTTGGTGAACCCAAGCACGCGTGGTCAGCCCGGTACTTGGTGAGTTGAGGAGCGGACAGCAGTGTCTGTGTAAACGTGTGACGCCATGTGTTCACTGTTGTTCTGTTCACTTACAGGGTTCTATGTTTACCTCATAGTATTTTGAGTTTTTGGCCGTCATGCGCCTTTTGAGCCGCTCTGATTTTTGCTTGCGCTGTGCCGTAATGTCGGGCTAGGCCCACTCTGCCGGCCGACGGCCGCCATGACCACCACTTGATTTTGTCAACACCGCCCGGTCCAGCCGGGCCGGGCCGGCGCGCTGCGCCAACCAGCGTTACTCTCCATGGCAGCCAGTTTCCGTGAGTTCGCTGCTAGGTGCCCAAGCCGCTGGTGCGGGCGCCTAGCTGGCGTTGGTTTTCACCTTTTGTTTTGATACGCGGCCGCGCCGGGGGGTCGGCGAGGCACTTGTGTATTGTGGTTCGCGATGCACCCGGCTGGCTCCCCGTGCGCGCGCCTTGCGTTTAGTCCTAGCTGTTTTTATCGTAACCTCGGAATAGTTTTTGGTTTTGCGTCGTAACTTGTAGTTTTTATTATCCTCATGTCGCGGCGGCCGGGAGAGGTGGTGGGGGTCGGCGAGGCACTTGTGTGCTGTGGCTCGCGGTACACCCGGCCGGCTCTCGCCCCCTGTCTCTGTCGTCGCTGACATTGTGTTTCTTTGCGTGGCACACTTTAGTACCACAGAATAGTTGCCTTTTCTTCACTCTGAGAACCGAGCGTTGAGTTTGCCTACCCGCCAGGCGTGCGGCGTAGAGATTGCCTACCCGTTAGGCGGAGTCCAAGTCCAGCCCGGCGGGGCGAGTGCGCTGTTATTTGGTTTACTTCATTTTATTGAAGTTGTGTTATACACTTGCGTCTCGTCCTCGCCGGGGTCTGGTTTACTTTCTTTGATCATGTTTTGATAACATAATTTACTTTACCTTCCAGTTCAGCAGCAGCATTTTGACTATTTTTGAATTAAGATCTATGTATGTAGATAAATAAAGATATTGACCTTGAGATTTTGTGAGGTTTTCCTCTGGCGCCCATTCATAATTAATAAATAAAACAAAATACTCACCCCCTCTACCACTCTCGGGACTCATATAATATTACAGCCGAGCTAGTCCGGTTTCTATGAGTAGGCCTTTTCTACTACGCAATTGCGCGTTACAACAAATAAAAGATACAAATACAGTTAGTGTGTACGTGTCTCTCTCGCTCGCGCTCAATGTCCTCGCCATCTCTCTCTTTCTCTCCAACCCGCTGCATCTGCCGTCCGGCCCACGAGACAAGACACACACACACACAACAAAAAATACACGGGACAATTAGAGAGTGGCCGGCCGCGACCCACATCGCGGCTAGTGGCGGCGTGGCGTGGCGGGGCGTGGCGGTGGCGGGGCGGTGCGGGGCGTGGCGGTGGGGGCGTGGCCCGACTCGCACCGTGGCGCATGACACAACATGAAACGAACACCACGCTTCTTTTAACTTCTTTCACAAAATACTTGACGCCCGCCCCGCCACGCCCCGCCACGCCCCGCCACGCCCCACCGCAACGCTTTTACCCTCAGAGCGCGCCGGCCGCGTCGCTGTCGCAACACAAACGACAACACAACACAACACGACACGATCCGATGGGAGCGCCGCGCCGAGCGCGAGCAGGAACGTCATCAGAAAGTGTTGATCAGAGGCAATAAGAGTCGGGGGCGGGCGAGGCGAGGCGGGGCGGGGCGGGGCGGGGCGGGGAATGGCGGCATACATAACAAATGAATGGGAAAGCAAAACGACTTATTCCCGGGGAGCTCTATTGATCCGCATTATGCGACAGTGTGAGGCGGGGCGGGGCGGGGCGGGAGGCGAGGCGGGCCGCGGAGTGGGCGGCCAGTGGCGCGCACGCGATGCATATAGCGGTACGCCCCGCGGTACGCCCTAGCGCGGGGGGCGGGGCGGGGCGGGGCGGCAACATGCGAGTGGCACGGGCCGCCGCGCAGGGCAGGGCCCCCAAGGGGCGTCGTAGGGCGGGGCGGGGCGGGGCGGGGCGGGCCTGGCGACCCCCTGGACGCTTGGCACGCCGCACGCCACCGGTAGCAGGGCCGCGGTCGTTAGCCACTACTTCAGCAGCTCGCGGGCCATAACGTAGGCCGCCCCGCCCCGCCCCGCCCCACCCCGCCGGAACGCCACGTCATGCACTTACGCCCCCCGGGCAGCGCCCCTGATGTGACGCGTCAGAGAGGGTCATGAATACTGCATCAGTCGGCACCGTGCAGAAAGCCAGCACTGTAAGAGCCATATAAAATTAAGATAAAAACCATTTCAGCAAATACGAGAATAAAATATAAATAGTAATAAAAATATTTTCTAGAGAGTATCGCCCCGTTACTGCGACAGGGGTCCTCCACCGACTCTACCAGTGGCGCGCGCCCTACAGGAAAAATATAAAATTCCCTCCGTTGAGCTGTTTGTGTTTTCGTGACAACCCGAGCCGGAGCTGGGGTACAGGGCTGGCCGGGGGCGGTCCGGGGGCGGTCCGGGGGCGGGCCGCCCAGCACAGCACGGCGAGGGCATGGGGAAGGATCGATTACGTGGACACAGACGTAAGCCGCGCCAGAGGAATAGGAAAAGGGGCAGCTCTCCGGCCTCCAGCCCGCCTCCAGTCCGCCTCCAGCCCGCCTCCAGCCGGCCTCCAGCCCGCCCCCGCCTCCAGTGAGTGAGCCGGAGGATCTTACATACACGTGCTCCGCGGCGCGCACTAAATAAGCGCCAAACACTTAGCCCTGCTCTCCCCGCCCCGCCCCGCCCCGCCGCTATTTCCTCCATTTCTTTCCTCTCGCGCTGGTGGCGCGGCGCGGCGCGGCGCAGCTCGCCGGCTGTATCTTTCATGTTTCCGCTTCAAAGGAGCGTCCGCGTCTGACAGCAGCGCCGGGCGGGGCGGGTGGGGTGGGGTGGGGTGGGGTGGGGTGGGGTGGGGCGGGGCGGGACGTGTCGGCTTGGGGTAGGTAAAGGGGAAGGGGGAGGGGAGGGTTTCAAGAGGCCCCTCAGGGCTAGCGGGGTGGCCCAGCCCGCCCCACCCTGCCCCACCCCACCCCACCCCGCCCCGGCGCAGCCAGAGGGGCGGAAAGCACTCGCCTCTCGAGGAAAAGGCCCGGCGAGCCGCGCGGCGCCGCGCCGCCGACGCATTCAAAATAAAATCATCTATTCCGAGGCGTGCTCGGGCGTGGAAAGGTGTAATAACGCAGAGGGAACGGAAGAGGTGCGCGAGGCGGGGCGGGGCGGGGCGGGGCGGGGCGGGGCGGGGCGGGGCGGGGCGGGGCGGGGCGGGGCGGGGCGGGGCGGGGCGGGGCGGGCCGGGCCCCGGGACGGCCATTAGCGAAATCACGGGCGCGCCGAGGGTGCAGGGGCGGGGCGGTGAGGGGTGGGGTGGGGCCATGACAGGCAAGACAAATGTATTGGCCTGGGGCGTGGCGCGGCAGAGTGCGGCGGGGTGCAAAACGTCAGGCAACCCGCCCCGCCCCGCCCCGCCCCGCCGGCAGGGCAGATACCGCCGCGTCAACACGCTGTGTGTTCAGCACGCGGCCGCAGCCGCCCCGCCCCGCCCCGCCTCGTTAGATACCTGTCTCCGCCCCGCCCCGCCCCGCCTCACCATGACGACGTGCAGAACACAGCAGCGCGACAACAGCCGCGGGGCAGGCAGGCGGGGCGACCACCCCGCCCCACCCCGCCCCCGCGCGCCTCCAGCCCGCATGGAATGTCCCGCCCCGCCCTAGCACACGTCGCACCCCAGACGGTTTCTTACTTAGGCTGTAACTCACAAACTCACACGCAACCACGACCACGCTTAAGTTGTCTGGCACGTTGTATCATTGGGTGAAAATGAGGGACATCGCTGCTCACAAAACATCAAGGGGTCAATGTTTCTGAGCAAATTTCTGGACGGACGGAGAACGTGTAGTGAGTGAATGACTTTGGCATTAGCGAGCGCCTGTGATGTACAGGGTAGGCAAGCCCTCCGCCGCACTGCGCCACGGTTGCCTACCTTCCAGGGTGAACCCCCGTTACACTGGGCGCGCGGCTGCTGGACAACGCAGGACAGGACCGCAGGGTGCGGTGCCGCCCCGCCCCACCCCGCCCCGCCCCGCGGCCAACAGGTTGTCACCTCGGCTTAGCCCTGCTGTGGCCTGCCTGCGGGCGGAGAGGCGGGACGGCGTGAAGCGATGCCATGACAACGAAAGCCCCAGTGGCCCGGGCCGCGCAGGTCCCCGGGAACGAAACTGGAGGGACGGAACACATAACCCCACCCCACCCCACCCCACGCCTCCATACACACAACCTACTGTCATCTCAGATACGTCTCTACGATATCGGACCTGGTCCACCCACGCAGCCCTGGTGGGGCGTGGCGGGGCGTGGCGGGGCGTGGCGGGGCCGGAGGGCTCCGGCAGCGCGGTGAGGGGCAGCGAGGCTCCGGCCGGCAAGGCCAGCTCCCGCCCCGCAGCGGCTAACTGTTGCATGCGGAGGGATGGGCCCGCCCCGCCCCGCCCCGCCCGCCGCTGTGGGAGCTAGCGCGAGAGAGACGGGCAGATAAAGAGGAAGGTTTGGTCCAGCGCGCGCTGCCGCTGCTGCTGGAGGGGAGGGGGTAGCTGTGATGGAGAAGATGGCGGGGGTGGTGGGGGAGGGGGAGGGGGCGCCAAGTTGCACAGCGCTCAGCTCACCCCGCCGCGCCAGCCCAGCAGTCTGTAGCCGATATTTGATATCCCGTTCCGGGCAATGTATGGCCCGCCTGCCGCCCACGGGGCCGTGACAGGGAGGGGGGGGGGGGGGGCGGCAGGAAACAATGTGATGCATCTCCAGCATCCCTGGGCCGGTGGGGCGAGCCGAGCCGGGCTGAGGGGCGGGCGATAAGATAAGCCAGGTAAACCGACGCACTTGATGGCATGGCGTCGATTCTCATGGAGATGCTTCGCATGGGCGCCAGCCAGGACCCTACTACACAACACACCCAGCGCACAGCACAGCGGGCCCCATTGTCTGCCTCCAAACTTACAATGTAAACCAAGTCGCCCTGCCCTGCGCCCTGCCCCTGCGCGCCCATGGGAACGCCACCGCGCCCCGCCCATGGCAGCCGTCCCGTCCGCTCGCAGCACTCGGGTTAAAACAGCCGCCGTTTGTCTCCTCAGGCCTGCTGGCTGGCGGCGCTCGGCTCGGACCCCCGCCCCCCGGCCCATGGCACCGCCGAGCTGAGCCCAGCTAAGCGCCGCGGTGGCGCTCCTAATGTATTCATGGACATTCGCCGCGAAAATGAACTTAAGGAATAGTGGCCTGGCCTTCCAGCAACTGTTTATATAGAGCACCCCAGCGCCGCGCCGCCTCGCACCTTTAATCGCCTCTTAACCTGGATTTCTGCGCCCGCCGCACCCGCCCCGCCCCGCCCGCCCGCCCGCCCCGCACTCCGAGCTTCTCTTCTGTCATCCCTTCCTCTCTTCTTCTCCTCTGTATTCGCCTCCCCCTCCTCCCACCACAATTCTTCCTCGCGGTGCATCTGCTGCACGCGCTCGTCCTCCACACCGCGCTCTCATTCCTGCCCACAAATTTAGTTTAGCCGGCGAGAAATGAAATAGCAAACAGGTGGTGCTGGCGGCGAGCTGAGCCGGCCACGGGCAGCGTCCCGCCCCGCCCCGCCCCGCCCCGCCCCGCTTCGCCCCACCCCACGGCGCGCTGTCCTCTGGGCGCGTAATTCTAATTAAAGGGAGCGAGTTTGTATCACCGTGCGCTGCGCTGTCGGTATTCGCATTAGTAGCAGGGGGTCCTGGTTCAAAGCGGCAGCAAGGGCAGCGGGCCCCCTGCCACGCCCCGCCACGCCCCGCCGGCAGTGGGGCACGTCACTCGAGCCACTAATTGCCACCAGAGAAGCGCGCGCGCTCACGGCCAAAACGGGAATGAAAAGCTCAGCACGGGCAGCGCGGGTGCGTGTCGCGTCGGCGGCGTGCTGAGCAGCGCTGAGCACTCACTGCTGAGCAGCGCTGAGCACTCACTGCTGAGCAGCGCTGAGCACTCACTGCTGAGCAGCGCTGAGCACTCACTGCTGAGCAGCGCTGAGCACTCACTGCTGAGCAGCGCTGAGCACTCACTGCTGAGCAGCGCTGAGCACTCACTGCTGAGCAGCTGGCGACAGACGACGGGCTCACGCTGCCGCTCAGCTCCAGGGGGAAAAAAGATGTAATGTAACTTTTAAATTTTTCCCCCGCTTACGCCGCCACTTGATTGAAGTGACGCTAATTTTATCGAAGTCATGCTGCTGTCGCTGCCACCCTACCTTCCTTTTTCCTTCATTTTCTTTTTCTCTCTCTCCGACCTTCAAAAGGGGCGCAATAAACACACATGATTGCCGTGGCGCCGCACGTCACACGGGGGCGCGCCCGGGCGGGGCGGGGCGGGGGGCGCAACCACACATTCATGCAAACACGTCACGTCACGTCACGTGACGTCACGTCACGGCGCTGTCACGCCGGCTGAGCGACATGTGTGCAAATGCACAGGGCGCACAGGCGCGGCGGGGCGGGAGCGCCCTCCGCAGTCTTGTAAGGTCAGTGCCACGCCACGCCAGGCCGCGGGATCACTACGGAAGGCAGCCGGACTGGGTAAAAACAGGGTAAAACAGGGTAAAAAAGCCCCCAAAAAATGCACAGAAGGCAATTGCAAGTATTTTTCCATTTAACATTGGTGATGCAAAAAAGACGCTATTTTTCAAGCCTCCGGGCAGAGGGGCCCGGGCGGGCAAAGGGCCGGTAAATGCGGACTAAACACATCCGCTGGCGACCGGAGCCGGTGTGCCGGAGCCGGAGGGTGACAATGCACACCCAGCGCCGGAGCCGAGCCGGCAGCGGCAGCGAGGGCGGGCCGGAAATGCAGCATCAGCCGCCGGAAACCGGAAGCGCGCGCGTGCAGCAGGTCGCAGCAGACCGGAAGTGGGTCGGGAGTCGCGTCGTGTCGCGCGGGAGAGGAGAGAGACGCGCGGGTGACAATACCGCGCCGGTGCACTGCTGCGCGCCGCGCCCAACCCTTTCAAAAAAAAATAAAAAAAATTACATGTTGCGAATTTTAAAAATCAGCGCGCAGTAGCGACACTGTCGCGGGTACGGCAAACAGTCCCCCCCCCCCCCCTAATAACCCCGCTCGGATTTATGCGAAATTCGGGCCGGCCCGTTCCGAGCGGTATGGGTTGTTTGAATGAGAGCGGTGATTGCAAAGGTAAGCAGCAGGCAGGCCGGCTGCGCCCGCCGCGCGCGCGCGCACACACACACACACAAACACCAGGCCGAGTTTACAATCGGACACCCAATGTGCACGCTTCATTATGCAGCTAAAATGCACACACACACACACACACACGTACAGACAGCACGGCCCTTTATTGCAATCGTCTGACCCACAAAATGAATGCATAATAAAGCGACAACACTAGTAGCGCCCCGCCCCGCCTCGCCCCGAGTCGATACGGTACCGCTGCTGGCTGCATCGCCATCGCCCCTGGGGGCGTGGTGAGTCGTGGCGAGGCGTGGCGGGGTGGGGCGTGGCGTGGCGGGGAATTCAATATGTAAAACTTCTTGCGCGGGCTCGAACCGTGCACGGCGAATATTACGGGGCGCCCATCGAAAACATGCGAACACGAGTTGTATGAAAGCCTCTGCCCCACCCCGCTCCGCCCTGCCTCGCCCCGCCGCGCCCCCTGGCGGCCAGCGCGCTCATAATCGTGATGAAGGCCCCGCCCGCAGCCAGCCAGAGCGGACCTCATATAATAGAAAGGGAAAGAAAAAAAAAGGAAATAAAAATGACCATCGTGATGACCTAGGACGATGAATATTAAAGGGCCATTTTCTGTTGTGACCGCGCCAGGCCAGGCCGCGCCGCATCGAGAGAGTATTCCTGTCCCTCCCCATCACATTCACTCTGTTTGCTCCCGGCGTAATCGAATAGACGAGTACAGGCTGACCTGCGCGCGCGAGCGCAGCGGCGATCAGCAAAGCGCTGCACAACATGACCCTTTTTTGCTTTTTTTCCTTTGTTATTTTTTCGTTTGAAAGAGAATAGCAGGTGAGAGCCCCCGATGGGGCTGGCGCACCGGGTGATATATCGCAGTGGGGCTGGGCTCAGCGCAGGGCCCCGCCCCGCCCCGCCCCGCCGAGCCCATGGCCCGCATGGAAACACCTGGGAAACACCAGGATCGAGCGACACCACGGCGTCCTCCTGCCCGTCTCTCTCTCTCTCTCTCTCTCTCTCTCTCTCTCTCTCTCTCTCTCTCTCTCTTTTTCTAGCTCTCTCTCCACCCCTTCCCCATGGCCAGATAATTTCATTAATTAAAATTTGAAGTTAATTAACTTCAAGGTAAAAACGATAACGCAAAATTAAAAAATTAAAAAATAAAAACTTCACGCATACACTTGGAATTAGTCTGATTTGCGACAAAATTGTAGCATCGATAGGAACGCTGCCTTAGGGGAAACCACTAGTGACCAAGTGTCGTGGAGTTTTTTGAATTTTTATTGAGTTTTCGGTGTTGCAATTTTCGTTGTTTCCTGCGCTTTCTGATTTGTCCTGACCTGCTTTCAATAGTTCTGATTTTTCTGAATTTTTCTTAACCACTAACTGTACCCAAAATTTCAAATCTGAATCCCCCTCGTCCCCAAGCTATCCCGTCGCGCCCCGCCCGCAGGCCCGCACACCAAAACGCACGCTGCTGCAAACACATACGTGCAGCTCCAGTGACTCCGTGTGAACCGTGACGCAGAGCATGAGAGAGAGAGAGAGAGAGAGAGAGAGAGAGAGAGAGAGAGAGAGAGAGAGAGAGAGAGAGAGAGAGAGAGAGAGAGAGAGAATGTGTCGGTGGGAAGTGGTGGGGAGGCAGGCAGGAGGCCTATGGGACAAACACTTCGGCGCCCGCCCCTCCCGTCCTGCCCTCTGCTCCGGATGCGCCTCCTCTCCTGGGTTGGGTGGAGGCGTGGCGGGGCGTGGCGGGGCGTGGCGGGGCGTGGCGGGGCGTGGCGGGGCGTGGCGGGGCGTGGCGGGCAACGCATGTGTGCCAGTGCCGGTGGGAAACTGCTATCAGTGCGGGCGCGCGCGCGTGGCAGGAGCGGGGAGGGCACTGGGTCGAGGAGGAACCCGTAGCCCCGCGGCGCGGCGCAGGTCACAGGCATAGGCGTGTTCACGCATTCTACTCGTACCCCACCCCGCCCCGCCCCGCCCCGCCCGCCACGCCCTGCCCCGGTTCTCATTTCATCACGCCGATGACGACCTCACCGCACGGCCCGCTGCGCTGCTCGCGGCCCAGTCCACTCCATCCTCGTCCTGACCACTGCTGCTCCGGCGAGATAAAACTTTTACCGCCCCGCTGCACTGCACTGCCCCGGCCTGCGCTCCCCCCCTCTCTCTCTCTCTCTCTCTCTCTCTCTCTCTCTCTCCCTCTCTCCCCCTCTCCCTCTTCCTTACGACCGCACTGCACCGCGGACACTCTCCTCCCCAACTTATAGGGACCCCACAGGCAGGGCGCGGTGCTGCGGTACCTCTGTTAACAGCCTCACAAGACTCGCCGCGGCCAACCCTCACCACCACGCCCCGCCACGCCCCGCCCCGCCCCGTGGCGGCCGCGTGAGGTTCTACCGAAGCGGTACCTCAGGGCCCGAGCCGGGCCGGGCCGGGGACTTATCACGGCGGAAACAAAAGATGCTCATCCAAGACGAAATCAGCTCGTGCGCCGCTCCTTTGTGCCGCCGGCCGGCCGGACCAGACCGGGCAGGGCCCGAACAATACGGCAGGGGCTTTACAACAAAGAGAGAGAGATTTATGTCCTCCCAGGGGAGAGGGAGCGGGAGAGAGAGGGAGAGAGAGAGCGTATAGACCGGGAGCAAGGCGATAGTGCGGCGGTCAGCGCCATCAGTCTATTTCCAAAGAGTTGGCCAGCAAAAAGGGGGCGGGGCGGGGCGGGATATAGGACGGGACAGTGGAGCCGACTAAGTGCTGCTACTTCCGTCCGGTCTAGATCGCCCCGCCCCGCCCCGCCCCGCCCCACCCCGCCCGCGCAATGAGCCCCCACGGTGCGCACCAGCAACAAGACCCCCCAGTGCAGGCAGGCAGGCCAGCCCCTCAGCCGGCCGCAGAGCAGCCGCACCGCACTCGGCATTATCATTCTTTTCACGCGAGTGCCTTCGCCTGGCGCCGGGCTCACTCTCAGTACTCCTTTCTCCCTTTGTTGGGCCTCTTTACGGCGCCCGGGCATTTAATATACTGGGCCAGCGGAGGGCGATGAGAGGGGGAGGGAGGGAGAGGGGGAGCGAGAGAGAGAGAGAGAGAGAGAGAGAGAGAGAGAGAGAGAGAGGGGGATAGCGCGCGCAGCCAAACGCCGCGGCGCCAGCCCAGCCGGAAGAATTCGCCAGCCTTACGCCCTTCTTACGTCCGCGAGCACCAGGGGGCTCAGGTGCAGCCGCGGGCGGGGCGCGCGGGGGCGTCCCCACTCCGTCCAATCCATCAGCCGGAGCGGGAATCTGGGCGACGAGACGTGCGACGGCGCCGGCCCGGGACGGGACGGGCTGGGACTGATTTTATCGCTCGCCAAACACGAGAGATTCTCAGATTATTATTATTTTTACACGTCGTCTCCCTCTCTCCGTCTCTCTTTATTTTCGAGCGCACTCTGGCGAGATTGATTTTCACCGTATGTGTGAGTGTGTGAGTGTGTCCCCAGCCCAGCGTTATTTCCCAGGACGAATATAAACCCCTCCCGCGCCGAACAGAACCTGAGCAGCAGCAGCGCAGCGCCAACTTCTGCTCCGCTCTCTCTCTCCCTCTCTCTTTCTCTCCCCATGATACTTTCTTCCCCATTTTTACTTTTCTTTCCCGTCGTCGAAGAGATGACAAGCTATCCAACTCCAGGCTGGGCCGCGCGGCGCGCGCCCTACCCGCTGCACCGGCCCGTGCTGGGGCTGGAGCTGGAGCTGGAGCTGGAGGGGGACAGGACTCCAGAGGGAGCCCAACTTTTGGTCCGACTGGCGTTGTGCTCGCGGAGGCCGGCCGGGCCGCCCTGGCGCACGCAAGGCACGCGCATCAACTCCGCACGGGCCCGCCCCGCCCCACCCCACCCCGCCCCGCCCCGCCCCGTCCCGAGGCGCCGCGAGACCGGGGAGCACAGGGGGCAAGCAGGAAGTTTCCCGCAGTTGTCAACTTCTTTTTATTTCCATCCCATCGTCCGTCTCCCTCTCGTCCGCGCGCGCCCTATTGTAACTCTACGGCGGCAAGCTCGGGGCCGAGGAAGGTCAGCCCCCTGCGGGCGGGGCGGGGCGGGGCGGGGCGCGGCAGGAACGCCCGCACCATGACGCGGCGTTCTCACCCCAACACGGGACCTCGGCCCACCCCGCCCCGCCCCGCCCCGAGTGACGCGACGCCACAACGCCCCACTTTGCGCTCCTCTCCGCCGCGAGGTGTTCAAAGGGGCAGCACGACCGCGGCACCCCACCCCACCCCACCCCGCCCCGCCCCGCCCCACCCCGCCCCGTTTAACTTTCCGCCCCCACTTTCGGGAGTACCCGTCGTGGCTAATTAGCTCTGCAGGCCGGGCCGGGCGGCCGCCAGTGGACAGGCCAGCGGTAGTGTCCTGGAGTCTCCAGCCTCAGGTCGCGTCCAGTCCGCGTCACCAAACTCGTCTTCCCCTCCGGAGCGCAGGCTTGCAGAAGCGGCGGGGCGGGGCGGGGCGGCGGGGCGGGGCGGAGGGGCGGGGCGGGGCGGCGGGGCGGCGGGGCGGGCTGACCGGAAGTGCGCGCACACGTCTCGTCCCCTTTCCGGAAACACGTGGGCGTGTGGGCACGATCGAGCAGGGCTACCGGGGAAGGGGGTACCGCATTCCGTCGCCCCGCCCCGCCCCGCCCCGCCCCGCCCCGCCCCGCCTCTCAGGCCTGCGCCGCCTGCGCCACGGTCCCTCTCGACATGCCGTTGGCAGCGGGCGACCGCAGGACTGCGGGGCGGGGCGGGGCGGGGCGGGGCGGGGCGGGCAGGAGTGGCGTGGCGTAGCGTAAGGAGGTCACTTACTGCTGCACACACAGAAACACTCGGCTGAGGCAGCGCCGCAGATGGATATCTCAATGGTCAATTACCCCCTGCCGGCCCCAGCCCTACCCCCACCCCCACACCACTCGCGTGCTTGTAATTGACCGCGCTAAGTAAGAAGGGGAACTCGGGGGAGCCCTGGACTCCTTGGCCGCCCCGCCCCGCCCCGCCCCGCCGCGCCACGCCACGAGGCACTGCTCCACTCCCTCCTCAGAGGGATGAGGGTATTTCTAGCCAACAGCAGAAGCAGCACCAGCAGCCCTGCCCGCCCCGCCCGGCCCGGCCCCGCCCGCAGGCTCGCCGCAGCAGACACACAAATTTGCAGATCCCTCTCCTTCCGCCTCCCCCCCCCCCTCTCCTGTCCCCTCCCCGATGCCCCGAGGCTAATTGCTCAAGACCTGACGGTAGACGCGGGATGGGAATAAGAGGATAGGGAGGAAGAGCAGGAAGCCAAGGAAAAAAAGGGGGGATGAAAAAACAAAGAAAAAGTCCTTCCTTCACGTCTACCACACATCTGATTGGAAGGGACGAGCGTTTGAGCAACCACACAGGCGGGGGCAGCAGGGAGCAAGGACGGCGGAGAGATCGAGAGAGAGGGAGAAAGAGAGACCGCAGAAGGAAAAACACACGAGAGCATGAGTGGGAGAGGCAGATGAAATAAAAAAGTGCGCTCGGGTAAAAAAAAATTATTTTTCTTAATATACCACAATAAAGCGTTCTCTCGCTTTCCGAGTGAGTTTATGTGGAAGAGGGCCAGGGGGAGGTGGAGCGGGAGGAGGGGGGGGGAAGGATATTGTGACATGCCGTCTTTGTTCATCCACCGCCTGCCGGATTATTTCCGGAATTAAAACGGGGCGCGCGCACGTGCTCTCGCCTCCGGAGGGGAGGAGGGAGGGGGGGGGGGAGGGGAGGGGTGGTATAGAGACAATGAGATGAAAGGGCCGGGTCATGTCGTCTCCGTCATACCGCCTCCCCGCCCCGCCCCGCCCCGCCCTGCAGTCCTGAGAGTTACTGCGTGTCCTGCAGGGACAGACAGCTGGGCTGCATTCCCGTTAGACGTCCCTTCTCCATGCCACACCGCCTCCTCGCCTGATAGCAGGGGCAGAGGGAGGGGGGGGGGGGGAGCGGGGGCGGGGCAGCCTGACTCTTGGCGGAGTTTGGTGCTTTCACCCCCAAAGCCCCGCCCCTCCCCCCGGCTCCGCGCACGTGGCAAGTTGCCTGTCTGCTCGCCGCCTTTCGGCGCGCAGAGAGAGAGAGAGAGAGAGAGAGAGAGAGAGAGAGAGAGAGAGAGAGAGGCGGAAGGGGTGGGTAGCCTCTCGCAGCCCGGGCGGGCCGGGAGGAAGGCAGTCGTGTTGCGCGGTGGCGGTGCAGACCGGGGCGGCGAGGATGTTTCGGAACGCAAGAAAGAAGAGGTGAGCGCGAGAATGGAAAGAAATAAGGGAGGAAGGGAGGGAGAGAGAGGGAGAGAGAGGGAGAGAGAGAGAGAGGGGGGGGGAATGGGGAGAGACAAGCCCGCCCTGCTCTCCCTAACGCCTGTCACCTTCTCCACTGGAAAGCATCCCTTATTCGTTTCCACCGCCCCCGCCCCGCCTTGCACCATTCTTTCCCTGAGAGGGGTGGGAAGGGGCGGCGCGGCTGCTCCGTCACCAACACCCTTCCCTCCCCCGCCCCGCCCCGCGACACTTAGACTGACGACGACTGTCGTACGTGAAATAAATCATTCCCAAACTATTGGCGTCCCGTCGCGTCGCAGTGAGCGAGTCAGCGCCCTCCCCCCCCCCCCCCCCTCCCCCAGGTGCAGCACCAGGCCAGCCTGCACCGTGTGTGCACCAGAATGGCCTTCAATTTGCGGGGGTGGTTGCTTGCGGGTGGGGGTTAATACCATCGGGGGTAGAAGCCGGGGGTGGGGAGGGGAGGGGGTAGCAGAGGGGATATTGGACGCGCAACGTGGCGCGAAGGGCGAGGGTCAGGAATACCATCGCACGACTCCGAGGCGACGGTGGCGGCAGGGGCGGGGGCGGGGGGGCGGGGGCGGGGGCGGGGGGCGCTGTTGGAGTAGAGGGGGACCCTGCAGAGAGGATAGGAACCCGACCAGCCGTCCTGAACTATCAGCAGCCATGTACAGACCTCCGGCGCAGCGGGCCGGGGCGGGGCCGGCAGCAGAGGGCCCGGAAATGTGTACTCCGGGGCAGTTCCACCACCGACCGCCTGGGCCACCCCGCCCCGCCCCGCCCCGCCCGCAGGGGCGTACCGGCCAGACACAGTCCCTCCTCGCCAGCGCGGCAAACGCGGCGGGACTTACGAGGAGGAAGAGGGGGCGCGGCGCGACAGGTGACTTGGGGCGGCGCTTAGGGCTCGCTCCACCTCCTCCCCCGCGAGGCCCGCGGGCTCGTCACGGGGCCCCCTCGGCTGAACCCCGGGGGCACCCCCCAACCCGCCCCACACCGGCGGCGAATGTGGTTTCCGTGTCCGCGTATAGGTGCGGATAGCTGTGCCAGCCCCGCCTCAACCAAAGTCACACCGAGCCGAGCCACGTTCCACGACGCCCAAGCGGGGCCGGGCGAGCACCAGTGTCGCCAGAAAAAGTAGGCAATGTGTAGCCTAAGGACGGTGGAGTGGAGCTGCGGCCGCATCGGCGCCTGCCTACTAGGCAACACGCGCGCGGCTGTGTCGCGGTGCTGCCGAGTACGCAGAGGCAGGCCGCTTTCACTCTTCCTGCTACTTATTGCCTACTGTTCAGGCAACACTGGCGAGCACCCGACAGTGCCGACAGTCCGCAGCGGCGGCGCGGCGCCGGCAGAGAGAGTTATTCATAAAGTTGCGCGTGGCGCCCATGCTTCTCGCCGCCGCCGCCCTGTCCTGTTCCTGTCCTCCTCGACTCGACAAAACCGTCGCACCTCAGCCCCACCCCGCCCCGCACTAACGCGTGTTCATCACTTCATGTGTCCGCCCCGCCCCGCCCCGCCCCGCCGCCGCCTCGACTCGCAACCTAAGCAGGCAGCTACGGATACGGACCATTTTGAGACGGGGGCCGACCGGGCACGGGAGTGAAAATGTTAGCGTACTCACAAATTTCTCGCCAAGGCCTTTCTTTTTTTTAAATGCAAATTTTCATTTTATGCGGTCCCCTAAAAAGTCTTTGCGTAGTTCATCATTTCCTTTAAAATCGCCCGAGCTCGGCTCTGAACGCAAGTTAGATGTATACACACCAGAGGGGCTGCAATGGGGGGGCCGCTAGTTGGAGTGGTGTTTGAGGGGAAGAGGGGGGCGGGGGCGAGAGGGGGGGCGGCAATTGTGCAGGTGAGCAGGTATGCTCTGCAGCTTAGCACACACAGAGACAACGGCGGAGCTGAGCCGAAACTTATGAGGCGTAATAGGGGGAAGGAGAGAGAGAGGGAGAGAGGAAGAGAGAGAAAGAGAGAGAAAGAGAGAGAGAGAAGTGTGTGTAAGCGTAAAGGGGACAGAGAGACAGAAGGGGTAAAGAGCAGCGCGCGTTGGTATATGTCAGTAATGAGGTTCCCTTTGATGTCCGCGGCGTGGCGGGGCGCGGCGGGGCGGGGCGGGGCGGGGCGGGGCGGGGCGCCCCCGTCGGCTCTGCCCTGGTCTGTTCCATGCTCGGTGACCCAGTCAGCAAGCCTCGCCCCGCCACGCGGCGCCACGCGCAGCAGCGATGCACGCCCGGCCCGGCCCGGCCCGGCCCCCGGCGAGACTTTTGACCAGCGTGCGTAGAACACACACACACACAAACACACCGCCTCAGGGCGTACGCACCGCGCTGCACTGGTGCTGGCCTGGCGGGGCGGGGCGGGGCGGGGAGGGGCGGGGAGGGGCCGCGGGAGCACCTGACCTTGTCTTACTGATTGATTTTTCCTCCTACTTCTCGCTTTTCCATGAAACATGAGCCCGCTTCAGCCCGCCCCGCCCCGCCCCGCCCCGCCCCGCACACGCATTCAACAGCACAGCACCAGTAGGACCAATTCTTTTAATTGGACGCCACCGCGACCTTCGCGGTGAGTGTGCCGGAACTAGAGAGAGGGAGAGAGAGAGAGAGGGGGGAGAGATGGAGAGATAGAGAGAGAGAGCAGTATGCGGAGAGCAGGAACTCTGATGGAAACCAAACACGCACACACATCGCGAGTGAGATGGCGGAGTAGAGAAACAAGATAGGAAAAAAACGAACATGTATAGAGAGCGCGAACAAAAAAATTGACGAGGGAGAGAAAAGGACTTTGGCGGTGTTCACATGACATGACATGAGCGCCACGCCTTGCCTCATTCACAAGCCAGCTAGGCTGGCTGGCTGACATGAGCTGGCCTCCTGGTCCCTTTGACTCTTTCGCTTTGAGTTAGGTAGGGGACTCAGAAAGCGTGTCGCGACCTCATAACAGGGCGGGTAGTGCGGCTTAGGTCGAGCGACCGCCGCAGGGAATCAGGTCCACGACCCACTGCAGGAACGCCTGCACACAGGCTGCAGGAACGCCTGCACACAGGCTGCAGGAACGCCTGCACACAGGCTGCAGGAACGCCTGCACACAGGCTGCAGGAACGCCTGCACACAGGCTGCAGGAACGCCTGCAAACAGACAGCAGGAACGCCTTTGCAGCCCGCGCGCGCAAGCGCGAAACTATTCGGATTAAAACAACTCGCGTTGGGGATAAGGGGGAGCTCAAACACCGGCCTGCGACCTCATCGCATCTACTCCTCGCCCCGCCCCGCCCCGCCCCACCCCACCCCGCCCCGCGCCGGCGCAGCGCTACCCATCAGGTGGGTAAATAATGGGAGATACGCTGCTATTGACGGCGCCCCAACGCCGCGCATCGTGTTTGCAACGCACCGCAGGCAAACAGGCGCTCCGCGGGGCGGGGCGGGGCGAGGCGGGGCGGGGCAGGAGGGCGGGGCGGGGCAGGAGGGCGGGGCGGGGCCGCACGAGGAGCCACCCGCCCCGCCCCGCGCGCGGGGAACATACAACGCGATTCTCTAAAAGGAGCGGCCGGCCAGCTCGGCCCGGCCCAGCAATATGGCCGTCGCGAACGTCGCGTCCCGTCCTGCCCTGCCGCGTCCCCTGCCCCGCCGCGCCGCGCATACATGCGGCAAATATTTGCACGGCGGGGCGGGGCGGGGCGGGGCGGGGCGGGGCGTTTGGCGAGCCTGCCGCTGGCTGCTGCTGCTGTTGCAGAGGGGTAGGGGAGACATTCCAGCCCCCCAGGCCAGGGCAAACACACACCATGTAACGAACTGAACACGCCCCCGTCCTCCGTATGACGGAGACTTGTTGCCAGCCAAGTGCCCTTGTCCTGCCGGCTCCAAAACTCACACAGACGACTATTTAGAACCGCTTTGAAAAAAGAATCTCAAGGCTGTCGCCCGCACGATGCTTTTAATAGGGTATCCTGCCCATATGCATTTCCACCGATTTCTCCATGGCCGCACTGTGAAGGGCAGTCAATCACACTCTACGACACCTCACTTTCAGCGACACTTTCATTTTCTATATTTTTCTTTGCCGTGTAGCTACACATGCCAGTTGGGTGAGCCTGTCATATGTCGGAGCCGTGGCGGGCCGGTGCCGTGCCGCGTGGTGGTCAGCCTCATTACGCGCGGGGGCGGGCCCAGGGGGAGGGGGGGGGGGTGCGTTATGGTCACCTGGGGAGGAGGGGGAGGGGGCGCCAGGTGGGCGACAGAACAGGCAGCCGTCACCTGCCCCCGCTGCCCCGCCCCGCCTCGCCCCGTTTTGTAGACATGACGAGAGCAGGCCGGCCGTTAACACTCTCTTAACTGTACGACGGCCTCTGCTCGCCTCGCCTCGCCTCGCCGGTTTCTTTCTTTCCCACTCTGCATGGCGGCGCAGCCCGGCCCGGCCCGGCGCGTCGTCAAGGCGGTCTCGTTCCGTAAAACGGCGCCAAATGAGGGATGTGTAATAACGAGCTCCGCCCGCTCTCGCGTGACGCGGCCGCCGCCGCTGCTTAGAGCTAGGCTAGGCGCCGTGTGAAAAGGGAAAGCGGCTGCAATGCAAGGCGTAAGTGAGCTGTGCCGGCCGGACAGAGTTTGGCATGGACGACAGGGCGGGGCGGGGCGGGGCGCGGCGCGCGCGGTCCTAGGTGCGGCCTTCCCTGCTCACCGCCGAGCTGGCTGGGCTGGGCTGGCCTGGCTGCGAGAGCGGGAAAGCTTTCTCTTTTATCGCGACGCCATGCCAGGACAGGAGAGGAGGAAGAAAGGAATAAAGGAAGGAAGAGGTTATGCACTTATCCACCGCGGCGCGCCGCCCCGCCGCGCGCTGAACAAGCAGGCGCCGGCGCCACGCCAGAGCAGAGCGGGGACTTTTAAAACAAGCCAAAAATTGGCATTTCTTTAGAAAAGGGCCATAATTTGGCGTTCAAAAAAGAATACCAGAATTTGGCATTAAAAGCCACAGCGTTTACAGTGAGGGCGCATCGCCGAAAGCTGACAGTATAACATTCACCGCAGGCAACCTTGAAAACAGTGGGCTTCTAAACGGCTTCAGGCATACGGAAAAGAAGCGCCTAGCTGAGGCCGCGACGGGAACTGAACAGCCCGCCGCTATATTTCTCCAAACGGCGCGCGCGTCTGCCGCACAACCACGACAAAAACCAAAAGAAAACACCGTCCCGCCAACGCCGCTCCGCTCGCCAAAATTATACACATATTTTTTTATTTCGCTCTAGTTCTGACATTTCTCCTTCCTCCCTCTTTTTTTTTTGCGAAGTCCGCTCCGCCTGAGCCAATGTCACGGCCGGGCCGACCCCTCCCTGTGGGCCCCCCTTCCCCCTCCTCTTTTAAATCCGTCCCCTTTACGTCCTTCGTTTGTTTTCACTCATCCCTCCGCGACTTGCAGCCTCACATCACTCCCCCCTCCCCGGCCAGAGGGGCTCAGCGGCAGCACCGCCTCCGGGGGGTAACCCTCTCAAACAGGCGGGTGTGGACAAAACTATATACTCCAGGGAGGGGCGGGGTGGGGCGGGGCGGGGCGTGGCGGGGCGGGGCGGCGGTGAGACGAGTGTGCGGTATGTGTGCTGTGCCGTGCTCCCCCCCTAGAGCGGAGAGGGCCGGGCGGGGGCGAGGCGAGAGAGATGGCCCACAGACAGGTCAACCCTTTGCTTGTTGTCGACCGTGACCCCGCACGGCGCGGCCAACCCCACCCCGCCCCACCCCACCACACCCCGCCTCGCCCCGCCGGCACGGCCCAGGCATAAGTCGACGTCGCTCGGCCGCCCCCGACCCGGCCCGGCCCGTCCTCCGGGGAGGCCGAGCAGAGCGCGTGGCAGCAGGCGAGGGGCTTTTTCAATTTTAATACCACCCCTACCCTCGGCCCGCCTCCGAGCGTTCCGCCGCCCCGCCCCGCCCCGCCCCGCCCCGCCCCGCCCCGCCCCGCCCCACGTGAGCCGTCGCACACGGCTCGCCCCCTGGCGCCAAAATTCAAACTTTTGCCCTGGAAAGAAAAACACGCATCAGGGAGTCGTCGCTGCCGCCCCGCCCCGCCCCGCCCCGCCCCGCCCCGCCCCGCCCCGCCCCACGGGCCAAAAAGACGGTCGGCACTCGTAAGAAGCACGCCGCAAGAAGGTACGTACTTTATTTCGGGCCGCCCCACCCTGCCCCGCCCCGCCCCGCCCCGCTCCACTGCGAGGTTGGCGCTCAGCTCTCAGGACACCACAAACTACTTGGGCAACTCAGGCAGCGAGTCAGGAGCAGGAGTAGGCCGCCCAGCCCAGCCCAGCTCCTGTCTCCGCGGCGGGGACGGCAGACGGCAGGGAACCGGGCGCCAAGCGCGCGCGCGCACACACACACACACACCCGTGACGGGAAAAAAGAGCCGGGCTGAGCCCCGCACCGCACCGCACCACGGCTAAGGCCGTTGGGGTGTACTTTCTTCGGGTCCCCGCTCGCGTATTTCTGTAATGCTATCCGATTGCGAGCTCACACACACACACACACACACACAAGACGAGAGGCGCAGGGCCGGTTATGTCGTGCTGCGAAGTGGTGCGCGCGGGGTGAGGTGGGGCGGGGTGAGGTGGGGCGGGGCGGGGAGGGGCGTGGTGGCGTTCCAGTGAAAGTCAGTCATGTCAACCTGCACACCGGTCCGTTCAGCGACCTCAGAGCGCCAACCAACACGACGACCAGGCAGCCGGTGGGGGGCCCAGCCCGGCCAGGCCAGGCCAGGCGCGGTGGCCTCCTGCGGAAATGCCTTCTTCCTTTTTTTTTCCGCGGGGCGGGGCGGGGGGCGGAGCTCAGCCGTGTCCGCCTTCAGCCGGACGGGCCAGGCCGGGGACACACGAGCAGGTTGAACCGTCTCATAGAAAAGCCAAACGGAACCTGTCATTACAGATAAGCTCTTCTTTCCGCCCGGGGGTCCGCGACGCGGCGGGCGGGGCGACTGACCGGCAGCAGGTGCCACCGCGCCCCGCCCCGCCCCGCCCCGCCCCGCCCCGCTGCTACCATCTCCGTTGCGCTGGGGAGCGAGCGGAAATCTCCCATTCCGAAGCGCGGATAAACAAAAGTTCGGGCAACACACAAAAAAGAGAAAATAACACACGGGGCCGGGCCGGGCACGCGGCGAGGGTCGCATATTTCGGCCGGCCACACTGTCCCGCCCCGCCCCCGAGGAGGTCTGCGTCCGACCCGCCCCGACCCGGCACTAAACATTTTAGGAGTGTTTCGGCTTTTTACAAGGACATGTGGGACCGCCAGAAGGGTGGGCCACTGGCCTGGGCGCTGGGCGGGGCCCGGCCGGCCGGCCAGCCGGGGGCAGCGCTGTCAGACGGGATCAAACCGAACGAAATCAACTGGGCAGGCTACTACCCCGCCCGCGCCGCACCCCCGCGGAGCCTGGCCCAACGCGGCTTCCCCCGCGGAGATAAGAGTCCGGTTACAACTCTGTGACGCTCACCGACGCAGCAATAAAAGTCGTTTCGGTTACGCCCTGGCCCCTTCCTTACGCAGTGTCACCCTTCTTCTCTCCCTACTCTTCCTCTCTCACTCACTCACTCACTCACTCACTCACTCACTCACTCACTCTCTCTCTCTCTCTCTCTCTCTCTCTCTCTCTCTCTCTCTCTCTCTCTCTCTCTGACATTCCTCGTCTCCACAGAAAACTGGTCGGACGGAAAAGGCATCAAACATTCCCCCCGAGAGGCATCATGCGACTGCATCTGGATGCTGACGTAGCGCGGCGTGGCGCGGCGTGGCGCAGTGGCCTGGAGTCACACACCACGGACCGTGCGCCCTCTCACCCCCTGATCCATATCCAACGTCCCAACCCCAACATAAAAGAAAAAGGTATCCAACCGAAATAAAATAATAGTAAAAAAAAACACGTTATATTCCACAAAATCTCAAAGTATTTCGATTTTTTTTTTCAGAGTGTTGCCGCTTTTGTGGCGGTGGGGATTGGCGATAAGGTATCCACGCTCTACCGCGAAAAGCAGACTGTGATGCGTTCCTCTCCCGCAGTACAAAACGGGAAAATGAATTTTAATAAAAAGAAACACCTCTATGACGGCGTTTCACCCGCCCGCTGGGAAAAAGTTTTGTGAAAACACTCTACTTTTTCTGCTTATCTTCCGGTGCGACCCCCTCGGAAGCCGACGACGGTATGGAGGCTTTGGGGGCTCGACACGGCCCGGTCCGACTAAGAGTCGGGGGAAGGCGGCCAAAGGAACACCTGTCCGACCTCAACTCGTATTTCATTTGTCAAAGTCGGTTTGACCCTCCACCCCACCCCACCCGCACACACACACAAACGCACACACACGCTGCTGCCAGGGCGTGGACAAATAATACCGCACAATAGTCTCATCACACACAGGACACACTGTGAAAGATCCAACGCGCCAGACGACCGGTAATTCCTAAAGGCGTACACGACACGACAGCGCCGCCAGCAGCACGGCAGCGCGTTTAACGCCTCATTTTCCAGAGCGGCCAACTTTGCCCGCTTTACAAACGAGCGTACACACACACACACACACACACCGCCCGCCCCCCCCGCCGTAGCACTAAACTTATGAGTGTCGTGAGGGGGCGGCGGGCTGAGCTGGTTAGGCGGGGAGATAAACAGCGCACGGCGCGGGGCGGGGCGGGGCGGGGCGGGTTCGTCACTCAGCTTCATTATAATCCGCCGCCCGTCACGCCGTCACACCATCCCTTCCGATTGAACCGTCCCGCCCCGTGCCGCCCCGTGCCGTACCGCCGCGCCCCTTGTAGAGTGTGAGCTGCCGCTGACAGCTGACAAATCGTCCCGACGCTCACTGACTTTGCGTCTGACGGACGACGGGACGGGGAGTCGACTGCACTTCTGTCGCGCGCAATAACGGACCCGCCCCCGCGCGCAGCGCGCACTCTTCACACGCCAGTTTTCAATCGAGCTGACATTTTGGTCTGATAACGCCCGGTGCGTGTTCCCGTGCTCCAGAGCGCGCGCGTGCGTGCCGCGCACGCCCAGAGCCCACGCGCGTGTGTGCGTGCGCGCGTGGCAGCAAGGAGTTGAGCGCCGCGCTTGTCGTTAAAGTTGTCTGAATACATCTGAGAGCCGCGCCGCGCAGCGCCGCCGGCCGGGCAGCAGAGTCAGCTGAGTCGCGGGGTCGCGGGGTCGCGGGGTCGCAGGGTCGCGGGGTCGCGGGGTAGAACCTGACGCATACAGCCTAACACGCTTGACATCCACCACCGCGGCGCGGCTGAGAAAGGCTCCAGGGAATAAGCCGCAGGTGCACACACAACTTTTCAGTACACACGCAAACCGCAGTAGCGGTTCAAAACCAGCGCGGAATTATCGCGTCGTACGGCTCAGATATAGCTGCTCCTATCGCTGTGCTCAAGCGCTATAACCGCGCGCACACACACATACACACAGGGGCGGGGCGCCGCGACGCCGACCCCGCCCCGCCGTTGGCGTCACATTAAAGCGTCCGCTTCGACGCTTTCGCGCGCAAAGTTTGACGGCGTCGTGCCTCTCACTCTGGCAGCGACCCGGGGCGGGGCAGGGCGGGGCGGGGCGGGGTGGTCGCGTGTCAGGCGGGTGTCAGGCACCCCCACTGGCGTCACCCCGCCCCCGCCCCGCCCCCCAGAGCCACCAAACAACCTTTGTGTTCTCGTCATTCTCATCCTGGTTCATATCTTTTTTTCCCCGAAAAAGAAGGTTATTCTGAATTTATATTCACTAGTCGGTGAAAAGGACTTTGAAATGAGAACTTCTTTAAGAAAAATTGAAAGGATGATGTTGAACTTGGGCAGAGTGTTTGGCGACGGCTTACCTCTCCACCGCTACTGCATCGCGCTGAGCATCGGGGGGGCGTATCCGACAAGCACACACTCCCGCTCACTGTCACAGTCCCTCGGGATGAGAGATATACCCGACACTGCTCTGCGCGCGGAACGGAAACACAAAGTCCCTTCGGATCGACAATCACTCAAACACTTGTTTTTATTATTATTCTTTAATAACAACAGTTTTTGTGGGCCGGGCCGGGGCCGGGGTCGCGAGCTCGGCTCGGCGCGGTGCGGCGGCGAGAGTGTGTTCGCGTCCGGCTCGGCTCGGCTCGGCTCGGCGGCGCAGCGCGGCAGCGGGCGGGGCGCGTCCACACCCAGCGGGGAACGGAACGCGACTGAGCGCGGAGGGCGAGGCGGACCAGACCAGCCGGGCACAGGGGCGGGGCGGGGCGGGGCGGGGCGGGGCGGGGCGGACTGGAGGGGGTCGCTGGAGGCGCTGCGCTGCGCTACCCACTGCCGCGGCGCGGCCCGGCGTGCGACTGCAGCGGGAATGGCAATGATAATGTGATGGGATCGGGATCACGGAGGGGGCCGGGGGACCAGGTCGCGCTGCTCGCCCGGGTCATGCCCCTGCGCGCCCCTGCGCGCCCCTGCGCGCCCCTGCCCGCCCCTGCCCGCCCCTGCGCGCCCCTGCGCGCCCCTGCCCGCCCCTGCCCGCCCCTGCGCGCCCCTGCCCGCCCCTGCGCGCCCCTGCCCGCCCCTGCGCGCCCCTGCGCGCCCCTGCCCGCCCCTGCCCGCTCCTACGCGCTCCTGCCCTCGCCGCGGTCACCTCAACACTGCAGCTGCAGGTGGCATCATCACAGACTGACTCGAGGCTGGCCACGCAGACTTCCCCATTCATTCTGCTTTGTGTTACGCGAACACGAACACGAAATTATCTTAAAACCGGCGAGTAAAAGTTTGCCGTTCATTGGAATGAGCAGCGCCCCGCGGAGGCAGACCCAATGTAATGACAGGCGGGGAGAGGGAGAAAGAGAGAGGGAGAGAAAGAGAGAGAGATGGCAGCAGGAATAAAAGTGAAAGAAAACAGGTGAAGCAGACACAGGAGCACTGTGCGGCACTACCGTCTGCTCGCGAAAAAAAAATACGGTGGCATTGCGCGGGAGCAATGCTGCTCATTAACTCGATTTCTGACTTTTTCCCTTCCATTCCAGGCGCCGCCCCCTCCCTCACGACCAATCCTCTCCCGAGGCCCCCCCTCTCTCTCTCTCTCTCTCTCACGTCGCGACGCTTCTTCACCTGCCTACCATTATGCACAACGCGGAAAGCCACTTCACAGGTGCGGCCCCGCGCGGGGCGGGGCGGGGACAGGGCGCCGCTCATGACCAATTCCTGCGCGTCACGCCAAAAATCCGCCCCGCCGAGGCAAGTATCGCGGCAAAAAGCGCCATGTCGGAAACAAGAAGCCAGCAGGCCGGGGCGGGGCGGGGCGAGGCGGGGCGGGGCGAGGCGGGGCGAGGCGGGGTGGGCGGGAGGGTTGTCTTTAGTCAGGCGGTAAACGGAGCTCGCCCCCGAGGCCCCGCCCCGCCCCGTGCGCCCCGCCCCTCGAGTGATCCGGACCAGATCTGGGCGGGCCTGGCCTGGCCTGGCGCAGCTCATGCTCCTTACGATGCGAGCAGAGCTGCTGCTCCAGTAAACGGTCTTATGGTCCACTCACGGCGAGCCCAGCGACCTTGTTATCATAATCACCATTACCCCCATCGTAACCCGCCCAGGTTACTGCCCTCTTATTTCTCACATGGTTCGGGGGGCTGCAGCGGGGGAAGTGCCTGTTCCGGTGGCCTCGAGCGGCGCTCCGGGCTCCGGGCTCCGGGCTCCGGGCGGCGCCTCGTCAGCCTCACGTACGCAGGCACAAGCGCCCTCCGCTCCGCCCCGCCCTGCTGTGGCCCGTGAACCTGCTCTCCTTACGACAGGCCTAAAGCCCACCTTACTTCAAGCTCTCAAATTTTTATCAAACTACAAAATGAAAAAAAAAAAAGAGGGAAAAATTTAAGAAGATTTATGCAACGAAACTCAGTTCAAGACAAAAAAGAGAGCAGGCCACCAAATAAAATCAGAAAAAAATCAAACTAAAAATTTTTAGTTAACATTAATGTTAAGTTGTTGGACCTCTGAACCCGCTCGGATCCTGGCTGGGAGAGGCAGGTGGTTATAGGACGCGCAGCCCGGTGTCGGGAGGTAAGTTTGACGCCCCCGTGACGCCTATTCTCATTGGAAACTGGATCCGCTGATCCGCCCCGCCCCGCCCCGCCCCGCCAGCAGGCGCTGCTCAGCTACGGCCTCATTTAGGCGCTACTAGACTCGGCGGGGCCGTGTTTCGCCCGCTTGCCGGGCCGGGCCGGGCCCCGGGCCGGGGAGTCGCCTTCCTCTTCGCGGCTCCGCCCGGCTCGGCCCCAAGGACGGCCCCAGCTCAGAAACACTTGGAGGGCGGCGGCCTGGCTGCCCAGGGCCGGGCCCAGGTCGAGCTCCACTGCCGCCCTGCCCTGGCCCTTGGCCCCGGACAGCCCCGCCCGGCCGCCCAGGCGGCGATATGAAAATTCCTCCTGAACTGTTGCCGGCGCGACTTCAAAGGGCGAGAAGCAGAGAGTTTGTTGGAACGCAAATAAGTTCCAATGGCATAACTTGATTCAAAATCTGACGTGAAGGAGAGGGGGGAGGATACTGCCCCCCCCCCCCCCTTACTTTCCACCGCACCGCAGCGAGGCTGAAGGGCATCGCCTGCTCAGTGCGAAACAAGCAAACAAGGCGGAAAGCAAAAACGAGCGCAAAACAGAAAACAAAAGAAGCACGAAACCATAAAGCCCCATCATGCTATGCACTCCAAACCTGATTCCGCTGCAGTGCTCGGCTGCGCGCCGAAACAGCCCGGCTCGGAGAGGGGTAGGTAACTACACCGGCCGGCCGGGCCGCCACTCTGGTACTTACCTAGTTCGGACGAGGCGAGGCGTGGGGGAGGCACGGGCGCGCGAGTGAGTGCTTACCTGGAACCAAACAAAACAGTCATCAGTCAGCCGTGCAAACAGCCAGCAGGAATAATTATACGGGGAGTGGGGGGGAGTCAGTGCGCGGAGTGGGGAGGGGGAGTCAGTGAGCGGAGTGGGGAGGGGGGGGGGAGTCAGTGAGCGGAGTGGGGGCGCCAGCGGGCGCAGGGGCCACCGTTAATTCATTTAGGGACGGAATTCAAATCATCTCTCCTCGGCGACGCCCCGGCCCGACCCCGCCTCCCTCCCCTTATTTCTCTCTCCGTCCCTCACTCGTGTTTCTTTCCTCTTTCTTTTAGGAACACTCTTCTCTCTCTCTCTCAGCCCCCCCCCCCTCTCTCTCTCTCAGCCCCCTCTCTCTCTCTCTCTCAGCCCCCTCTCTCTCTCTCTCTCTCTCTCTCTCTCTCTCTCTCTCTCTCTCTCTCTCTCTCTCTCTCTCTCTCTCTCTCTCTCTCTCTCTCTCTCTCTCAGCCCCCTCTCTCCCTCTCAGCCCCTCTCTCTTCCCCATCAATACACCCCAAAAGTGTGTGCGGCGAGGACCTTTTGATTGGACAGACGGCGTTCGTGAAAGGGGCGCAAAGGAGAAGAGAGTAAGTGAGGGGAGGTCCGACCGGCCGGCGCCGTCACACAGCAGGGACGAGCAGGAGCGACAGTCTTTTACAAGTTTTTATTTTGTTTCCCCTCGGCTCACGGGCGGGATCAACATCAACACGCCCGCATGCCCGCGCGCGTCATATAAACGTCGCTCGAAAATCATACACGTTATGCAATGTCTACCGTACTCCACAAAGCAATAAGAAGAAAAAGAAACCTTAGAGCGTACAAAACAGAGACAGAGGGAAGTGCCAGCCGTTTACTCTCATTGCACCCGCAGCGGCTGAACAAGACAGAGGAGCAATCCCCCGTCGGCTGGAAAAATCAAGGAAAAACAGAAACTCGCAACGAATCGAAACGAATTGCGAAACAAACTCGTGAAACAATGTGTTTGGGCTGCTGCAGCTGGCGGAGGGATTGAGGCGAGAGCTTATCGCCCTCTCTCTCTCTCTCTCTCTCTCTCTCTCTCTCTCTCTCTCTCTCTCTCTCTCTCTCTCCCCGTGCGCTGCCACGCCACAACGTGCGGAGGAATGGGTTCAAGTAATTAACCCCTTTCCCCGGTGGGGCTGAGCGAGACAGATCGAGAGAGAGGGGGGGAGAGAGGAGAGGGGGGATGACTGAGCGGGCTGGGCTGCCACCTGGCGTTATTGGAGCGAGATGGAAAATGATCGACACATCGGGTCGGTCGGTTCGGTTCGGCTCGGCTCGAGGCGAGGCGAGTCACTCTCTGGAGCTCTGCAGACCCAGCCTTTCGCCTCTGCCGTACCGTACCGTATCGCACTGGGACAGGGCAGGGCAGGTCGCTGCGCTGCCGGTGGACCGGACGGGGCGGGGCCGCGTCTATAGTCTGGGAGGGAGGGAGTCATGAGTCACACACGCAGCGCGGCGCAACATGGATTTTTTTTTTCCTTTTTTTATGTGTATGTGTGTGTTTGTTTAAGTCGCCCCGCGGTATGGCATTTGGTGGGCAAGCTCGACTTGTGCGCTCGCGAACCCCCCACGACGGTTGTACACGCCGCGCCACACACACACACACACAAGTGGTACCCGATTGGAGCGGTGAGCGTCGTAACAAAGCGGCACACTTCAAAGCAAACAGCCGCGGGGGCGGCGCGGGGGCGGCGCGGGGGCGGCGCGGGGGCGGCGCGGGGCGCAGTCAGCACTTGGCGGAACTAGATGTACAGCCCGCCGCTGTGCAAGGGACACAGCGGCGGGGAGGTGCTGTGCTGCGGTACAGTTGAGTCAAGCATTTTCATGCAGAATGATGATGGGGCGGCCGCACACACACAACATTCTCTCTCTCTCTCTCTCTCTCTCTCTCTCTCTCTCTCTCTCTCTCTCTCGCTGACCCACCAGCAAAGTGCTTCATAACTTGGGCAGGCTCTCCCCGCGCAGCACTAAACTCACCACGTAAACCCCGACGAGCCGGGCCGGACGGGGCGCAGGCGCGGATCATAGACGGACAGACAGACGGACGGACGGACGGACGGACGGACGGACGCACAGACGGAGGGACAGACGGACAGACGGATGGACGGACAGAGACGCACATCCTATCGTATGGATGACACTGGCCCGGCTGCCCCTGTGAGACGCTCAGGGGGGCAGGGTCGGGTGTCACTTGACGACTGGTGCGCACACACACACAGAGAGAGAGAGAGAGAGAGAGAGAGAGAGAGAGAGAGAGAGAGAGAGAGAGAGAGAGAGAGAGAGAGAGGGGCGCGCGCGCGCGCGTACGCAAACGTACCTTCTGCGAACAGCACGCCGTGTCACGCCGAGCGCCATTACAGGGCCAGACAGGCGCCAGGGCGCTACACCGCCCGAGAAAGAAAAGGAGCCTCCAAGAATATTAACAGGTAGGAGAGGCTGCGCAATGTAAGTTCTCCGATGTATAGGAATGTTATAGTGTGAAGAGCTTGTGATAGTAAAACCTGTGGTTAATCCCGAAGCGGCGCTGGGCTGCGCACGAGACGGCTATTACAGTACGCAAGCGGAGGGGAATACACAGCAGAGGCAACACACACACACACAGTTGTACTGTACATACGCGCACAGAGGGGCGCTAATGCACCTCGCCTTATAGAGTAGTCCCCCCCACACACACACGCACGCACACACGTTACCTAAGACGATACGGTGGTGTCGGTGACCGCTGTGTGGACGGACAGCCCACTAATCGCTTGTGGAAACACCATCTCCATCTCCCTCCGGGGTCCCCGGAGGTCTCCGGGGCGGAGCGGAGTCCCCCGGAGCGGAGGCCCCGGAGCAGCAGAGGCCCCCGCATCAGCTAAGTGTGCCCCCCCCCCTCCCCACCCCCCTCCCCTATCCAACCTGAGAGGTCCTGAGAGTGCCCGCCTACTCTGTGCCAAACAGGGCCGTGAAACACAACCCGGACGGGACGGAGATAACCTGCCACCCGCCTTCTTTTTAAATTCTTTTTCTTTTTCGCCGTGCCGCGCCGGGCTCCTGCAGGACACCGCTCCCCCTGGAGATGCCGCCGGAGATGCGCGCGCGGGGCGGGGCGAGGCGGGGCGGGGCGGGGCGGGGCGGGGCGGGGGGCCGATAGGCTTGTTGTTATGTCTGTGTCCCGCCAGCCACCTGCAGCCAGTGCGTGCATCTCAAAGTCTCCTCACGAACGGCCGTCAAAACGTGGCCGAAAAAAAAAGAAAGAAAACATAACGCGAACATCTTTTTCGTGGAGCACGTAAGCCCCTCTCGCCTCCCCTTCAGCTCCACACACGTGCCACACGAGGGAGGCACTTCTCACCTGACCGAGTATTTCTTTCTTCTTCTTCTCCTCACTTTCAATGTGCAAAACTAGCAGCTCCCCGGAGACTCCCTCCCTCCAGCGTGTCGCCCCGCCCCGCCCCGCCGGCAGCTCAAATCACCGGCGTGCCGGTGTACTGCTGCTCTGGCTACCATATTTCAGGAAAACTTTGTTGCGATATTGGCGCGGCGGCTCGGCGTGGACGGCGCGTGGTGGTGCGGGGAGGGGGGGGAGGGAGTGGGGATGGGGTGTGGGGAGGGAGGGAGTGGGGAGGGGGTGTGGGGAGGGAGGGAGTGGGGAGGGGGTGTGGGGAGGGAGGGAGTGGGGAGGAACGCAGTGGGGCACATCGGTCGTGATTTACGTGATAGATGGGCCGAGGGAGATATAAAAGTGGAAGGAATGCTGTCGGAGCGACACCATCTCGTAAGGTTACCGCGCGGGCGAGAGAGAGAGAGAGAGAGAGAGAGAGAGAGAGAGAGAGAGAGAGAGAGACGGCAGCGAGGTGGGGCACACGGGAGGAAAAGCGCGGGTGGTAGCATGAGGAGAAAAAGAAAAGAGACAGAGTGCAGAGGGTTCGGCTGGTTTGATGACGCTGTTCGGAATCGGATTTGACGGCTGAGGCTGGCTAAGGTGGCCGCGCGCGCCGTGTGGAGGCCCCACACATACCTCACGGGGCGGGGCGGGGCGGGGCGGGGCGGGGGGGGCGGGGCGGGGCGGGGCATCACAGAGGGCCTACAGGGGTCCCCAAGCCCGGCCCGGCCCCGGGCACCCGGCTACATAGCTGACCCACAGGTCCTTGGGTCGTGCCGCCCCGCCCCGCCCCGCCCCGCCCCGCCCCGCCCCGCCCCAGAGATACGGAAGGGCGGCGGACCAAGGTCAGGGCGGCGGCGGCGGCATACACGAAAATTCCTTCGTTCTATACACGACGCACACACTGCGAAAAATAAAAATAATAAGGCAAAACGAAAGTGAAAAGACGTAAGCGGGTGTGGAAGGTTTATGAAGGAAGGCCCCGCCCCATGCACGCTGACGGTGAGGATATGTATTCGGGGGCTGGCGGCAGCAGGTCCAGGTCCTGCTGATGAAATACTGATGAAAACCACACCGCCGCTATAGTGCCCTCGCATTCAGACCCCGCCCCACACCCCGCCCCACCGCGCCTGGACACGCCCCGCCCCGCCCCCCGCCCCGCCGAGGCGACAAGCCCACGACTTTCAGCTCGTCTGCTACCCTGCTCAGGTGTCGCCATATATTACGTCCCCAGGAGGGGGCGTTGGGACTTCCACTAACCACCCCTCCCGACACCCCCGAGCGGCCGCAATGCGATAGGCGCACAACCACTGCCGCCAGCCACACTGCATCACCTGATGCAGGTCGAACCGGTTTATTTTATAAAATCACACAGCTCCCGCTGAAAGCGAGGCGCTCTCGATGGGTTTATTCACTTCCGCGCGTGCTCATAGCGTAGCAGCAGACGACGCGAGCAGACGACAGAAAGAACACACGGCAGGCGGGCGGGGTGAGGCGGGGCGGGGCGGGGCGGGGCGGACAAGGGCTGGGCGCATCGCTGCAGACAACCTATTGGCTTCCGATATCGGGCGGCAGGGCGGCAGGGCGGCCGCGGGGCGGGGCAGGCAGCGAGCCAGCCAGCGGGCCAAGCAAAAACCACGTAACGTCGCAGACGGTCCGACGACTGCTCGGCTCGGTCAACTCCCGCTCGCTCGCGCCCCGCCCTGCCCCGCCTCACCCCGCCCCACCCCGCCCCACCCACCCCACCTCGCCGCCCAATACTGCACATCAAAGGGCCCTGGCTGCGCCGGGCTGCGCCGCCCCACATGGTCTCGCGTTGACAAGGACGAGGCGTCCCGCACTCCACAAGCGCGTGTCGCGAGTACTGGCGAGTCTCTCCGTGAACATTGTGCTTCTTGATTCTTACACGAGTTACCGCGAGTACCTTGCGAGGATTTTTCCTCGTGCACAACGGGTATTTTATTGGGGAAGCCCTCGGATGAGGCTCCTACAAAAGTTTGGCCAAAGCGGCGTAAAATTGAAATTAACGAGATCGCTTCCCCCCCTCCTCCCCATTCTCTCTCTCTCTCTCTCTCTCTCTCTCTCTCTCTCTCTCTCTCTCTCTCTCTCTCTCTCTCTCTCTCTCTCTCAATCGCCACCCCTTATGCCCGCGCTTGTTAGGGCAGTAATGATTTTCTCCACAAACCGGGAGAGCGCGTTGATTTGACACGCATCAACCATGAGTAGCCGCGTCGAGTCAAAAGACGACCAAAATGGAAACACTGGCAAAAATATTTACCAAAGTACACTAAATGTACAGTAAGTTTGTACAGGAGAAGTAAATAATCGTTGTACCTTTTTGGTGTACCTCCCATAAGACTCCATGTTAAATGCATGTGTACTTCGCACCTAAAAATTGTGTACCGTGCCCAGTACGATTTGAGCAGGCAAGGACTTGACCAGTGCTATCGTGGTCAGTGTCGTGGTTTTTTTTTTCTGGCAGTGAAGAGCAGGCGAGGCGGCGTGTAATTATTTTTATGGACCGCCAGAGACGCGAGCGGCGAGGTGAGGCTCGGCGGCGCGACGCGGGGGGATTCTGTATGTCCCTTTGCGTCACCGCCGAGAGGCCTAGGGGGAGGGGAGGGGGCAGTGTTCGAGCAAATATCTGCGGGAGAGCGTGCGCGAGGCGCAGGGAACGACACGAGAGAGAGGGGGAGAGAGAGAGAGAGAGAAAGGCAGGGGGTGAGGGAGAGATACGGCGGGGGCGAGGCCGCACGGAGCGGCGTGGCGGCGGAAATTGCAGGTTTATGAATGAAATTTAATAGAGGCTCAGACACAGGGGATAGCATAGCGAATAGCAAAGTGAGACTCCACTCCCCCCCGCATCCCGGAGCGTGCCGTGCGGCGCCGTGGAGGAGGAGGAGGAGGAGGAGGAGGAGGAGGAGGAGGAGGAGGAGGAGGAGGAGGAGGAGGAGGAGGAGGAGGAGGAGGAGGAGGAGGAGCCTGTTTTCAATTCACTTTCGGGAGCATTACCATAACACAACGCGGCGACAATAAACCAGGGATGAATCGGAAAAACGCGACACATTTATTTTTGTCCCGCCCCGCCCCGCCCCCCACACCTCTCTCTCCTCCGGCCGCAACAAGGGAAGATTGGTAGGGGGGGGGGGGACTAGTATCGCCAAAGGCGTTTGAAATATTCATCAGCCGCCCAAAGTTTCCCGCGCGCGCGCACGCGCACGCCCGCTGCGCCGTGTCACTTTCTATTCAGCACTTGTTGCGGGAGCGGCGCGGCGGGGTGGGGCGGGGCGGGGCGGGGCGGGGCGGGGCGGGGCGGGGCGGGGCGATGCGAGTGCACCCACCCAACCCCCCACACGCACACACACCAAAACGACCATTCGCCAAAGTGGCAAAACCGGAACGCCAACATTCTGAAGCGTTTTCAATAAGGCGAACCGAACATTTCTCGGCACTTCCCGCGGTTTTGTGTTTCGAGGTGGTTTACCGTTAACCATGGCCGCCCCTGCAGAGTCCCTCCAGCCGCCCCGTAGCGGGCCGGACCGGCGTGGACGGCAGCGCAGGGCGCAGCGCAGCTCCTGATGAGAATGAAAAACACCGAGCTGCCCCGCCCCGGCAGCGGCGCCGTTCAAAAGACTGCCGGAGAACGCCATCGTCGGGGTGGGGCGGTGGCGGGGCGGGGCGGGGCGGGGCGGGGCGGGGCGGGGCGGGGCGGAGGTATTGACGACGGCGCTGCTGCCCCGCTGCGATGAAAACTGCCAAATTGGCCGCGTGATTGGGTGGCTGGCCGTATCGGGATAGTTTGTTTACCCAGCCAGCGGGCCGGCTGGGGCGCGGCGGGACGGGGTGGGGCGCACACTGGGGTGTGATTGAGAGGGCTGCAAGGACCTCAACCCCAACCACCGCGAGTTTAGGAGAGAAAGGACCACCGAAGTACGCGTGAAATCAGAAAAACAAATCACATAATAGAAAATTTTAGATTTTTTTTTTCTTTTCTCAGGAACTCAGAAAATATGCGGCGTGTCGCGCGGGACGAACCAGACGACGGCTCATGGCTCCTCAGGTCGCTGCCGCGAGGGGCGCGTCCCGCCCCGCCCCGCCCCCGCCCCGCCCCGCCGCGCCAGGCCCTCTCGTTAGCACTGCATAATGGAAATCAGGCCATCCCGGCAATGGATGGCGCGCCGCCCCGCCCCGCCCCGCCCCGCCCCACCCCACCCCACCCCGCCCCACCCCACAGCGCCACGCCAGGGCAAGCAGCAAGCAAGTTAGGTAAACACGGAAAAATGTGGACAGGAAAAACACGGCAGCAAGCAGGCAACAAAAGCTGGAGAGCTACAAGTCCACTACAGAAACAGGGCGATCACAGACGACACAACGCTGGGCGAGGGAGGGGGGAGGGGCTGACACGCCCCGAAAGAGAGAGAGGGAGAGCATGAGGGAGAGAGAGAGAGCGTTTGACGGGAGCCGCGCGTAGCAAACGAGGTCGACTTTTGCAACTCTTGTAATGAATACACGGAGAGGTGCGCCCGGGGGAGGGGAGGGGGTGAGGGGGGATGGCGCTATGCATAGCTAATTCCTACTTCGCCCCCCTCCTGCGCGGCCCCACGGGGGAGGGGTTGGGGGTTGCAACTCACTACCCCCCTGCCCCCCCCTCTCGCCTCCCGAGCGTCGCTAGCCATTAGTATCGTCATTATCCGGAACAATTAAGCAAGCGCGTCGGAGGAGCGGGGCGGCCCCAGTGTCACACGTCACAAACAATTTCACTGACAATTTGTTTTTGCATTATATACTTTCAGGTTTCAAAATGGCCACAAAATTTGGCGCCAATCGCTTTATTGGGGATTTAGCAAAAAAGAAAAAAAAAAAGAAAAAAACAAAGATTAAGCACGTGTCTGAGACTGAACGCGCGAGCTGACTGGGGCTGGCGCGGGATACAGGCCCGCGCGCCGCTCGCGAGCGTTGGGTGGCCTACCTCCCAGGCGTTCCCACCTAGTGGGGGCGCAGCCGCGCCGCTTCGGCTTTGAAGTGGAAAAGCAATTCTGTCCCCGTGCCTGAGCGGAGGAGGAGGTGAAAGAGGGGGGGGGGGGGTACGGAGCGGGTACGCAATGAAATACCTGCGGTGCGGAGCGATCGTCAACGAAAGCCATGTCGCCATTTCGCAGACGAGAGGCGCCCGCCGCACGCGATTCACTACTAAAGTTTGGGCACAGATAGCGCGGGGCGGCGCGGGGCGGGGCGGGGCGGGGCGGGGCGGGGCGGGGCGGCGCGGGGCGAATAAAAGGCGAGATAAAGACGCGAAGAGATAGAACGGGCGGAGCGAGATGGAGCGGGGTGAGCGAGCGAGATAGAGGTGGGTAAGTGAGCGAGATAGAGGTGGGTGAGCGAGTGAGATAGAGGTGGGTAAGTGGGCGAGATAGAGCGGGGTGAGCGAGCGAGATAGAGGTGGGTAAGTGAGCGAGATAGAGGTGGGTGATAGAGGAAGTGAGCGAGATAGAGGTGGGTGAGCGAGTGAGATAGAGGTGGGTAAGTGAGCGAGATAGAGGTGGGTGAGCGAGCGAGATAGAGGTGGGTAAGTGAGCGAGATAGAGGTGGGTGAGCGAGTGAGATAGAGGTGGGTAAGTGAGCGAGATAGAGCGGAGTGAGCGAGCGAGATATAGAGCGGGGTAGATAGAGCTAGGTACGCGAGCGAGATAGAGCGAGGTAAGCGGGCGAGATAGAGCGAGGTAAGCGAGCAAGATAGAGCGGGGAGGAGGCGGCGGGAGTGAGGGACGGGATTTGGGGTTAAAGGGGATGAGCGAAATAAACAAAGCAGCTACGATATACTTATTTCGCCCCACTCCTTACCAAAATCCAGGCATGCAGGCGGACTAAAGGGGTATACGCCTTCCCCACCCCGCCCCGCACCAAGCCACACCAAAGTCAAGCGGGCAGGCGAGGGCGAGGCACTGCGGGCGGGGCCCGAACCAAAAACAATCAGAGAGAGAGAGAGAGAGAGATAGAGGGAGGGAGATGGGGGTTACAAATGAGGAAGAAAGTGAAATGAGGCAGGCGCGAGCGGCTAGAATACATTTTCAAGGAAAACACACGAGGAACCAAAACTAAAAAAAAAAGAGGGGGAAAAAATTGGCCAATTCGTCCAAGTCAGCAACAATTAGTCTGAGAAAATGACCAACTGACGCGCTGCGCTCGGCGGTCCAAATAAGCAGGGGACAGGGCGTATTTTTCTCCGGTTGACGCAGCAGCGAAGGCGTCCCCTGAAGTTAACGGGTGAGCGACGCGGGGCGCCGGCGGAAAATGAGGCAGCGAGTAGAAAAGAAGAATTAAAAGAATACGACTTGCAGCCCAAGCAGCAGCGGTGGCGGAGAGAGAGAGAGAGAGAGAGAGAGAGAGAGAGAGAGAGAGAGAGAGAGAGAGAGAGAGAGAGAGAGAGAGAGAGAGAGAGGTTTGAAATAAATAAGGGAAGGGTGAGGAGTTGGGATGAGATCTAAGCCAAGCCCCTTTCACCCCCCCCCCCCCCCCCCTCATTTCGCACCTGGGCGCGGCCGCCCCGGCCCCCCTTCCTCCCACCTCCACTCCACTACGCTTGATGAGGTAACAGTCTCGTGTCATTCCGAGCGTGATTGGGGTTTTGAGGGATGAGATCGTCGAGTAATCTCGTCACCAACACCGCCGCCCGGGCGGGGCGGGGCGGGGCGGGGCGGGGTGGGGCGGGCGGGCCAGACGCTATTGAGACTCATGGGGACAGGCGGGGGGGGGGGGGGACTGGCTGCCGGAAGGCAGGGTACGGCACTGGGCTCCAGGGAGGTTTTCGGGGCTCAACGACTCCATAGCGGGAAGCTACACAAGGAAGGGGCTGGGCTGCTTCATTGATCTGCCGCGAACGAAGCTATGCGGGCAGGGCAGGGCAGGGCAGGGCAGGGCAGGGCAGGGCAGGGGTGGGCAGCGGGGTAGGCCATGGAGAGGAGTGCTTCCCACACGGTAAAAAATGTTTCTTGTATTTCAAGACCCGGTCTTGGATACCATTGGCGTTCTCCATAAGATCCAAGACTATAGGTCTTGAAATACAAGAAACTTTTTTTACCGTGCAGTGCGCGCCTTCAAGTACAGGCTGAAGGACGGTGCAGCGGGCGGCAGGCGCAAGGCGCAGGGTGACACTACATGAGTAGCTACCGCGCTAAAGGCAGGCAGGCTTCTCCAGCAGGAGCACGGCCCGCCCCGCCCCGCCCCGCCCCGCCCCGCCGCGCAGCACCAACTGCTCAAGGCGCCCGGCCGGAGATACGGCCTCCCCACCGGCTCCTTTACACGCTGAATTGGGCGGGGTCCAAGCGCGATGCCATAATTCGGGGCAGGGGATCGAGCGGGTCTCCAGCGGTTCTCCAGCGGGTCTCCAGCGGGTCTCCAGCGGCGTCGCGTCGGCTCCCAGGGGGGTCCGTAACTTAAAATAACTTTGTTTTGCGTTTGTTATTTATGGTAACGCTTCGAAATTTTTCATCAAAGTTGAGAGTTTTCAAAAAATCAATCTTGAGAATGTCAGGTGCCCCGAAACGCATCACGTTTGAACCGATTTTCTTTTCAAAAAAGGAAACATTCCTATTATTTCGCGAGGGGTTGCGGCCTCTGTTGGTGGGGGAAAAAAATAAACGCGAGGAATATTCGCGCGGCGAAGGCCTGCGAGCCGGGCTGGCCTGGGTGTGGGGGTGGGGGTGGGGGATGTGGCCCGCGTGGGCCCGGCCCGGGCTGAGCGGGGGGGATTTCCGGCTTTCATTTCGGCCCGGGGATCACATCCACCCCGCCACTCTCATTATCATCGCAAAGCCTGGCCAGATCGTCATTTCTGCACTCCGCACGCCTGGGCGGCCCGGCCCCGGGGTAGCCTCTGCTCCCGGTCCTTCTGCACCAGCCCCGCCCCGCCCAACCCCACCCTGCGCTGGGGCTGAACAGAGATTACCCCCTTGTCCTGTACCGGGCTTGCAGCAGGCCGACCAGCGCTGCGCTGCCGAAGGATTGACGTGCGAGAGAGAGAGAGAGAGAGAGAGAGAGAGAGAGAGAGAGAGAGAGAGAGAGAGAGAGAGAGAGAGAGAGAGAGAGAGAGAGAGAGAGAGAGAGAGAGAACGGCGGAGGATGAAGAGAAGGCGTACCTCTTTCTTTTCATCTGTCTCCTCCGCTCCCGCCTCAAATCCTAACGCGCTGATGCCGGCTGGACCGCGCCTCGCCCCGCCCCGCCCCGCCCCGCCCCGCCCCGCCCCGCCCGGATTGGCGGTGTCTTTGTGTCCCTTGATGCCTGATACGGGCCGTTCTCTTGCAGTTATCCTCTCCGGGCCGCAGGAGGTGTAAGTGCGACAAAGAGAGAGAGACAGAGAGGGGGTGGCGCGAGCGCATTGGTGCGAGCGAGAGGGAAAATGAGGAGTAGGAAAAGGGGAGCCTCTCCGCGGCGGGGGGGGACCAGCTGCGCGCAGAAATGAACTCGTTTGCCGCGAAAGCCTTTTAAATTGGCAGCGCTTGCTCCGCGAGACGCAGAGCAGCGGAGAGGGGTTGCGGCGATAGGGAGGAGAGAGAAAGGGAGAAGGAGAGAGGGAGAGAGGGAGAGAGGAGAGGGAGAGGGAGAGAGAGAGAGAGACGGACAGGCTGCCCAGAGCGGTGCGGCGCGGCGGTGGGCAGATACGCCCCTCCCAGTTAAAAGACTGCCTGCATGACCACTCCCCCAATCAGAGACCCCCTTCCCATCAGGGGCACGCCTGCCCTGCCGGCCCCCATCCAGCCACTTCTGCTCCGGGCCCGCCTGCCCCGCCCCGCCCCGCCCCGCCCCACGCAGCCAGCAGGCTCTCGGTCCGCTGGAAGAAAAGCCTCCCCTAAGATCGCGGGGAGCAAGGAAATCAGTTCGATTTAGAGGAAATGAGGGTCCGCCTGCCTGGCGGGCCGGGTAGGAGCGACAGCAGACAACTCGACAAAACTTTCTCCAGCCGGCAGCAGCATGGATACGGCCCGGCCCGCCCCGCGGCCTCCGGCGCTGCTGGAGAAGAGTCTCCATCGGGGGTGGCATCATCAGGCGGCTGCTGGAGAAGTCTGCTCTGCGCTGACCCCAATAAAACTCTCAGCCAGGCCAGGCTTGGCTGGAATCGATTATCACTGATCGACTGACTTTTACAGCCGGCGGGGCCGGGAGCGAGTCGAACAGGCAACAAGTATCTGGAGGCGGCAGGCCTGCTCGCCCGGCAGAGCTCCGCCCCGCCCCGCCCCGCGCCGCGCAGGGTACACGCATAATTGGAGAAAGAACAGGGGGCGCCGGGGCGGGCAGTGTGCGAGAACGTGGCCAGCATGCCGCATCCAGGCCCTCCTTGAGAAAGAGAAAGAGAGAGAGAGGGGGGGAGGGGGTCAAGGCGTGACTTTTTGGAGCGACATTGAGAGAAAGCTGGCTTCTCTTCGACTTCTCCCACCTCAGCGTCTGCCTCTCTCGGGGTAACCTACCCCTAACTCGGCCCCACCCTCCCTCTCTCCCTCCCTCCCTCCTCTCTCAGAGATCAGCTAATTCCCCGCCCATTCGTACCGCCCTCACGCCCGCGGCAGAGCTATTCTCCGGCTGGACCGGCGCACACTCCAGTAGCCACTCCAGCGCCCCGCCCCGCCCCGCCAGGCTGCGCCCTGTGGGCTGCGACTGCTGTCTGATAAGGTTACGGAGGTCACTCGGCACAGTTCAGGATCAGGAAACACAATGGGCATCTCCGTTTATTTTTACGGTTAGCCAACTCAATCCCGTTCCTTTACCGGGGTCGACTAGCAACGTAAAGCGCGTCATTTCGTGTCCACTTGGACGGACAGCTGATGGGTATCAACTCATAAAAGTGCACCCCGTTTGGTTGGCACCACCTCGCAGCAAACTAAGATAGCAAAAATCGCTTCTGCGAAGTCACAGAAACCACGAGCGGCGCGGCGCGGCGCGGTGCCGGGGCTGAAACTGCAACTTTGCTCCTCTTTTTTCTTTCCCGCCGTCCGCTTTTTTCCCCCACTGGCTATCTAAACACGGACTGCTCCGCTGCTACTTAGCGCTGCAAAGCGGCCACAGTGCGGCGGCTGAGGCGCGGTCGGCCCCTACCCCTGCGGGGGCCCGCCGGGTCCCCGGGGAGGACCTCCCCTCCCCCCTCCCCCCAGCCGTACCGTGTCACCAGCGGCCTATGATATATGCCGTCTCTCCTCTCCTCTCCTCGCCCGCCGGCGGGCGGAGGCAAAAAGTGAAATAGCTGCCTGTGCCTGGCCGCCGCGGGCCAAGGCGCCGCGCCGGGCCGCAGCCAAGACTGCGAGAAAGCGAAAGGAAAAGAGGAGTCTGGAGGAGTCTGGTCCGCAGGGAGAGCGGGGCGGAGCAGAGCGGAGCAGAGCGCTCGCCTCGCTCTATTGAGCGATTTATTACTCGGCGCGGCGGGCAGGCGCAGAGCGGCGCAGAGCGGCGCAGAGACGGACGTGCAAGTGCAGCATACGTCTCACTTCACACACGTATACGTGTGCGACATCCACACACTTACGAAACGAAAAAAAAACCGCGAAAAACAATGTAAGTTGTTAAAAAAAGGTAAAATAAAAACGGCGTAAAACAATCTATGCGGAGCGTCGCACGGGCGCTCGAGCGACGGATACCTGCGATGAGGTACCCGTGCGGGACTGTACCTACTGCTCCTCCGCTCCGCGCCCCACGCCACGCCACGCCACGCCCGCGACTCACGCGGCGCCGGATGCTTACCTGCAGAACACAAGAGAAAAATAACGGAGATTAGGAAAACTCGAGGGCGAAAAGGTAAGGGCCGCACGCGGAGCTAGGGTCAAAAGTTACAACAAGTTTATTTTTCGTCATTTGTGTTTTAATTTTTTGTGTGTGTTTCACGACGATAAAACACGCTTGCGTTAATTAAAATGACTCCCCGCGGAGCCCCTCCTCTGACAGGTGTTTTTTTTTTTTAACCCGCCCTCAGCTCGCGCACGCACACACACACGCAGCCCCCTCCGATCCCGTACAGTATAAACCTCGGCGCAGCGCGGCGCGGCGCGTCAACACCCAAGAGCGTAATGTGATTAAAACAACAGCACCACTTCCTCATGCATTTATCTGCGCGGAGACCTCGTGTGTACCATCACCACGGTGCCAAACTGCCATCGCTCTCTCGCTCTCCCTCTCCCTCTTCCTCCTCCTCCTCTCTCTCTCTCTCTCTCTCTGGTGGGAGAGGGTACAATGTATGGCACTGGGGCGCCGCGGGTGCCACACTCAGGGGTAATCAGCGGGAGGAGCGTTTCGCGCTGACAGGACATAGCCTCGCCCCGGGCCTCGCTCCCCGGCATCAAAGAGAGGAAAACGGAACGAAATGCCGTAAGGAGGCCCACGCGCTTTACACCTCGGCGTGCCCCCGAGAGGGTAGGCAACCCGTGCGGCACAGCATCGCGCGGCGGGTCCACACTCAGTGCTGCAGCTGAACACTACAGTAAAACTACAGCTGGACTACATTAGCCCATAGTGAGGCCCCCGAGCCTCGCTGCAGTCACCTGCGGCGGATGGCGGATCCTCGAACCGATCCCGGGCTCGGCTCGCCCCCTGGGGAGGGGATCAGCCCAGCCCACACACATACGATTAATTCCGCACGGGTAATTTCATTATCGGCCGCGCGGAGAGAAGTTTAGGCCTCGGCGACGGCGCATGAGAGCAGGGCGCGCTGGAGTAGCTGCTATGCGGCGGGCGGCGTGGACACAGAGCGCGCTAGAGGAGTACCCGACCGGCGGGGCGCGCCTCCAGGGCGCCCTGCTCCGCGGAGGCCCGGCCAGCCGCCATTACTTAGCAGCGGCCGAGGCCGGGCCCATTTGCGGGAGGCAGGGAGGCCGAGGCCGATGAGGCGGAGAGGATTCGATGGCGAGCCGAGCCGGGGCGCGGCGTGGCGTGGCGTAGCGTGCTCGAGTTGAGAAGTTGTTGAGCAGAGACCGAGGGAACGGGACTGGCTGCGGAGCAGGAGGTCGAGGGCAGGAGGAGGAGGAGGAGGAGGAGGAGGAGGAGGAGGAGGAGGAGGAGGAGGAGGAGGAGGAGGAGGAGGAGGAGGAGGAGGAGGAGGGGAGGAGGAGGAGGAGGAGGAGGGGAGGAGGGGAGGAGGAGGAGGAAGGAGGAGGAGGAGGAGGAGGAGGAGGAGGAGGAGGAGGAGGAGGAGGAGAGGAGGGGAGGAGGAGGAGGAGGAGGAGGAGGAGGAGGAGGAGGAGGAGGAGGAGGAGGAGGAGGAGGAGCGGCACTACTGGTGGTGCTCGGTGGGAGCGATTGAGGGCGACACGGATAACAGGTGAGAGAGTCAAGAAGGGGCTCTAATTGAGCAAAGAGCTCAACGCCAAGCAAAACACCGGCGATGGCAAGGCGGCGCGTGAGCAGCTGGGGCCGCCCCGCCCGGCACAGCCCGCCGCACCAGCCCACGCACCACCTGCAGATGCGGTCGCCTTGGCCGAGCTCCCCGAAGAGCAGGAGCAGAGAACATCCGCAGTGTTACAACACCGGGGAGGCTCGCGAAGGTCAGGAGTCAGCGACCTGAGCCGAGGCGGGGCGGGGCGGGGCGGGGCGGGGCGGGGCACGCACGACAGAGCCGCCGCCTCCTCCGTCTCAGCTGTGCACGTCACTGAACATGACCATTCATTCCCCGTGCGGAGCGAAGCGGGGCAGAGCGACGAAGTGGATGGCGCGTTGGATTTGACATTGGACTGACACTCGCTCTCTCTCTCTCTCTCTCTCTCTCTCTCTCTCTCTCTCTCTCTCTCTCTCTCTCTCTCCATCCCCCCCCCCCCCCTACACACACATGTGGCTGATACGCCCCCCCCCCCCCCTCCTTTCTGATTGGTCAGACCACGCGGTGGCCTGCGCTGGGTATAAATTGGGGCGCCTGTCACTGTGCGGTGTTGGGTCCCGCTGCGGGGCGTGGCGGGGCGTGGCGGGGCGTGGCGGGGCGTGGCGGGGCGTGGCGGGGCGGGCGTGCTCAGGCGACAGCCAGCCGATGCGTTTTCACAGCTTACCGAGCCAAACACGAACTGGCAGCGGTAGGCCGCCGAGCGCCACGCTGGGCCCCCAGGGGGGTGGGGCTGGCGTGGCTGGGCAGGGGAGGGTTGGCTGGACTGGGCGGGACGGGGCGTGTGAGGGGAGGGGTGGTATAGGGAAAGCAGTATGACACAGGAGTCAAAGCGTCAAAGGTTGACCCACTAGCAATTTTCTTTTCAAATTAAACTCCAAACTTTTCCGCGTCCATTCCAGACAAAATGTCCTGAATCAGGAGCCGGACGGGGCGGACGGGGCGGGTGGAGCCATCCCCGCGCTGCAGTCCTAATTCTCATGACGTCACGCCTGCGGTCCGGGCCGCGTCCGAGAGGAACGCCCCTGCGGACGCAGCGCCGCTGGACCCCGGGGCGGGGCGGGGCGGGGTGAGGCGGGGCGCGGGTACTGGGCGCGCAGAGCTCACAGAGGAAGCTTAACTTTTTGATGGCGTATTAGGACTTGAAATCAACTTGCTAATTATCAGGGCTGCTGCGGACGCGGGCTCGGCCGCGCCGGGGCAGAGGCCAAAAGTTGTGGAGAGCAAAGCGAGATAGTCATGCAAATGTAGGCGGACGCGCGCGCTAGCGCCGAGGCCGGGCCGGGCCGGACTGGGCCGGCAGCGGCCGAAAAATAAACTGGTGTTGCACAGAGCAGAGCGGGCCGAGGTCTAATCACGGCGATTAGTTCTGCGCCGGTGACACTGACGAGGCCGCGCGGGGCGGGGCGGGGCGGGGCGGGGCGGGGCGCGCTAAGTGGGGCTTCCATTCACAGGGGCGTTCCGCTCGCGTGAGGGGGCGCGGCGTGGCGGGGCGAGGCAGAGGCGAAGAGTTGGGAGGAGCTTATGAGGGGATCAGGCGGGGCGGGGCGGGGCGGGCCAGAGGTTTCCGAAGTAAACTACTGGGTATCAGAACGCGACTAATGGGTTCGGAGAAGGTAAGGTGGCGGGCGACAACCGGGGCGACCAGTTACAGGAGAGAGGGCTTTCGGAGCGAGGATCTGCGCACCTTCCACACGCATGCACTGTACTGCGCGCACCTCACTTATGCCGGTAGACTCGTAAGAAGAAGCACTGCTCGTGCTCGTCCAATGTGTCCTGCTGTTCCGAACGTACTGGCCTGTGGAGGGGAGGGCTCTCGGGGGGCACGAGAGAGAGAGAGAGAGAGAGAGAGAGAGAGAGAGAGAGAGAGAGAGAGAGAGAGAGAGAGAGAGAGAGAGAGAGAGAGAGAGATGGAGCAAGCCGCTCGGAATCAGAATCTGACTTGACAGCACATTCGTAGGAAACAATGCAAAGCATGGACGACGTAGCGGCCGCCATCTGCTCAGCCTCTGCCGCGGACCATTCCCCCGCGTCAGACAGGACGCAAATGGGGGTCGTGGCACGGGGCGGGGCGGGGCGGGGCGGGGCGGGGCGGGCTGAAGGTTCTGCAGCCCCAGCCCGGTCTCTGCGCACCCCACCCCCGCCCCCGTTTGTCCCGCATGGCGAGCAGCAGGTGCGGGCGGATCTCGCCATAGGGTCCTGACAATCACATTCCAATCAAATTAGATTGGTTCGTTTCCGCTAGAGTACGGAGGCGAACGGGAGAAAGGGGAAGGGAGGGGAGGAAAAGAGGACGGCACTTGGGTCCCTTTCACCCGCCCGCCCTTGCGCACGCACGCACGCTCGCACGCACGCATCGCGTCGAGCTAATTGGAGCAGGCGAAGCGTGAACGTGTCGCGTGGGGCTTACCGGGGCCGAGCCACACGACGGGCTAGGCAGCATCAAAAGGCTCGCGGGGCGGGCCAGGGCAAAGGAGTGGAGGAGAGAGAGAGAGAGAGAGAGAGAGAGAGACAGAGAGAGAGAGGAAGGGGGGGGGGGGCAGGTGGCAGGTGTTGAGAAATGCGCCATGCAGCAAAAGCCTGAATTGAAAGCGCGCGAGTGCGAAACTCCAGGGTACACACCACCCACAGAAGCACCCCGTGCACGCCCCTGACCCTGTCCCCGCAGGACCCCGCAGCGAGGCTAGGAACGAGGAAATAACGCCGGTGGAGGGGGGGTGCGATTAGGGCCCACTCACGGACCGCCAGGGTGCACCACACACCTGGCGAGGCGACAGACCCACCCCCCTGAGGTCAGCACGACTACCCTGCTGATAATCTCAATCTAATTGCCACCTCCCCCTCCCTCCCGCCCTCTCGGGTACGCGCATGTCCAGGCCCGGGACCCAGCACGGCCCGGACCAGGGTAGAGTTGGCAATTTTCCCGCGTGAGAACTAATACGGGGGGGAAATGATTAATGCGAACAGACTACTACTACTGCCGCGCGGTCCTCGCGCAGGCAAACTAGGCGAAAAGCGGGCGTGAGGGCGTGAGGGAGAGAGGGGAAAAAGGGAGAGGAAGAGAGAGAGAGAGAGAGAGCGAGAGAGAGAGAGAGAGAGAGAGAGAGAGAGAGAGAGGAAGAGAAAGGGAGAACAAGGAGGAGGAGGAGGCATCGTGACAGATAGGCCGCCGTTCCTGGCGGCGCCGCGCCGCGCCGCACCGCCTCGCCTCGCTAACGGGAACGCTCATCGCCTATCGTCGGTTTTGGTTTTTGCCGCCTGCTGCTGCCGCTTGCCGTCAGGCCAGCCTTCTCACTCCCTCCTCCCTCCTCCCTCCTCCCTCCTCACTTCTCTCTCTCTCTCCCTCTCTCGCCCAGGAGATCCCTGCAGCACTCGAGAACGGAACGTCCTGCCCGGCGGTTATTGGCAGGCGCGTGGCGATGTCCAGCGCCTCCCCGCCCCGCCCCGCCCCGCTGTGACGATGACTCCAGCACGGCACGCTGCGGGTCAGGGTCACGACCCTCGCCTCGCACCTCATCTGCATACACTCATGACCCGGGCGGCGTTCTCATTCTCATCACGACATTCTCACACGATACTCCCAGGGCGCCCTGATGAATGATGCAGCCCCGCGAGTTAAGCCCCTCATCCGTGCCCCGCGGCGCAGCTCGGGCCGGGCCCCGCGCAGAATCACGTCAGCGACGACGCGACGCCGGGCGTCCCGACGCCGCCCCGACGCGGAGATGATTAATTTGAACGTGCGCGACGACGTCGCGCGGCGGGTGCACCAGCGCGCGCACCATGCCACAGGGGGGGCGTAGGGGACGCTTGATGACTAGGGGGCGGAGTGCCCTCCATGTGGCCTGCGGCGGCGAGACCGACTGAATGAGCGCCGCCCCCGCACCGCCCCCGCGCCGCCCCCGCACCGCCGCCACATCACCACCTCTGAGAGGGAGACGTCATCATAATCACGCAGCCGCCCCGCCCCGCCCCGCCCCGAGCTCACCGGTCTCACCGCGCCCTGCCTGAGGGCGCGCGCCGCGCGGCCGGGCCTGCTGCTGTCCGCGACCACGGCGTTGTGCACGAGGAGGAGGCCCTCGCCGTCGACATCGCCGTCGCCGCCGCGGCGCTCCTGATGAGGCGGGGCGGCGTCGGCCGAGGCGTCGGCCATGCCGGCCCGGCCCGGCAGACACAATGGCGCGCTGATTTCAACGATGCGGGCCGGGCCGGGCCGCACCAGTGCTGCTCCTCGCCCCGCCCCGCCCCGCCCCGGCCCTCACACACGTATGCAGCTCACAATGGCGTTCTAACGTCCTGGCGGTAGACGCGACGAGCCACGGCACTCCTTAGTGTCTGTCTGTCCGTCCGTCTGTGTGTCTGCTCGTCCATTTGCAAAGCGGCCGCAGCTTGGCATGGCTGCTCACGGCAGGCGCGACTCCATTTGAGAAAAAAAAAAAAGTAGAGATTCCAATTCCAATTCCAATACTGTAGCACGAAGAGCTATCAATCTGACGCGCGGGGCGGGACAGACAAAGGCCGCTCGCGCATCGCTGCAACACCAGCCCAACCCTCAAAGCGAAATGAAACTTTTTAGTTCAGAGTTTTTAAATGTCCAATTCTTCTCTTCAATTTTTTTTTAATTTTTTTTAGAGAAAAAAAAGGACGCAAGCTGAACAGGGCCGCGCAGCCGCGCTGCGGGCAAACGCAATGTCAAAAGTTCATCCCTAACGCCAGGCTAGGGCGGCGGAGAGGAGAGCGGCGACCGCCCCGCCCCGCCCCGCCCCGCCCCGCCCCGCCCTACCCCGCCCCGCCGCCCCAGATCATTTTTTTTCCCGAGACTTTACTTCTCTTTCCCCTCCAGTCTCGTGTTGGACGCCGTCAGGCACCGCCTACTGCAATTGCCCCGACCCGACCCGACCCCGCGGGCCAGTCCAGGCCATCCAGTGCCAGCAGCAGCTCGGCGTAACAGCGGAGAACAACTCACTCAGGCGGCAGACCGCACCGCACCGCACCGCGCCCCGCCCGCCCCGCCCCACTCCGCCCGGTCAAGGCCGCCCCGCCCCGCCCCGCCCCGCCCCGCCGGGCTGATGGGCCGCAGCCATTAGCACTACACCCGGTACCTGCGGGTGGCTCCGTCCCGTCCCCGCCGGTACCCGACCGCCTTGCCTTGAGTGCCATTTAGGAATGCGGCAAAACTTAACCGGCTAGCTCTGCGCGGCTCCTTCGTAATAATTGTAGTACTACGCGGGGCCAGGCCCGGCCCGGCCGGGCGGGCAGCGCCCGACCCTCCACTTAGACTGACGGCGCGGCGCTCATCCAGACCTGTACATTCATTGCATTTTTCATGCGGACTGGAAGAAAGAAAACAGCGGCAAAAGAAAAGAAAAGTTGAAACAAAAACAAAAAACAAAAAAAACAACTAAAAACAAGCGAACTGGGAGTGCTATGGGAATCGAGACTGTGAACAATTATTGTAATGGGAACATTTTTCGTGACTGTATACAAGCGTTGAGAAGTTTGATCTCTAGACGCAAATTCGGGCGCGGGGCGGGGGTCGTACGACTCTGATTTTCATTACCCCAGCCTGCGCACGGAGGCGGGGAGAGAGATTCTGCAGACGCCCCGCCCCGGCCCGCCCCGCCCTGCTCCCGTGTACGGCCGCGGAGGAGGCCCGCCCCGCCCCGCCCCGCCCGCCTGGCCTGCCTGCGCAGTCTCATGAGGTGGGGCGGGAGCCGGGCGGGGCGGGGCGGGGCGGGGCGGGGAGGACTCTTGCCAAGGGCTTTACGCATCAGGCTCATGGCCCTCTCCAACAAACACGGGCCACTTCCACAATGGAATAAGACGCGAGCGGGCGGGGCGCGGCGCGGCGGGGCGGGGCGGGGCGGGGCAGGGCCGGGGAGGTAAGACGTTGTCGGAGATGAGGGGTGTGTACAGGGGCGCGCGCGCACACCCACACAGCACAGCCATGTGTGAGCACAGACAGCTCGCGACAGTCCCAGCCTGCTGGCGCGGCGCGCATCCCCCAACTTAGTTCCTCACGCTGTTTATGGGGGCGGCGAGGAGGCAGCCGTCGTGTCCTTACAATGTAGCAGGCAGAGGCGCGGGGCGGGGCGGGGCGGGGCGCGTTGAGCACGGCGGCCAGCGGGGCCCGGGCCGGGCCGGGCACAAGACACACAGCACAGCGGGGCCGCTGCCGGGGGCCACTTAGCGCGCAGTCCGACATACTTTGACGTCACCCCCCCCCCCCCCCCCCACCCTCTCTGCTAATCCTCACGACTTCACTTGTTCTCGACCGGCAGCAGCGGCGGCGGCGCGGGTCCTCAGCATGAGGACGATCTTCGCTGGGCCGGGCTGCGGGCCAGCAGGCGCCACGGGGAAGCAATATGGCGGGGGAGATTACCTCCGCTTATTCGCAGAGGCTCTGCCTGCCTGCCTATAGGCGCGGGGCGTGGACGCCCAGCCCGGCCCGGCCCGCGAGGCGGCGCCCTCGGTCTCTTTGCGGCCTTCAATACCACGCTTGAGTGCACGCGCGGCGCGGCGCGGCGTGGCGTGGCGAGAGCCCCCCCCCGCCCCCTTGCCTCAAGCTTCGCCTCCAACTCCTCTCAGCCCCAGTTTGCGGTGCACAAAACGGGGCCTAAGAGGGGCCCCGCCCCGCCCGCACAGCGGCGCCCGGCCCCCTCCCCTCCCTCTCTCCCTCTCTTCCGCATTCCAAACCAGCAGTGACAGCTTATTTTCCCCCTTCGCTTACCCCCAGCAACCTACCCCTCCTCAGGGTGGTAGTAAACCTGCGGCCAACTGCCCACCGCCCAGGCGCCCCCCCCCCCCCGGGCCAGGAGCGCTCTATCGAAAAATGGAACACGTTACTTAGCCCCGTCCCCCCGTCCCGGCCGTCCTACCTTCCCCAGCTGGCCCGAGGGCGGGGCGGGCGGTGAGGCCGGGCCGGGCAGAGAAAATCATGAAACACCCCCTTCTCGGCCCCACCCCTTCGCCCCTATCGCCTGCTCAGCCTCCCGGAGAAATATTTCATCTCTTATCTCCGCTACATGCTCTAGGGCCGCGCCGCCCCGCTGCTCGGAGGAAGGAGGCTCCGGGGGGAAGGGGGGGGGGGTGAACCCCCGCGGGACCCTGGAGTTGCTTACGGCCCGGCCGGCGGGCGCTCCTCTTCTCCTCCATGACCCCCGCGCCGGCGGCGGTGCAGCAGCATGGCGGCGGGAGCACCACCGGACCGCAGGGCGTACTGCTGCCGCCGCGGGGAGGGGGGGCAGGAGGGGCTGCTCGGTGGTGGCCACGGGAAAGCCACCGGGCCCTGGGAAAAAAAAGGGGGGGGGGGGCGCTCTGAGAGTAGACGAGGTAGATGGTTGGTGAGGAGATTCCTTCTTTTCATTTTGCCGCTGGCGCGGGTATGTACTCCGCGCGGGCGGGGCGAGGGGAGGGGGGGGGGGCGGGGCAGGCAGCAGGCGCGCCGTGCCCGCAGCTGCGGTGAGTGAGCCGGTAGCAGGCGGTCAGGGCGCGTCAGGGCAGGACAACGGGACGGGGCGGGGCGGGGCGGGGCCGCATCTGTCCTGCCCCGAGCTGGCCGGACTAGACCGGACACGGCCCGCTCAGGCCGGGCCGGGCACTCTACTGCTCTCTGCCAACCTGTCACGGTGCGATCGCTGTTCGCTACTCCGCGCGACACGACGCGACGGCGCTAACACGAGTAACGCTCCCCGCTGCCGAAGCAAACGTTAGGTCCTAACAAACCTCCCACCTCCACACCGGCGCGCGTGACCACATGGTGATCATGCCACACTCCATGAGTTAAAGCGATCTAAGGGGCAGCAGGTTTTAGACTTAACACGGTGAGGCTATTTCCAGCTCGCAGGAGGTCCAGACTCTGCATTACTCAACATGCTTGACAGTGCAAGCCTTGGCTCGGCTCGGCACGGCTCGGCTCGGCTCGGCTAGGCTCGGCACGGCTCGGCGGCAGCGGGCCCAGTCCGCATTCCTCACTCGCAATGATCACTCTGAACTAGATCAGCCGCAAGGGACGCACAGACCGGCCGGCCCTGCGAGGCGTAGTACCGAGTGCCTGCGTTGCGCATGCGGGGGCATTGCAACACAGAGAGAGAGAGAGAGAGAGAGAGAGAGAGAGAGAGAGAGAGAGAGAGAGAGAGAGAGAGAGAGAGAGAGAGAGAGCGCCTGACACGAGTACTCGGCCCATGTCTCGAGCGCGCCACAGCAGCGCAGTCCATAGGGAAGGGCAGGGGCCAGGGCCGCCTCACACATCGGCGCACCAGGGGGAGAAAATTCCAAGATATCTTTCAAATCATTTCAGTTTTTCCCTCCGCCACACTCGAGAAAAGAAAAGAAGAAAAAAAAGTAAAGCGTGAACCTTGTGAGACTCGCTGGTGGCAGCGCGAGAGGCGATAAGGGGGTTGGCAGGCGGATAGTGAGAGGGGCTGGTGGTGTGCGGGTTAATGCTCCAAGAGAAAAAGGTGAGGAGGGCGGGTGAAAGAGTGAGCGAAAGAGTGAGTGCGTGGGGGAGGGAGAGAGGGAGAGAGAGAGAGAGAGAGAGAGAGGCGCAGCCGAGGGCGGCAAAAAACAGCGCGCGGTAAGGCAGAAAAAGATGCGAAGGGGAGCAGGGGAGCGTGGGGCGCGGCAGTTGGCACGGGGAAGCCCCAGCCAGCCCAGCGCTGCAGGCAGGGGCGGCGCAAGTGCACGGGTAGGGGCCGCCCCGCCCCGCCCCGCCCCGCCACCGGAGCACAGAGGAAGACGCGGACGGGCCGAGTGGAGATAAGCCCGGGTAATTTGAGAGAGGTTAGGTTTGCAATCCGCCCGCGGAGACGCAGCCCCGCTCCTCTCTCTCTCTCTCTCTCTCTCTCTCTCTCGCCCCACAAGTTCGAATGCCCGCGCGCTAGCTAGCTAGCTCGCCGCCCCTCCTGCTTCCTCCAGGAAAGGGCATCTGCTCGGAAGTGAAAGGCAAGTTTAATTGCGTCCATACTATCGCGCTGATCGCGGCATTCTGAGAGGCGGGGCGGGGATGCTGGAGAGGGCTCCTGGACCAGCCGCCCCGCCAGATAACATCGGCCCGCCTCATTTGTCGAGAAGGAATCTTTATCTTGACAAATTGAAAATGCGCGCGGGGCGGGGCGGGGCGGGGCGGGGCGAGGCGGGGCGGGGCAGGGCGGGGCAGGGCAGGCCGGGGCGGGGCGGGGCGGGGCGGGGCGAGGCGGGGCGGGGCGGGGCGGGGCGGGGCGAGGCGAGGCGGGGCGGGGCGGGGCAGCAGCGGGGGCATACCCACCAGACCCGCGCGCGCTGCAGACGCTCCAGGTGTCCTCGGGACGGTCCATCAATACCAGACCGTTAGCGGACTGAAGGGGGTCATAGAGGAGAAGAAAGCGCTCTCGCTCGCGCTGTATGGTAAAAAGGGGGGAAAAGGAGCGCTATGGTGGTGGCAAGTCTCTAGGAGTTAGTTGATCATTCCCTGTTCGCTGACGTGTATATTCTTATAATATTTTCAAGCCGCGGCGCGGAGGGCGAAAGAAAATCAGTCCGTGTTAACCGACTAGTCTGGCCAATTTAACACCCATGCCAAATTATTGGCTGCAGGGAAAAAAAATAATAAGCTGTACAGCTACACTGGAAGAACAAAGGCGTAACATAGCGCCTTTCCTCAAGCGTACGAGTCCGTACGCCCTTTTTCAAGCGTACAAGGGCTCATGCGCTCCTTTCCTCCTATCTAAATGCATGGGGGGAATTTGCCTTGAAGCGTAGTTGTACGCTTGAAGAAGTTCGTACGGTCTTGTACGCTTGAAAAGGGCGTACAACTACGCTTTACTTTTACCACTGTATACGACCAGGTTTCCAAGCAGTTTTGGAAAACCCAAGACGTTACAATGTATTTCCTCCGTAAGAAAATCCTGGCTGCTTGGAAACCTAGACGAAGTTTTTCCCGTTGTGGACCGACCGAGCCCGAGCCGCGCGACAAGCACAAGAAGCGTGCGAACCAGCCGCACAGCGGAGGCAGCGCCAGCAGCGCCACCAATTGGAACAATTCCGAGCGACTCGACTCGACTGCGAGTGTGGGAGACACGGCTGGGTGACTGACCCGGCCCGGCCCCGTGCCTCGTTACTTCTGCTCCTAATAATGACTTTTAATACCGCACCACGGGCATGAGGAAAAAGCGGCGAATAATTGAAACGTTTTACTGACCGGGCGGGGCGGGGCGGGGCGGGGCGGCGCCGGACACGAGTACCAGGGGCACTCCGCTTAATTACGTCGCGAAGCGCAGAATAAAAGAACAGCCGGAGCGCGACCCGGCCGGCGGGCGCGGGGTGGCGCGGCGCGGCGCTGCCAGCGGCAGACGACATTCGCAAACGGGATGGCAAAATGGAATGGCTTATTGGAGCCTGAGCCCCTCAGCGGCCGGGCCGGGCCGGGACCCGACATTGACTACTTTCCAAAAGAAAAATACAGAGGAAAGATTCGGCCGCAATGGGGCGGGGCGACCCGCCAGGCGAGGGGGGCGCGGAGCAGGCGACGACGACTTTGTACTTATAAAACTAAGTCCGCTTAAACAATCTGGCGAGACGAGGTCCTCTGGCCTGGCGCGGGCGGGCGGGGCGGGGCGGGCGGGGGCCGTCCTGGGGGCAGCTCCAGCAATTAGCCCACTGCAGCCCCGCTACATACAAACTTGGCACAAAGTGGCAAGAGAGGCCTGCAGACGCACAGGTAAGGTACAACAAACTTCATCACCAGAAAATGAGAAGGTCGACCCCGTCCCGTACCCCTTCCCAGAGGCCTGCTCTCTCTCCCTCTCCCCCCTCCTCTCTCTCTCTCTCTCCCTCTCACTTTATTCATTACGGGTGACTTACGTGCACCAACGTATTAGACTACATGCCTGCAACAAGGCCCGAAAAAACGTGAGCGAAGCGCAAGTGGGGTGTGGAGGGGGAGGAAGACGGATGGACCAACTTGCTACACGGGGCGTTTATCATATTAGGACACACGGTGAGAAGAAACCGCCTGTACAGACAAAACATACTGTTTTTTTGGTCTCCACTTAGGTCATAAATTGAAGCGCAACGGTTCGCGGCGCGGCGGCGGGGCGAGAAGCAGTGCGAGCCTCCCTTCTTCTTACTTTATTCCCGGTACGGCGACTGCACTGCACAGGTCGCCCGACTCGCCCCGTCCCGACCGCGCTATAGCGCTATAGCGTCGAGGACTGGGTAAATGATCGTTCCAATCAGTCAGGCGGGGCGGGGCGGGGCGGGCACTTGGTCTCCCTGCCCAGGCGCAAGCCCGTGCGAGGGGGCGGCAGCTGCTGCCCGGCCGGCCGGCCGATCCGTCAAACAAATGACTGACCACGGAGCGGAGCAGTGCGGACTACACCGTACCGGAGACTAGCCTCGCGCAGGGCCCATGTGTAACGCGCCGGCTAACGCTCACCAATCAGCAGCAGCAGCGGGCCGGGGCCTGCAAACAAGACGAGGAAGGGGGTGGGGGTGGGGCGAGTGTAGGCGCCAGGCCGTCTGCCAGGCACTCACGGCTCAGGCTGCGGGGCGGGGCGGGGCGGGGCGGGGCCATCGCAAGATGGCGAAAATCGTCGGCGTCGTCTTCGCCGCGTCGAATTTGCATAAGTTCTCTCTACGGGAGAGAAGGAGAGCAAAGCAGACGTGGCCGTAAGAGGACGGTGAGAGAGAGAGAGAGAGAGAGAGAGAGAGAGAGAGAGAGAGAGGAGCGTGTGTGGAAGAGGGACGGCAGAGAGCGGGAAATCGCAAAAGGACAGGAGGTCACGTCAAGGAAAGGATGCTGACTGATTGGGAAGAGAGGGGTAGTGGGAGTGGGGGTGGGGGGGGGGCGCTCCGATAGACGCGGGCAGGGCAGGGCACATCGAACGACTGGAATGCCACGTCCAATTCAAAGCTGTCAATTAGCACAGCGCGGTCGGTCGGGTCGAGCGGAGCAGGCGTCGTCTGTTCGTCTGTCCGTGTTCCGTTCGTCGTGATGCAAACCCGATGCCGCCGCGCCGCAGCAGCACCAAATAACAACGGAGAATTATTTTATAATTAAAAAAAAAATCAACTAACGGCACGGTTATTTGTTTTTCTTGCCAGTCTGAAATCCATCAAACTCTACAACATTTTCTCGAACCTCATCTTTGAGTTGTAAAAATGAATTGCACAAGCCGCTCTTATTTCTTTCAAGATGTGAACTTTTTTCTTTTGTTTGCTAGAAGAGGCGTGACACGATACAACGAATACATTTTCAGAAGCTTTTGAAACCCGCGCCAAACAGGACCGTTCCGCTCCATTAGCGCGTCCCTCGGCCGACATACAACACCGACACAACGGCCATTGATTTGACGAAGTTAATCAACAGAACGCGCCGTGATTCACACACACACACACACACACACACGCACACACACACACACACACACACACACACACACGCACACGCACAGCGGCGCCAGGGAAACAATCAGAGGTGTGCGCTCAAACACACTCTTCTCGCGAGCTAATGCCGCGAGCATAATTACCGAGCGGGGGTAGGGCACCACACGGGCACACCGGCCTTAATATTTGATCAGGGGATAAAAGCAGGTCGGGCAGGAGCGCCCCGTCTGTACCCCGCCCCGCCCCGCCCCGCCCCGCCCCGCCCGAGCCCCGCCATACCAACCTGCTGTTCCCGCGAGGAAAATTAATTCCGAGTTGGAGCCGGCACATATCGGCCGGCATGCCGAAGTAAAAGCAGCACGGCGCGGCGGAGGTCGATTGAAACACAACGTTCTCTCCTCGAGGACCTGGGGGGGGGGGGGGGGGGGGGGTAGTGGACGGACAGGCGCTGGAGCCGCTTACAGCTGTTGTGCCTCACAGAGCCACGAGGACCCGGCCCGGCCCGGCTCAGGGCAGGGTCACAGGCTCTCTGGTCACTCTCCAGCAGTCAGGTTACGCGCGCGGCAGGGGCCCAAGTGGGAGAGAGGAGAGAGAGAGAGGGAGAGAGAGAGAGGAGAGAGAGAGAGAGAGGAGAGAGAGAGAGGAGAGAGGGAGAGGGAGAGGGAGAGAGAGAGAGAGAGAGAGAGAGAGAGAGGGAGAGAGAGGGAGAGGGAGAGAGAGAGAGAGAGGGAGAGGGAGAGGGAGAGGAGGAAGATGAGGATGGAGCAACGAGAGCGCTAGGCAAAGAAAGGGTTGGCTCGTGAAATTCGACACCTCCGCTGGAATAGCGCCTATGTCGAGACCATCATAACCCGCCCCGCCCAGCCTCCCTCACGCGCCACCTCAAGTTTGCGGGGGAGGGAGGGAGAGAGAGACGCAGGGGGAGAGAGGGGGGGAGGGGCGAGAGATAAAAGGAGAGAGCGCAAGGGAGAGAGCGGTACCAGAGAGGGGTAGGAGGAGGAGAACTTGTGCAAAATAACGAGATCACGTTACAGTGGCGCCATCTGGAAAACCTTCCACATGACAAAGTTTGGCGTGGCGGGGCGGGGCGGGGCGGGGCGGGGCGGGGCGGGGCGGCGGGCTGCTCGAGTTGCAGCCCGCCCCGTCATTAGGGGCTGCAGCGGCGGCAGAACGGAATGGCTCCCTGTCCAAGAAAGGCTCACGACCGAGTCTTTGATGTTCTGCGGCAAAGGGGTTATTTTACAACAACGCTACGTATTTTAAATAGAAAAATAATGGAAAAGAAAAAAAAATTCAAAACGTTGAAGTAGATTTCGTACGGGTGAAAATTGTATGCCGCTCATTTTCGCAAATTTAAATTTGAAAAAAGCGCGGGAGAAACGAGAATGAGTAGCGAGGGGTCGGGACGGGACGGGGTGGCTTCATTTCTCTTCTCGTGGTGCCAGACTGGCCGACCCCGGGCCAGGCCGGGCCAGGCCGGGCCAGCCGCAGCGCTGACAACCTGCCCGTGCTGATGCACTAGGGGATGGACGCGCGGCTCATCTCCATACAGAGGAGCGGAGAGAGAGAGGGAGAGTGAAGGTTGGCACCACTCGCCATTCATACCATCCAATGTTTATTCATTCGAGATCTCGAATAACGCTTCGCGCGGCTCTCGAAAAAAGGTGCGGAGAGTGGAATAAATGACAAATATGAGACACTCTCTCCCAGATCCCGCACTCCGACGAACCATACGAAAAAAAATATATGAAAAGGGAGGGCGAGCATTGGGCACGTATTCGGGACACCTGCGCGAGGAGAAGAGGAAGTACGAGCCTGAGGGCGCAGGAGAACATCACGGCGCGCTGTGTGTGTGTGTGTGCACGCGCGTGCGTTTTAAGAGGCCACCGCGGCGCCCCCGCCCCGCCCCGCCCCGCCGCGTTACTTGATATCTGTTTCCGCTTCGCGCGCCGGAGGGAGGCACGGAAGTGCAAAGCGTGCGTCTTCTTTTTCCAGCCCCCTATGCCCCCTCCCCTGCCCCCTAACCCGACCCCCAGCCTCTGCACGAGCGAGTACTGATTGCCCTGCATTGAAACTGATGGCTCAGCGCGCTCCCGAGCAGCTCTACCCCGCCAACGACCCCCCCCCCCCCCCCCCTACCGCCCCTACAGCCCCTATCCTCATCCAACTCATTCTCAAGAACCTCCTGTCAGCGAGGCGAGGAGGGCACGTGCAGGGTTACTGGAAAACCAAGAGTGACATTTTCAGACGTGAGACGAAACCCCTTAACCGCGGTGTGGGTCCAGCGGTGCGGACACTCCCCTCCCGACATGACAGTCTACCGAAATGGTTCCCGCCGCGCACACTCCGCTGTACGTAGGCAAGCCCGCCCCGCGTGACGAGTCGCAGCGTCACATCGCACACGTGCCGTCACGCGGCTGTCACGCGAGCAGCTACAGCCCGCCTCGAGTGACGAGTCGCAGCGTCACATCGCACACGTGCCGTCACGCGGCTGTCACGCGAGCAGCTACAGCCCGCCTCGAGTGACGAGTCGCAGCGTCACATCGCACACGTGCCGTCACGCGGCTGTCACGCGAGCAGCTACAGCCCGCCCCGCGTGACGAGTCGCAGCGTCACATCGCACACGTGCCGTCACGCGGCTGTCACGCGAGCAGCTACAGCCCGCCCCGCGTGACGAGTCGCAGCGTCACATCGCACACGTGCCGTCACGCGAGCAGCTACAGCCCGCCCCGAGTGACGAGTCGCAGCGTCACATCGCACACGTGCCGTCACGCGGCTGTCACACGAGCAGCTACAGCCCGCCCCGCGTGACGAGTCGCAGCGTCACATCGCACACGTGCCGTCACGCGGCTGTCACGCGAGCAGCTACAGCCCGCCCCGCGTGACGAGTCGCAGCGTCACATCGCACACGTGCCGTCACGCGAGCAGCTACAGCCCGCCTCGAGTGACGAGTCGCAGCGTCACATCGCACACGTGCCGTCACGCGGCTGTCACGCGAGCAGCTACAGCCCGCCCCGAGTGACGAGTCGCAGCGTCACATCGCACACGTGCCGTCACGCGGCTGTCACGCGAGCAGCTGCAGTTCCGCCTCCGTCGCTTTGATTCTGGTTATGTTTTGGCAATCAGTGCGGCGCAGCTCGATAAAGAGCTGATCAATCACTGTCTGGCTGACGCGCGCCCCGCCCCCGCCCCGCCCCCGCCCCGCCCCCCGCAGCCACCCCCCACAGACACTCCCGCCCCAACAGTGGAAATTGAGATAGATTTTAAGCGGGCGACGACGCTCCATGTTGCGGCGTGGCCGCTCTCCTGGCCGCAGGGCGGGGCGGGGCGGGGCGAGGCGGGGCGAGGCGGGGCGGGGCGGGGCGGGGCGGGGCGGGGCGGGGCGGGGCGGAGGCGACCAAGAAAAAGGCACCGCCAGTCCCCATATTTCAGGAGCGCCGCATCCTCGATGTGATCACGGGCAACGGCGCAGCGCGGGCCGGGCGGGCGTGTCGGGGCCGTTCAGAGATAAGGGTCCGGACCGGGGCGGGGCGGCGGGGGAGTTTGATAAGCCACATCAGCGTCCCCGTCATCACCGCCGACACGTCCTCCACCGCCTCCCTCCCGAGGCGCCAGCACTGCCGCCGCTGCCGCCGCCGCCGCCGGGCCCCAGACCACTTTTTAAATCAGCGGTAAAGCTGTTGACGACACGCTTATAATTGCGGCCTTGAAACTGAGCGTTATTTATGTCACTCTCAATCCGCAGGAATTGGGCCTTACAAAAATGCACTTGATTGTCAAGTACAATATGGATCGGGGAGTCGAGTCCCCAATAACGAAGTCCATGGTCCATATGCGGAGATCGCGAGACATTATCCATACGGCCAGCGCGCTGAACTGACGCGGGTGGGGTAACTTGAGATCCTCGTTGAGGTCCTCGTTGAGGTCCTCGTTGAGGTCCTCGTTGAGGTCCTCGTTGAGGTCCTCGTTGAGGTCCTCGTTGAGGTCCTCGTTGAGGTCCTCGTTGAGGTCCTCGTTGAGGTCCTCGTTGAGGTCCTCGTTGAGGTCCTCGTTGAGGTCCTCGTTGAGGTCGCACGCCTCGCCTCACGCCCGCCAGGAAGGACAGGGTGACGGTCGGCGAGCAGCGCAGCGACGCCGTATCGCACGGGGCGGGGCGGGGCACAACCAGGTCCGGGCCAGGCGGGGCGGGGCGGGGCTGGGGCGGGACACGGCGCCCCCTGTCGACTTAGCTGGCTCCCTGACCCCCCCCCCCCCCCTTCCACCCTCCTCCCTATCCGAGTGTCACCCACGACCCGCCAGGCTTACCCGCTCTCGGTCGAGTAATCCGACACAGGCTTAGACAGTCATCTCAAAGCCCTGGCCCAGCCCGGCCCGGCCCGGCCCCGCACCCAGTATTCTATAGGGGATGGGGAGACACTCTCTATACGCGGGGCTGATGTAAGCGGAGCAGTCACTGTGACGAGCCAGTATTGTGCTGCAAAGCGCCAAAGCAATAAGAGCCCCGCCCCGCGGGCCCGCGGGGTCGTGACGAACAGTGTGACGGGGTTGCCCACATCGTCACATGTTAGCCAGGCGGTAAGGCATCGTCTCGACGGCCACCGCTGCATATCGAACACGTCTGCGAGGACAGCAGGACGGCTGCAGGCTCACCTGTCGGGGCGCAGCAGGACGCAGCAGGACGCAGCAGGATGAGACCGCGGGCCGGGCCGGGCTCTCCAATCCCCTCTAAGCTATCAACAGGCTCGCCGTCACAAAACGAAATATGACCCGGCGACTTACCGACCGCGGCAGCCCGGGAGGAGGGAGGGACCATCCTGGAGCAGTAATGCCTCTTTTCATGGCAAGTTCTGCTTACGGTCCCCAAAGAAAAGCGGCCGCGTGTGCGGGTGGACGGACAGCGACAAAGGACGCTCCCCTCCCTCCCCGTCTCTCTCTACACCTGACCCGGGGTGCCGGTGCGACAGAGACAACGCGTCCCATACGTCCGGGGATCAGCCCCGGCCTGCCTGCACGGCCCTGCGTGCGTGGGCGTGTCGAATACGGCTGCTGGGCGGGGCGGGGCGGGGCAGCAGCGGGCGTTCCGATCACACTCCTGGGTGGGGCGGGGCGGGGCGGGGCGGACGTAGAGGTGTGACGTGGGGAAATGGCGCGTCTCTGGATCGCATCTCAAATATCACGCGCGCTCTGCGTCGCTCTCGAAGCGCCGCACCCCGCCCCGCTCCACCCCGCCCCGCCCCACCCCGCCCCGCCCCGCTGACTTTACTCACACGCCCACAAGCCTCAAGGCGAGAGACGGTTTTGAGGAACATTATCCGTCAGACGACAAACCCAACCCGCTGAGAAAAAAATTCACAGCGTAATTCGAGTCGGAAAATAACATACATGGCTAGATGAGGTTCGCACGCAATTTTCCCCGCACAGTGTGGCTTAGAACTTACAGAAGAAGAAGGGCGCCCGACAAAATACAGGGCGCGCGCGCGCCGCGTTCACCGCAGAAAATTGGACGCGTTCGCATTCGTGCGCTTAATGCCAAAATAATGACACGGTACTACCCGACTGCGAATAACTAATGGCACCCTTATCTGCAGGGTACATCGCGCTGCCAAATGTCTGAAGCAAGCGCCGCGCGGCGCCAGGGCCGTGGCGGAGCAGGAGGAGGAAGAGGAGGAGGAGGAGGAGGAGGAGGAGGAGGAGGATGAGGAGGAGGATGAGGAGGAGGAGCGGCAGGGGGGCACACTGCACACCGGACCGGGCTGGGGGCCGAACCGCAGGCTTCCCACGGAGGAAGGTATCAAACGTGTTATTTGTTCCGTTCTACTTGCAGCGGCGCAGCGAGGCTTACCGCCCCTCCCGCCCCGCCCCGCCCAACGAGACCGGGATGTAGATGGATGGGTTCCGCCGTGGCGGGTCGGGCCGGGCAGGGACGCAGTGCGCGCATAGACACCCAGCTGAAAGGGATCGACACCAGGGGCGTTATTTCCACGTGCCCAGCCCCGCCCCGCCCCGCCCCGTTGCACCCGCCGCCTGTTGCTCTCCAGGTGGCGGGGCGGGGCGGGGCGGGCGTACACACAAATGTTCAATTCCGACGGGATTGGCCGCCTCATGCAGCTTACGGCGGCCGGCCCGGGCCCCGAGCCCACCTGGCCTGGGTCGTGGTTGGCGTGCGTGTGTGAGCGCCAATGCAGGGGGCAACACAATTACAAAGAGCTTAGGCCCCCGCCCCGCCCCGCCCCGCCCCGCCCCGCTAGAGGCAGCGCCGCGGCGCGGGCAGAGCCGGGTGCCAGGGCGACGCGCCGCGGGTCGTCTGCAAATGCAAATACTCATCGCCCGGCACACGAGTGCGCAGAACCACTGACTCTCCACTCCGCGGGTACAGTGCACGCCCCCCACTGGCCAGCAGACACTCGCACCACCGCTATAGAATATAAAACCACTGAATATACATCGCCACGACAAAAGGCAGTAGGGAGGCACTTTTGTTCCGAGCGGTGACGACATCATACAAGCGGTGCGGCGGGTGACCGCGCACGCTCACCGCCGCACCCCGGGGCGGGGTGGGGCGGGGTGGGGCGGGGTGGGGCGGGGCGGCTCCAGACGTGGCGGGGCTTACGCGCACGACAGAGCAAAAGGGTGCGGCACCTGACAGATATCCCTCCACCCCGCCCCGCCCCGCGGGCTCCTAGGAACAATTAGGCAGCCCGCCAGGCTGGCAGCACCGGATCCGGAACTCGCACGACAAGCTTCCCGCCCGCCCCGCCCCGCCCCGCCCCGCCCACCGCCACGCCCGGGACTTCCGTGCCAAGAAAGGGAAGGGAATTCATCGCAGCCCAGGCCGGCATAGGCAGGGGCTCTTCCTATCAGCTTGCTAACGTGCCCAGCCCCGGCGGGCACGCCCCGCCCCGCCCCGCCCCGCCCCGCCCCGCCCCGCCAGCAGCAGCGGCAGCGGGACTATTTGCACCCCATAAAACTCGGGCGGGCCGCTTGGTTAGGGCGTGAAATTGAAATAAAGAAAGCGTGCCATTTCTCACACTTTGCAGCAGGCAAGTGGTGCCGTACAGGCTGGCCTTGGGGGAGAGAGGGAGGGGGAGGGGGAGAGGGAGAGGGAAAGGGAGAGGGAGGGAGAGAGAGAGAGGGAGAGAGAGAGAGAGAGAGAGAGAGAGCGAGAGAGAGAGAGAGAGAGAGAGAGAGAGAGAGAGAGAGAGAGAGAGAGAGAGAGAGAGAGAGAGACCGTCGTGCTGCAGTGAGACATACGGTGGCCAATGTCTCGATCCTGGGATGAACGCGACTAGGCGACGCGGCTAGACCCCAGCTGCAGGGCTGCGGGGGTGGTGCGAGGCAGCGAGCCGTGAGCAGGGTCCCGATGGATACGGGCAGGTGGTGGGTGCGCCCCGCCCCGCCGCGCCCCGCCGCGCCCCGCCGCGCCCCGCCCCGCCGACCGTCCCACAGGTGAACAGAGGTGCTTTAGGGGAAATTGATGAATAGCTGCTGCCGCCCCGCCCCGCCCCGCCCCACCCCGCCCCGCCCCGCCCGGCTGGAGGCGCGCGGGGTAGGGTGGGGCGGGGAGGGGAGGCATCCTGCCCCACTCCCTCATGCCCTCGTGTACCGCCCCAGAGCTTGATCCCCGCGCACACACACACATGCTCGGGGTGGGAAGACACCTCCAGCACACCGCACAACACGCGGGGAAGGGAATAGCTCAATGCCAGCATACTCGACGTGAGGTCCCAGAGGCCGGGGGTGGAGCAGGGCGGCGGCCGCGGCAGCCAACGCGACGTAGGAAAAGGTTTTTTTGTCGCAATGGCGCCCCCGCCCGGCGCCCGGCACCCGTTGTACCAGACCAGGACCGGGGCGGCGCGTCGAACACACGTCGCGCCCATTCCCACGGTGGTCCGCCCCGCCCCGCCCCGCCCCGCCCCGCCCCGCCCCGCCCTGTTGCACTACTACAACGAGCGCCGGCCGACGCCCGCCTGCGAGGCTACCACACCGCACCGCACCGCGGCATCGCGCGCCTCGCGGTCGGGGCGGGGCCGGCGGCTAAATTATTAACGGCGAATCATCTTTCGGAGGAAATGAAGCAGCAGCAACAGCAGGAGGAGGAGGAGGCTGCTGTGAGGTGGGGGCCCGTCCCTAAAGCAGCGCCCCCCGCCCGGCCTCCGCGCGCCAGCCGACAGCCGCGGGGCAGAACGTGACCTGACCTCACTCCCGGACGGCCCCCGCCAGCTAACCCACACCTGCCACACTACAACAGCAGCCTCACCTCACGCGGGGCGGGGGCGGGCCCTAAAGCCCCTCGCGCGGAACCTACCGCGCCGCTGCCGCCAAGGACGCCTAAACATAATGGTATTTTTTCCGCGTCTATCTTGACGTCTTCCTTTTTTCCCCTTTTTGAGGTTGAAATTATTACCGCGCCTGGCGGCATGGCAGCACGTGGCCCACGCGCCCTGGGAAACAACAACTAGAGCGGCAGGCGAGGCGAGGCGAGGCGAGGCGTCCATTAGCGGGCCGGGCCGGACGGGACGGACAGGGACCTCCTGGGACCAGACCAGCGCAGCGCCACCGAACAACCACCACGGCTCTTTTTAATCGGAATGTTCCTCATCACTGCTGTGCTGTAGCCTGCCTCGCGTCAGAAGAGCCTCGAAACCATCTCAAAATAATTCTTGGCTGGAAAGAGAAACATTTGTTTCGGGGCGTGTAAGCCGCATATGCAGCCGCCTCGGGGTCGCAAAACAGGTCGGGTGATGATGCTGGATGGAAATATCTCCCTCCTCCTTACTCTGTGCATCGGAGGGAGAGGGAGAGAGAGAGAGAAAGAGAGAGGGGAGTAGCGTTTCATTACCTGGCCCGACCAGACGGGTTTGTTGTGCATCGCTTGCCCTTCCTCTCTCCCCCGCCCCGCCCCGCCCCGCCCCTACACACCTACAGCGCACCCATTCAGAGGGAAGCAGCCCGCTCGGCTCGGCTCGGCTCCGCGGTGCAGCCTGCGGTGCAGTCCGGGCAGCATCATCAAGCCCAGGGGAAAGCGAGGCGGTGCCTGCCTGCCTGCCTGCCTGCCTGCCTGCCTGCCAGGTCGACAAAACGATCCCAGGAAACGGCGCAATATAACGACAAGATGCCCAAGAAAGAATCGCAATTCAGTAAAACACTTGCTGCACCGCTCGGTGATGAAAATTTAGTCGCAAAAACCATAACAAGTTGACGGGCACGTAAAAAAGAGGGAAGAGTATTGAAAGTTCCCATCCTCCAGGATGGATACGTGGCCCTTGCGGTAGGAATGGGTAGGCAGACCCGCACAACTGTCACTGGCTTGTGGTTTAACCCGGTACGAAAAGTATTTTCACGAAAGCATTTTCACTCACCGAATCTCCGAAGGGTCCCGGCTCCTTCATTCCATTTCTCGAATCGTGTCGACCACCTGGAACAAAAAGGGCAAAAGTGAATGAGTATAGGGCGGAAAGTGTCGCCTCGCCTCGGGAGGGAAAATAATTATTGCGCAGGTGAGTTGAAAGGAGCGGAAGAGAACAAAGAGAGGAGATGGGGAGGCAGAGAAGAACAGAGAGAGGTGGGGAGAGTGGAGGGGGTGAGAGGAGAGGGGAGGGGAAAGAGAGAACCACGAGGGCTTCAGCGAGACGTGCTGGGAATCAATACATCGGCTTTCACGATGATAAATCTCCCTGAACGCGCGCTGTGGCCCGGCCCGGCCCGGCCCGGCCCCGCCCCGCCCCGCCCGAGGCTGGGATGGCCCACCGCGTCACTCTGGTATATTATTAATTATGGCACGGTGGGTAACGGCCGCCCGTATAAATCCATAATACAGCATAAAGGTGGCGAAACGACCTAGAACCCCTTTCGCGACCGTAAAAAGCACTCACGGTGACGACCATGCGGCCCTCAAACACATAAAGTAACTTGAAAAAAAGACATTACAAAAAACGTAATATATCTACGATGAAAAAAATAAAACTTCGAAAATTTGGAAAACAAAAATTAGGATTACTTTTTTTGCGTGCGATTTCTGGGTCCTAAGGATCTAACAACCGCGATCTCATTGCACCACCAGCACCACCACGAGCGGGAGCGGGAGCGGGAGCGGGAGCGGGCCGGGCTGGCGGAGCTGGCAGCCGCGCAACAGGTAATGATGGGAGTCGCTATAGGTCACGAAGGGAACAATGGGACCGCCGCCGAACCTGTTGTAACGCTCCACGGCGCAGAGCCGCGCCGTGCGGGGCGGGGCGGGGCGGGGCGGGGCGGGGCGGACCCCCTCGGAATAGCGAGCGGAGCGCCCGTCTCCACACACACACACGCACACACACGCATGTGCGCTACGGCTAATGATGACCAGGTTCGACATTGAGTGATTCAATCATAGCCAATGGCAGCCTATGGCCGTGGCCTCCATGGGCGGCCGGGCCGCAGCGATACGCATGAGAGAGAGAGAGAGAGAGAAGAGAGGAGAGAGAGAGAGAGAGAGAGAGAGAGAGGGAGGGGGGGGAGAGAGCTAGAGAGAGAGGGAGAGAGAGAGGAGGGCCCATCCGTCAGACGCAAAACGTGTAATGGAAGGTGATGACACGAAATCGCTGCCATGGGCGCATAGCCGCCCCGCCCCGCCCCGCCAGAAGGGTTCTACTCTCCCATCGCCCCGAGCGCTTGTGTTTACTTCCATCCATTTCTCCCACGCATTATTCCGATTTTCCCGAGTGCAAGGATCTCTTCTACGACCTTCCCGTTCACCAAAGGTCCACGGTTACTCCCGCCACGATCGGCTCGGAGGATCAGTGCAGTGAGGGAGTGTTGAGGGAGCGGGAGAGCTCTATCTCTCTCTCTCTCCCTCTCTCTCTCTCCCACGAGCAGACTGCTGCTCTCTCACTCGCACTGACAGATCAATGTGTGTCTACGTAAAGAGCGAGTGGAATTGACTCTGGAGCGAGTGGGGAACCTTTGGGCGCACCCACCAGGCCCTGCTGGGCGTGGCGGGGCCGGGCGGGGCGGGGCGGGGTGGGGCGGGGCGGGGCGGGGCGGGGCGGGGAAAGTGGAGGGAGCATCGTTACGTCCAGTCCAGTCATTTAGAGACAGTTTAGACGGACCCTCTACTTCCTGCGGGGCTGGGCTGGGCTGACTGTCCCGGTGGGCGGGCTGGGCCGCCACGCCGCGCCACGCCACGCCACGCCGAGGGGGAGAATTACCTTTGGATAAGTAGTAAACGCCTGCGAGCTCACACGCTGTACAGTTAACTGCTCCGTCCATCTGAGCCGCCGCGCCGCGCCGAGCAGTACGGACACGGCACGCCACACACCGCGACACGGCTAGACGCACTTGATTCGATTAGAGGTGCTTTCTCCCCCGCCCCCCCCCTCTCTCTCTCTCTCTCTCTCTCTCTCTCTCTGGTCAGAGACATGTGATAGCCGGGCCACTATTGGATTTGATACCGTGCCGTGGCGACCGCTGCCCGGGCCGGCCGGGGCCCGCAGCCCTAGCCCGCGCCCGTCCACTGCTGCATCCCGGAGAGTGAAAGTCAACCAGCTCGACCCCTCGCCGCCACGGCAGTCCAAAGCCTGTTTTAATTTAATTTAACCACGATCTTAAAGTAAGTCGTTCGACGACCAGCATTGAAAACAATTGTAACGTAAATAGTGGTTCATTGTTTCTTCCACTCGTGACATGCGTGAGTAAGCGCGACTGAAACTGCAATAAGGCGCGAGTCCGTCTCGTCGCGACGACACGACGGGCAGCAGGCAAGCGGGCTCAGGCCGCGCCCAGCTGGGACCTAAGGCGGGTGTGTTTGCGGGGCGCACCAACGAAATATCGGCCATAAAGATGACGGCGACCGCAGAGCCGGGCCGGGCGGGGCGGGGCGGGGCGGGGCGGGGCGGGGCGGGGCGGGGCGGGCGCCGGTCCCGCGGGTGTAATCTATTTCGTGCGACAAAGTATAGGAATCCGTTCCGCCCCGCCCCGCCCCGCCTCTCCCTGGAGAGTCCCGCGGTTCCAGCTCCAGCAGCGCCCCGCCCCGCCTCGCCCCGCCTCGCCCCCCGCCCCGCCCCGCCCCGCCCCGCCGCGCCGCGGGACAACCCGGGCCGTCCAATCTACGGAATAAATCGGAATAACAAAGCGGACTCGCTGGCCACTCGTGCGCGCGGCGCGCGGAGGAAGAGAGGAAGTACGTCACCTTGAACCGGCCGGCCGGCCCGGTAAGGTACGAGCAATCACGATACCGTATCGCAATAATCTAATCTGATAACCCACGGAGCAGTTATTATTATTATTATTTGCGCAGCGCACGTGTCGATAGGATAGCAGGAGCGCCATAGCAGACCAGACGTCACAGGGCTGGCAGACGACGCCTCTCCAACACTATTTCCACTCCCGGCCCGGCCGGCCCAGGTGAGGTGCCCCCCCCCCCCCCCCCCGGCCCCCCTGCTGCGCACAATGAAGGGCCCTCGCTGCCCCGCCCCGCCACGCCACGCCACGCTCAAGGCGAACCACAACGAGACGTCTCATTCACATTTGCATATCGAGAGCCCCGCACGCACGCACGCACGCGCGTGCGCCCACACGACACGCGCCGCCCAGCTGGGTCCCCGTGCGAGGCGAGGCCGAAACAGACCGGGACAGGAGACCTCACGGCGCACTCGTGACTTACCACTACTGAGGGGAGGCACTTTTCTCTCGTCTCACTTCGAGGAAATTGACTCCAGAAGCATTGCATTCGTGTAACGTGGAAATTATTTTGGTCCCCGGTAAAACGTTAAGTCAAACCTTCCGTGCGACTTTTACACCCCATTCCCACATTCCTCCGAGTCTACACGACTTTCAATTAATGGCCATTTAGAAAGAGCCTGCCCTGTCCTGTCCCAGCGCTTAGAGCGGGACCGTGTCTACCGCCAGCGACAGGTAGCCGGAAGGATCTTAACGCCACACCCCACCTCACACACCTAATCTCTGAATCGGTCGTAAAGTTCGGCGCGGCGGCCCCGCCCCGCCCCGCCGCTCTGAATACATAAAGACAATGCGACAGCGTCGCTCCCATCGATACGAGCATTACGGCCCGCCGCAGCCAGTCGAGCAGCACGAGCAGCAGAGTTACAATATTTACATATTTTCATTTATGATATTTTTTATATATCCGTAAGATACACGAGAGGCAAGTATAGAACGTTATATTGCTTTCGGAAACAGTCCGTGTGGGACTGGACCACTCGGGCGGGGCGGGGCGGGGCGGGGCGGGGCGGGCCCCTGGAGGCAGCCGCTTTCTCCGGCAGCAGCCTCCCCAGTCCGGCCCGGTCCAGCAGACAGGGCGCCAAGCGCCGCACCCTACCTGTCAGCAGAGACCTAAGGGCGCCCAGCATCACTGGTCCATGAGCCTCAGCCGCGGGACCAGTGCGCAGGCGCAAGATCCCGCACCCAATGACCACTCCTTTCCTTTCACGCAAAAATATCGTATTCCATCTAAACGCAAATTTCGAATCAGAAGTCATATTTTTCGTTCAGTTAACGAAATAATTTTTTTCCAAGCAAAAGAAAATTTTTTCGACTTTTATTTTTTTTTCCTTTTTTTCTTTTGGTTGAGCTGAAGATTTTTATTTTACCACTGAAATTTTGTTAGTTTCATAGGTCAGTCAAAATTTCGTTCCCACAAAGATAAGTTTCTTTTTTAGTACGGTACAGTCGAAATACACCAGGAAGCTTCGGCTGGCTGGCAACACGCCGTAATCATCGCGTGTAGGACGAGGGAATTACAAAATTTGGCAAAACAGTTTGCGAGGGAGGAAGGAGGGGGGGGGGGGAGAGAAAACGTAAAACGCAATACGGTTCAAGTAATGGAATCGAGAGCGATAAACGAATAAGGTGGCTGGAGCGCAAGCTGGGTGGGCTTGCGTTCAAAGCCGCGGGGCCCGCGGGGCACGTAGGAGAGGAGACCGAGAGGGGGGGGGGACGATTTCTGGGCTGGGAGAGAGACTGTCTGCGCCCGCGCCGCGCTGTTGGGGGAGTAAAAGAGGACGAAAATGGCTTCGGAGGGGGGGGGGGGGGCGTATGAAGAGAATGACAGTGAAGGGCACTGATGCGGGAGGTGTGGGCGCGGGCCGGGCCGGGCCGGGGCTCCCCGCCAGGCCCAACCCCTTTGCACTCTCGCACATGGCAGTACACGCGCCGCGCCACGCCACGCCGCGCCACGCCACGCCACGCCACGCCACGCCACGCCACGCCGCGCCACGCCACGCGTGCGGCGGGCGCGCTTTTCCTCATAGCCTCGCAACCCGACCCGCCCCACCCGACTTCCCCGCCAAACTTCCCCTATTTTCTGTCCATTACACATTTCTGAGCAGCGGCCCGCCGCAGCCCGCCCCGCCCCGCCCCGCCCCGCCCCGCCCCGCCCGCCTTCTCCTCTTCAGCGCGCGTACTGTAATTACTGCAGAACAAGTTTGCGCGCGGGCCGCATTTTTATATTAAATTTGCGCGCTTGGCTTTAACTTGATTCGACACAGCGAGCCTGAGCTGGGCCTGCAGGCTCGGGGGGTCCACGACTCTCTCCGCTCCGCAGTACAGGTCGCAGCGAGGGCAGCCTGGCAGCCTGCTGGCGCGCGCGGTAAGTTTCACTCCAGCAGGCCAACAGGACCCGCAGGCCTGCTGCAGCAGGCCGGGGCGAGGCGAGGCGAGAGCCCGTAAGTAATCGATCCTCAGCTTCAAGCCGCCTTCCACCTCATTCCTCTAAGCGAGCTACCAAGCCATTTTTCGTGCTCCGTCGGGCCTCACACACGCGCGCTTACTTTCTCACACACACAAACGCTCTCTCTCTCTCTCTCTCTCTCTCTCTCTCTCTCTCTCTCTCTCTCTCTCTCTCTCTCTCTCTCTCAGCGGAAGCAGCGCAATGCCCGGCCCGCCCCACCTGGCTGAGTGAAGAAAGACCCCCTCGACGCAGACAAAGACAAGCGCGAGATTCCCGATGCGCGATTACGCGGTACAGTTAAGGCAATTAAAAAGGACCGCGCGCGTTTCATGCGCATGCGCGGCGCGACTGCACGAAAATAAAGAAGAAAGAGAGATTTGGTTCCGGCAGTCCCCCCCCCTCCTGCCGCGCCGACTGGATGCCACTCAAGAAAATGCTCGCTCGCGCACTCTAAAGAGGAAAGGAGCAAAAATTGGAGCAGAACGCAAAGCGGAGGGTTTGTGCCGCCGCGTGCTTATTAAGCCGAAACGGGCGATGACGGCGGGGCGGGGCGGCAGTCCAGGCCTGGGAATCGTATTTAGTGTCTGCATGGCCGATATATAGGCAATTTCTTGAGCCGTGCCTCCGAGGGCCGGCAGGGTGCGGTGGGGAGGGGGGGGGGAGGGGGTTCCACTACCACCGGAAGCTTTAACCCCACCCCCATCGGCATGACGGGCGCAGTTTTCAACCGCCGTCTGCTCAAGCGCACTCCAGCAATAATAAAGGCGGGTAGGGCGGGGCGGGGCGGGGCGGGGCGGGGCGGCCCGGAGGAAACCCGTTATGCAGAGTCTGGCCTGGATGCCGACCGTCGCCGCCCGGGGTGGGGCGGGGTGGGGCGGGGCAGGGTGGGGTGGGGCGGGGCGGGGGTCGGGGGGCCTTGGCGGGGCCTGGCGGGGCCACAGCGGCGATCCGCGCCAGTCTACAAGGGCTTGCGAGGTCAAGCTCAAAGCACAATAACACCGACGATCGGATGGTCGCAGAGCACAACTGTACGACCAGAATTATTCCCGCTTTTGCTCTTGTAGCTTCCAGGTGTCTGCGGCTCGCAGCGCCGCGCGGCTGGGCTGGCGTCCGCCGACCTCTCCCCACCGATAGCTTTCCCTCCGATTTGCGTACGGCCCTGGCCGGCCACATAACTTTTGCTCTCGATACGGTTTGACCTCGGCGCAGCCATTCTTCCGGGACTCGGGCATTCCATGGTGTCGGACGGGTGGGGTTGAGCGGAGCGGAGGGAGAGGGGAGGGGGGGGTGCGAGCCATTGGAGGATTGAATTCCTTTTCCACGGGGCGAGGCGGGGCGGGGCGGGGCGGGGCGGGGCGTGGCGGGGCGGGGCGGGGCGTGGCGACGAGTGGCGTGGGCGAGGTGTGGCTGCTGCGGCCAGTGCGAGTCGTTACGTTCTGAGAGGGTTTGGCGCGGGGGAATGCTTCTGCACGATAACCCCAACGCCCACTCGCAGCAGCAATATCACGGTATGAAATGTGGCGCTGGCCAGGCGGGGCGGGGCGGGGCGGGGCGGGGCGGGGCGGGGCGGGCTGCGGCACTCCGTGACGGGCCGGCCAGGACTAACCTCGCTCGCTACTGACTTTGCCCATCAACTCAATCCTATCCGATCAGGGCCTATCCTGACGGACCACTTTACAACGAGGAAAGAAGGATAAGCCAGAGTTAGGGAGGCTTCAGGGAGTATCGCAGGGAGGTACACTGAAATAAAACTGTGCGCCACGTTACAGTTTTTCCAGGGCTCTGCGACCGACCTAAAACATGCATCCGCAGAGCACACGGGCGGGGCGGGGCGGGGCGGGGCGGGGCGGGGCGGGGCGGGGCGGGGCTTGCAGTCACACACGGAAGTGGCCATCACACTTGGACGCGTATGCGCTCGCAGGCCAGAGCCAGACTAAACAAAAGACGCCACGCCAGGCCGCGCGCTGCAGCCGAACATATGAATGGTCTGACTCACGCCCGCCGGCCGGCTCTGGTCTCGCGGGGCCCCGGCGAGTGACTCACGGGCGGGACGCGACGCACCGCCGCCATGTTTGTTCGGAAAACTCCGGTAAACTCCTTGAGCGCGTCCAATTACCGGCCGCGCAACGCAACGCGGTGTGAGAGAGAGAGAGAGAGAGAGAGAGGGGGGGGGGGAGATGGCCGTCTCTGTCGCTCTCGTTTCTCCTCGCTACACGCCACTGATGAGCCGCAGCGCAGCGCAGCATCACACCCGGAGCCCGGGCCGGAGCCGTGGGACCGGAGCGGAGCAGTCTGGCCCGGAGCAGCGCCCCGCCCGTCGCACCACTCTCCATACAATGCGACGCTCACTCCGGACTGTAATTGTTTCCAGGAGAGTAAGGAACGAGAGAGAGAGAGAGAGAGAGAGAGAGAGAGAGAGAGAGAGAGAGAGAGAGAGAGAGAGAGAGAGAGAGAGAGAGCGGCCGGAGGGCGGGCGGGCAAAGGGCTGCGGGGCGTATGTCGTCGCGGAACGCTAAAGGTGCTAACAGTATTGAGAGAGGTAGGGAAAAAGGGCACTCGGGCAAAAGTATAAAGTATACTGCCCTCTCGTCTCTCTCTCTCTCTCTCTCTCTCTCTCTCTCTCTCTCTCTCTCTCTCTCTCCAGCAGACGGTTCGTGGCGCGGCGCGGCGCGCCTAGCTCTCGGAGGAAGAAGACATGACGTCAAAAAAGAAATGGTTTCCTCTCTCTCCCCTCCGGGGATTGCACTGAGCGCTGTGCGCGCCGCGTTCCAGCTTCCGCCCCGCCACTGACCTTTTTCATTACCTCAGCGAAATGTCAGAGAGGGAGACTGCGGGCCGGGCGATAGTCTCGCGCCGGGCAGAGCAGCAAAAGCTCCACGAGATAATACACTCGTACACGTCCGCGTCCGGTCGACTCGACTCGGTATGCGGGCGGTATGTTGTTCGCATTGGGAAATCGGCTCAGGATGTACACATATAGCAATGGTAAGGTTGGTGTTTTCTTAGACTCCCCCGTTAGGGATGCCTATTGCTTTCGCCAGAAAATTTTTATTCTTCTTAATGATGTACCCATCTGATTAGTACAAAATTACAATGAAAAATAACACGAAGAATTACACTCCGAATCCAAGTGTGGAACATTCATACGCAAGGTTGCGTGGAACAAAGTGTTCCACGCAAAGAAGCGTGGAATTCCAATTATGTTAACATATACTTGCTTCACGTCTCTTTGGGGTGAACATTTTGTATTCCACGCTTCTTTGCGTGGAACGCTTTGTTCCACGCAACCTTGCGTATGAATGTTCCACACTTGGATTCGCAGTGTAAAATTTTTAAAACTGCAAGAAGAAAAGAAAAAAGGGAAAAATAGGAAAAAGAAGAAAAATAAAGATCAGAAAATTGCGGGGTGAGTGCAGAATAAGGGTCAGCCCTAGAGGCAAAATAAGAAGAGAAAGCCAAGACCCCAAGATGCCAAAGAAATGCTGCTTATTGCCTACAGCACGGTGCCAAGTCTCGATGCTCCACCAGGCGCCACGCCAATGCAGTGCAGCGGGTTTAACATTTTTTTTTATTTTCTCTGGCCGGTCCGCTTTCGGCTCCTGCACACAACACAGCCACCCTATCAGTCCCGTCCCGTCCCGTACGACCCGAGAGCAGAGACACCACACCACACCACACCACACGGCGGCTGATCAGACGAGCGGATCAGCCAGCAGCCCGTCCGATCCGTCGGGATCATCCCGCCCCGCCCCGCCCGTCGCATCGCGTCGTGATCCCCAAAGGGGTGGGCCCGTGTGTACAATGAGCGGAACGGTGTAACGGGCAGGCAGGCGGGCAGGAGGCAGCGAAATGATCCCTCCTGCGGGATAGATCCCTCCAGCCCCGCGGCCCAGGGATCAGGACTGTTCCAGCAGCTACATAGGCGGGCCGGGCCGGGGCCGCAACCATAGGCCAGGGCATGCGGTGGATTTGTGTGGGGCGCACGCGGTACGGGCGTGGCGGGGCGTGGCGGGGCGTGGCGGGGCGTGGCGGGGCGTGGCAGGGCGCGGCGGGTGGCGGAGATTGCCACGGCGAGTGATGTAAAACATTTCGCATTGCCGTTGCGGCGCGGCGCGGTTTCTCCAGAGGACGATTATTTTATACGCCGCACCGCGGGGCCGGGCAGGGCCGGGGCCACGAGATGAATGCTTACATGTCCACAATGTGGACACGGTAAGACAGGTGGGCCCGCACCCGTGTGGTAGAGACCCGCCCTTCATGCCCAGGTGTCAGAAGTCGACTGAAACACTCTCGTGGCCCTTGCACGGTAAACGAAAAACTCTGATTCCGAGGCGTAAAAAATAGAGCGGATTTTGATTTTAGAAACTGCAACTCGAATTAAGTTGACTTTCCTCGGTTCCGAGCATTTAAACCCTGATTCCGAGACGCTGAGCCCTAAATAGGGGATCCGTGTGAAAACCGAGGCAAACTGTCTCGGAAACGGGAAGTAGATGACTCGGTTTTGAGAGTCTCACCTCTGTTTTAGGAATGCATCTCTCCGATTTAGGTTGCCACACCGAACAATCGAGGCAACCTCAGAAATCGAGGTAGTTGCCTCGGAATCCGAGTTTTTCGTTTACCGTGTGGGTAAAAATGAAATCCGCGTGTGAGAGGAGGCGGGAGGGTATGGAACAGTGTTGCCTGGCCTGGCCCCGCCCGTCTCAGGTCCTGGCGAAGGTCCTGCAGGGTCAGGCTAACGTGCCGCATGCGGTTGGGTCGGGGGACCGGGCCGGGCCGCGGTGCCGCCTTCCTCCGCCCCGCCCCGCCCCGCCCCGCCCCACCCCACCCCGCCCCGCCCCGCCCCGCCCCGCCGCGCCCCGCCGCTGCACATAGTCGGAGACCATTGGGGGCACAGACCTCAGCCTCAGCGGCCGCCGCGCCGCCGCTGCTGCAAGTCGTTGCCAACCTAGTACACCGTGTGGTTTTCGCTCACATTGCTTTTAGAGCCGCGGCGGAGCGAGCAGAGAGGGCGACGCCGCCGAGCCTGGCCCGGCCCGGCCCGGCCCGCGCCGCGGCGCTGTCGGCAACACCGCGTCACGACGCCGTGACGTCACCCCGCGGCGCCCGGCCCGGCCCAGCCCAGGGGCCCAAAGGTCTGCGAGCGCCCCGCCGCCTCCATGTACACCGTAAAAGAAACAAGTTTTCTTGAATTTCAAAACACGGTCTAGGATAGCACTGGCGTTATTCTCTATAAGATCCAAGACCGGCTTGGCCTCCAAAAGCGCCTCGGCTCGGCCGCGCTGACCGGACCTTGAACCACAGCGGAAATCAAGAAAGTTTGACGGATTTCTCTTCTTCCATATTATAACACAAGAAGTTTTCGCTTTTGCGTTTTTAAGAGGTGCGGAGGGAGACCTCTCTACCGACTGAGCCATCCTCGAAAAGACTTTCTCGACACCAAACCAACACCCAGCCCGGCCCCGGCCCCGCCTGTTGCCGACTCTAGTCGCCTCGCAGTTTTTTCTCGGCCCGCACACGACTCCCCCGGGGCCTGGGGTGAGCTCTATGACGGATGGGCTGTGCTGCCGGCCGGCCGGGCGCCACCCCCAGTCAATCGGCCCCGCCATTCCTTTGTCCTCGAGCGGGGCAGGGCAGGGCAGGGCAGGAGAGGACTGGGACCGTTGCAGCGAGCCCACTATCCACACGGAGAGGAAAAGACTGGCTGTTCTAGCAAACCTTGTTGAAAACATAGCGCATACAAATGAAAAGTTGTGACTACAAACAACTTTGTTAAGCCAGCAATATTTTTGCTGCACTGGTAAAAAAAATTGTAGGCTAGAACAGCAAGTCTTTTCACTCCGTGCAGCCGGCCCAGCCCTGTAGGCTCGATTACGATTTATTTTTTTACAATCTCACCCCCTCCTGTCTGTACCGCTGCTGCTTCCATTCCACACCCCCAGCTGCGTGATTTTTCATCCAACACAAACTCGGAAGGGGGTCCCCGCTAGCGAGAGGAACTGCTACAGGGAAAAGGGGCGGGGCGGGGGAATGCGAGCGAGGTGAGGACTCAACGGGACAGCGACCTTTATTTCGTTGCTCCAGATCTCGGGAGGCGCGATGCAGCCTTTTGATAAGCGCCGCGTTGCGAGAGATAGCGACGCCTCTCGCGACCCAATCTAGGAGACGGGCGGGGCGGGGCGGGGCGGGGCGGGGCGGGGCGGGGCGGGGCGCGCGGACTGGAAAAGGTCGACATCATCATTCAGACCCCCGTACACAGTCTACATTTACATTACGTGGGACTTGTGACAAAGTACAAAACGAGGATATACGTCTCAGACCGGCCGGCCCGGCCCGGCCTGCCAGAGGCACCGGCATGGCGGCAGGTTTCCTTCCAGGAGGGCCTCAGAAGCATGACAAGTATCCTCCCGTCAGGACAACCTCGCTGCCAGCCAGGCCAGGTGCACCAGGCCGGGGCGCCCCCCCTCCCCTCGCCGCGGCCCGCCCCTGACGCCACACGTGAGCACCGCGGGGAGCGGCGGGGCGGGGCGGGGCGGGGCAGAGAGGGAGATGCATCGAGGTGCATCGCGCTGGTGCGCCGTGACCGCAGCGCAGCGCAGAGCCACTAACAAGTCGCGGGCCGGGCCGGGCCGGGCCGGGCCGGGGCAACGGACCCTCGAGCACGATACACTGCTGCACAGAGGCCCCGCCCGCCCCGCCCCGCCACCAGCACTCAAGTGCAGCGCTGATAAAGTACAAGCAGGCCCACGTGCAGCCGCGCCACGCCGCGGAGGACACCGTCATCCTGCACTACTTGTCCGTGTCCGTGGTCGCGACCACCCAGCGGCGCTCGCGGAACCTGAACCAGCAGGGCCTAACCTCACCTCAGCGGGGCGGGGCGGGGCGGGGCGCGGGCCGGAGCGTGCGGCGCCAGCCAAGCCTATTCATGGGGGAAGTAGGCCGAAGGTGGGAACTTTCTAAAACCCACAGTGTGGCATCACACGCACACACACACACACACACACGCGGGCGGGCGCACAGCCTTGCAGATACAGCAGACTATATCAGTCATGTGTATCAAGGGCATGCACATTCACCGCGGCGTATGAGCGCGGCAGGGCGCGGCGCGCATGACGTAAGATCAAACGTGACGTGCAGCTGCCGTGCCGCCCCTGTGTGCTTGTGTGTATCGACCCGCTGGCCTGCGGCGGGGCGGGCGCGTTGTACTCGCATAAGATAAGAGTCAGTGCAACGCACCAGGGCGGTGCACGGGGTCCCGGACCACCCTGCCCTGCAATGGGTGCGGGGGACGGGTCCCCGACGCAGCCGACGTGATCCTGGCCCGGCTCCACCTCCTCCATCGCCTCCCGCCACTGCACCACCTCTACCACCTGCAGGTACCGGGTACTCGCTGCCTGCACCATTGCTACCTTTCACTCCCTCTCGCACGACTGTCACGCCTCTCCTCTCTCTCTCTCTCTCCCTCTCTGCTCGCAGACCATGCTGCCGGACCGGGCTGGGCTGGGCCGGCCACAGCCGCGCTAAGCTCGCCGCCGCCAGCTCGGCCCGGCCAGTCACCGCCCCCTTCCCCCTCTCCCTGGAAGAGAGAGTGCGCGCCAAGTTCCAGCCGCGATCTTGCCCCCCCCCCTCCCCCTCCACCCCCCTCTCTCTGTCTCTCTCTCTCCCCCCGGACCACTCTTCTTGAGTTTGGCCGGCGCGAGGGGGCCTCACATCGCGAAAAGAGAAAACGCGTCTCTAAAACATAGGGGAGGCCTTTTCTCGGCAGCCATCTCCCGCGAACAGTTCAATACCCCCCCCCCCGCACCGCCCCAAGGCACTCGCTGACCTTCAGACCAGCAGCCATGCACAATGCACGGTGCGCCCAACAGACTCCCGAGGCCCGGCCCGGCCCGGCCCGGCCAGGCGCGGCGGGCTTGACGGGTACGCAGATGGGCCGCGGCCGCCATCTGCAGATGGGTCGTCGTCCTTCGGAGCTGGGCGGGGCGGGGCGGGGCGGGACCAGGGCCAGGACCGCCAGGACCGGCACCCGAACCCCCCGCCACCCCACCCCAGTCGCCCACCTGTTGATCGGGCCCGCCCGGCCCGGCCCGGCCCGGCACGGCCGACATACCTTGCTGAAGTTCTCCGGACTAGCAGTCCTGGGACAGAACAGGTGAGACGACGGGCCGCGATGAAAAGGTAATCCAAAGTAACATCCTTTAAGGGGTTTTTCACTGGTTTCACTTGTGCCGCTCGGGCCACTCACATCACTGCACTTCACTGCACACACACACACGCACACACTGACATGGCCCGCAGGCCGGCGGCCCGCACCGCGCTCTATCGTAATCCACAGGGAGCGCAGGGCGTCATCGCGAACCTCCAGCAGAGCGCGACGAGGGTCTCGACGTGATCCTGGCGCGAACGACGCGGTTCGTCCGGGCTTACCGGGCTGCGAGCGAGCACTGGCAGGGCAGCCAGCCGAGCGGGCCGGGCCGGGTCGGGCCGCCTGCCGTGCCGACTCAAGCACCACCAGGACCGGCTCCGGCTCCGCAGAGCCCCGCGGGGAGGGCCGTGGCGCGGCCCGGCTGCACTCGGGCGCGTCGCGGCTCGGCTCGTACCGGCGCGGCTCGGCTCGGCTCGGCACGGATACCTGAGCGCTGCGCGGCGCGCGGCGTGGCGTGGCGCTGCGCGGCGGAGCGTGGCCGGCAGCGGCGCAGCCTCCTCGTGCACCCAGCGGCCACCAGGACTCCGTAGGACACGACTCCGCACCGCGGTGCCAGCGACCCGAGCGCCGAGCCGAGCCGAGCCGAGCCGAGCCGAGCCGAGCCGAAGCGAGCCGAGTCCATGGAGGCTCCAGCCGGGCCCGGCCCAACAATCGTCGGAAATGTGGCTACACCGGGGAGGGGGGAGGGGCGTGGCGGGGCGGACCCGCGCGCCCGACCTGCCCGGCCCGGCCCGGCCCGGCCGGCCACCAGCAGCACAGGTGGAGTGGGGGCAGCAGGGAATTTCTCAGTGCCGGAGCGCATGGTGCAGGAACCCCGGCAGGGCAGCGCTCGCGGTCCCGCGCGCCCACCACGGCCCCTGCCCTGCCCGGCCCGGCGCTCTGTGTTTGGGTCTTCTTGTTGTTGGCGGCGGCCTGTTCTTGTTGTTGGCGGGCACCTCGGCGGTATGGCGGCATGGCAGCGCTACGCGGGGGACACCACTCCACCTGACTGCAGTCACCCCCACCCCCGCCCCGCCCGCCGGGCACTTGAATGGACTCGCCGGCCGGCCGGCCGGGCCGGGCGTTGAAGAGGGTGCGCCTCCCGCTGAGGCACGCCGCCGCCGCCACCGACGACGACGACCAGGTGACGTCAAGCGCGCTGGGGTGAGGGAAGCCGGGGGCGGGGCGGGGGCGGGGGGCCGGGCCAGCGGGTAACCGGACCCTTTGGTCGGCACAGCGCAGCGCGGGTGGTGGCGGTGGCGCTCAGCTGTACGCATTGTGCGAATGATAATCGGGTGCGGGTGACGCGGCGCGCGCGGCACGGGTACATGGGCGGCTGGGCACAACGCGAACGAGGAGGATGAGGTCTTAAACTTCAACTTGGGCTATAACGACGGCAGTTCATAGTGAACTTCATACACCAATAACTTTGGCACAGCCGCCAGTCCATGAACGGACCATCCCCCCTAGACCAGCTATGGCTAAGTCTCCGTGTGTTGGCCGCCACTAAACCTGCAGCCGCCGCGCAGAGGGGTGGGTGGCGTTTAAGTCTCTTTCATTCAGAATGCGAGCGTAAAGCCAACAGACAATTCTGTTTTTGAATGAATCTGAGGAAGTACCATTACCATGCTGGCCGCTACGCATATCACTCACACCCTTTTTTCCTAGTCGGCCACGTTACTCCGTACGATATTTGATGACCTCGCGCGGCACCAAGCCCCCCGGGGGGGGGGGGGGGGGGGGACACGTGCCCGAGTACCAAACGTAGTGCTGGCCAGGCCCGGCCGCCAGGCGACCCCAACCCCAGGAGCCGACGGCGAAGGTGGCCCAACTAGCGCTCTCCCTCCCAGGACGGGGCGGCGCCGGGCGGCGCCCTGCTCTGGAAGAGGCGACTATAAGCAGGCCGGAGTGCCCCTCGGGGGGTGGAGGGATCATTAGCAGGGGACACACGCGGGTGCTCGCTGTAATGAGGCACTGGGGCGTGGTGGGGCGGGGCGGGGCGGCCGGCCGGGGTGTAGCAGGGGCGGGGCGGGGCGGGACGAGGTACTGCCATATCGGCCTCCGATATACGCGATGCAGGGCCCCGCCCCGCGGTACGGGGTAGGGAGCTGATGAACCCCAGCCCGCCCAGCCTGCCGCCGCTACCAGGCGAGCCGGGGCCGAGCCAACTCCACTCGCCAGTCTGCTATGCTCCTCCCACCCGCGCCTGTCCCGTCACAAAGTTTTGTTGCGTTGCAACCGCAAGAAACTGGGATGAAAACACGTCCGCACGCTGAGAGAAAGGCGGCAGGTGAGAGGGGGGGGGGGGCGGGAGGCGCAGCAGCGTCAGTCACTGTACGCCCGGCCCCACCGCGGCGCGGCTCCGATACGATCCCGACACAGCGCGGCGCGGCGCGGCGACACTTTGGCGAGGCTGCAACAACTTTTGACTGCGGGGCGCGCGAGTCGAGTCGAGGCCCCGTTTGTCGCCTCAACTCCGCGCCGCGCCGCCGTCTCGTCTCGCAGCGATGCACAATGAATGCTTCCCCCCCCCTTCCCCGCGGGTTCTTTGATTGCGCGTTTTCTGGTCCGCTGATCTCTTCGCAGCCGACCTGAGCGCGAAAGAAGAGGGGAGGCGGAGCGCCGGGGGCGGGGGCGGGCCGGGGCGTTGCAAAACGTTGCCCCCCACCGAAACTTTCCATCAATCTCTCATCATTAGAGCGAGAGACCGAGAGCGCGCGGCAGCGGCGGGCGGCCGCGAGAGAGGGAGGGACGGAGAGAGGGAGGGAGGGAGAGAGGGAGGGGGGAGGGAGGGAGCAGCAAATTTCGCACAAGTTGAACGCGCGCGCGCAACTTTGTGTACTGGCGGCACCCCGCCGCCGTCGAGCCGCGCCATGCCATGCCACCGGCGGCGGGGAGGAGGAGGGAGAGGAGGTACTTGACTTGGAGGAGGAGGAGGAGGAGGAGGGACGGGGCCGTGCCGCTGCGCCGCAGAGAGGTCAGGTCAGGAGCTCCTCCCCGACGACGAGGCCGGGCCAGAGCAGGCCGACCTGACAACACGGTAAGGCACACCGTCACCACCGCAGGGCGGGGCGGGGCGGGGCGGCGCGGGACCTGACTCTGGGAGAGCGCCTCTCTCCCGCCCCGCCCCGCCCCGCCCCGCCAGCTGGACTCGGCTAATGACCACCTCAGGCCGGTGCATCGGCTGCTCTGCTCAGCTCAGCTCGGCCGCGGCCCCCAGCAGGAGCCAGGAGCGCGATGAGCGCGGCAGCGTTACAAAGGCAGGGCCCGGCCGGCGCAGCTCTGCGCTCTCCGCGCCCTGCCGAGTGACTCCGAGGATCGCTCTCTGTCCCCGTCGCACTCCAGGGGCACTGCCATGCCCGTCAGAGGGCACCGCCATAGGTGCGACAAGAACAACACAGTTGGCGGCTCGGCTCGGCTCGCTGGAGCGCACCGCGCAGGCCCTAAAGCCCCCCCGGGTTATCCGTTCCGAGAGGCATGACGTCGCAAGGGCAGCCCGGCCCGGCCCCAGCGCATTGTGCTGCAGCGTTACTGCTTGATCATTAGAGGCCCCGCCCCGCCCCGCCCCGCCCCGCCCCGCCCCGCCCCGCCCCGCCCCGCCCCGCCCGTACGGACGTACTAGTTGTACTGCAGGGTCCGTGTGCAGCGCGTGCCCGCCGGCGCCGGCCGGGCCGGGCCGGGCCGGGGAGAGAAACAAATGGAAAGAAAACGTGTAAAAGCAGAACAGCGAGCGCTCAGCTCAGCTCAGCCGGCATCAGAGAGGTTAACAACTTGTGCAGTCGGCGCGCCGTGCCTGCCCCGCGCCCTCCGCGACCGCTGCCCTTTTCTGTGCCGCAGAAAGGTCGAGGCGCACCCTTTACAGCCGCGAGGGGAGGAGGGGGGGAGGGGCAAGGTGAGCGACCGAGCGACCTGGCTGCGGGGGCGCGGAGCGCGGCGCGCCCGGGCAGGGGCACGACAGTAGGGCACCTCGTCGACATCAGAGATGACCTCCAGCCGAAAGCAGCGCCAGCGCAAGCAGCGGCGTCTAGCTAAACTGGGCCAGGCAGGCCAACAGCGCAGCGGCCGCAGCGGGCCAGGTGGACTAGCAGGCTGGCCTGGCCTGCACCGGGCTGGACTGGACTGGACTGCCCAACTTCTCCAGGTCCGGTCCGGCCTGGTCCAGCAGGTACTGCACGGCCGCGGCGCTACTGCCAGTACCGGGAGCGCAGCGCATTCTCACCTGACGCGCATCGCACGTGGTCCAGCGAGCATCCTCCCGTGTGCCGCCACGCGGGCGGGGCGGGGCGCCTCAACTGGGTCACGGGCAGCGAGGGGGGCGTGGCGGGGCGTGGCGGGGCGTGGCGGGGCGGGGCGGGGCGTGGCGGGGCGCGCGTCCAGGCCCCTCAGTGGGGCAGCTGGCCGGCCCGGCCCGGCCCGGCCCACCTCCTCCGAGTGCCAATGGTCCGCCCGGCCCGGCCCGGCCCCGACCGGACCGGCAGGGCGGGACCGCCTGCAAGGCCAAGCAGGCCAACCAAACCGTTCGTCAACAACACCGGCCGGGACGGGACGGGCCTGGCTGGGCGTCTTCACTTCCCTCTAACGCCCTTCTCGCTTCCGAGGGAGAGGAGGAGGAGGAGGAGAAGGAGGAGGAGGTCTGCGGTGGAGCAGGAGAAAGTCGACGACACCTCGAATCAAACAACAAACTGATACACGGGTCCCTGTGAGTGGGCCGAGCCCGAGCGGGGCAGGGCAGGGCGGCGGTGCGGGCCGCTAGCCCGCAGACCACACCTCCACGACGGCGACACTCGCCCCGCCCCGCCCCGCCCTGCTCGGCAGGCAACCCATTTGAGAGAACATGAGCAGGACTAAACGTTGTCAGAAATGTTCCATCTGGGGCCAGTAGCTGGGAGCATGACGCTGAGGTTGCCTTCGCTAGCTAGGCTTGCTCCCGCTCCAGGAGGATGCTTCTCGCGCGCTTTTGTGTCCGGCCGGGACACGGCGGGCGGGCGGGCGGACCGGGCGCCGCGACGGCCACCGCGAGGGTCGGCTAACAAATGACTCGTGCCCGGCGGGGCCCAGCCCGGCGGGGCCAGGACCAGGACCAGGCCGAGCAGCAGCATGCACAGTATGGCCAACTCTAACGCCGTTAGCTTTATGGTGTCGTCCCGTTACCGGCACCGGGCCCGGCCGCGGCCGCCCGCCAGGACTTCCCCCTTCCCGGCCAGGTGTTCCCTCTCCCGGGCCGCGCCCCGCCCCGCCCCGCCCCGCCCCGCCAGCGCCGCCAGCACCGCCAGCAGAACGCCCGGAGAGCACAGCAGAACACCACTTATGCTCTGGTGGCCTCTGAACCGACCTCTGCGCCCTGGCCCCCCCCCCCCTCCTGTCGCGATAGCCCGTTAAGATAGCGCCCGCCCCGCCGCCCGCCGCGTACGAATCGTTGAACTCAGCGCATCGTTGGTATGCAAATCCTCTCGCCTGGAGCATTAGTAGCGGAGCGGAGCGGAGCGGAGCAGTGTTGACCCGCCTCAATGGCAGAACTACGAGCCTCTCAAAAAAAAAAAATTATGACAAGTTTTTCTCTTTATGCTTTAAACAAAAATATTTAGAAGCGAAAAAAATAATAAGGCCTGACCGGGCTTTTTTTCATTGAGCTCCTATTTTTATTAATTACAATTATTTCCGAGTATGTTTCTTTGAAGAGTAGCCACTAGGGAATAATAAAGGGAGCCTTAAAATTATCTAAACGGCCGTGCTTGCCCGGCCCGGCCCGTCCCGTCCGGGTGGAGGCACTGCGTGTGCCGGGCCGGGCCGGGCCGGGCCGGCGGACTGGCTGGCTTTCACTTCTCGCACGAGGCTTCACTTCATTCATCGGGGACGGGCGACATAAACACAATCCCCTCCCGCCCGAGGAGGCGCGGGGCGGGGCGGGGCGGGGCGGGGCGGGGCGGGGCGGGGCGGGGCGGGCGTGGGAGGCAAATTAATTAAGTGTAATTAAGTAAAGCGGCGGACGGCACGCCGCCACAGCGAGCGCCACCCAGCGCGCGCGAGAGAGAGGCGGGAGGGGGGGGGGCGTACGGAGACGGGTAGGGGCCTAAATCGAATCTGGATCCTCGGCGGAGCGGAGCGCGACCCGGCCGGTCGGCCCCGCCGGGCCCGTGCCGGCGAGACGAGACGACTCGGGTTTGATTCCCGCGCGACACATTCAGCCCTGGGCACCAAGTGCTTTCGAGCGTGATGAGGAAGTGCCTCCCATTCGGAAAACTGGCTTCGGCGATAAGGGAAGGGAAAGGGCGCTGGGCGGGGCGGGGCGGGGCAGTATTGCAAGGGCTGCCCGCCAAAGGGCCCGGTCACTACCAGTCGGGGCGGGGCGGGCGGTGGGCACTTTCCGTGCAATTACCCTGCCGGTGCATTTCATCCCCCCCCTCCCCTCCCCTCCCCTTTACCACCCCCTCCTCTTTGCTCGGGCGGGAGCCAGCAGCCGCCTGGCGAAATTCCTCTGTTGCCAGTCCCTTATGACTCAATATCGGCCGGAAACGGAACGGGAAGGAGCGGAAGGGGTGGGGGAAGCGGGCGGGAGCCTGTGGAGAGAGGGGGGAGGGGGGGAGGGGCGCAGGGTTAGGTTTACACCAACCCCACGGAGATTACCCTCACATCTGCGCTTGAATTGTTCCATCCACACCCCAAAGTATTCAATGTTTTCAATATTTATTTTTTGTTGGTACTGACCGGTACTGACGCAATCGTAATCCGAATTTTTAAAAAACGCAGAGTGAAAAGTAATGGCTGTGGATTAATGTTAGAAACAGAACGAAGCGCCAGCCGGGTGGCCTACACACACGGCTGCGAGCACCAGGGCCACGGCCAGGGCCAGGGCCGTAGCCGCACTGCGCGGCGAGCCGAGCCGAGCCGAGCCGAGCCGAGCCGAGCCGAGCCGAGCCGAGCGTGACCGTGGGTATCCTCCTCCTACTCCTCCTCGACTCCAGGTTTCTGGAGCGGCAGTCTGCCCGCCCGGAGCGTACTCTCCAGCACCCGGCCCGGCCCCGGCCCCAGCCGCCACGGGGCCCGATATGACAGATGCCTCGTAACTCAAGCCGCATCATTAAACAAATGCGGCCGTAGCTTATCAGCAGCGCGGCGGCGGGGCGGGGCGCAGCGGGGACGTAACTGCCCCGCCGGCCGCCGCCAGTTACGTCGCTCTAGGTCCGCGCCGTCGTTATACTAGAGGCGCGGCGCGGAGCGGAGCGCCGCGGGCAAAGGGCGCTCCAGCTCCAGCCGGCGTCTTGTCCTCCTCCAGCATCTGCAAGCGGGGGCAGGGGGGGGGGGCAGGCACCGCGGCGCGGCTGTGAGAGCTTCGTGCCGACGCCGCAGCGCGGCGAGAGAGCGCCACCGGGCAGCGGCGTGCAGCGCGGCCAGCGGCGGCCCGGGGCCCGGCCCGGCCCAGGAGATCAGACTGATCCCACGACACGCCACGGACACGCGCACTGCACGCCACAATCGGGCCGCCCCGCCCCGCCCCGCCCCGCCCCGCCCCGCGCAATTACAGTCACCGTAATTATATTTCGGTGAGAGTGACAGCGGCTCCAGCCTACCACCGCCGCTGCTGCTGCTGCTGCTGCTGCAGGGCAGCCTAGTACTCTCCTTGAGGGAGAGGAGGAACAACGAGATTCCTGGCGAGAGTCCTGCGCGCCGCGCACGGGCCGGGCCGGTAGCGCGGAGAGGGACGGCCGGCGGCGACCGCCACCCGGACCGGACCGGACACAGAACCATCAATAACCCATTAAATCTCGGCCATTGGTCGGGTCCGGTTGGGGGTGTCTCCGCTGGCCTCGGCGCCCGGCCCCGCCCCGCCCGCTAGATGAGTGCCACTGACCGACAGCAGCCTCGTTGGCCGCGAAGGAAATAAAATGGTGATGGAAAATTAAAGGAGCCTGGACGCCTTTTTACCCGCGGCGCGGTAAAGGGCGAATGAGCGGCTCGCTCGCGTACGCAAAGTAAGCGAGAGCGAGGAACGCCCGGGAACGCCCTTACGCCTCGCCTCTTTCTCTCGCACTAACAGCAGTAGGGGGATGCTGGGGCTTAAACCTCGGTCCGCCTGGGGGCTCAACATAGGGCGACCTCCTTCGCCCCGCCCCGCACGCCCCGCCCGCCCCGCCACGCGCAGCAGCCCGCCTCCATCAAGATATACCTCCTCATTATGAGAGCAGTGCTGCAATAATTCTAACGTCGTGCAGCTAGGCCGCCGCGCCACGCCACGCCCTCGCCGGCACGCCCCATATTAATCTTTTTATTACCGCGGCAATATAAATTTGTCGGCAACTCCTTGGTCCACGGCAGGGCGGGGCGGGGGCGGGGCGGGGTGGGGCGGGGCGGGGCGGGAGGAGGCACAACCCTTTAGCTCCACCCCCGCCCCCCGGCCCGGCCGCCACCCTCCCTTTAGCCTGCCACGCCCCCGCCATACCCGCTACGTTTCTTACATTCTGCAGTGAGATTTATCGCGGCGCAAGCCAGTGTATTAGACGCGTTTCCTGTTAAACTATGGCAGTAAATTTTGAGTGTGTAGTAAATTGGCCGCACCTTGTACATCCTTCTCCTCGGGCCTGAGGACGCGGGGGCGGCCGGGGCGGCCGGGGGCGGCCGGGGGGCGGCCGGGGGGCGGCCCGGGCGGGCGCAAGTGGTTATCCACGTCACAGAGCCCGCTCTTTATTTCACAGTGACACTGAGGGGAGGAGCTTCTGCCGCCCCACTACCCCCGCCCGGCCCGCTGTAATGCTTTGTGACACGAGAAGGAAATGGACTGGGCACACAAAAAATATTTCCACTGGTGCGTATGGCACAACAAAAACCTCATAGACGGCATAAAACTATAACGGCAGCACCACGCTCACGCCTAGGCACCGCGAGCACTTTATGCAAATGGAAAAGGATGATGATGGTAATCATAGTGTATTCCGCGCTAACCGCCAATTTCGCGAGAGTGGGCGCGTATAGCAGCAAACTTTGAAATACCGCGTCGCGGGGGGCTCTGGCTGGGCCCCGGCGCCCGCCCCGCCCCGCTCCGGGCCCTCGCTTTGAAGGCTCCGAGCGAGCCGAGCAAGCGGCCAAAAGGCAACACCCTTCTCGCCTTGCAGAGCTGCAAAAGGGTCGAGAGGGCTTGTAAGGGTTCAGGGGGCGCGGAGTAGGAGGGGGCGGAAGGGGAGGGAGGCGAGGGGGAAGCACGTCGAGGGTACAAAGCGCCGTCATCTAATTGCGCTGTAAGGGCGTGGCGGATGACCTACCCTCCCTGTCATTGAGCAGGATGGGCTTGAAGGGGGCGGCTGGGGGTAGGGGGCGGGGGGTAGTTCCCACCCCCGCCCCGCCCCGCGCGCCCCGCACAGTTTGGCACCAGCCAGCGCTTATCACGACCCAGTCCGCACCACGCGCCCGGCACAGTGTATGGGGTGTGGGGGCGGGCCCGCGCTGCACACTGCAGCACCAGTAGCCCGCTGACAAGCTCAAAGGCGCCCCCGCCCCCGCCCAGGATGCCGGAGATGAAATAAATGAAATGGTGTCGGTGACCGACAGACCGACTCTCCCCGCCACATATCGGTTTTCCAGCGAGAGAGAGAAAGTGAGTGAGTGAGAGAGAGAGAGAGAGAGAGAGAGAGAGAGAGAGAGAGAGAGAGAGCAACAAAGAGGCCGATTTTCCTCGGTAATTTCCACCGCGGGTATCGTACCAAATAGAAAAGTGACCTGTGAAAAGATGGCCGCCTCACGTCAGCAGAGCAATACTGCCGCTACATCGGCCGGCGGCCAGCCAGTCTAGCATGAATGAGAGGGACGAGTGGCTGGCTGGGGGTAGAGTTGGGGTGGGGTGGGAGAGAGAGAACAGATGAGGGAGCATCCGACCGCTAGATGGATGGAAACAAAGTTTGAATTAGCCAGGGAGCGGCAGGGGCGGCTGGCTGCAGAGCGCAGCGCGGGGCGTAGCGGGGAGGCGGGGACAGCATTGTAGTCTGCACACCGCCCCGCCCGCCCCACCGCTGCACCTGCTGCACATGCACCAGCACACCCTGCACGAGCACGGCGTCACAGATTAGAGTTGAGGTCCGTGGAGCGGAGCGCCGGCCGCCCGAGAGGTAGGCATCCCCGCCGGCACCACTGCGCAGGACCTCTCCATGTTGCCTACCTGCCGGGCGCTCCCCGCAGCGGAGCGGCACTGCTGCTGAACTCAGACAGAGCAGCTGAGCTCCGCGGAGCACTCCCTCTCCCTGGGCCTGTGGACTCATATCCACGGCTTCCCCAGCGTCCCTGCCCGCCCCACAGAGCGAGAGTGAGAGAGAGACTGTGTGAGAGAGACTGTGAGAGAGAGGGAGGGAGGGAGATCGCTCCCAATTACGGTATGGAAATGGCGGTCGAAATACCGAACCGAATCTGCACAAAACCACTTCGATAATTGCATGCAGGTCGCGCCACGGCCTATCACTGTGATGGGAGGGTTAGGGCAGGGATAGCGCGGGTGGGAGTGCGGGCGGGAGTGTGGGCGGGCGGGAGAAAAGGGGCAGGGTGGGAGGGGCAGGGTGGGAGGGGCACCGAGCCGATTACCGTCACTAGGAGCCAGAAATATAGCGACAAATGTGAATCGATGAAGGCGTTAATATTCACGCGCGGTAGGCGGCCGGCAATATATACAATAATCGGATAGGGTACCCCGCCCCGCCCCGCCCCGCCCCGCCGGTCCCCACTCTGCACATTCATAAGGGCCTTGTCGGGCGGGGCCGGGCCGGGCCGAGGGGCTATCGAGGCTCAAAGCGCTTCCCGCCCGCCCGCCCACCGCTGTACAGCAGGGCGGGGGTGGAGAACCGGTGGTCTATGCGCGCGGCGGGGCAGGGCGGGGCGGGGCGCGGTGTAGTGAACCATTCAAAGCTTTGGCGGCCAAGTGTGGGCCCGCCCCGCCCCGCCCCGCCCCAACCCTGGCGCAACTTGTCGGCGCTGGTGTGGGGGGCTCCAACAAGGAGGATGCTCATATGAGACTGTATGTGGCGCGGAACGCCCTCTCACCACAGGGGACGAATTTCACACAACAGGGGCGTGAGCAAGAGAGAGCGAGAGAGAGCGAGAGAGAGAGAGAGAGAGAGAGAGAGAGAGAGAGAGAGAGAGAGAGAGAGAGAGAGAGAGAGAGAGCAAGAGAGAGCGACAGAGAGATGCGGGCGGGTGCGGGAGGGCAGCAGTAATGTGTAAATAGGATGGCCGGGCCCGTCCCGTCTCCGTGGTGGTGCCGGGCTGTGCCGGGCCGTTCCGCGCAGCTGTGCGAGCAAATACACGAGCACTACACTAGGGTGGAGACTAGGGCCAGGGCGGCGTGGGCGCCGAGGGAGACAGCCGTCGCGGCGCCGACACGGGGCGACATGCGCGGGTGAAAAATGTGACCAGTAGCCAGTCATGGTCTGTACGGCCCGGCAGTGTGCTGTCCGGCCTGGCCGGTGCCGTCGGTCACTGCACAGCGCCACCTGCCGACACAGTCCAGCCGTGTTGCATAATACAATCGGGCCGCGTCCGAGCCGAGTTAGGCCCCGCGCCGCCCCGCGCCGCCCCGCGCCGCCGATATTGCGAACCGCCCGAGCGGAAGAGGAGGGAGAGCGCGGCGCGGACATGGACGCGAGCGTAACGCGGCGCTTCGGACGCGCCCCTTCCTCCCCTACCCTGTGCATCGCCATGTGCTCCACGGGGCCCGGCCGACGGACAACCAGCGCAGTCCCGGCCGACATAATCACCGGGATGACAGTCCTGCCCGACGGCGAGCGCGACGGCGAGCCCGACGGCCTGCTCGACGGCCCGCCCGACGGCCTGCCCGACGGCCTGCCCGAGGGTCTGGGTGGCGGGCACCGCGCCGACGTCAGGCCCCCACCGCACCGGGGCCCGGCCAGTGTTGCGAGAAAAGTAGGCAATAAGTAGCCCAAACGCCGTGGAGTAAAGCGGGCCGCATCGGCGCCTGCGTACATGTTGCCTAATAGGCAGGCGCAGATGCAGCCCACTTATTTACTTGACTGTGTTTGTGCCACTGGGACTGGGCCCGCGGCCTGCGGCCTGCGGTTGACAGTGCCCGCCGAGGCCGGGGCGGCAGCGGCAGAGGCCGTGCGCCGCGCACGCAGGCCTGTAGGCACGGGCACGGCCCGGGGCGCGCTGAACAGATGATAAATGCGGCCCGCGCACGCGCGGCACGACAGGTCACGGGGTGGAGGGAGCTCCTCCTCGCCTTGCTGGCACCGCACCCCGGCCGGCCCCGCCCCGCCCCGCCCCGTGCCCCTAAGTCACGGGAGCACGCACGCCTCGCCCCTCCCGCCCCGCCCAGCGCACTGCAGCGCCGCCAACAGCCAACACCGTCCCTCCGTCAGACGGATGGCTTCTCAAGTTTAGCGCACGCGTTCAGAGCACGCGTCCTCATCTCCTCGACGGCGTGCTACATTACACACACACACACTGTGCGCTGCATTTCCTGTAGTTCCTGTCGGGTTGGAGCGCGTGGGCCGGAGCGGAGGTCCTCTTACCGTTCTGCTGGCGCTGCTGCTGCTGCGGCTGCTGCGGCGGTGTCGCCCCGGGGGCACCCAGCACCTGGTACCGCAGCACGAACTTGACCTGGTCCCGCGCCGAGCCCCACTCCTGCAGGATCTCCAGCGGCCGCTCATCCTCGCCAAGAGCCCGCTCTGAAACACAACAGAAACAACAACATGAGGCACGCAGGCTAAAACAACACAAGAAAAAAATGTATCGAGGAACGCTGCATGGGCAACGCCGACCATCGCAAAGTAAACTGCTCGATAAAGAAGGTGACATGAAAAGTGGCGATGGGGGTGATTGGAGGTCGAGGTCGGAGGCGCGGCCGTAACTCCGTGCCGTGCGCGCGAACCTCCACCGGCAGGGGTGTGGCAGGGTCTGATGTCTAGAGACGCCCCCCCCCCCCTCCCACGCGGACCCCACCAACATTTCCTCCACCACCAGCCTCCTCCTGCACCCCTTCTGCACTGTTATTCAAGGAATGTGACGTCACATTCGTAAGAGTATGAATTGAGTCACGTTTCGTTGGAATATTGTATCACACTCGTTTGAACGCCGATCGAGGCTCAATGGCGTCAGGCTTAGCCGATTCACGTTCAAACGCATGACACTACGTTCCAGCGAACGTGACACGATTCACATTCCGGCCAATGTCTCGTCACATTCCTCGAGTAACAGTGTGCGCAGCGCGCTGCCGCCCGGAGATAACGCGGTATGGCGGGGCGGGGCGGGGCGGGGCGGGGCGGGGGTGGCAGCGCGCCGCGACGCGTCGGATTGACCATGACCTGAGTGGCTCCCGGCCTGCCCCGCTATCCGATGAGGGGCGGGGCGTGGCGTGGCGTGGCGTGGCGTGGCGCATGGCGCTGCTCGGTGGGAATTGAGGGTAAGAGGGGATTGCAAGTTGTGCTCGCTGTGCCGAGGGTTGCGAGGTGAGGTTTTAAGGGTAGGCTACTCCTGGGCAAGGAGCGAGACAGAAGAACGCCGCGCTGCACTACACTGCGCAAGCGAGAGAGACAGACATAGCGAGAGAGTGAGTGAGTGAGAGAGAGAGAGCGAGAGACAAGCACAGCAATCCAGCTAGAGCGTAGCCGTACCACCGCCGCTCCTTCCTTTCCGCATGAATGAATACATGAATAGCAAGGACGGACTGGCTGGCCCCGGCCGGCCCGCCGCGCCGGCTCGGCTCAGCCGCGGGGCGGGCTCAGCCCGGCCCCGCCCGGGCGCTACGAGCCGAGCCCTGTGCCCTGTAGTGCCCCCCCCCCCCCCCGACACGTCGGCACGAGCACGGCTCGCGAATAAATACTAATCACACAGCGCGACGGACACACGCGACGCCGCACCGCACCGGTAGCAGGCAAGCCGGGAACAGAACAAAAAGGAAAAGATAATAAAATTTATATTTATTTTTTTCGCCCCGCTTCCGTGCCATCAGCACGACGCCATCGGGTGACACACGGCCCGGTGCGGGGCGGCGCGGCGCGGCGCCGCAGCCACCACCGCCACAACCCCCGGCCGCGGGCCGCCGCCCCCGCGCCGCCCCCGCGCCGCCCCCGCGCCGGCAGAGCGAGATACGCCTCGTGTCCGGAGTGCTCGGCCCATCGCATCGTGCCACACATTGTTTTGTACGAATGAAGAAGTATAATGGAACAAAATGTCAGTCGCACGTGCTCGGCCCGCCCCTATCTCGCGCTGCCATTAGTACACAGCGAGAAAAGAGATGGGCGCGCGAAAAAAAAATATGGAAAGAGTGACGGGGCGCGTGGATTTATAGAGAGAAAATTAACGGCTTGTGTGCGGATAGGGGTGGGTGCATGTGTGTGTGTGCGTGTCCAGAGGATGATTTAGAGCGGGCGCTAGGCGTGGTGCCGTGCTAGTGCGAGTCAAAACACCCGTCAAACGTGCTTGCGAATCACAGTTTTATTCAACGTCAAAAGTATAATAAGGCAGGTTCAGCACAAGGCGGGGGGCGGGCTGGTGCATGGTGCACATCTTGTCGACGACGCGCATACGCACCCGGGCTGGGCGGGCGCCGCGGCGGCGACGGCTCCCTGAGGACCGTCTTGGTGGAGGTGACGAGCATCATCTTGACGGCTGGGGCGGGCCACCGGGCCGGGCCGGCCGCAATGTCGCTTCACTAAGCGAGTAGAGGTGGTTGACCGGGGCCCACACGAAGGAAACGAGAATACCTAGGATAGCCAATACTATCTCACTGCTGACTAGAGGAAGAAAACGCACGTGCTGTGAGGGCTAATATCTGAGCTGCCACAGCTAAAACTTGGCTGAATTATTAGCTAAGGCCATATAAGCTCATCCATTAGCTATCTTGGCTAGTTTTGTTTTGTGCAGGCTGGCTGCAATCATTCGGCGCCGTGGTGTAGTCGGGGGCGCGGCGGGGGCAATACTCTACTCCCCGGTACAAGCACAGGAGGGTGCTGGGGTGCTTATCGCCATGCTAAATAAGGCACGCTGCGTTGAATGCGCCTCGATGCACGGCGGGGGCACGGCGGGGGCGCGGCGGGGGGGGGGCGGGGGGCGCGGCGGGGCGGGCGGGGGCGGGGCGGGCGGAGCGGGGGTGAGGCAGGCAGCCCCCCTGGGGCCGCACGACAGTGCATTCACGTGCTTTGCGGACAACCCCGTGAACCGAGGCGCCCGGTCGGTCGATAGTATCGAGCCCGGGAGTCGGAGCGTCGGGAGGGGGCGGAGTGAGCACCGGGGCCGGGGGCGGGGGGCGGGGGGCGGGGCCGGAGGTGGGCGATGACGCGCGCAGCTGTCCGCCCGCCCCCGCTGGGGCCCTGGCACGCAACGCTCGCCACCGGGGCGGACTGCAACCCCACCTGGGCCCGGCCCGGCGGCGGCCTCCTCACACGGAGGGGGAGGCCGTCGTGCTCGGGGCTGAGACACATGCGCCAGGTAATGCCTGCAGGGAGGGGCCGTCCGGGAGGTACACGCCAGAAAGTGTTCGACGGAGAGGGACAACGTCAGAGGGCCGTCATGGCGGTTCGCGTCCGCCCAGAGGTGCCCGTCGCACAGAGCCGCCCGTCGGAAAACACCCCTGTCGCTGAGGACGCTCTCCGCTGGCCACAAGAGGGTCGAAATCTCCGTCCGCCGCCGCCAGCTCAGCCTGGCCTGCACCCGAGGAGAAGGGAAGCCTACAATAACAGCGCTTTAATAGCGCGGCGCGGGGCGGCCAGCGTTACAACCCCATTGTAACGCCATGAGAAATAGCGGCGCGGCGGGGCGCCCCCGCAGTCCAGTCCCCAGCAGTTAATGACCCGGGGGCCCACCCCGCCCGCCAGGACCCCCGAGACAACGTTACGAAAGTAAGTACTGCACGCGCGAGCCAGGGTGGGGCCGGCCGGCCACGTACCCTACTGCCACGTGTCCGCCACGTGTCCGCCACGTGTCTGTCCGTCCGGCTGCGCACGCGGCACAGCGTCACCAGGTCGCGTGCGCCCCCCGCGAGCCACACACTAAAACTAAATGACGCCGCCAGCCCCAGCCGGGCTGGGCTGGGCTGGGGCGGCTCCCGGGCCCTGCCTCGTCGACGGCGGCCGCCGCGCGGGGCCACGCCGCGATGGGCCGCCCCGCCCCGCCCCGCCGGGCTCCGGCGGCGCGGCCAGGCCGGAGGGGAGCGCCGGCGCGGGGCGGGGCGGGGCGGGGTTGGGGCCCCCGTCAGGTGGTGGTGTGGCAGGGGCGGGGCGGGGCGGGGCGGGGCGAGCACGAGACGCCAGGGCTCGGCCCAGCCCAGCTAGGCCAGCTCTAGCCGACGCGACGGGACGGAAGGAGGAGTACGGCCAATGGACGGGGCTAAATAATACACACGATAATGAGCCGAAGGGCAGGGCGCGGGGCGGGGCGGGGCGGGGCGGGGCGGGGCGGGGCGGGCAGCGACCTTTCGCCCTGCTGCCTCTGTTTTCGGTCGACCACGTCCTCTACCCTACCCGCTACTCACCTTGCACCCCTAGTCAGTTCAGACCGCTCGGCCGCGCCCCACCCCCGGCCGCTGCCGCGCCGCGCTCGATGTTGTACTACAACTGCCTGACCCCCTCCGCCCGTCCCCGCCCCAGCCCAGCCCCGCCCCCGCCCCACCCCCTGCCCCCTCACACCTCCTATTTGCACTCAGGCCGTGCCAATAAGGCGGCCTCCCTCCACGTCGGTAAACACCCTCCCCGCCTCCCCGCTCGCCACCCCCCGACACATAATAAGGAAGCGGGTTGTAAAACATGCCATTCCACCGCAGCGGGGTGGGGCCGCCCGCCAGCCCCCGCCCCCGCCGCCGCGGCGCTCAGCGCTCCATCGTCGCCCTGGACGCCCCCCCGCCCCTCCGCTGTTCACGTGCCCAACACGACGGAAAGAAAAGAAACCAGGTCTCATAAGAGTTTTACACAGGTAAAACTGCCAGTTTACGGCCACCCCGGTAGTAAACCAACTCGAGATTCTTCACCAATGTGCCGGTGGGGGAAAATGGATTTTTTGTGAAAACATTCTCCGCGGGGCGGAGCCGGGCCGTACCGGAGCAGCAGCAGCAGAGCGTCCTGCTTTTACCACTTCACGGCGAGTGCCGCGTGTACGTTACAAACACACACGCACACGGGCGGGGCGGGGCGGGGCGGGGACCGCAGGAACCTTTTGTTACTCGCGCGGTATTTTCAGTGATTGAATGTCAACACACTTTACAGGGCGGAGCACAGCAGAGCCGCGCCTGGTCTCTCGCTCTGATGGGCACGCCCCGCCCCGCCCCGCCCCGCCCCCCAGGCTCAGTGTACGCCGCAGCGCGCCGCACCGCGCCTCCCGCGGCTGACTGACTTGCCGCTGCAACAATATTGACACAGACCTCGCCTGTTATCCATCCGCTATGGCCACGCCGGGAGTGCCCGCCCCGCCTGCCTGGCCGTGCTCGCTCAGGCTCGCCGTGCCGTGCCGCGCCGTGCCGCACAGCCCCCGGGAGGGAGGCCACTGCTGTCGAGCCGAGGCCGGGCCGTGACTACCACCCGTGCCGGCCCCGGCCCCGGCACGGCCCCGGCACGGCCCCGGCACGGCCCCGGCACGGCCCCGGCACGGCCCCGCGCTGCGCTGCGGTACGGGGTCGTGGTCTGCTCCGGGTCCGCTCGGATGGGTCGGGTCAGCCGGGCCGCGACGCGGCAGTGTCTCATTTAACGGCGCCAAACTTTCTCCACCCACTCACCCACCCAAACTCAACCCCCGGCGCCGGCCCGGCACGTTCCAGCCCCCACATCTCACTTTATCTTTTAATGGCTTTTCACCTCAACACGCCCCACCCCGCCCCACCCCGCCCCGCCCTGCCCCGCCCGCCTTGCCCATCCCATCACAGCAACGCCACGCGCGGCCGATGCGACCTATGCAGTCAATAGCGACCTGGTCGAGGAGGTCAACAGGATGTCAGTGGGGCGGGGCGGGGCGGGGCGCATCTCGAGCGATGCGGCGCATTCCGCCCCGCCCGCCCCGCCCCGCCCCGGAGACCACTCCAGCTCCATTAATGATTGAACCCTTGGCGAGGAGGGAAGGGCCGATCCCTCTGGGCGGCCAACTTCCACCGCTGGGTGGGCAGGGCAGCCTGCAACCCCACCGCACCCCTCCCTGCCATCAGCGGAACTCATTAGTAATTTATTGTTCAGCCCGCAATAAGTGACCTACGCTACCGCCGCCCCACCAGCATGCCGCTCCCATTGAGAGGCGCCGATACGTCCGGGCGGGGCGGGGCGGGGCGGGGCGGGGCGGGGCGAGGCGCGGCGGGCGAGGCGCGATATTGGATATTGACTTGTCTGCCTTATTTCGCGCGGCGAAGCGCCCGGCGGCGTCGTAATGGCCACCGCCATTGTCCTCCCCCAACCAACCCCCCGCGTCACCCCCACCCCCTCCCCCTCCCTACGCGACTTACTCGCAGTGTCTTGCTAACGTCGTATACCGACACTCCCCCCCTCCCCCACCCCACCCCGCAGCCAACGGCGCTCTCCGCAGGGAAGTAATTTATTGCGCGGATATGAGGGTGCTCCACCTCGTCGGGGTGTCTCGCCGAGGACCGACCGCTGTCGCCCCCGCCCGCTCCCCCTCCGCGCCACTAACGCCCCTCCCCTCCCCCCTCACCGCCCCTGCGCGCTGTCACCACCTGCCGGACCGTGGCCACAGCCGCGTGCCACCCCCGCCCCAGGGGGTCGGTGAGGGAGGGTGAGGGAGGGTGAGGGAGGGTGACGGCTGTGACGTACACCTCGCCAAGTCCCTGACATTCACCAAGAGCCCGGTGATCCAAATCAAGCAGGTGGGCGAGGGTTGTGGAGGGCTGTGACCTCACCCCTTTTCCTCCCCGCCCCGCCGAGCAGAAGTTGCCCGCTCCGCTCCGCACGGGCCCTCAGGGAGTGGCCTGGTTGCAGCCCAAGCTACAACATCGCCGCATCCAAGACCAGAACCAGCCTCGTTAGCTCGAAGGTCGCGGCCTCGTCAAGGTCACAGACTTACTCTCTCTCTCACACACACACACACACGATGATTCATAAAAGGACGAGCATGTCTCTGGGTCAACAGGGGCCGTAGGGTCGTGGGGGCTGCGGGCAGGCGCTGCCCACGGTACCCCCCTCCCCGCGGAGCGGAGTCCAAGCATCCCGACTCGGGGCGCGGCGCCCGGCTTGGAAAAACTTTGCACTCGCCGCAGCGGCCCCGCCCCGCCCCGCCCCGCCCCGCCCCGGGGCACAGACACGCACAAAGGGCGCGCTGCTCAAGTCTTCGACAAGCAGAGGGCGGTGAAGCACCACCGCCACCGGAGGGGATGGGAACAAAAAAATAGGCCAAGAAGGGCGTGTTGTGGGGTGGGGCGGTGTTCCTTACCTTTGTCGAGGCACGTCCCCACGAGGCAGCACGGCTCGTCGCCCGGGTCGCGGCAGCACTCCACCACATCCCGGCAGGTGGTCAGCGGCGTGATGGGCACCTCGGTGACGGCGCCGTCCGCCTCGCCCTCGGCCACCACGCGCACGATCATCTGCAAGGAGAGGAGAGTGGCGTGAGTACGTGAGGCCAGGTGAGCCACCGCCGGCGCGGCGCCCGGGAGGCAGCGCGAGGCGCCGCTGTCGAGCGGGCGGGGCGGCCTATCCACGGGCGCCCCGGCGCTGGCGCGGCGCACTGGCGAAGGACCGAGAGACCTCGCCTTTTTAAAATGTGGCGCCTTGTCTAAGTAAACAAAGCAACAACGAAAAGAAAAGAGAAACTGCCGCTGGACGAAACAACATCAACAAAATGGCCCCGACGGCAAAGGTCGAGCAGCGGAGCAGAAGGGTGCTGGTGCTGCGCCCGGGCGGGGCGGGGCGGGGCGGGGCGGGGCGGGGCGGGGCGGGGGCGGGGCGGGGCGGGGCGGGGGCGGGGCGCGGCACACACTGGCTGCCTTGTCTCTGCTAGCCAGGGCTGGGGGACCCGTGGCGCAGCGGACTGGACCACGGGCACCACGGGCCAGTGCGACCGTCCCGTCCCGTCCTCCCTCCAGTACCGCTCCGCCCTGCGCGCCCGCCTCGGCTGCTGCAAAATAATGGGGCTGCCTTCCGTGGCGGGGAAGGGGAGGGCGCATAGGGGAGGTTTCGGATCAGATCTGGGCCAGACATGGAGGAGAGCAGCACTCGCAGCAGCAGAGAGAGGTCCTCCAAACTCGGCTGCGAGAACACAGATGACAGCGAACTCTCCTCGCGGCTGCTCCACCGTGCCAACGTGCCTCGCCTCGCCTTGCCACGGCCGCAGGGCGGGGGCGGCCATGGCTCCAGCGCAAACTGTCAAGGCGCCATCCCCAGCCCGGCCCGGGCCCGCCCCGCCCCGCCCCGCCCCGCCCGAATCAACAGGTGAACTTGTGACACGGCGGTGCGCCCTCCGCGCTGAACGCCCCTCGGCCGCAATCTATTCATCTCCCACCCATCCTGCTCTGTCTCAATCCGTCTCCATACCGCGGTGCAGTGTGTGTGTGCGCGCGCGCGCGTCTGTGTGAGTATGTGCTTTTGTGTACCCCTTTCCTTTTTTAGCCTCTCGTCTCGTCCGTGTTGTTCCGTGTGCGCCACAACCCGGGGGGAAAACTTTTTCCGAGACAAAGCAGAGCAGAGCAGGATGCGGTGCGACTCGCGGCCCGGGGGCGGGGGGTAGGGGGCGGGGGGTAAGGGGCGGGTCGCGGAGCGGGGTGGGGTGGGGGGCGGGAGGGGGGTGACTTTGTGCCCCCCCTCCACCCCGGGCCATTCTACTTAACACTTCCCTAGAATCCCCAAGGCAGCATGGGGACGCTGTTGGAAGCAGGATGGGAATGGTTTAAATAACCGTACGGTAGGGAAAAGTACTTATCAAGAGGTTCATTTCAGCCTTAAAGCTGAATCGTATCACCTTGGTTTTGGAAGTATTGTGCCAAGGTTAGGTTAATCGTTCTCTGAACCCCGTATTAAATATAGCCAGGTCCCAGGTCCCAGAACCACACTTTGAAGTGTCTTCTTTTAGGCACCTAAGGTATTAAGAAAATTTGTCATTGATCGACAGAAGCGTCTAAAGGCTACACCAGGAATAAAGGCGGGCCCGAGAAGAAAGGAAGGTAGAAACAAGGGGACAAAGGGGAAGGTTGTAGGGATCCAAAGGAAACAAAGGCCACAGGGGGCACAAGAAGAAAAAACAGAGCGCCCACTAACTCAAGCAGCAAGCCATCCGCACTAGCCACTGAGCACAGAGCAAAGTCAAAAAGATTTGAGAAATTCCTTCAAGAACAGAATTATTGCTTTAGAAGAAATTTAAAAATAAATAAAAAATCCAATCAAGCCTCACATAATTATCAGCACAATCAATTCACAATAATGTCTTGGTGCTTTGGGACTGCGGACAAAGTCATAATTTGGTTTCAAGATACTATGCGTAACTTGTTATAACCCAACCATCCCAAACATACCTGCTTCCATTGCGGTTTGTTGCTCAGATTTCCACAGCAGTAGAACAATAGCAAACATGAAGTTCTCACTTATGTATTGCTTCTGTACAAGGCAGCACAAGACCTTTCAGAGGTTATGTTGTGTAACATTAATTTGAGATCGCCACAAAGGAGAGGTCCACAGTCGAATCAATCATGGTTCCTCATATCACAATTTTAAAAATCAAAAAAAATGAAAACTTTCCAAGGATATAAAAGGTTAATATCATATCAAATCAATATAAACGTTGGTCTTCTGTAATATTTCTAGGCGCAAGGCGGGAGAACGAGAGAGAGAGAGAGAGAGACTGTCAGATGTTTTTGGCCTTTGGTATAACCAATGGAGGGCCAGGAGAAGCGGGAGAACGAACTATAAACAAAAACACACTTTGTGTCAACTACCAACATTCAAAATAAATGTAGCCAATAAAAACACCCAGTCCCTCCATATAATGAAATGAAACGTAAAAATTTAACACAATTTAGTTTTAAATTATGGGTGGGGCGCGGCAAGTTGATCGGTTTGCGGTGAGCGGTGAGCGCCCGTGCGCAGGCCGTGTAGTCGCAGCCACGCACTTTGGGTTGCCTACCTCCCGGGCGTCTGTGGCGCCCGGCCCGCCGGCCGCTGCCGAGCCGCTGCCGCTGCGCTGCCGCCGCGCCCGCAGCACCGCATGCAGCTGCTATATTCTACACAGGACACGCGGGTCCCACACCGCCTGCGCCCGGCACGGCACACATCAAATTTTTAAAAAGCGGAATTTCAGGAAAAATGTTCAAGTTAAATTGAAAGAAAATTGCATGACTGTAAATTTTGGCATTCCCTCATCGATCAGCAAATGTAAGAAAACCATGAATAAATTAGAATGTCACTTTAGACAGTGTACGCTGTGAAATTTGCAGTCAAAACCTCCGTATTACCATAACGGTTTGTAAGCCCGGCCGCCCGCAACATATCCCCGCCCGCCCCCTCACCTCTGCCATCCTCGCCCTGCCCTAACCCCCAATCACACTGACCCGCCCTGCCCTGCCCTGCACTGCCCTGCCCTGCCCCGCTCCGCTCCGCTCAGGCGAATTACGAGCGCAATATTTGTCTGGGGCGAGTGTAGACTCAAGAGACTAGTCTCTTGGTAGAATACAAAGAATTCCAAGCTGAATCGAAAAATCACTTACTTCCTACTTAAAACACCGTGCGCAATGGGACGGGACGGCGACATCTTGATCCTTGGATCTGGAGCTCTGCCGAGCCGGGCGCGGGCGGAGCGGGAACGGACCGAGAACAAATCTTAATGCCAGTCTGCCCTGTCTCCAGTTTCAAGGGACACACTGCCGACGGAAACGCGATTCGCGATCATTTAAGTTTGAGGCAAGCTAAACTTATATAGATTTCTGTTCGAACTATCACCAAACTTTTTGAATTAGATTTCACTCCCGGCGCGAGACAAAGAGACGGCGCGACATGACACGGCCAGGCGCACGGACGGCTGGCCGACAACTGACTGACGAGGGTGGGCGATTCAAAAAACTGTTTCCTTTACTGCCAACTTATGCATGTTGCGATTCGCCTTCAAACGAGATTGCTGCTAGACGAGCTGCTACACGATATTAATAAGCACGGAGATAATAATTAAGATTGTACGAAGTTATTTTATTTCTTACAACGACATCCGTCGAGCACCCCTTGTCAAGCACCACAGCGTCTGTTGGCCAGACTGACGACAAAAGACGACACAACCCGCAGGAGATTTGAGTCTTGTTTATGCTGGTTCGTTGACGCATATTTATTTTCTCTCTAATTTTGGTAGGACAGATAAATGTCTTCTGTGCCGTCGCTAGAAATGTCAAGTTTGTGCTGAATAGAATTGTCAGAGCTTAATACTGGAATTGTGCAGCCTAAAATCACTACAGTATATTATGAAGCCCAGCTGTACGACATTGTTTAAAATCTAGGGCCTCTTATCAAACTCAGGTACTGCAACGACACCGTATTCTTTTCAATATATTTTTCCGACACGATCGACAGCCGCTCCGCTCGCGCCCCTAACCTCCCAGCCTGCCCTGTGCCGCGGGGCTGACCGGCCCGGCCCGGCCCGGCGTGTTCTTAGGCGAGTACTTGAACGTGTTTGCATGGGTGGCGTGAAAACACGGAAAATTTTTGCGACAGTAAACCTCCCGAAGGAGGTTGCGGTTCCCGCCAGGCACAGGGCTTATGACCCCACGACGGTGGTTACAATTTTAAATAAAACTAAGCGACAGAAAAACAAAATTGAAAGAAATCGGTTGGGATTCGAACCACTGCAACCACTGCAAGCGCCGCGACCCCTGTCATGCCCGCAAACGACGGAATGCCTCCTGTCGCACCCCACCCTGTCTCGTCTCGAGTGACGGCGCTACGCTACGCCACGCCACGCCGCGCGGCCCGCCCGACCCCGGCCAGTCCCCCGTAATCCTCATCGGCTTGCCGGAGGCTTCCGGAGGACTTGTGGGCGCTCTCCGCCCGGCCCCGGCCCCGGCCCCGGCCCCGGCCCCGGCCCCGGCCCCGGCCCCGGCCCCGGCCCCGGCCCCGGCCGCGAACACCATCCCCCGCCCCACCCAGCTCAGCCCGTACGCCCCTTTGCCCTCTTGCCCGAGGTAGGGATTCCTTGCTGGCGCAGTAGTACGTAGTCGTCGCCGTCGCGTCGCGCCGCCGGACACAGCAGCAGCCGAATGATTCAGAACATCTCTCCGCTCCCATGCCTCTGTCCCTGTCGCACTCACGAAGGTGTCCCCTCTAGCGTGTGGAGCTGTTCCATGAGTGCGACAAGGACAAAGGCATGGTACCGATCTCCTGAATCAGTCGGTAGGTCGGCGGCAAGCAGGGGGCTCGACAAGGGAGCTCTGCACTCACAGGCCGGGGAACGGTTGCTTCAACTTTCAGGCCCCAGATCTAGATGTTCAGGGTGTCTCAAAATTTCCTCGCTCACTCCCTCGACTCCAGCACCGCTCTCCAGATTCCTTAAAAATTATGAGAGCTGCGAGCCCCCCTCCGCCGCACCTCAAGGAGGCCCGTAACTCCAAGTTTTGAGCAAGTCCCGGAAATGCTCCTCTTCCCGGGAGCGCTGCGCTACGCCGCGCCACGCCACGCCTCGCAGTCGCTACGGCTCGCTCCGCTCTGCACAGTAAGGGGCAGTTCCGACGCGCAATGAAGCAAGCGTCGCGTCGTGAGGACAGAACCGTCCCGTCCATCACCCCGCCTCGCCCCGCCCCGCCCCGCCCCGCCCGCCGACAAAAGCGCCATTTCAGAGCCGGAGAGGAGAGACAGAGTTGAGTTTCTGTGCCGTGCATATTGCAGCAGCGGGGCCCTGCGCCCTGCCGGCCCTGCCGGTCTGCCCCGCCCCGCCCCGCGGCGGAACTTGCCGCCCCCGGCCCGGCCCGGCCCGGCCCGCCCCGCCCCCGCACCAGCTGGATGGTGTTCTCATCCGAGTCTATATGCACCTAGCGGCAGGCTGCTCGCGGCACGGCGGCGGCGGCGGAGGCGAGGCGGCGCCCCAACCACCATTCAGCCAGGAAGCGCTGCCGCCTGGTGCCTGGTGCCGGCGCGGCGCGGCACGGTGCGGCACAGCCCTGGGGACACGAATGGCTCCCTTGTTAGCGAGGAGAAAGGGACGGCGGGGACAAGAAATTAGCTGTGAGAGGAGAGCTGAGCTAGCAGAGCGGAGAGGAGGGTAGGGGAGGGAAGAGCAGGTGAGATGAGATGGGCTTCCCACGTAGTGTGGCTCGGGTCCTGTCTATTTCCTCTTCTAGCCCCGCGGGATGGTGAGGGAGGGACCACGGCGGGACGGGGCGGGAGTTTGCTGGCACGGCGGGGCGGGGTGGGGCGGGGCGGGGATGTTTGAGCTCCGCGATGACAAAGGGTAGCAATCCCCCGCCCGGCCCGGCCCGGAGGGGCTGGCCTGGCTTGGCCCCGCTCCCGCTCCTGCTGCAGTGCACCCCGCGCCGCGCGCGCTGCCTGTCAGCCGGGTTGCCTGCCTGGCCGGCTACAAACTTGGCGGCTTTGGTGACCACAGAGCCGGCCCGTCCCGTTCCGTCCGCCAGGAAGCAGTAGCGGGGTCTGTTCTGCTTCGCATCCGGTCCGACCTGCTCCTGCTCCTGCTCCCCTCCTGCTGCTACTGCCGCAGTGACGAGGCCTTCTTGTCCAACACCGCGCCACACACACACACACACACACACGTGGGGTGGGGCAGGAGCCTCCCATGGCGTTTGCTGTTTACTCGGGGCCGACAAGACCTGCCGACAAATTGAGGGCATCGCCACACCACACGACGCGGTGCCCCGCCCCGCCCGCCCCGCCCCGCCCCGCCCGGTCAAACAGAGCCGGCGGACGGGACCGGACGGAGCCCCCCGCGGCGCGGCGCGGCCGAACAGATGGCAGCACAGCCCATTAGTCAGCCTAATTAAGATATGCGCTGGAGTTAGGATTGTTTAAATCAGCCACGCCGCGCCCCGGGATGGGCTTGTGGGAACGCCGAACGCCACTTTACATCCACCGCCCCGCCCTCGCGCCGCCGTCGCCCCGCCCGGCCCCCGGCCCCTCTCTCGTGACCGTGTCCCGCCCCGCGGCACGGAGTACCGACCGCGCGGTACCGAACCGCTCCGCTCCGCGCGCCGCGCCCCGGGGAATGTGACGTACGCAGTGCTGGACAGGAACAGGTTTAAATACACCCGATGAAATAACTGCCAGCCAGCCCAGTGCGGGGCGGGCCAGCGGGAGAAGCTGCGGTCGTTTTAATTTTTTCTCCAGCGTGGTCCGCCCCGCCCCGGCCGCCCCGCCCCGGCCGCCCCGCCGCCCCGCCCGGCCGCCCCGCCTCGCTGCCACTACTTTTTGTCGGCCTGGTTCCGCCCCGAGGTCACTACAAGACGAGCAGCACCACCAGGGACGACCACTCATTTTTTTTTCTAAACGCGGGTATCTATATCTCTTTAATGCGGCTATGATTGTACGCAATTCAAACTCAGCGCGCCTCTTTTTTGTTTCTTCCTGCCGGCGGCTGATTGGCTGGGTCGTTCAGAGGTGTTAATTGGCGCCATCGATTGCCGGCGCGTACGTTACGACGGCCAGAGGGCAGGGGCGCGGCGGGGCGGGGCGGGGCGGGGCGGGGCGAGGCGGGGCGGGGCGAGGCGGGGCGGGGCACTGGACGCGCGGATCCACCTCGAGCAGGCCAAGCGATTAGCCATTCTCGGCGAGCTGCTCAACTGAAAGACTCTCCTTGCTGTGGAGAGGGAGAGGGTAATCGGAATAATAAAAATGAGTCATAGAAGACAAACATAAAGTCAGCGCTCGCTTTAGTAGAAAAGTTATCCGCGGCAAAACTGTTCTCCTTATCAGGACAGAATTGGAATGTACAAGATTGCGGCCTGCTCGGCGGCGGCCTGGACCACCACTGCTGCCGCGGCCCGCCCCGCCCCGCCCCGCCCCGCCCCGCCCCGCCCCGCTCGGCGCCGCCGAGAAGTCGAACCACTTGAATATTAATTGAACGTGCCTCGCATATTTTTCGGCGGCGACGAGGGCGGTGATTCATGTCAACGATGACAAGGCAGGGGCACCGCACCGCGCACCGCCCCGCGCTCTCAAGGTGCTCATCGGCTCGGCTCGGCCCCGCTCGACTTGACTCGGCTCGGCTCGGCTCGGCTCGGCTCGGCGACGGGGGCCATCACATCACGCTGGCTGAGCCCATAGCCCGCGCGTTTGAAGGTGTGAAAACACACTCTCATAACTCTTGTGAGTGTGTATGCGCGCCTGCCGATGTGTGTGTGCGTGTGAGTGTGAGGGTATGGTCAGGGCCTCGAGACTCACCTGCCGGGCCGGGCCGGCGCGGCGCCCTCTTAAGGAGACCTTGGGCCCGGCCCCACCCGCTGAACAAACGAGCGCGACAAAAGCTGCGTCACTATGCCTACGCACTAGATGTTTATCTCAATTAGTGACGTTGTCACAATCGAGGAAAAGGATTGAGTCGGTATGAGTGCTCTAGTAGTACAGACTCCGCATCCGGTGGTGGTACGAGTTGTGAGTACAGCTGGTACAGCTCGCTGGTTCAGTGAGTGCTTGCAGGTTGAGCTACGGGGCATCCGTCTCGCAACTCGCTACAAGTTGAGAAGCGGGTGCCCCGCTACGCTCCGGCTCGGAGGGCGGCGGGTGCGCCGCGGCCTGGGATCGTCATCGTGCTGACACTGCATGGACATTGTACCTCCTCCCCTCACATGAATCGCATCGCAGAACCATTCTTTCCCCAGTTGTCGGCCCGCCCGACCACCACGTGACCCGTGTAAAGGCGATAGCCGATTCACACCTGTATCGCCGTGGCCTGTGGCGGCGGCGGCGGCGGGGTGGAGCCCGACGGGCGCCGCGACGGCTGTGACGCGATATGCCAATTTAATTAAAATGTTTGTGTGTTGTATCAACTCGACGCGCGTATCGAATTGCCTGCCAGTGGCCCAACCGCGCCGCCCCACCCCACCCCGCCCCGCTCCGCTACACGTGGAAGAAACAAGGCCCGGCCCCTGGCCGGCGCGCCCGGCGCCGCGCTGCGCCACCGGTGAGTACCGCCCCGCCCGCCCCGCCCCGCCCCGCCCCGCCCCGCCGCGAACACAGAGCGAGCCGAGCCGAGCGATCTGCGGTGCGGTCCACCCATCGCCCTGCGCCGCGCCGCGCCCGCCAAGGTCAAGGTGGTCCTCATCCTCATCATCTCCCTTCTCCGAACTGGATGGCGTGGCGTGGCGTGGCGTGGCGTGGCGTGACCTCCGTAAGCACACCATGTAAAACACGCGGCGAGGACCCGGTGACATAGCGAAACCAAAACTACAAATTTAAACAAAACGTACGTCCAGTACATAACCATCGCATGTAGTAAGGCAAAAAGTAAGCGCGTATTTTACGATTAATAACTAATTTTTTATGCATTTTAATTGTAGTGATGCGAAATGACCAGGACGTTTTTTTCTAATGCGAGTAGTGACAACTACTACGACAGTAATTTTTACGGCTTACTTATTTGGTGTGATGCGCCGCGCCGCGCCCCGCCGCGCAGTGCAGGCCGCTGGAGTCATCGGCACGGCGTGGCGCGGCTGGCGCCCTGGTCTGGCGGGGCGGTCCCTCTCGCATCGCCGTCCTGCTCGCCTCGCCTCACCTCGCCGCCGGCAGCAACATTTGATTGACACGATTCATTTCCGGAGCGGAGGGGCTAAGGAAGGGGGGGGGGGGGGGTGACAGGGAGCGGGTCGCAACGGTGAAGGGGCCTAAATGAATGGAAATCCGAGCTGTTGGACTCGGATCACCTGAGCCGAGCCGAGGAAGCAATTCCGCGAAAAATCTAAGCGTTAAGTCGCTGGGCGGTGCGAGGCGGTACGGGGCGGGGCGGGGCGGGGCGAAGTCAGGCCCGACGGGACGGGGGAGGCTAGAGGGAAATAAAGATAAAATAATTGCTGCTGGACCATCCCGGCCCGGCCCGGCCCGGTCCAGGCATATAAACAGGAAATGTTGAGCCGGGTGAGGAATGCGAGACGTTCGCGCGAACTGCTGATTGGCGGAGGGGGGGGGGGGGGGGGTACGAAGGACGTCCATCCGGCGACGCACCGCTCACCGGGAAAGTCACGCGCAAATCAAGAAAGAAAGGCATCGCTCGCGAGCGTGCGCGTGTGTGCGTGTGTGTGTGTGTGCGCGCGCGCGCGCTCGTGTTTGTGTACGTAACTACGCGGGGCCGAAAGCGGCCTTGATTTACGGGCCTCAATCCGCATAAATATCACCGTGTGCGGGATGGTAGCGGCCCCGCCCCGCCCCGCCCCGCCCCGCCCCGCCCCGCCATCCCCCGCCCTACCCCGCCCGGCCCCGCCCCGCCCCGCCCCGCCCCGCCCCGTCCCGGCAGTCCGCGGTAGAACGGCGCGCAGTAGACCGCCGCGCCGACTACTATGAAATGTGAGGTGAGTCGCTCAAAAAGCAGTTCTGCCCGGGCAGCAAACACGGCTATACCAATCCGGTCAGCCATTCAAAAACAGACTTCTTTATAACGCGGCCTCTTTCTCTCTCCCCCGCCCCGCCCCGCCCCGCCCCGCCCCGCCGCCTGCCGGCTCAGCAGCTCCCCAGTCTAGCTTCACTCCCGGCAATATCGAGAAGGCGCCCAAGGTTAATCCCTCCTGATCCACTCAAACCAGACCGTCGCCGTTGGCACGAGAAAAAAGAAAAAGAAAAACGATTGTGATCCGCGCGCTAGAAAAGAATGGAAACAGAAGGTATCGTGACGAGACGAGACGACTCACCGGTGCTAGCGAGGACGGCGCTGGCGCTGCAGGGGCTGGCGGCGCGCGCATGTGCCCGTTGACGGGGGGCGGGGGCGGGGGGGCGCCGGGGCCGACATCCCCCGCGCCCCCCTGCGGCCCCTGCTGGGGCCCCTGAGCGCCGGGCCGCGGCTGGCGCAGGCGTCTTCGCCTCGTGGCTGCGAAGCGCAGCCCCCGCGGGGGCCCGGGGGCGCGGGGCCCTGGAGCAGGAGGGTGCTAAGGGGCGGTAGCGCGGGGCGGGGCGGGGCCTCAGGCCGCAGCCACCTCCGTACGCTCAGCCGCCCATGGGGAGAGCCACCTGCAAACCGGAACATCAAGGTGTAAGCACACATGTAGGGCGTAGACCAGAAGATCAACAAACTCTCAAGTATATTACACGGCGTAAAGCAACAACCGACATCTGGATAGAAACACTTATGGCAGTAAAAAGTTATGAAGGAAAAGTCGTAACGAGAATACAAGGACTTCTGACACTCATCTGAATTGATGAATTTGTGTCACAAGAGCTCGCAACCTTTGCGATCCAGCCTATCGGCCCGACACTATCGTAGTGGTCCAGGCCCAGGCCAGGCCCGTGGTACATGCGCCCCGCTGGGACGCGCCGAGCCCGGCCCGGCCACCATCGTGTCACGTGTTTACCATAGCGCTGGCGCGGCGCTCGCGTGGCTCAAGCCATCATCATCTGTCCAGCATCCGGCACGACCCGCCCCACCCCTAGGTGGACCCCGACGGTGCCAGTGCGGGGCGGGGCGGGCGGGGCGGCATCGTGACGGCGTCCTGCATGCCGGGAAGAGGGCCCGCCCCGCCCCGCCCCGCCCCGCCCCGCCCCGCCGGCCCCAGGTCAGTGCCAGCGATATGCCCCGCTGGGCCCCGTGTGCGATATGCCTCGCGCGCCACGCGCCGCATTCCTAAGTCCGCCTACGCTTCCCCCCCCCCCCCCCCCCGCCCGGCCCGTGCAGACCTCTCCGCCGTGACCAGTTTGGAGATGGTGGGGCGGGGCAGCGGGGCAGCGACGGGTCCGCCGGCACCCATGCCCTTGAGGGCGCCCTGCCCTGCCCGGCCCTGCCCGCCTGGTCTCGACTGGGGGCCGGTGCAGGAACGCCTTGAGGTAGGTCGAGGCGCCAGGTACCTTTCGCCGTGGAGGAGTTGGTACGACTTGAATTGAAGGTTCTTCCCTGATCTATAGAGAAATCTTGTTATACTATTTAGCTTAAACTCATCACGAACGATAGCTCTCATAGGCCCCTTCAAGTTATGCTTTGTACCAATGACGCAGTGTGGGCGGGTTGACCGAACCGTGTCTTGCATTTTTTTTTTAAATCGTCGAAACTTCAAAAACTTTACCTAGACGCTCTCTAGCCTGCGGCCAAGGCAGCCGTGGGCAGCACCGGCCCGGCGAAATGGCAAATTCAACAGATTGCGGCGCCAGCGGTTATGGATGGGAGGGAAGAAGGCAAAGCAAAGCAGCCGTCTGCTGCCGCCAGCGCAGGGCAGAGCGTGGGGTCCCGCCCCGCCCCGCCCCGCCCCGCCCCGCCCCGCGGCCACCGCGCCGGGCCGGGCCGGGAGCCGGCAGAGGCAAGAGAGTTTCCCAGGGCAAGTGTTAGCTTGGCCGGAAACTTGCAGACCACCCAATTAATTATTGCAGCGGGCCGGCAGCAGAGCAGGCTGCTGGGCGCGGGGCCTGGCCGCCCGAGCGGACGGGACGGGACGGGCCTGGGAGTGACAATTACGACTGCTGCTACAATACAGTGTGACGGCCCCGCCCCGCCCCGCCCCGCGAGCCACAGGCCGATACAGCCGTGCCGCTGGCTGGTATGGTATGGCATGGCATAGCTCATTCAAGTTTCCCCAAAGACCACCCGCGCAGTCGTTAGGCGCCACCGGTAAGCCCCTATGACTCCGCGGGGCGCTAGCAGTCGTCCACTCGCGCCCCGCCCCCACCACGCCCCGCCACGCCCCGCCACGCCCCGCCACGCCCGCGCCGGACAGCTGCACGCGTGGCCTGGACCAAGCCGCAGATTTATAGACGAACGGATCGGGTCCGCAGGCTGTGAGAGGAGTGGGTAAGAGAGAGAGAGAGAGAGAGAGAGAGAGAGAGAGAGAGAGAGAGAGAGAGAGAGAGAGAGAGAGAGAGAGAGAGAGAGAGAGAGAGAGAGAAAGAGAGAGAGAGAGAGAGAGAGAGAGAGAGAGAGAGAGAGCAGGCCACCCTGCATGCTTTGCCCTTCGCCCTACTGCAGAGTCCTACAAATCAGTGCGCGTCCCCCGTAGCCCCCCCCCCCTCTTCCCCCCTCTAGGGCGGATAAATCAGCTCCACCCACGTTGCAAAAGTTTCCGACTATCGGTTGGTTGAGCCGCGGGCGCGGGGGCTCGGCGCTGCTCCGCGAGAGTCCTGCCCGGAGGCCTGACTGGACAGACAGAAGTGCTGCCGTGGCCTGGCCCCGGCCCGGCCCGGCCCGGCCTGGCTCTGTCAGAGCACTCGTGAGGAGCCCGCAGCCACTGCGGGGATGTGGCTGCATGGCCGGATATAAATGTGTTATCTTAAAAGAGACAGTACTGTGCACGCCACACCATGTCTTGAATTTAAGCACACAGCGTAAAAGAAAATTTCTACAGAAAGCAATGTCAAATATATATATAGTTTTGGACTCGGTTTTGGAACACCGCTTCTGTTGCTTTGTATGTCGGCAGTCTGCGCCCCACCCCGCCCCGCCCCGCCTCACCACGTGCAACACGACCACGTTGCGGCACGCCGCGCCGCGGTAGACCATTCAGCACCAACCTCTCATCAGTCCGCCCCGCCCCGCCCGCTCGGAGGTGTGAAGCGGGCGGGGCGGGGCGGAGCGGGGCGAGACCCCCTCTCATCGCCAAATGGAAGTGACACATTACGCGCTTCCGAGAACATCGAGTTGCCACTTCGATACATCGAAAGTCGATGTCTGATGGGCGTAATTGTATGTTCCGGGAATGAGCTGCGGGCACGCCATACGTCCACGCGGGCGCGCGCCTTGCGGCCATTAAAAAAAATGAAATTATATTCACGTTTCGCCGCCTCGTCTCGAAACCCCATCGCTAACAATCGGAGGTATTACTGCGAGACGCTGTTTTCGACGTTTATTTCCCTCTGTCGGCCGGCGGTGTGGTGCGGTGTGGTGGTGCGCGGTACGGCCCGCCGGGGCCACGGCGAGGGCGAGGGCGAGGGCGAGGCGATGCCCGGACGAGCTCAACGTCAACCCTCACCGGCCCGGCCCCCCGCACAAAGGGAGGCCCCACTTGGCACCGTGCGCGGAGTGGTTCTTGTTTAAAAGGCTTGTAAAACGTGAGGGCCACTGGCACGACACCCAGGCTAGGCTCGCGTACGTTTTGAAGGCAACAAGCAGCTTTGCTATTGTGAAGGGGCCCAGCCCAGCCCGGGCCCGGGTGGTGCCCTCCCCTCTCCTGGAGGTTCCGCCTTGGCCTCGGACCCGCGCATGCGAGGCGAGCACGGGGTTTCGGAGTGTGCTGAATACAATGGAACTTGTCCCGCCATTGACGTGCGAGCGTTTGTTTTGAAGTTAATGTCTAGCCTTACTGAAATAGACACTTGCTGCCCCTAAAGGATAGGCAACCGAGCCTCTAGGGAACTGGACAACAGGTGCCACCGCGGCAACACTCCAGGACACCTAGTCTATAGGAGCTCCGCCCAGCAACATGAAATGCAAGATTGAATCGGGTAACGCCCGTACTACAGAGAGAGACTCGGTGGCCGAGCCGAGCCGGGGCCGGTACGGACCCTGCTCGTCATATACACTGATAATTATCGTGTTGTTCACAGCGCTCTGCCACGCCGCGCCGAGCCCCGCCGTCGGCTTTGGCGCCGAATAAAGGCTGCCGTATAGGCTGGTGTGCGAGGTGAGGCTGCCGCCCCGCCCCGCCCCGCCCCGCCGCAGACCCAGCCTCAGACTCTGCCTCCGGCCCAAAAGTGTAATTAGCCCTGGCAAATCATCTTCCGCAACCCGTTCTGGACGCCACCGCGAGGCGAGGCGAGGCGCGGTGAGGGGCCCCTTGGGGCTGTGGGGCTCGTTATGGACCTGCGGTGTGGGGCGGGGTGGGGCGGGGTGGGGCGGGGCGGGGCGGGGTCCACGCCACAGGCCTCGTCGTCGCACTGGGTGCGAGCGCGGGGGTCGGCAGAGGAAGAGGCGGTCACCCCTGGAGGAGTTGAGGTGGTCTTCCGATTTTTTTCTCGGAAGTATTCATCCCCTAGGCGGTCACCCACGGCGGCGGTTTTATATCGGGGGAGATCACCCAAAAGGGTTTTTACACCACAGTACCGGCAGGTTTTTCTTTACCGGGGGCCCCTCCCCTCCATACACACACAGACGCCGGGATTGGGAATTTGCGGATCCTGGGCTCCGCTCCGCCCGCCTCCCGCCTGATCGGCCCCGTGCCGCGGCGTGCCGTGCCGTGCCGTGCCGTGCCGTGCCGTGCCGTGCCGTGGCGTCCCGTCGGTTCAGAGCGTGTTTATTACCTCATCCGCAGCGCCACGCCGCGCCGCGCCCAGCCATGCCTCACACGACCAGCGCCGTAATTCACGCAATCCAAAACACGAAAGCTAAAAAAGCGCGCCGGCGTTGGCCCGGCCGTGGCCGCCGTGGCGCTGCGGCCCGGCCGGCGGAAGATTCCTGACCTGGGCCATGCATACGCCCGGCCCGGCCCGGCCCGGCACGACCGCCAACGAGGGGCCATACATCGACTGCCGATAACCGGCTCGCTCTGCCAATAGGTCCGGGGACTGACTGTACATATCGTGCCGTACCGTGGCGCGGTCTGATGGGAGGGGGGGGGGGGCGTGTCCTCTGCGGCGGCGGGGCGGACGAGACGAGAACAAGAGAGATCGGTTTGAGGCGTGCCCAGCCCAGCCCAGCCCAGCCCAGCCCAGCCGAGCCCAGACTGTACCGTCTCGCCTTTCAATGAAGCGAATATTCTTAGTCACTGTCTACGTCAAGCGGCTGGGCTCAGGCTGGGCCCAGGCTCCGCCGGCAGACACACCGCCCCTTCCCTTGCCTGGGCCGGGCCGGGCCGGGCTCCGCCAAACGCCACGCCGGTGCTCGTTGTCGACCTTGTTCTCCTGCCGGCCCGGCCCGGCCCGGCGGACAGCTCAGCTCCGACACATAATGCTCCTCCATTAATCGTCCTCACCTGTCCCACGGATGAATTATATGGGAAGGAGGGAGCGAGAGAGCGAGAGAGGCAGGGAGAGGAGCCAGCCGGGGAGAGGGAGGGCGGGGCGGGGCGGGGCGGGGCGGGGCGGGGCGGGGCGGGCGTGTCTTTTGTTGTAAAGCAACGTGTCGCGCGCCGGGCGCTTCTCCTTGTGCTGCTGCTCGCGCGCGGCCCGGCCCGGCCCACACCGCCACTTCCGGCCGAGACTGTACCGCGCGGGCGGGCGCACGAGCACGAGCACGGCGCACACGTGCCGGCCCAGCCTCACCGTACAGTCCGCTGCACAAAGCGCAGCCTGAGAGGAGCGCCTGCCGCCCCCCAGCCCCCTCGCGGCCCCCCGTGGCCCAGGGCCGGACCTGACCAAGGCCCCCCCCCGTGGCCCAGCCCGCAGAGCACCCGCGAGGCCGCCGTCCAAAGATTGGGAGGCAGCCTGGGAGGAGAGGGGGGGGAGAAGGGCATGCGGGGCTTAAAATGACCTCACGACCGGAGCAATGTGTCTCGCAAGGCAGCAGTCGTCACTGTCAGAGAAACGAGAGAGAGAGAGAGAGAGAGAGAGAGAGAGAGAGAGAGAGAGAGAGAGAGAGAGAGAGAGAGAGAGAGAGAGAGAGAGAGAGAGAGAGAGAGAGAGAGAGAGAGAGAGGAGTGACTCTCACTCTCCTCTGTCCCCCCACCCACACCCGCGCTAGGGCGCAACCATCGACGCCATTTAAACCGGCGAAAGTTCCATCTGGTGGGTCCTAAGCAAGTGAGTGGTGTCTGACGAGAAGGCCGCCCCGGCGGACAGGACAGCAGGTGGTCCGGCCGGTCCAGCTTGGGTGGGGCGGGGCGGGGCGGGGCGGGGCGGGGCGGGGCGGGGCGGGGTGCTCCGCGGCAACATTGTTTCCTGTACACTTTGGGTAATTGCGAGTGCCTATACGCATTAGGCAGTCCGCAACAGCGGGCGGGACGTTTCGTTTCACCCGTTAATAATGGGAACGGAACGGAACGCCTCGTCCGGGAGGCTTAAGGAAAAATTGTAATTAAAAACGAGGCCAAATAAGCAGCGGTTGCTACTGGAGACCTTAGGCTACTCGAGGCCAGGCTTCTCTTGTTTCGCGTGGCACTTTACAGCAGTGTAGAACATGAGTGGCGCTCGCGATGTGCGCGTCGCGGTTTGGAATAACGTTCAATAAGACCGTTCGTTATGGGAGCATGACCTTTTTTAAAGCAGGCCACAGGCGGGAGGCCAGCACCCGTCAACACCCAGACCTCATCGCCGGAGAACTCGACTAGGAGGAGGCCTGATGAAAACCAGCTGCGAAGCCAGCCGGAAGCCGGAAGCCTGCTGAAAGCCTGTTGGAAAGCCTGCTCCGGCTGCCTCGGCTCCCTGCAAGTAGGCAACCCGCCCGCAGCCGTGCATCCTGTACAGTCTAACTCAAACTCTACGGGGGTTCCGCGCCGACAGCTCAGCTCTCCCGTGTACCGAGAGGGAAGCCTTCCGATAACCTTCAGCCAAACTACTGCGCTCTGCTATGTGACACTCCGAGCACGCCCCGCCCCGCTATCAGCCGACCGCAGCGGGTTGAGGCGGGGTGGGGTGGGGAGCGGTCACGCAGGGTCGCCCCACAAAAACACAATCCCTGTCGCCCCGCGCCCCGCTCAGCCTTTCACCCTGGGTCCGGTGTAATATCGAGCACGCCCCGCCCCGCCCCGCCCCGCCCAGCACGCCCTGAGGGGTGGGTAGGATGAAGAAGCGCTGGATCTACTGTCCAATAAGCGGCCGCCGCGCAGGGCCAGTCTGGTCCAGTCCCCGCCCGACTCAAGTCGCAAGGGACTTTAGGGGAACGGAGCGAAGCAGAGCCGGGTCAAAGCGGAACAAGTAAAAACTCAACAGCGCCCCGCCACGCCCCGCCCCACCTCGCCCCGCCCCGCCCCGCCCCGCCCCGCCCCCCGCCCTGCGCCGACCTGAACGTGACTAACTCGCCCGTCCTGTGCTCTCCTCTCCTCTCCTCTGAGCAGCGCGACGGACTCCGGTCGGCCCGGCGCGGCGCGGCGGAGCAGGGAGGCGCTGGTGTGAGGTGAGCACAACAAAGGTTGCCTCGCCCGGACTGTTAAAGTCAAATACCGCCCCCCCCCCCCTCCTGCTCTCCGGTCCCTCTTGTGTCTCCGTCCGTTTCGCACTCAGCCACCCACCCGGGGACCGGGGGCCCCCGCCCCGCGCGGCCCGGGCCTAAGTACACGGTCATCATGCCAATCTGTATTCCCCCGTCCCTCTTTTTTTTTTTTTTTGTCGGTCCCGGCTGTGCTGGCGTCGCTGGCGTTGCTGGCGTTGCTGGCGCGGCGGTGGTCAGCAGCGCATGCAGGCCTCCCCTCCGTCATGGCGCTTCGCTCGGCCGGCTGGGCTGGGCGGCTCACTTTACAGGGCGCTTTTGTTCTGCTCCGCGACCAGCGCAGCCAGCACCCGTCTCCGTCGTACACGTGCTCGGTGCGTGGAGCGGACAGAGCGCGCCGCGGGCCGGGGCTGAGTCAGCGTGCACTGCGCCCGCAGCGGCTGCAGAAACAAGATGCGCCCGTCCACGCGGGGACGGGGCAGCAGCGTGAGCGCCGCGGGCCCGGCTGAGTCAGCGTGCACTGCGCCCGCAGCGGCTGCAGAAACAAGATGCGCCCGCCCACGCGGGGACGGGGCGGGGAGCGGACAGAGCGCCGCGGGCTGAGTCAGCGTGCACTGCGCCCGCAGCGGCTGCAGAAACAAGATGCGCCCGTCCACGCGGGGACGGGGCGGGGAGCGGACAGAGCGCGCCGCGGGCCCGGCTGAGTCAGCGTGCACTGCGCCCGCAGCGGCTGCAGAAACAAGATGCGCCCGTCCACGCGGGGACGGGGCGGAGCGGACAGAGCGCCGCGGGCCCGGCTGAGTCAGCGTGCACTGCGCCCGCAGCGGCTGCAGAAACAAGATGCGCCCGTCCACGCGGGGACGGGGCGGGAGCGGGACAGAGCGCCGCGGGCCGGCTGAGTGCACTGCGCCCGCAGCGGCTGCAGAAACAGATGCGCCCGTCCACGCGGGACGGGGCGGGAGCGGACAGAGCGCCGCGGGCCCGGCTGAGTCAGCGTGCACTGCGCCCGCAGCGGCTGCAGAAACAAGATGCGCCCGTCCACGCGGGGACGGGGCGGGAGCGACAGAGCGCGCCGCGGGCCCGGCTGAGTCAGCGTGCACTGCGCCCAGCGGCTGCAGAAACAAGATGCGCCCGTCCACGCGGGGACGGGGCGGGAGCGACAGAGCGCCGCGGGCCCGGGCTGAGTCAGCGTGCACTGCGCCCGCAGCGGCTGCAGAAACAAGATGCGCCCGTCCACGCGGGGACGGGGCGGAGCGACAGCGCCGCGGGCCCGGCTGAGTCAGCGTGCACTGCGCCCGCAGCGGCTGCAGAAACAAGATGCGCCCGTCCACGCGGGGACGGGGCGGGGAGCGGACAGAGCGCGCCGCGGGCCCGGCTGAGTCAGCGTGCACTGCGCCCGCAGCGGCTGCAGAAACAAGATGCGCCCGTCCACGCGGGGACGGGGCGGGGAGCGGACAGAGCGCGCCGCGGGCCCGGCTGAGTCAGCGTGCACTGCGCCCGCAGCGGCTGCAGAAACAAGATGCGCCCGTCCACGCGGGGACGGGGCGTGGAGCGGACAGAGCGCACCGCGGGCCGGCTGAGTCAGCGTGCACTGCGCCCGCAGCGGCTGCAGAAACAAGATGCGCCCGTCCACGCGGGGACGGGGCGGGGAGCGGACAGAGCGCCGCGGGCCCGGCTGAGTCAGCGTGCACTGCGCCCGCAGCGGCTGCAGAAACAAGATGCGCCCGTCCACGCGGGGACGGGGCGGGGAGCGGACAGAGCGCGCCGCGGGCCGGGGCTGAGTCAGCGTGCACTGCGCCCGCAGCGGCTGCAGAAACAAGATGCGCCCGTCCACGCGGGGACGGGGCGGGGAGCGGACAGAGCGCGCCGCGGGCCCGGCTGAGTCAGCGTGCACTGCGCCCGCAGCGGCTGCAGAAACAAGATGCGCCCGTCCACGCGGGGACGGGGCGGGGAGCTACGCTGCTACCGCTGCACAAAATTATTGACCTACACTCCGGGGCAAACGTTGTACCGGGGAGTAGGTGCGGGCGTGGTGACCCGTGCGGAGGGCGAGGATGGCGGTGGGAGACAGGTGCCAGGCCAGGGTGCGGCGCCCAGAACAGCCCAGCCCAGCCCAGCCCGGCCGCCACTCTGCCCCCGTGAGCTGTATTGTTGTCACTATTGACAGTTACAGTTGCTGCACTCATTACCCGCTCGATTAACGGTGTTCGGACGGAGTATGCGGGAGGACGGGGGGAGGGAGGGGGAGACAGCCGACAGCGAGCTAAACGTGGCCGTGCCCCGCCCCGCTGCACCGGCACCACCCCGCCCCCGCCGCCGCGCCCGGCCGCGCCACGCGCCATCTCCGGGGGCACTAGGGCTGGCGGGGCGGGGCGGGGCGGGGCGGGGCGGGGCGGGGCGCCTGGCGCCGCGCAAAGGATTCGGGTCACCATCGGCAAGGACCTTCTGGTCTGGCGGCGGGAAATAGTGCCACGGGCCACCACGGCCCCCTCTCTCCTCCTCACCCCGCTCGGCCCCACCACGCCCCGCCACGCTCCCCGCACTGCGACGCTGACCGGGCTCCCGGCCCGCGCCTCACCGTGACGCGAGGAAAAGAATGAAGTAGGGCCGAAAGGCGGCCGCGGCCGGGCCGGCCGGGGCGGGCGCGCGGCGCCGGCCACTCAGCCGTGTACAATTTCCGCGAAAATTTTCCTTTCTGAGCCAACACGCGGGGCTGGCGCGGCTGGCGCGGTAGGTGAAACTAAGGTGTAGTTGTACGTCTGAATCAGGCATACAACTACGCTTGAAGCCTCCCTACGCTCAGCAAACCAGTGTAGTTGGGGGCCTAGTTTGTTTTGCTATTTAGGACGGGACGGGGAGGGGGAAGCCTAAGGTGTTCTTCGGCTTCCGCGGCCAGCACCGCGGGCCGGGCCGTGCAGACCGCAGAGCTGCCGATAGCATCCCGCCGTGCCAACAGAACACCAGGCAGGCAGCCCCGCCCCGCCCCGCCCCGCGCGGGGGCCTAACCCCGCGTGAGGTGCACCACTAGAAGTTTACGGTCTGGCGGATACGGCTGATTCCTGTACTGCGGTCTGTGACGATGGCGAGCCCGCCCGGCCCGGCCCGGCCCGGCCCGCCCTCCGCAGGTATAAGCTTCAATGCGGGGAGGGGAAGCCACTTCCTCGTCCCCCTTCCCCTCTCCTTTACCTCCCTCCGTTTAGCTCCTCCTTGTCTTGTTGTTGGGCGCAACTCGCACAACATCGCGGTTTGGGACGGCGGAGGCGGCGTGCGGCGTGCAACCTGAGTGAGTCGAGTAGGGGGCGAGCAGGAGGGCCCTGCTAACCAGAGCAGCGGGGAGCAGACCGCTTCAGGCGCGGCGCTACACCTGTCATCTTCGCGATGGGCAGAATGGCCGAATGCAAAAACGACCTGCTCTTGACAAGCTGTCTAATGCAGGGAAGACGAAGACCAAAACGCCGGTTGGGGTGGAGTTCCGAATGGCGTGCTCCAGGTCGTCTCGTCGGCGCGTGCGTCCTCCGCCTTGTTGCGTAAGGAGCGCGCGAAAACAAAAATAAAAGCAGCACCCAACCGACACAAGGAAAAGTTAGTTGTGCCTTTCGCCGCTTTGGACAAAATTGCTATTGCAGCGCAAGGCTGAAGGCTGAGTCGCGGAGCGGCGTGGTGCCGGTGGAGTCCACAGCGCCACGCCACGCCACGCCACGCCACGCCACGCCCTCGCGGCGGCGCTTGTGGCGCCCAGAGTGAGCAATTGCACGTGCATCGCGTAGGGAAGGCCCAGACAATTCGACTCCCCTATCCCTCACCGCCAAAAAGAGAATTTCACTTTCACGGAGGCGTCCTGGGCGACTGCGCTGGGCTGGGCCGGGCAGTCTGGGGCCTGGGTACTCTGACACGCCCCACCCCGCCCCACCCCGCCCCACCCCGCCATACCCCGCCCCGCCCGCCTCACCCCGGCTGCAAATCGCTCGCCGGTGAAATCATACGAGTCACGGTACGACTGGGCAGCGGCGCGCCGCTCTCGGCGGCCCGGTCCAGCCGACAGCCGCGAAACAAAAAAAAAAGAAGAAAAAAAAATAATAGTTATTTTTATTCCCGAGGGACGACTCTTTTGCCCGGGCCGGCCCGAGTATTGCCGACAGCCAGCACCATAATACTTCAGATTTATTTTCCATGCAATGCATAGCCAAAGAGAAAAAAATTGAACGTGAGTTGTGAAGGATTTCGATATGAAACACATTGCGCATAGCGCAGCTCCCAGCGGCGCGATGCGGTGCGGCGCGGCGCGGCGTGCGCAGCCCGTGCACTCCACACCCACTGCGATGAGCGCCGAGCCGAGCCGAGCCGAGCCGAGCCGAGCCGAGCCGAGCCGAGCCGAGCCGAGCCGAGCCGAGCCGAGCCGGGCCGGGCCGAGCCGAGCCGAGCCGGCGAATAATCGAAACACCGCTGGCACCGCACCGTGTGGGCTGGGCCCGTAATCGTACTTATCCGGTGCACCCGTCCGTACCCATTGGCAGCCCTTTCCATCGCCCACCCAGCGCCAGCCACCCCTAGCGGCTGGAGCTCGCTTCCCATGAAGCGTATGTTTGGATTCCCGCAATGCAGCCCCGTCGGCCGCCGAGCCCGTGGGGAACATCGACAATATTGAATCAGATATAAAGAACCTCGCGGATGGCAGCCCCGCTCGCCCCGGGTCGACTAAGAGCGTGAGTGAAATGCGCGGAGACTGGGACCGGTCTTGCGTTTATTACACTTTTATTGCCAGATACTTTACGTATTCGTGTAGTAGTGTCTTACAAAGGTGCACGGCAATACCCCGCGCCACCGTCGACCTGTGAGGGGCGTGGGGTATATCCGTAGCGCCTGTGGGGGTGGAGCGCCAGCGCGACCGGAGCATAGGCAATCCGGTGCACAGGGGCGCTCGGCGGGGCTGCCTAGCTGGAGCTCGCAGGCGCTCGCGTTATGGCGAGAGGGGTATGACCCAGCGGGGGAGTGAGTGGGGACCGAGGCCGAAAAGCACTCCGTCAACGTGTCGGGTCGGGACGGGACGGGACGGGACGTCTCTTGCGCAAGGACCCCGTTTCACAACCGGCCGCCGCTGCTCTTGTTTAGGAGAGAAAAACGCAGAGAGAGAGGAAATGGGAGGACGGCGCGGCCGCGGCGGGGACTGAGGGCGCTGAAGGGACCGCGGAGCCGTTTAGACAACGTCCCGCCCCGCCCCGCCCCGCCCCGCCCCGCCCCGCCCCGCCCCGCCCCGCCGCGCCCCGCCCTGCCCCGCCCCGCCCTTCTTCCGGCACCGGCCGCCATCGAGCCCACAGGAGTGACTCGTTCTCACTGCGTTATTTGTTTGCGCTCGTGCGGGGCCCGGCCCGGCGCGTGCGTGTTGGAGTGGGTTTGCTCACGAGCGAGCGAGCACGCGGTGCGCGGCCTGTGTGTCAGTGTAGCACGTGGTGTGAACACAGGCTCCATATTTGCATAACCTGTTAACTCATCACGCTCACCATGTCGATAGACAGCACAGCGAGAGAGAGAGAGAGAGAGAGAGAGAGAGAGAGAGAGAGAGAGAGAGAGAGAGAGAGAGAGAGAGAGAGAGAGAGGGAGAGAGAGAGGGGGGGGGAGAGTGAGGGAGAGAGAGCGACCGGCGACACGCACACGAGCGCAGCCCAGCCGAGTATGACCACGAAAGCCAAAGAGGACAATAGATGGTCTAGAGTTACCAAAAAAGGCGCGGCGTGGCGTGGCGTCTCGGCCGGGGACCGCGTGAGTCGGGGGCGAGGAAACATGAGGAGGAGGTGGGGGCGGGGGAGGGAGGAGGGGAGGAGGAGGAGGTGGGGGAGGGGGAGGAGGAGGAGGAGGAGGAGGAGGAGGGGGAGGAAGAGGAGGAAGAGGGGAGGAGGGGGAGGAGGGGGAGGAGGAGGAGAGTGGCCTCCAGGCTCGAGGCGCGCGCCGCCAACAACAGTTGATAATAATTTTTGAAAATCGTAGCGCGTTGCGGTGCGGTGCGGTGCGGTGCGGTGCGTGGCAGTGCGGCCGAACGACCCGTGATGAATGTGTTAATCCGTTCCGATGCCGCCGCGCCGCTCCCACGTGTGATTCGCCTTGTATCGCCGTCTCTCTCGCGCGCACTGCGGCGCCGCCCCCTGTGCCCGGCACTGCCCTGCGGCCTGCGGGTGCGAGAGAGACAGACAGAGAGGCACGCGCCCGTAATTCCAGGCCGATCATCCCGCTGAGCCGTCGCAATAAATGTCTCATTGTCTCCGTCTCCCACATGTGTCTCGCTCGTCTCGCAGGTCGTCTCGCTCGCGCCGCACCGCACCGCACCGGGCCCCTCGCGCCGGGCGGGGCGCAACGGGGGGCCGCCGCGGAGGGGGGGGGGGGGCTACGATTGGGCCCCACGGTCACTATTCTGAATGTCTCCCCCCTCCTCCAAGCTCCAACCCCCCTCTCTGTCTCTCTCTGTCTCTCTGTCTCTGTCTCTGTCTCTCTCTCTCTGTCTCTGTCTCTGTCTCTCTCTCTGTCTCTGTCTCTGTCTCTCTCTCTCTCTCTCTCTCTCTCCCTCTCTCTCTCTCTCCCTCTCTCTCTCTCTCTCTCTCTCTCTCTCTCCCTCTCTCTCTCTCTCTCTCTCTCACACACACACACACACACACAGGCGCGGCGTCCTTCGCGCCGCCAGCTTCGCCGCGAATGACGACCAGGACCAGGGCGTCCTTCGCCTTTCCGGTGCGCGAGGCGAGGCGAGGGGCGGCCGTGGTGCGGTGCGGTGGCCCCACGAAAAGAGAAAAAAAAAATAAGTGGGAGGGAGCGACCTCGTAATGACGCCAATTAGACCTTCAATTAAGACTATTATGCATAGCCAAATAATGCTAAACGTGGGACCCCGTTTCTTTAAACAAGCGCGCCACGCCCAAAGTGGCCGCCCTGCGCTGCGCTGGCCTGCCCCGCCCCGCCCCCCGCGACGCAACAACTCGCCAGGCCCAAATGATGACTCATTTCCAAAAGTAATAGCGAGGGAGAGCAGAAGGCGAGCGGGGCCTTGCGTGTCGAACGGCCAAAACGTTTCGCTGGGCGAACGGAATCAATGTCACAGAACTCGAAAAAAAGCAAAGTCAGCAGTACGCGGGAACAGGGCAATTTCTTTTTTTTTAAATCTCCCTGTTTAGTTAAAAATAATAATTCTAATTGCTGTGGTCTTTGCGCTGGGAGTCGGCGGAGACTTAAACGCAGCCGAGAGGCGGAGGCGGTGCCGCTGGGGCCGCGCCGGGGCTCACACCGGGCCGGGCCGGGCCGGGCCGGGCTAGCGCGGGGACCAGGGCTCTGGCGGATTAGGTCGGATGTCAATTTCCATATTCGCACACAAGGAGAAAGTCCATGCAATGCTGGCACGGCAGGGAAGGGTAGGGAACGTGCCCAGCGTGCCGATGGCGCCCGCCCTGCCCCGCCCCGCCCCCCCCCGCTCCCCCCCGCCCCGCCCCGCCCCCCCCCGCCCCGCCCCGCCCGGCCCGCTGCAGCCCTGCATCCCGCCCGCGCCCAGCCCAGGCTATGGGACTCACGTGCAGCGCAGCGGTGACACTAGAGAGAGAGAGAGCGTCAGTGTTGAGAGACTTGCAAGACTCTCTCTCTCTCTAGGTGACCCCGGCCCGAGGGGTACGAGCGAGCACTTCGATAAACGACTTGAACTAGCGTACGCTAGAGGTACTCGGTAACCCTACACGGACTGCGGCTCGGCTCAACTAGTGCAAGCAGTGTGATTAGAACGTCTAAACAGAGCGGCGCGGTGCGGGGGGGCTAGCTGTGTGGGCCGGGCGGGGCGGGGCGGGGCGGGGCACACGGCTTGCAACACACACACACATGCACTGCAGTGATGCACGGCCCCGCCTTTCACCCGGCCAGGCCAGAGTAGGGCCGATCTCATCGGGCCCCAGCGATCAGATCACCTCGACAGCGACGTGGCGGGGCGGGGCGGGGCGGGGCGGGGCGGGGCGGGCTGTGGGCGGGGCGGGCGGGGCGGCGGGGCGGGGCGGGGCGGGGCGGGGCGGGGCGGGGCGGGGCGGGGCGGGGCTGCCAGAGCGGCGTCTCTATCACGGGCGGAAGGCAGGCGCCCCCGGGTGGCGAGCGGAGGCTAGAGGAGCTCGTCGACCGAGCGGTGAGAGGACGAGGTGGTCGGCTCGGTAGTGTCGGCTTACCCAGGGCGGGCCGGGCGGCCACGTCGGAGCTGAGTAATGGGGCGGAAACTCATAGAAAGGTTTGAACCTCCATTAGTTATCATGGTCGAGGCAACACAGGCTGCGCTGACGACAGCCATCTCTTCGCTACGGACTGGACTTCGGCCTGAGTGAGCCCTTCATTGGGTGGCGCCTATTGGCGGGGCGTAGTGAAAACTTTCTAGGCCCCCGCAGGCCCGGGGCGGGGCGGGGCGGGGCGGGGCGGGGCGGGGAGGGGCCTGCTCGAGTCGACATTAGGCAGGCGGCGACATGGGAGTGAGATGACAAGTTAGTGGCGCTGGAGTAGAGCGAGCCGCGCCCGCCCAGCCCAGCGTAGCCCGGCCCGCGGAGGAGTGGGTGGCGTGGCGCGGCGTGGCGCCGAGGGTCAGAGGTCACCTTCGTGCCTGGCCGGGCCGGGCCAGGCGGCGCTGGCTGGGCCCCTGACCTGTCGGCACAGTTCTGCCAGTGAGAGGCCATGGCACCACGACGGCTGTCCCGCCTGAGGCGAGGCGGGGCGAGGCTGGGCCGCGTCTCTATTGTGGACCTGCTCGGCCTGCTCGCTGGTGGCGCTGGTGGCCCGGCCCGGCCCGGCCCCACGACAAGGAGGTCCTGCCGGGTCCCCCACCGCCCGGCCTGGACCGGCCCGGCGATGAGCTCCGTTCGGGCCGTGCGGGGCGGGGCGGGGCGGGGCGGGGCGGGCAGGTGACCTTTGCCGCCAGTCACATCCTCTCCTCCGGGGGGGGGGGGAGCCCCGCAGTATCCCTAAGCCCTGCCGGACCCACGGCCCGTCCGTCAGGGAATCACTTTAGTGTTCCCTGCTATTGACTCACACCGCGGCGCGGCCCGGCCCGCCAGGAGGGGCATAACTTTGAGCTGGCCGCGGGATGGGCTCCCCCCCCCCACCACCACCCCGCCTCCAGCGCACTCTCACTGCCGATCAGCGCCCGGCGTGGCGTGGCGTGGCGGGGCGCGGTAAGGCGGGCCGCGGCCGCCGAAGAGAAAAGGAAAGGAAAGGGTTCGGTAATGCGCAAGTGCACCTGTTGTCGGCGTGGCCGGGCCGGGCCGGGCCGGGCGGCGGAGCGCACAGCGCAGGGTAATCGCCCTGATTTGCAGGACGGCGTGCCCCGCCCCGCCCCGCCCCGCCCCGCCCCGCCACGGCCTGTCACTGTGAGGCTCATTGGGCAACGGCGGCTGCTCGGCCCTCCGCGGCCCGGGCGGACACAACGAGGTGAACTCATTCAAGACCGGAGCAGTGCGGCGCGGCGCGGCGTGGCGTGGCGTGGCGTGGCGCGCGGCCTTTCTTCTTGCGGTGCCTCCCTACAAAAGGGCAGGCAGGCGGACAGGCAACAAAACAGCACGGCCCCGCCCCGCCCCGCCCCGCCCCGCCTCACCGGCGCGAGACAAAGTCGCGAGCGCGCGCGCGCCGCGGACCTTCGCGCGCGGCCGAGCCGAGCCGAGCCGAGCCGAGCCGAGCCGAGCCGAGCCGAGCCGAGCCGAGCCGAGCCGAGCCGAGCCGCGCCGAGCCGAGCCACCGCCGCACCGGGACGAGGAAGAAAGTCAGGGCGAAACTTTTTCAATACTCGTGAAAACAATGCGGCCTCGCCGCGCTGCGCTGCGCCGCGGTGAGGCTGTGCACAGCAGAGTCGCGTCGGAAATGGATGTCACGATGCTCATCCCAGCCCCGGCTCGGCTCGGCTCGGCTCGGCTCGGCTCGGCTCGGCTCGGCTCGGCTCGGCTCGGCTCGGCTCGGCTTCGGCTCGGCTCGGCTCGGCACGTACTATGCAGTGCTGACTGCAGACTCACGCGGTTAAGTAGTATGCTGAGATCTTTGACCAACAAACGTGTTTCTCCTTGATAATGCCTATTTCACTCTGCTCGCCGCAAGTATCTATACCGGCTTTCGCGTCCGACGTCTCAAGTCATTTACAAGTTTATTATAAATGTATAAATTCGTGTCATAGCAGAATATGATACTAGTACTAGGAATTATGCGGCTCCGTGCGTGAGGCGTGGGGCGGCCTGTGCGTAGCGTAGGCCGTGCCCCGGCCCCTGGCCTGCTCAGCCCATTCATTTTGTCTCGCTCGCTCGCTGCGTGCGCCTCGCCTGGTGGGGGGAGGGAAGGGGAGGGGCTCTGCAGTGTACGGTTGCAGCAGCGGCGCTGGCTGATCCGCTGGAACGCTCCCGATTTCTGATACCCCCGCCCCGCCCCGCCCCGCCCCGCCCCGCCCCGCCCCGCCCCGCCCCGCCCCGCGGCAGTACAGCCGCATCGCGCTTCTTTTCTTTTTTTACCGCTAAAGAGGGAGAGATGTCGCTGTTGTAAAGTCCGCCTAGTATCATCTCTCGCGCTTGTCGAGGACGGGAATATAATATACAGTGCGCGAACTATCAAGGAAACGCCTGACGTCGAGAGGATAGGCAACAAAACTACAGCCGTGCGCAGCGACAGTCCGGGTTGCCTACCCGGCGGGCGTTCGTCCCCTGCCCGGGCGGAGCTTCCTGCGGTGTACCCGCTCGGACCGGGCCGGGCTGGGCTGGGCTCGGGTCCTTTGCTCGGTACACATGCGCAATGCCCCCCTCCCTGCCCTGCGCCGTCCTCCTTAGGACTCCGGTAACATCAAGGTCGTCTGCAGAGGCAACAAAACCCTGCTGGTCACCGCGGGCCGCGCCGGGCCGGGCCGGGCCCCGGGCACCTCCGGCCCGCGCCTCAGCCTCAGCGCCGCCACTGCTGGGCCGGCCCGGGCCGGGCAGGCGGTCCGGCTTCACTTCCTCTCCTAATAACTCAATCGCTTTGCCCCTCCTTCCCCTTCTCATCCCCCCCCCCTCCTCCTCCCCCGGCTACTCGCCTTCTCACACGCAATACACGAGAAATCAAATGGACTCTATATTTAGCCCTCTAGTCTTTGAGGTGGCGATTCGAGGCCGCGAGCGAGCAAGGGAGTGGAGCGGGGTGGAGCCAGAGCGGGAGGGAGGGCAGAGCAAAGCCGCCGTGAGCCCGCCGCGCGCCAATACTCAACAACTCAACTCCCATAATTTTTTCCCTCCCTCCCGCGCCGCGCCGCGCCGCGCCGCCCGTAGCAAAAGCGCATTGCCAAAGTTTTAGCCGAATCGAATGGAACCACTCGAACCGTAGATCCTCTGGTCGCGTTGAAATATTCATTTCCCATGCCGCGGTCCGCGGTATGGAGAGAGAAGGGAGAGAGAGAGGGAGAGAGGGGGAGGGGGGGTATTCTGCGACGGAAGAGCTCGCCCCGGCCCCGGCCCCGGCCCCGGCCCCGGCCCCGGCCTCAGCACCTCTGCGGGCCGGATAGGACCGCCAGACCGCATCACCCGCCTGCCCGCGGCCTCTCACTCACCCCGACGGAGACCTACATCTCTTTTGCTTAATTATTCAAAGCAAACAGCCGGGTAAGTTACAATTTAAAATAAAAGATTTAAAAAAATCTTTAGGAACGTTGGCGGCACTGGGCCGGGCTCTTCGCCTCCGCGGGGCTGCTCAATGCTCAGGGAGACTGATGGCCCTCGATGTGCGAGCGGCGCGGGGCGGCCAGCGGCCAGGGGGCTATTTTTACAGCGTATGCCGCCTGGTGCGAGAGGGAGAGAGAGAGAGAGAGAGAGAGAGAGAGAGAGAGAGAGAGAGAGAGAGAGAGAGAGAGAGAGAGAGAGAGAGAGAGAGAGAGAGAGAGAGAGAGAGAGAGAGAGAGAGAGAGAGGGGGGGAGAGAGAGAGAGCGCGTCTGTGTACGTACGCACTGATGTGTGGTGCGGCTGTGGCTGCAAGTCCCGCCGCGTAGCTCGTGGGGCAATGTCTTGAGGGCTGCAGGAGGGACGCGGCCCGGCCTGCCCCTCCTCTGGGAGAGCATCACCACCGCCAGCACAGAGCCGCAGAAACGTTTAAAAAGCAAGCCGCGGGTCGCGCAGCGCTGCACCGCGCCGCCTAGCGGGGAAACACTGGACACGGCGAGAGTGAGGTGCTTGTGCAACGCGGGGGGCAGGGGAGGGGGGGGGGGAGAGTCTGTCTGCACCGCACCGTACGGCACAGCACGACACAGCTCCACTGGAAAGGGCATAAACTCCCCATCCAAACTCATCTCCTAGCGAGCGTGTAGACACACGACTTACAAAGTACTGCAGCAAGGCGCTGTCCTGCTCACACACACACACATGTCGCGGCATAGCCATTGTCCTCATGTCAACAAATTACAGTTCCTTCCATTCGCGGCGGGGTGAGGTGGGGCGGGGTGGGGTGGGGTGGGGTGGGGCGGGGCGGGGCGGCGGTGTGCTATGCTTTCCTCCGCGGTATGTCGATCCAGAGGTCCACGGGGACGGGGATGGGGGCGACAGGGGAAGTCCACGCCGACTCGACTCGACTAGCGGCTCAACTGCAAAGGCGCGTGTCCACAACGGAGTCGATCTGAGCTGAAAGCGGGGCAGCCGGGGCGAGGCGGGGCCGGGCGCGGCGGGGCACGGCGACACACACATACACACATACACACACGCACGCAGGCTCACGAGCGACCACATATCAGATTAGCTCGGTCGCGGCCAGACTTCGAGGAGAATTTGATTTCGGCTCGCGGCCATAATCACGCTTCGAGTTGAGGACTCTAGTCTCGACCCTGCTGACCCTGCCACAAATAATCGTGAAAGTTAATTGAGGCGAGCCAAGGGGAAAAACTGAGTGGAAATCCAAAGCCGCACGGAATCATAACACGCGGCTCCACTTCCGAGCGCCCCTGCGCAGCGCGAGGTAGGCATCCCGCTTCACACGCAGGCGATGCAGGGCCGTTGCGTTGCCTAGTCAGCAGGCGCGTACACAAATTGTCTTCCAAACTGCAGGTGAAAAGACAACTCGCTCTCAATAAAACATTGAAACGTGAGGCGCGGCACAGTTTTCAAGAGTGCCGGTCCGGCCGGCGTCCAGGCCTCGCCGTCTGGGCTCCCCTCCCCTCCCCGCTGCGCTCCTTCCGGGCCACAAAGCAAATTGGTACTGAGTCAACTCAAATGTCTGGAGGGCGCGGCGATGTCCGTCTGTCCACCGGGGAGGGGGAGGTGGAGCCAGAGGGGAGGGGAGGGGGCTGTCGTTTCATTGGATAGACACATGGGCAATCGCTGTGGCCGGGCCAGGCCGGGCCGGTCTGGGCTTGGACTCATCCTTCGACAAGCATCCTGTACACGAGTCCAGTCCAGTCCACGGTGGGGCGGGGCGGGGCGGGCGGGGCGGGGCGGGAGGAGAGGGTCTTAATCTTGGCATTACGGTCACCGGATGCTCGCCAAACGACGGACGGGGCGGGGCGGGCAAGGACAGGGCAGAGCAGAGCAGAGCAGAGCAGGGAAGGACCCCGCAGGGCCCCCTGCAGAAGCAGCCGGTGGTCAAACGGACGGAGAATAGGGGGAGGGGGGGCAGGAGGGGGAGGGGAACTGTGTGGCCGTAGCCGCGCGCCGCGCGGGCTGGGCTGGGCTGCGTATCGGCCCAGAAGAGCCCGGCCCCGGCCCCGGCCCTGGCAAGGACCACGGTGGAGCCCTCGGGGCTGCGCCGCCCCGCCCCGCCGCGCGCCTCGCCTATACCACTGCGGGCCTTTGTCCTTTCCCTCGCCACCGCTGAAACAATCATTTTGAAAGCGGCGCGGCAAAATCCTATGTGCGGAGAGGGAGGCGAAAGAGAGAGAGAGAGAGAAAACAGCGAGACGATCGCCGCACACAAACCCTTTCATCCTTGTCTTTCTCTCTCCCTCCCTCTCGCTCACACTACTGCATTCTTTCCCCTACTTTGGCCAATGAGGTCAGGTTCATGGGCTGGACACGTCGTGCTACGCAGCGCCACGCCGCGCCACGCCGCGCCGGGCTGCACGCACTCATACGAGTAGAGTAGAGAGTGGATACCGCACCGCTCGAGTCTTGCCCTGCCCTGCCCTGCCCCGTCCTGTCCCGTCCTGTCGTCCCGTTTCAAGCAATTGTCTCCGAGCCTAGCTGGGCTGCAGCAGGCCGGGCTGCCGCAGGCTCCGCAGGCCCCGCAGGCCCCGCAGGCCTGTACTCGTATACAGACAGGCCCAGGTCCTGCGGCTGAGTGTGGACCGCGCGGCGCGGCGCGGCGCAGGGAGGGGAGGGGGAGCCGCGAGCAGCGTTCTCACGGGGCATATGGACACAGAGCCGCGAACCCAGTCAGAACACGACATCGACGAGCGAGACGGGCCGCGCCGCGCCGCGCCGGGCGGCGGGCGGCGGGCGGCGCGGGGTGGGGCGCGCGCGGGGCGCGGGGCACGGGGCGCGGGGCGCGGGGCGCGGGGCGCGGGGCGGGGGGCGCGGGGCGGGGGGCGCGGGGCGCGGGGCGCGGCCTAGGCCAGCGGGCAGCCCAGTCCTGGGACACCCAGCAGCCCGCTGCCCTGCCCTGCCCTGCCCTGCCCTGCCCTGCCCGGCCCGGCGCGGCCCGGCGCGGGTCCGAGGCCCGTGAGCACGACGCGACGAACAGAACCCTTCCCTTCCCCTCCCTTCCGTTCGGTTCTGTTCGGTCCCACGGCACGCCGCGGCGGCCGCGGCCAGGCACGACGTGCGGACCTAGAGGCCGAGGTGAGGGCCTTGTTGAGGGAGCGGAGTGCATCGCGGACCTGACCCTCAACATGTCACACTGTCCACCGACCTAGGACAACGTCAAAAGGTTCGCGCGGGTGTCGGCAACCCAAGACCCTTCGGCGCTGCGCCCTACGGCTATATTCTTGTCGATGACGCCGTGCCCTGCCGCCCGCCCTGCTGCTCGCCCTGCTGCTCGCCCTGCTGCTCGCCCTGCTGCCCGCCTGCTAGCCCAGCCCAGCCCTGCTCCGCGGGCTCGGGCTGCACGTACCCTCATACCGGTACTCTCACGTGCACGCCGCCGGGCCGGGCCGGGCCGGGCCGCGGGGGACACTCGCCGCCAAAACAAACGGTCGGGGCGGGCGCGGGCACGATCGCGCGAACATCGGGAAGAGAGAAGAGAAGGCCGCGTTACACAACGACATGACTCTGTGCCGGGCAGGGGCGGGGCGGTGCGGGGCGGGGCGGGGCGAGCAGCGAGCACACGTCATGTCATGTCACTGGCGCACAAGTGAAACACCGTGGGCTGGGCCTGGGCCTGGGCCATGCTCGTGGCGCCTGCCTGAAGCCTTACACTCGCGCGCGGGGCGGGGCGGGGCGGGGCCGGGCTACCGGCTTGGTCTCCTCTCCTCTCCCTTCTTTCTCTTTGCACACACACACACACACACACCTGCGCGGCGGGCACGCTCTCTATCTTTAACGCACACTAGATCACCTGTCTGTCTAGCCTAGCCGACGGGCCCGACCCGACCCGACAGGCCTGCGCCGAAACAGGCCTCCCGCGGCACGAACCACTGCCACGAAAACACGGCAGCTCTGACGTCACTCAACAGAAAAGCCGCGAGGGTTTGCTTCGTTTTGGTATTTTAAACCAAACACGCAGATAGAAGGATAAGCAAGTAGTTTGGTGGCGGCCAGGTCCCCAGAGAGATCTGCAGGTCGCACTACACCAGTTTTACCGCAACAATTTTGTGAGCGAGACGGTACCTATTTTAGTTAAGCACACCATACCTTGCGGGTGTTCTCTTCTCCCTCGGTGCAGCCCGTTGTATGCGAAGCACTACTGCAGGTCGTAATCCAATTGGCACAAAACGTAGAAACAAGCTTTGCTGCTTCTCACTCACAGAGGCACATGTCGAGTACACTTGCACGGGGAGATTGGGATTTTGAGGCACTGACCACAGGACAACTCACACTGGCGCGAGCTCTCGCACTCACACACACACACACACGCGCGCGCGCCCGCGTACAGGCGCCACCCCCTGACTGCGCTACGATTGAAGCCAAGCAAGGCTACCCCTCGCTGGCGTCGCGAGGGGGCGGGGCGGGTGGGGCTGGACGGCCAGGAGGGTCTTCCCTTGGGGGGCCGCAGCGCGACGCGGCGCGGCGGGCAGGGACCTCTACGACGAGCACCTGGGGCGCGAGGCGCGGCCGCGGGGCGCCTCAGCCCGCCCCGGCCCGGCTGTCACCAACATCCCCGCGCTGCACGGCACCCTTACCCGCGGTGTCACCCGCGAGGCCCGCGGCGGCGCCGGCCCTGGCGTCGCGTGTCCGCCGCCCCCGTCCCGCACGCGGCCGGCAGGAGGACGAGGAGGTTCGGGTCCACGTCGAGCACGTCGCGGTCCGTGAGCCGGCTGGGCCGGTGCGGCTGGTGCGGCTGGTACGTCGCGCTGAGCGGTCGCGTTCGCGATGCGGACTGACTCTGCTGGCGGGGCGGGCTGGCCTGGCGGACACCGCGGCGGCGTGGCGGGACGGCGACTGCCTGCTGCTGCCGGCCGAGCCGGGCCGGGCCGCCTGCTGGTCCCGCTCCGCTCCGCGCCACGCGCTGCGCTGCTCGGGGGCCCCGCGCGGCCCCGGCCCGGCCCGGCCCGACCGCGCCGCGGGGCCCCCGGGGGGGCTCAGCCCGCGAAGTTTACCCGCGACTGTAGGTGCGCGGCGCGGCGCGGTTCCGGCCGAACATCGTTGTTCAGTAACAGGACAAAATATTTCGTGTCAAGTTGTATCAGCTGATGCCGATGGGTTGGTCTTCCGGCTTGTGCAGCTCGGACAAGTGTGAATATTGTACGGTTTGTCGCGTCATGTCCCCTCTGCCCCAGCGTTTATGTCCCTCCCCGGCTAGCAGCCAGCCACCACTTGAAACTAGTTTTGTGGGAACAGCGTTGAGTAAAGATAGTCGAGGGGAATAAGACACATGCGTTAGTAACAAGGTAAGATATATTTATTTCAAAGAAAAAAGAAATACAGCCTTTCCGAGAGTACTTTTGAAAATAACTTAAACAAAAACTGAGATAGGGATACAAAATTTACGAACAACATATAAATCTCTGGGGAATTTTGGTAACAGAATAATCCTGTATCTCACAAGCATAAGCATTACAGTATAAAAGTCACAAGTTTGAGCGTAATAAAACAGCTTTGTTAAAAAGACAAGATTTCCAACATCACTAATTAAACATATAGACATATAGGTATCACAAAAATATTGCCCTGTAGAAATATGATTGTAATTGAAAGCATATAGTAAAAAGCATACCCATGGTACACTTTATAGTATTCGTTTAACAATTTTAACTCAAAAGAAATTATAAGGGCAATGACAATGAGTTGGATTCCTTAACAAAGCATTGCAGGCAAGTTTTAAAAAATATAATTATACAGAAGTGATAGTATTTTACCATTTGTTTGGTTTAATAAACAGTATAATATAATTGTGATAAAATTCTTGACCCATGCTTCTATTAAACCAGTTGATTAATGAACTGGCAATTTATTTCTACTTCTTCTTTTTCAACTCTTCAAATCGTTTAGTTAGGTCATCAAAGTCAATGTCGTCAGCACCTGGTCGACCATCTACCTCATCAGGGGGGAAACTGCTTGAGGGAACTGATGGAAGATCTGGTAGATGGAAATTTATCCCACTGCTATGGGAAGCTTTGACATTATCACCCGGAGATAGTTTAGATCTTGGAGCAGGCTTTGGATGGTCTGAGCTCTGTCAAAGAAATAAGATTAAAGTCAATACTGGAATGGAGAAATATGTGGTACATATGATACTGACGGTGATAAAATAGATTTAAGATGAGATGAAGAATGTTTCACCAAAACTCCAAGTTTGAAAATGTGAAATCAAATGCATCTAAAAAGCATTCAACACAAACTACAGAAAGTTAAAAGCAATATAAGAGCATTACCAAAATACCAAACATAAGAAAAGGAAGAAAAAAAAAAAAAAACGAAAAAAATGGTTAGAGAAACTCAACAATCAAACATGCTGAATGAAGTGGTAAAACATCCCTACACTATATTCTTTCTGTAAATTGACCAGAGTAAAAAAGAGACAAGACTGCAAATCTCACAAGTAATACCTGCTTGTTTCTGTTGACATCTGGAGGAAACAGGCTATGGAAAGATGGAGGTGGAGAATCCTGGAAACATGCATACTATCAAAATTCTCCAGGGCTCCTTGCCAATTTGCAAAAAGTACAGCAAAAAACTGACGTTTACTTATTTTCCAAAGTTTAAAATGTAAATTAAGATTTTTTAACTAGGGTTCAAACTTCATCTATAAGCTTTATTCACATTTTTTTTTAAAAAAAAGTAAGTACTGCTACGGTACTGTAGCTAGAAGAGAATTATACCTTCACCATTCAACAAGTAACAATAGCCACGTTACTGGAAGATAACTATAAACTAAACAAACCAACAATGCCTACTACAAGAAAATGCATTTGATAATAAAAAGCTTTATCATGCAGCATCACAAATTGTATATCAAACCATTCACACCTGCATATTGTTCACATTGCTGCTGCTGTCACCTCCTGGAGGAATATTGTAGGACATTGATGCAGGATTCACATTAAATGGAGCAGAAGAAGGGTCTGAAGAAGAACCTGCAGGTGCTGCATTAGCATCTGCAGCTGGGCCTTGCTGAGGCAGTGGCGGAGGAACTACAAACCCACCTGAGGACCCTGCAGATGGTTTGGGAGCCTGCAGTGAGAAAAGTAATGAGTATAACTAGAAAGCTTGAAACAGTTGTGAAAGATGAGTCCACATATACCGGGTAGTTAAAAGGTTGAAAATCTGATGGAAGCATTGGGGGTTGAGGAAAGCCAACAAATCCAGCAGGTTGGGGAAATCCACCACCTCCAAGGTTATTTTTATCCTGGTCAAGATCCAACAGGAGCACATCCTCTCCAGCATGTGGATCATCCTCTCGCATGACCTGAAAATTGAATAAGACATGGCATGTAAATTTTCGCTTTTCACAGGTCGACATGGATGGATGAGACAGATATTGAGTTGAAAGTTTAGTAACCTGTGGGTCAGGGGTGAACTCTATGTTATAATTCTTTGCAATTTCAATTAAATATTTTTCAACAAGAAGCTTAGGTGGGGCTTGAACACTCATCTTGTGTTTCAATTTCTCAGATATTGATCCCACAGCATCTTCTCTGCAAGCCTGCAAAAGGGCAGAAGTACAATTTATTGTTAAAAATTTGTAAGGTACACAATGAACTGGACGATAAAGGTAAAGACACTTACATCTACATACTGTCGTCCATATTTTGCTGTCAGTTGATCAGTGATAACTGACATCTCTTGAATATCTGATTGAATACGGGGTGCCACCCATAAAATGCTGGATATTGCTTCCGCAAGCCCTTCATCTAAGGTTCTGATTTAAAAGTACAATTAAAACCATGATTAAACTTGGTTGAAAAATAAATAAATTAAGAGTTAAGAAAATAAATAATGTATTAAATCTTACTTCATTTGCTGTAAAAGTCCAAACCGAGCCAACAGTAGATCACAATACATTTCCACAACCTCAAAAGCTTCAACAATGTAATCTTCTCTTATGATATGTTCAACCCTGATTCTGGCTCGCTCAATTTTCCCAGTAGCAAGATAGTCTGCAATTTCTTTTCGAGCTTTCTGAGCCAGTTCAGTTTTCTTCTTTTCCAACAATTTCAGTCTGTTGATAGCTAACCTCAAATGAGTTTTCAGTTTTGTGTAATTTGGGCCGCTTGAAAACATTTTAAGCCGTACAAAATAGAAGAAGGATAAAGTTATTCAACTTCAACGTTCCTAAAGAGGATTGGAAATAGCCTGTCAAATCAAATTAAAACACTAGCAAACGAAAAATGATTCAGTGTCAAGATAATACAGTGACTCATAAACACAACAACAACCGTCCTCGTCCTGTCAAGCGTCGACGTTATTTTGTTTCGATCGAAGTATCCAGTGGGAGTTGGCCAAAGCCAACCGATGTAGAAAGGGATCGCCCGCGGAGTTTAAACGGGTTTTCCCTATGTCTCTGGCAGCTTAACTTTCACAGTTAGAAATGTACAACAGTACATCATGAAAATGAAACAAAACCAACAGCAAGAACATAGATTTTTTTCCTCCATTCCAATTTTGTTCTACTTCTTTCCTGTTGATGCGTTGTGCAGAGGATTGTAAATCTGTATTGAAGCGGGCTGAGGTGTCAAATATGGAGATTTCACAACTTTGAAGGTGTAGGATTTTTTTATTAAACAACATTAGGTGATACATCACTATCATTATTATTGTTGTTTTGAGTATCCAAGACATAAAATTCAATTACCACATTGACTCTTACTTAGAATACTTGCATTACATTACATAGTACAAATACTGCATGTGTGCTACTGCATTGCACATCAAGAGATGCATGGACAAAGGGCATGGACATTTATGTAGCTTATCAGTGCAGTTACACCATATTGCGCCACTACAATTACAGCCAGATAAATTTAGAATTCTTTCCTTTCAGAATTAAAAAAAAAAAAAAAGAAAAGAAACAGAATACTTGAAACAGATTACTCACAGAAGCTGGCAGGACCAAATTAACAGGTAATACAGTACAAGAAGGCCAATCACACATACACCTACTATACCTAATCAAAGCAATATTTAATTTTGTTTTCAGCAGTCCATTTGTTTCATAAGAAGACTTACAACTATATGGATGAAATAGAAATCAAATTTGCTGTCTTTCTTCATGATCACATTACCTCTAACAGTTACCACGACAGTTACCATATGTATTGGACCATTTCATTACCAATTACAATAGTTACTGGTTACTGCACAAGGGTGATAATCTGTAGTTCATCTCTAAACTGCATACTTAGAAGCAAACATTTTAATGCATTCTCTTAAAGCTCCACCATAGTGAAGACAGGGGCCAGGAAAACTTAACAATAGATTTAACATGATTTCAGACACTTGGCAGTAATGGTAGCGGCGCTGCTTACCTAACTGTCCTCTAGTGAATGTTAAATGCCTACAGGTGAAAGGATGGACGCAACATCATGACAAAGTGTCAAGTAAAATCGTATCAAAGGTAGATAACTAACATGCTGTGAGGTGAGTGACGCCCACAGTGTAAAGCCTGTATCAGCATGTTACCTAAATTGTAGGGAATCAATAAGCTTTGTACAGGGTTAAGAAAACAAAATCAATAAATTTCTGCAGTATATAAAGTTATAACATCACATCAACAATAATTACCCGACAAAGGGAACCAAACCTTAATTTAGTACTTTAGTACAGTTAATTAATACTCACTACGTAAAGTAATGAACAAAATCTTTGACAGAAAGGATTTATCTGTCGAGTAAGTCAAATTCATCTGAAAGCAAAGGTAATACCAAGATAGAGGGTTTTTTTTTTTGTTTTTTTGATAAGGTGAGTATAACTGTCATGAGCCAGCCTTACTGGAAGTTTGATATCATTCCAAACCAAAATCAAACTGTACCAAATGAAATTCATTTGGTACACCTTACACTTTCCTTGGCAAAACCCAGGCTTACATTTTTACAAGCACTGATTTAAATATTCCATATAAGCTGTGGTTCCAAAATCTCACAAATTTAAACACATGCATAAAGATTCAACAGAACAGAGATTCAGTAAAAAGTATAAAAGTTAAGTACATTTCAAAAGAGCACAAAAGTGCTCTCCACTAAATAAAGAGTTAAGTAAACAACAAACCAATAGGAAGACAACAAAACAAAGGACAGAGGAGCTAAATCACTACCAAAGTGCAGAGTCAGTGTGAAGAAGCACGTCTACACTATCCTACATCAAAACACCACCTTATAATTAATTGTTATTATACAAAAAGAAAAGCCCCAAAACAGATAAGGTTATTAAAAAAATATGCAATATTATGTCAATCAAGGGTAGAAGATGGAATGTTCAAAGTGAGGTGAGGAAAGCAACTCAAGGTGGCCTTTATAGCACACCATGGTAACCCATGTTTCCACCACCTATTATTATCATTTTCCTCCCTTATTCCCATTTACATTCGTAACTCCACTATTTGAGGTGAAAGAGAAGTACAGTGGATATCTGTGATTTGACAAAGCCATTCAGTCAATGGACAGCTGAGAAAATGCTGCAAGAGGAGAGGAATGACAGGTACTCCTCATATTGCGCCTCTATGTGTACAAACACACTTTATAGTTCCTTTTTATTTAAAAATAGAAACAAAATGAAGAAGCTCCCAAGAAACAATTTATCAACGGTCTTTATCACTTCTCCCCCCACAAAACTTAATACCATTCAATCATACACATACATTCATCTTTCGCACACTTAGCTAATTTCTTTCACTCACAAATTCTCACATTACAGCAATGGGAGTATGGTGACAGGTGCATTGGATCGGATAACTGAGTGTGGTACCAACCACCTCATATTTGTGAATATAGTTCAATATTGTCATAAAAAACTATTTTACATCCTGATTGAAAGAAAACAAAGGGAAAGCCCTAAAAGAGTGAGAGACATTAGACGAATGATATGCATACATCAAGTAAACACAAAAGAAGACAGAGAAAATTACCAGCTCATAATGAGTAAGCTACCAATTCCCACCCATGAAAACCAATACTGTTAAAGGTGAAATAATATATGGTAGTCTATTGTGGCAAGATTGTGCCAGAGTTAGGAACAAATGTATCAAATACATGTGAAAATAGGCATCTGGATAAGCATGTAAACATTTGTAATTTGCTTTCTTGCCTAGAACTCTTTACATAGGAAGGTGAAAAAATTTGCATGAAAAGAAAAAATCAACTGCAAAATAGCCTAAACTTAACAAAGGAAATATGCACTCTGAGAAAATCACATCATAAAATAAAATAATACACCCAATGCTTATTACCATGTACAACCATACCACTGCATAGGTACTTGTGCAGACAAAAGCAAACCATAACATTTTAAGACATTTCCTTCACTGACAGTTCGTGTGCACAATATAAATTATCATTAATTTTATTGTAAATGCAAAATATCAGTTGCCAAAGAAGAGTTGCTTACACTTACTTTGTACAACTTCCTCACAAAAAGCTAACTTAATCCTAATGATGAACACTGGGAGATTGGTGAAAGAAAAATATCCTTCCTATGGCACTTAAAATATCTTTGTTCAACAAAAACCATTTAATACTTTCTAGGGCGGAATCAAGGACTCAACAGAACCCATCCATATGGGTATCTTCGGCATTACAAAATATATCTTGATTCAATTCATAAAAAAATAAAACATTATGCAGCTACCATGAATAAAGAATGAAAAATTTAGCACTAGGCAAAGCCGAAGTTACATCAATATTTAAAATGAAAAGGATCTAAGCATGAAAGGGTGAATGTAAATAAAAAGCTCTGTTCTCTAGGTGCATGCATGATGATCATTGCATACATACTACTTCTCCAATGCCAGGATGAAACAAAAAGGGATGACATATGATTCTTATATCATATTATCAGAAGTTAAAAGAAAAAAAATTAGATCAAAGAAGTTTGTGGTTTAAAAACTATATTAGACTCTGAAATAAAGTTTGTTTATTTGACAGCAAGTAGCAAAGACCAGTTTCATGTGGGAATTTATCAAACACAATGCCCTTACTTTACTCACACACACAAATTCATTAAAAAATTGAAAAGAATTGAAAGAAAAATATTTATATTAATACCTAAAGACTGAAAGACAATAAGATTGTGATAGCTGTGTAAAATTAAAGGAGTGTTATCCATAAGTAAGTTCTGCTGCCTCAAATTACCTTCAAGTCATTTGTACCAGCAGAGGTCCACAGCCTACACACAGCTATCACAATCTTCCTCAATACAGAAAATGACATTTGACTCATCAAGAGCATCTTAACAGAAGGAGAACTGATAGTGTAAACAAGTATCGGTTCTTGTGACCCAGTATTTGAATTAACAGATATGGCATTTTGCCTTCTGATGTAAAATTCATGTTCTAAGCCCTACCGGACCTTTCACTGAGTTCCTAAATGGAGAGAGTTGAGTTATCCCACTCCAAGTCCTTGTGCTTTCCTGACTCAACTTCTTCCTCTTCTTCATCTGTTGAGTCTAAATCATCATCTCGATAACTAGACCCATCATCAGATGAGTCATCATCATCACAATGTTCACCTCGTCCTCTTCCACCTGCAGAGGCTGGCCCCTGGCCGTTGGAGGGTGAGGAACCACTCAGCTGCTGGATTTTAAAAATGAAAAACATAGTTGTAATAACATTTTTTTTATATGTAGAGTCTGAAAAACTATTTAAAAGTGAAATGTACAACTTACTTCCATAGGATTGACAGTAATAGTGAGGGCAGAGTCATCCCATGCCATTTCTGTGTCGGCAATCTCTTCCTGATTTGCACGGTGATGAGCGGCACGGATGCGAATCACCCCTAATATAATCATGAAGAGAAGGAATCCAACACAAACCACAATGATTATGGTAACAGCGTGGCCTAAAAGGGGGGAAAAAACATGACATGTAATTAATTGTATTTTAGAAGCAAAGAGGAAAAATTAATTATCTAGTTGAAATCTTTTGCACTTACTTGCACCAGTGACTGCTTGGACACCATCCATTAGAGAATGATCTTCAGAGAGCACCTGTGCAGGGTGCATCTCAACATGGTGTCGGTCAACATGGGCATGAGCTGGCTGAGGCGCATGATCATGGCTGGCTTTCTTCTCGTGTACATCCAGGTGCTCATGATTGTGCTTGTCAGCAAGATGGGGCTGCTCTGTGCTCTTGCTGCCAGTCATCCGAGGGTGAATTACTGTCAACTGGAAAAAAAAATGTATGTATGTAAGGTTTTTTCTTAACGATTTTTTCCAATTTGTCATTGAAGAAGCATTTCAGCATTGATTTTAATATACATAGATATTCTATACTTACTGTTTGTACATATTCATTGCTTAAAAATCTGCCATTGAGCTCTGAGCAGATGAGTTTAAATACACGGTTCAGGTAGTAAGCTGGTTTACGATTAGTATATTGGATTTGTCGGAGGATCTGAAAAAGAAAATGAAAAATATTTGTAAAACCTGTCAACATGATAGACAACATACTGTACTTGGAATGAAAAATTTTTACCTGTTCATAGTTGTAGATGAGGTCCGCACCAGACACAACAACACCATCTTTGTTAACCTTTGCAACAACTCCAAACTGAGAAAGCATATTTTCAGGCAGAGAGAGTGTTTCGTGGTCAGGGTTTAAAGATGGATAAACAGAAACAGAGCAGGAATCCAGCTTCTTCTCTGCACTACTAATATCTGCAAAGGGAAAAATAATAATTATTTTAGTAATAGAAACAGACACAATGCCAATTCAACGGTTTCAGTAGTTATTGCGCATTGGAAAACATACCATGGTTGTGTTTGGTGCCAGTAACAGAACCCACAGTGACATGAACATCAGTGAACACACGAACACCCTGACGGAAGTCCTCATAGTCACGAGCCAGATTAGATGTACCATTGATAGATATTGTAGGTTCTTGTGGTTGGAGGACCATTACATAGCTTTCCAGGCTTGGCACCTTAAGAACCTTTCCATGGTCACATCTACAGTAAAATTTTGAAAAACAACATTAATAAGTTGATTTTGAAAAATTTAAAAATGAAATATCAACATAGTAAAAAAAAACCTACGTAATGGTTGTGGAAATATGCAGGTTGCGTCGACCTGGAGTAGGGAACTCACGAGAGTTTGTGTAACCAACTCTTCGCATAAGAACTTCCAGATTTGTTTTGTTATCTCCCTTAATAGACAGCTCAGTAAGATCTAAAATAAGATTTCAAAGAAAAGGGTAATAAGAAATAGCTTCTATTTCATTTGACACTACTTAAAAACTGGCTTTTATGAATCTCACCACTGTTAGTCAAAAGTTCCATTCCTGGCTCCAAAAGCTCCATAGCAGGAACTTCGAGACTTTCTTTGCACTTGTGCAGGCATGTCAAAACTTCTGCTCGTTCGGTCCGGTGCAAGAGAACTGAGAGTCCAGCCAGGTAACCACGGAAATAGTGCTTCATTTTGTTTTCAGAACCTGAAACCAAGCAAAGTATATCAGTAAATCCCACAATAAATTTTCAACAGATTTTTACTATGCTATTACAATTTTTAAAACATACCTTGCCAGCATGCACCAACAGTGACTGTGGTATTTATTCCCTTTGTAGGATGTAGAGGCCAGTCATCAATGATTTCAGGGTTTTTCCTTTCAGTTTTGAAAAGTTGTCCATCAACATAGAGTTGTACATCAGGGAATTTGACCTCAACTGCATAGTGGTGCCAGACATCATCGCAGACCTGAGGCAGCTTCCAGCGCCACTCAGCTGGTCTGAAGTTATTTTGATCTCCATCAGAGTAGTCTCTCCTAAGGAGAAGGATAAGTCTGCAGTTTCTTACAAACAAGGCATAGTGGTGGCGGTTCATTTCTGTAAGGAAACAACAAAGTTGAATTTAGTAACAAGATAAGTTAAATAGTAAAATATTATACAGGAAGTTATTTAAACTTACTGTGGTCGTCAGCAGAGCATATAATATGCTCCTTCATGTGCTTATCGGCACCAGGCTGAGGCTTGTGCTTCATCCAAGTGGACATTGTGAAGGTTGAAGCCAAATTATGGTCCAAGACACTAGATGGAACAGCCACAGCAGAGGTCACACCATCAAACTCATACATTTGGTCTCCCTCTCGACCCTCATCTGTTTGCAGTCCCTTAGCCCAGTCCGCACCGGATGCTGGACTGGGGAGAAGGTCGATGCTGTCTTGGCTAGCACCTGCAACAAGACAAGCATAAGCACTTGAAGAAAATGATACAATTATGTTGATGGCACAGTTAGTCAAATTGTTAACATACCACACAACTTGCGTTGGCTTGCAACAGAATAGGTATCACGGTCACAGCCCTTGCCAATGTGGGCTGTAGTTAAAGCAACACGGGCATCTACCTGGCGCACTTGGCAAGGCACATCACACAGCTGGAGCTCAGCAGAAGGGAAGAGATCAACCCTACCAGAACTGGGTGCATAGTCAATGCGCTCAGGAATACCTAGAATAAGAGAAAAAATATTTAAAATAAGATCATGAGCTAATTTAAAATAAATTTTCTTGAGCTGCTCAACAGAGCTTTCTACTTTGATGCATACCCTTCCAGCCCAAGCGGCAAACTCTGTTCACTTTAATTGTGACCATGACTGGGACAGACTGTTTCATCCCGCAGTCATAAGCCACCACTGACAGAATGTGATTGTGGCTCTTCTCAAAGTCCAGAGGTTCAGTGTTACGAATGACACCTGATAAAATAATTGGAAAGAAAATTAGGCATTTGTACAAAGATCAAATTGATTTCATGTGCTTAAATTAAAATATTGGTATCAATGAGAAAAAGTTACCTTCACTGTCAATGGTGAAAGGCTGTTCTGTGGTGAGGATTTCATATTTGCAAATGTCTCCAAATTTAGGAGTGCAGTCACGGTCGGTAGCCTCAACACGAACAATTTCTGAGTAGAGACGGCCTTCATCCACTTGATAAACATATGATGGTTGCAGGAATACTGGTGCATATTCATTAATGTCTATCACAGTGATATGCACGGTGACACTGAAATACAAAAAGTAACGTGAAAACATAAACTCAGGTTATTAGATAGAAACGAGCTGGAGAAAACTTGACACTCACTTCTCAGAAACTTCTCCAGAGCAGCTGACTGCTGCAATATCAAACTTGTAGTTCTTCCTCTTCTCGCAGTTGAGGGTCCTGTGCGGCTTAAGCTGCACCTCACCTTCTCCATCGTCCTTCAAAACGATCTGAAACATCACAAAAATGGAAAAATAAGGTCACATTTTCAACGAAAAGGCGCAGATGATTCAAAACGGAAGGCGCACACGTACGCGGCCATCCTACCCTGCCCCAACCCCAACGATACAAAGACTACCCCAAACAGACACAACCTTCTCCATGAGCTAACCTGCCATGAACAGGGTGCAAGGGGCGGAGGGGAGGGGGCAGGGGAGGGGAGGGGGGGGAAGGGAAGGGGACAGGGGAGGGGAGAGGGGAGGGGGGACGGCTAAAGCAAAGCAGAGCCTCTTGTTGGTAGACCTTAGACCTATTCCGCCGAACTGGTCACGCGCGATCGATAGAGAAGTGCAGTAGGGGCGGGGTGGGGCCGGGACGTCTCCAAGGGGTTGAGACTGTGCTTGCGTAGGGGAACAGGGCGTGGTAGGGGCAGGGGCCCTCTGCAACGCCCTCCTCCGCCCTGGCTTGTACGAGTCAACGGCCTGGACTCACGGGGTAGTGTAGTGTAGGGGTGGTTTCGCCTAGAAATGCTGGAATAATCTGAACACGAGTGGCGCGGTGCGGCGTCAGTGCCAGAGGGCTCGGGACCTGAGGGAGTCGTCGCCCTCCGCCCCGCCCCGCCCCGCCCCGCCCCCCGGCGGGTGGACGTACGGACGGGCGTCTCGACGTTGAAGAGTAGAGGTGAGCTCGTCTCCAGAGACCGAGTCACGCACGCACCTGTCAGTGCACAACGCCGTACAGCGCCACGCCACCGCTGTCTGCTGGGGGCGAGGCGGGGCGGGGCGGGGCGGGGCGGGGCGGGGCGGGGCGAGGCGGGGCGGCAGGATCATGGCGGCAGGCTTATGGCATTCCGTCTTCCCCGCCCGCCCCACCCCGCCCGCCCTAAGGCGACTCATGACAAAGAACCTCACCTCACCTCGTCTCCTCCGCCCCGCCCCACACGGGACGGGCCCAGGGGACAAAGAGGTGCCGAGCGCCGGCCGTGGTAGACAAGGAGAGAGCAGAGAGACTCCTGGCGAAACGCACAACGCCCACCACTACTAGCTCGAGCCATGATACGCCCTCTCTCTCTCACACACACAAACACACTAGGTATCTCTCTCGCACACAGAGCGCAGCGGGGAGGGTGTTCCACGAGCAGCGGTGCTGCTGGTTGCCTTGACGCGGCGCGGTGCTGTGCGGCGTCAAGAGAGTAATGTAGCCGTGCAGGTCCAGGCCAAACAGAGCTTGGGTTTGTTTAATTCCGCAGTAGCAGCAGAGAGGCGAGGCGCCCCGCCCCGCCCCGCCCCGCTGCAGCACGCGGGGCTGGCGCGCGTTTAGCATTCCGATGATCATTAGGCAGGCAGCGCAGCCACACAGTGGTATGCAAACACGGGACTAATCCGCCTACTCCGCCCCGCCCGCGGCAGCGCAGCCATCAGACTAGACTACACCACACCAGACCGCAGAACAAATAATGGCTTTCTTACCCCCGACATATTCGGAGCACCCGGCCCTCTCATGCGGCGCGCACCCCCTGTTCTGTTCCGCTCCCTTCATCCTCTCCCCACGTGACTGTCATGACGGACTTCCCTGTTATTTGACGGGCCCCCCATGCTCTGCTCTGCGCATGTAATTGCTGCCCCTGCTGCCGGCCGCGTAGTCGGGGGAAGTTGGCGGGGCGGGGTGGGGTGGGGTGGGGCGGGGCGGGCGGGGCCACGTCGCCGCCGGGGTGGCGCCATGCGCCACTAAGTCAAAGAGCGGCGGGGCTGGGCGGGGGATGCTGCCGCCAGCTAAGGCGGCGAACGGCGGCTAAGTTCCGCCCGCCCCGCCCCGCCCGGCTCATGGCATTAGGAACACTCGTGGGTCCAGCAGCCCAGGCCCACGCCGCTTAAGGCGCTTGCTTTCCAGACGCCGCCTCGCCCCGCCCCGCCCAGTCCGACCCATGGCGCCTAATAACAAACAAAAACGGAAAGATCGGATGGCGAGGCGAGGCGAGGCCGACGGAGCGGGGGCCGTCCGCAAATCCACACCCATGGCGAACCGTCCGGCGGTGGGGATGCGTTTCCGTGGACCCCGCCATCGAACGGTGCTACGTGCTCCGGTGGACGGCCCCTTGGGGCAGGGCCGGGCGGCAGCGGCCCATGGCTCCATGGCGGCGCGGCCCCGCCCCGCCCCGCCCCGGGCTAACGACCAAGAGGACCAAGAGGATTACGCCAGCCGGCCCGGCCGCCCAAATACGCCATGAATAACGCCTGCCGTCCCATTCACGCCAGCTGCTGCTGCTGCTGCCTCCACAGAGCGAAGCGAGGGAAATAAGAATATTATAGACAAACGAGATTTCGCAAAGTTTTCTTTTGCCGCGGCGAGCCGGGCTGCTCCTGCTGCCGCCGGCCGGGGCCAGGCCCAGGCCAGTCGCTTTCATTTACGGTCGCCCCGGGGGGTTGGCAAAAGGACGGCTGCCACGGCTGCGCACGGCCCGGCCCAGCCCGGCTAAGCAAACGCGGACATTCGCTAAATTGTAGCCGAAAGACGTCTGAGTCTTCAAAGTATGAAATCGCGAGCGACGTGGGTGTGTCGGTGCGCTCCGCCCCGCCCCCATGCGCCACGCAGGAGTGAGGCAGAGTTGGCAGGGCGGCCCCTGGGCACCTGGAGGAAAAGGGGGGGCGGGGTGACTCAACGCGGTGCGGCGTGGAGATTAGGGCGCGGGGCGGGGCGGGCGGGGCGGGGCGGCCGCGCGCCTGCCAGGAATATGCAACGGTTGCGCTGCCATGAATGAAAAGCTGCCAACTAGACTAGGGGGTGCAGCAGCGGCAGCGCACTTCTCCGGGGAGCGGGAGGAGTTGGGCCGGGCCGGGCAGGGCGGGGCCGGGCAGGGCGGGGCCGGGCAGGGCGGGTGAGTTTGAAAAGGAACGAGAGAGACAAACTGAAAGCTGTGCCCGGCCCGGCCCAGCCCCGCCCCGCTCGCTGAGCAGAGGAGCGAGGCTAGGGGGCGCTTCTCCGTTCTCTCTGCTCCCCTTTTCTCGCGGGGAATTGAGTTGACTGACGGGCGAGCGGTCACTCCCCCTCCACCCACCGCCGCGCCACTGTGCAGACAGCCCGGCCCAGCCTTGCCGCCGGGGAGTTAGGCAACCCCTCCTGCACGAGGGCGCGGCTCGTCGTGAGCACACGACTTCACGCCACGCGCCCGCCCGCCCGGCCCGTCGCTCAACTTTGGCGAACATGTGAGGGATGGTAGTGAGTGAGTGTGTGGGGTGGCTGTGGGGGTTGGAATCGACGACCACCTCCCCCTCCACGCCCGCCCCGCCCGCCCCGCCCGCCCCCTCCCCCGCCGCGCCGGCCTCTCGTATCAGCCATGCGAGGCACGCGCGAGCCCCGGGCGGGGCCCCACTGGGCCCCACCCACCCCAGCCCCAGCCCGCTGCCAGCGCCCCCCGGGGGCACTGCGAGGGGGCACTGCGACACGAGGCCCCTTTTCTTTCTCCCTCAGCCGGCAAAACCTACCCCCAACGCCGGCCCCTCACCCCTCAACTCCCCGTACCGTACCGGTAGTGGCGGGCGCTCGCCACTGTACTGGGGCCATCGCGCAAGTTTTAAGGCAAAAGCTGGCAGCGCCGGCGTGGCGTGGCGGGGCGTGGCGGGCTGCGGTCAGCTGTGGCTGCGCCCGGCCGAACTCGCTGGCACGGACGGAATGGGACCAAACGGGGCTGGTCCGGCCCGGCCCGGCCCGGCCCGGCCTGGGGTCGAGTCGGGGCGGCTAAGTCCTCCCTGCTCCCCGAGCCCAAGTGCTCCACGCTTGGCCTTTGGCCGACGCCCTGCCCCGCCACGCCCCGCACAGCTCGACCCAATAGCTGCTGCTCCCCGCCCACCAAATTGCGCATCGTGCTGGATCGCAGCGGGGCGGGGCGGGGCGGTCTCTGCTGCGGTGGCACCCAGGCCGGGCACCCAGGCCCGGCCCGGCCCGGCCCCGAGATAAAGGAGGAGGAGGAGCAGGGGGAGGACGAGCGAGAAAGCCGACAAAAACGGCGTAGGAAAGCAAAGGGAAGGTGCACGTCGCTATGGGAGAAAGAATAAGAAGAACAGCAATGAAAGGGAAAGGAATGAGAAAAGCAGGGCTTCAGAGGGGTTGTCGGGCGGGGCGGGGCGGGGCAGAGCAAGTCGTCGTGATTTGTAAGGCATCGAACGCCGCCGGGCCGAGGCCGGGCCTTCTCTTCCGCGCTGCGCTGCGCGGCGCTGCGGAGGAAGGGGTTGAGCGGAGGAGGAGGGCGGCCTGCAGAGCGGGGTGGAGAGCGGCGGGGCGGGGCGGGGCAGCGAGGGCTTATCAGCCGACATGGCACGACGGCAGAGAGCCGCCGCCCCGCACCACTCGACACAACACCGCAGGGGCGTCCCGTCCCACCCCGCCCCGCCCCAACCCCAACCCCGCCCCGGGCCGGAGCATCCCTGCGGCGTCATCACCAGGCACGAGGGAGAGGGAACGTGTGTGAAGTGTAATGAGGAGGAAGAGTGCGCGCGCGAGAGAGAGCGAGAGAGAGCGAGCGAGCGAGCGAGCGAGAGAGAGAGCGAGCGAGAGAGAGAGAGAGCGAGAGAAAGAGAGAGAGAGGGCGTGTGGGGGGCGCGGGGCGGGGCGTGCAAGGCCAGCACCAGAACTACATACTCCACTACTGGCTTTGCATAACTCTCGCGGGAGCGGGGCCTAAATCCCCGGCGCTGCGCAGGCTGTGCTGGAGCGGGGCGCGTGGCGCCTGTGTGCGCGGGAAACACAACGCCTCCCCTCCCGCCTCCCGAGTTGACTCAACGTTAACACAACTCGTTAAATACTGGAGGAAGGCTGCTGCTGCAGCAGAGCCGAGCAGAGCCGGGCAGAGACGAGCACAGCTCCTCCGAGACGGAGTCCCCGGGCTCCTGGGCCTTACGGGGCGTAAAACCGTCCCACCCCGCCTCGCCCCGCCCCGCCGCCACGCCCGGCTCACTCAGCTTCACTCCACACCCGCACGCCCGCTGCCGAAAGGCGAGACATCGCCGGCCTTGATCCGCAAAAGGGTTCCTCCTCCTCCGCCCCCGCGCCTGGTCCTGGTCACTTGTGCCGCCCCTGCGCTGCGCCCCTTCCCTTTTACCGCCTTTCACCTCCGCCCTTGTTCTCTACCGCGCAGCTTTTTCACCAGCTCCCTCCCCCTCCCCCCAATTCATCCCCTCCCCCTTCAGCGCCGCTCCTTCCATCTCGTCGAATTGCTTTACTGCCGACACGCCGCCGCCGAAAATGGCGATCGGGCGGACCGGTCTCGTCCTCGTCCCCCCCCCCTCCCCCGCCCCGGCGCCCTACCGAGCAGAGCGGGCCTTTCAGCTCAGCCCGGGCCAGGCCAGGCCATTGAAAAATATCCCCATCGTCGCCCCGCCCGGTCCAAAGACTGTGACTGCAGCCGTAAGGCTCGCCCGGGACGTGGCGGGGCGGGGCGGGGCGGGGCGGGGCCGAGCGTGACAGATTGCCCGCGGCCAGAGTCCATCTCACCGGGCGGCCCGGCCCGGGCCCCATCCCAGCGTCCGCTCCATCACCTTCGGCGCGCCCGGGACTTTGACCGTCACACTAAACCCTTCTCTGCTTTTTTTTTCTTTCATGCCATTCGTTGTACCGAATTTGATTACGCCTTACTCATGTCTCCTTTTGAAATCATGAGAGGGGCCGGGGAGGAGAGGGGAGGGGGCGGGTGGAGCGGCGGAAGTGACAAAGGTACTGTACTACGCACCATGATCGAGAGGGTCGATAGGGCGCAGTGCAGGGAGCAGGGCAGAGCCGTCGACCTTAGCCTGGGACACTTTACACCTGCCCTCTCTGCCCCGCCCGCCTCACCCGCCCCACCCCGCCCCGCCCACTGCGCAGCGCTGCGTCCACCACAGCATGCACCGCCTGTACCGGACAGGATACTGTACTGCTGTTCACGCCGAGGCAGGCCCAGCCTAGCCCAGAGGCACCGTGCAGGGCAAACTACTAGTGCTTGTCGGAAGTGGTGTATAGTGTGCAGTCGACTCGGTGAAAGGAAACATATCAACTGCAGCGAGACGCGACAAGGACACGGGAGGCGCCTGCAGTGCGTGCGGTGTGAGCAGAGCTGAGCTGAGCTGCGCTGCGAGTACAGAGAGGCTCTGTGTGGCGCGGCGCGGCGGGGCCGGGGCGCCGCGTGTGAACAGGTGCAGTGGACTGGTGTAGCCTGTCCTCGGGTACGAGGCGGAGGGGAGGGGTGAGGGGGCGGGGGGATGGTCGCGGGGGACTTGTTTGGGGTTGGAAGGGAAGGGAGCCGACCCCTCCACGTCCCAGGGCGCGCTGCAGAGCGGGCGGCGCGGTGAGTGGGAGTGCAGGTGTTCTGGGGCCCGCCCCGCCCCACCCCGCCCCGCCCCCCCCCGCCACCGCAGACCGCAAACCTCTCCCTCTCGCGCCCCGCCCCGCACCGCCGCACCGCACCGCACCGCAGCGCGCCCGGCCTGCCCTGCCCCGCCCTGCCCGGCCCAACCCCCTTAGGATAAAGCGACAACACTGACAAAAATACGCGACATGCAGCGAGGTGACGGCGCCATGGTGCCCGTACCGCTGCCGCGCGCTCCGCACAATCCCATTCAAAATTCAAAGAACCGCCGTGTTTTTCTTAGCTTTCCGCGCAGCCATCAGTCATTCAGTGCCTCGCGGGCAGGGCCGGGCCGGTCCGGTCCGGGCCGGGCAGGTGGTCGATACTCGGCCTGGTCGATAGTTCTCGCGGTCACGCGGCCAGAGCTCCTGGGCGAGGAGGAGGAGGAGAAGGAGAAGGGGAGGGGGTAGCGGGGGGAGGGCAGCTATTACTTAGTGAATTAATCAGTTCAGCGGCCACGCGACGCCCCGGGCCGGGCCGGGGCAGAGCAGGGACTCGTGCCAGGGGCCTAAATGCGTGTGGGCGGGGCGGGGCGGGGCGCGGCCTGTCCACAGCAGGTGTCCGCAATCACAGCGAGATGCCTACTTGCCCGGCGCCCCGCCCCACCCGGGGAGGAAGGGGCGTGTGCGGGCCTGTGCGGAGCCAACCCACCGCGGCCAACAACATTAGCAGGATGTGAGGCACGCGGCGCGGCACGCCGTGCTCACACAAGTTGGGAACTGAAGCAGTCTGCTGCAGTTTACTCAAACCGGAACAAGAAACTAAAGCCCTAGGTAAGGCCCTAGGGCTGTGCAAGAAAAAACTACTGAGAACTGAAAATGGGCGCCCGTTGATCAGAAGTGTAGAACAAGTAGCGTTCATTGACAGTATGTTTGGTGGTAGAAGAGGTGGCATTGGTGATTTGTTTCGACGCGCCGGCCGGGGCTTTTTCAGCCGTGTCGACCACACTGACAGAGAGACAGGCGGACACGAGCGGGCCTGGCCTGGTCGGGAAGGGGGCAGACGCGCCAAGGTCGAGCGGAGAGGCACGGCGACAATGCCGTGGCGAGAGGACATGGCGTGGCGGGGCGTGGCGGGGCGCGGCGGGGCGCGGGAGGGGCCCATGGCACATGGGAGCCCCATGGTGGAGCCGTGTGGGGCGCGGGGGGGCGGGGCGGGTTCGGAGCAATGAAGTTGGCGAATGACGGCATGGAATGCCCCAAATGCCACGGCATCCTGCCCCGCCCCAGCCAGAGGGACCGGGGCGGGGCGGAAGGGGGGGGGGAGGGCAGGGGAGGGGGACGAGACGGAGCGGAGAGGAGCATGAGGCTCACAGAGGACGGCGATAAAGTAAAGGTGCGGTATGTCCTGCCGTGCCCCGCCCGGCCCTTCTGGAGGCCTCCTGGAGGCTCTGGAGTCCTCCCTCCAGCAGAGCCCGCTAACGACGGGGACAGGCTAACGATCCAAACCGAACGGAAAGAGCCGAGCGAGAGAGACGGGCCGAGCCGGGACGGGCAGGGGGAGCCCGGCCCGGCGGCCAGAACAAGGAGAGCCTCAGCCGTAAGCTCGGCCCCGGCCCGGCCACAGGCCCAGCACTAGCGAGGAGCGGCGAGGAGCGTCCGCAACAGTGTTGTTTGTGTTTCGCACAAAATGGGCGCCTCGTTCTAAACTTCACACCTCGCACCGGCCTCAGCCGCGCGCTCGTTCTTTCTTTCCCTTGCTCCCCCCCCGTGCCGACCCGCCCATTTTTCATGGCGGGCGAGTGATAAAAGACCCCTGCAGGAATATACGACACACCGCCGCGGTCGTCTCGTCTGCCCCGCTCGTGGCGCGGCGGGGCGTGGCGGGGCGTGGCGGGGCGTGGCGGGGCGGGCGCGGCGGGGGAGGATCGTTATGACACGGGGCAGCTCGGCTGCTAGGGCATTCACATCGTGTCGAATGACGTCAGGCCGAGCGTGGCGTGGCGCGGCGTGGCGGGGGCGTCCAGCGAGCAGCAGCTATAGGGATGTGATAACAAGCACCTGCAGAGCGGTCGGGACGGGTCGGGGCGGGGCGGGGCGGGGCTGGCGCGAGCTGCGTCATAGACGAGCAGAGAGCCGCGCCCGCGTGCCCCACCCCGCCTCAGCCGAGCGCCCCCCGGCTATGAAACGGAAGTGCAGGTGGTGGCGGCGCGTGGCGCGGCGGGGCGCGGCGGGGCGCGGCAGGACGTGGCCCCTCTTTTCTCTTCTTCTCCTTCGCGATACATTTCGACGACGGCGGCATTTCGCCGAAACCACCCTCCTCCCCCCCCCCCCCCCCGGGGGGAGCGCCACGACATGGCCTTTCAAACACCCCTCTGAGAGGCTGCGGGGTCCCTCTCGTCCCGGCCTGGCGTTGGGAGCAGGGGGAGAGGGGCCGCGGCGGGGGGTGGGGCGCGGGGAGTTCTTTAGGCCCTTCTCTTCGTAATCCGTGGGACACTGTCAGCAGAAAGGAGCTGAAACGAGGAACGCCCCAATGACAGTAAGTCTCAGAGGCGAACAGAAGCGGCACTCGGGCGGGACGGGGCGGGGCACGGCGGCGAACTTCTTAGAGGAGGAGGAGGGATCCACTCACTCCGAGCAGCAATATGACGACAAACTGTGAGACATTCCGCTGCAGTGGCGCGGAGATCACGACATGCCATGGGCTAATGAGGCAGCCACTCTTGAGTTCTGCACGCTCCTCTCCGCAGGCAGGCTCCCTGCTGTACAGGACAGGCAGGCAGGCAGGCAGGCGCTCGGGCTCAGGCTGGTAGGTACAGCGCAGTACCGGCGGATAAATGATAATCTGTATGTACCCACGGTGCGCACGAGCAGGGCTGGGCTGCGGTCGGGGTGCTTGACCCGGCCGGGGCCGGGCCCTGTGTGCGCACAAGGTGCGTGACAAAAGCCAGAGGACCGCAGTGGCGGCGGGGAGGCGAAGAGAGGCGAGAAGCAGCCAAACCACCACAGGCTGGCCAGCACAACAGCTTTGTGGCCGCGGGGCGGGCGCAGGGGGCGCCGGGTGCCCCTCCACCACCACCACAATAACAAGAATAATAAAAAAAGAAAAGCAATTCTAATCTCAATTTGCCCTCCGTATTCCGTTGTTTTTGTTGCGTAACGCAGCGTCGCCCTGCCCTTCTCCACTGAGCGCGCGGGGCGGGGCGGGGGTGACGCACGTTGCCGCCCCGGGCCCGTCCACGTGACTCACAGAGAGCCTTCCCTACCCTGCGGGCGGGGCGGGGCGGGGCGCGACTAGACAGAGGCGCGGCGGGGCGCGGCGGGGCACGGCACGGAGGAGGGGCTGGTGTACTTCTCAGAAAGGCAACGGTACACCGTATGGCCACCCGGGCCGCTCCCGCGGCCGCTGCGCCGAACACCCGGCCGCCCCGCCCCGCCCCGCCCCGCCCCGCCCCGCTCCAGTCCCAGAGAGGAGCAGCCGGGCGAGCAGCAGCGCCGCTATGGCCGCGACACGGCGCGGGGCCGGGCCGGGCCGGGCCACGTGAGCTCCACGGGGAGACAGAATTGGAAGCTGCGGCGCCAGGACCGGTCAGAGGCAGAAGGGGGAGGAAGAGGGGGGAGGAAGAGAGGAGAGGAAGAGAGGAGAGGAGAGGAGAGGAGAGGAGAGAAGGGACGCCTCAGCTGAGGGCCTCGCCGTTCTGTCCTGGCGCACTCTGGGCTCCTCCCACGCCCCGCCACGCCTCTCTGTGCTGCCGTGTGCTGACCGGCCCGGCCCGGCCCGGCCCAGCGTGGCACAGGAGAGCCGTGGGCCGTGTCACACCGTGTCACTCTCAGCACCCGCCCCGCCCCGCCCCGCCCCGCCCGGCCTGCCCACATATTGACCCTCCCCCCGGTTGCTATCCGGCCTCACAGAACACGCCCCGCCCCGCCAGCCGCAATGGACTGGACTGGACTGGACTGTCTCTCTGCCCTTTCAGCAGGCAGCCCCTGCCTCCCCCTGTACCACCTCACCGACCTCACCTCGCCTCGCCGCACCACCGCAATGACGGCACGGCTCCCTCCCGGTCGGTCACGCCCCCGCCCTGCCGCGCCCCGCCAGGGACATATCTCATGGCTCGGAGTGCGCCTGCCAGCGCGCACAAAGCACACTGCCGAGCCGAACACTGATAGTTTTGAAACGAACAAAGCCCCCTCCACGCCGAGCAGTTCTGATCGACGCGTTTGTAGCTTGGCGGCACCTTTCACCACAGGTTTGCCCAGCCCAGTTTGTCAATACACCGTCCCCTTTCCCCCCCACTCCCTTTCTCCCCTCGTCGAAAGCCCATGTGCATCCCCCGCGGAACTCCCCTCCCCTCTCCGCCAGCCATACGATACGTGCCCGCCCCGCCCCGGGCCGGGCCGGGCCTGGCCGGGCCACGCGCCCCCCGGGGGGCCCTACCCTACACACAGCCGCGGGGCCGCGGGGGGCCGCGGGGGCCGGGGAATGATACCGCGCCACTTTACAGCCACACAGGCGACCCCGCCGCCCTAACGTGTGTGTCTGCTCCGTACATTCGCGTCCGTCCTGCCCCGCCCCGCCCGTCACCCGTCGGCCCTCCGCCTTACGCGCGCACACAGAAACACTCCGCATCGCGGCTAACGGCTAGAGTTTCACGACACTCTCCGACCCCAACACCGCACACACCCACACACACTCACCCACACACGTATGTCAGGCCATTGGAGATTCACACAGGCGCGCGCGCATGCGGGGGAGCAAGAGAAAGAGGATAGCACTCAAACTTTGAAAACTCACTTTATTTTGGGAGCGCGATCCGCCACGCGCGGCCGGCCTTTCGCGCGGCCCGGGGCGGGGCGGGGCGGGGTAAAGGTGGCGGGAAAGAGGGGTGGCGGGGCGGGGTGGGCGGGGGCGGCGAGTGCCGCTGACAGCGCGGATTAGCGGGGACCGCGTGGACCTGACAATAAAGACATTCGCCACCCCATCCATTTTCATTATTCCACCCGTGGAGTACAGTATACTTCAAAATATTACCAGTATGACAAAATAAAATAAAAAAAAGAACGAGGAATAACTCGGAAGTAAAGAAAAATGTATGTAAATATAAAAACAAATATCACATTCATCATAAGTAAACCGGAGAGTCGAGTAATGCATGTGGCCTCGCCCTAACCCGCTCAGCCGCAGAAAAAAGAATGTCAGAACGAGAGTTTTAGGAGTTTGCAAAAAAACAAATCAAAAAGAGAAAAAAAACTTGCGGTAAGTTTAGCCACGCTTGTCAACGCACACGACATGGTCGCTAGGGCCTCCGGGTAAAGAGCGCGTGGTCCTACATACTTGTTTCGAGACGAGACGAGATAAGGCCGTGATTCGGAGTCCATATGCACAATCGGACCTTCGGCAGATAGGGATCACACTTATATATTCAATCGGCGGGCATTGTGTAAGCCGCAAGTCACGCCAGCTGGTTTACACAGGACGATTTAAAAAAAAAAAAAAAGGCACGAAATCCCCAACAGGTAGCTGAGCCGGACGCCTGCAGGAACACTGTACCGCCGTGCAGGAGAGTCGCCTACCCGCGCGTCACACGCGCGTCAGCAGTACACAGCGTGGCCACAACGTGGCCATACAGCCTTCTCCGTGACCCGGCTGGCCTAGGACAACCCAGCCCAGCCCGCCGCTGGTCACGGCTCAAATAACGACTTCTGCTGCCCGCTGCAAATGTCGTGGGTACCGACCACGTGTAAGCTGCTCTTCTTGGAATAACTGGGTTCGGGTCGGGGTCAGGCCAGGCCGCGGCAAACAAGTGCAGTGGCCGGCGCCGGCGCCGCGGCCGGGCCGCGGCCGGGAGCCAAGACCGGGGTCCCCCGCGGCCCCCGCCCCCTGCCCCCCGCGGCCCCAGACGCAATAACATGCCGCCGGGTCTCATCGCCTCGCTACGCGTAACGCGGCCCCGCTGCAGTATATCGTCCGCCCCCGCGCCGCCCCCGCACTCAAGCTGCGAGCATCCCCCCCCCCTCCACGGCCCTGCCAGAGGACAGATTCGTTACTCTGTCTCCTCTGTCTCCGTCCCTCCTCCCACGCCACCGCGGCCCGGCCTGCTGGCCTGCCGTGTCTCTATCTGCCTCTCTCTCTCGCCCTCAGCCAGCAGCCGGAAGCCCATCGGCAAAAGCAAACAGCCGGGGCAACAGTTTCGCCCAGCCCCGCCCCGCCCCGCCCCGCCCAGGCCGCACCGGCGCTAACTAATCCGGCGGCCTTATGTATTCGAGAGCGGGGCGAAGCACGAGCAGAGTGGAGTGGAGCAGCTAAGCGATCTGCTGGGAAAAATTATCATCACCGCCGCCTCTGCCCAGGGCGGTCGGTAGGGGCCGAGTGGAGGGAGGTAACACACTTATGTTATTTTTGATTCGGTAGGACGGGAGCGCCTCCGCCCCGCCCCGCCCCGCCCCGCCCCGCCCCGCCCCGCCCCGCTCCGCTTAGCGCTTGGCGCTCCGCTCCACCGCGTCGCCGATTAATTCCGGAGGCCGAGGCATCCGTCAAAGAGCAGCTCGGGCCCGGCGTTACTGCTGGCAGCCGCGCCGCTCTGAGTGGCGTCCGACAAACTAGTCGTTTAGCTGGTCACGACGCGGAGGAGGCGGAGGCGGAGGAGGAGGAGGAGGAGGAGGAGGAGGAGGAGGCGGAGGAGGAGGAGGAGGAGGAGGAGGAGGAGGAGAAGGAGGAGGAGGAGAAGGAGGAGGAGGAGGAGAGCTCGAACTGCTTGGGAAGAGACCAACGCATAAGCAGCCTCAGCGGAGCGGTTCATGCCGGTGCCGGTGCCGGGCTGCGCAGGGCGGGGCGGGGCAAGGCGGGGCGCGCGGGCGCGGTGAGGTCCGCCGAGCCGCTTTCTCTCCCGATAGAACGTCTTTTAGGCTCGGCCCCCTCCACCGGGGACGGGCCCCGCCCCGCCCCGCCCCGCGAGTGCGTGAGCTCGCCCTGCATGGGCATGGCGTGGCGAGGCGTGGCGGGGCGTGGCGGGGCGGGGCGGGGCTGACCTGTCCGGAGAGCAGCCGAGCAGCTTGTGCCCTGCCCGGCCCTGCCTTGGGTGTGCTGCGTGCTGCACCCAGCCCAGCCGGCCTGCCTCGCCTCGCCTCAGGATTCGCATCTGGAGCGCGGCTGCAGGGAGGACTTGGCCCTGGAGGCCGCGGCCTCCTGCTGGACCCGCCCCTGGCCTGCCTGGCCCACACCTGTCCACACGAGTACAGCACCCGACCGGGCCGGCCGGCCGCCCGGGCATATGCGGGCACACATCACGCACAAATCTTTGAGAGCAGAGTATGCGGGTCGGGCGGGGTCGGGTCCGGCCCGGAGCGAAGACCCCATACGACTCTGGACCGCGAGCAGGAGCAGGAGGGGCACGACCATCCAGAGGCTTTAACAACGACCGACGGGACGGGACGGGAGCGACACGGTACGGTACGGTTGCCTCCCGTCCCGCAGAACGCCTTGCCTCAGGGGGAGCAATAAAGCTTAAGCACGCTCAACGTCCTAGACCTTGTGTTTCTCAAGTGGCGCCGCCCCCGCCCCGCCGCTCTAGGCTCAGCTCAGCCCTTGACGCCTTTGGCCCCCGGCTTCAGAAAGAGGCGTGGGGAGCGGGAGGGGTGGAAAGTGAAAGCAATACTGCAGAGTGGAGCGGCGCGGGTAGGGGTAGGGGTTGGGGTTGGGGCGGGGCGGGGCACACCGAGGAAGCCGTGCCGGGCCTGGCCGGCAACATGACCTACCCGGCCCGCCCCGCCCCGCCCCGGCCGGCGCGTATGCAGCTCAGCCCACGGGGCGGGGCCAGGCGGGGCGGGGCCCGTGCCGGCACCGACCTGACCTTCTCTCTTCTCTGTCCTTTTGTCTCGTGCGAGAGTCTCCCCAGTGTCTCCCCGCGCCGCGCCCCGCTCCGCCCCGCCCAGGTGTGTCTCCCGTCCCGAGTGTCTCCCAGCCGGGACAGGAAGGCAGGGGCGATGGATTGCCCCAACACTTCTCTCTTATCCTGACCGGAATGGAGATGGAGCCAAGAGCTGGCGCGCGAGCGCGCGCGTGTGTGTGTGAGAGAGAGAGAGAGAGAGTGAGTGCGACACTGCTCCAACTTGGGCGCCGTTTGAAATGGAGCCAAGTGTTGGTCTGGTCCGGTGGCAGTGCTATGGTGTGGCAGTGTGGCAGCCCTGCTCAGCCCGCTCCGCTTCCAACTTGCGTCGGCTCACCTCGGCTCGGCACGGGGATATGGAACTTGCAGGAGTACAGTGAGTGGCGGTGGCGCTGTGCACCTGGCTGTGCGCCCCACCCCCGCCCCGCCCCGCCCCGCCCCTCCCACACCCTTCTCTTTACACTTTCCTCCCTGCACGGTCGAGTTTCCTGTTTCCCTGCCGCCGCCGCGCCGCCGCCTCCACCGCCTCTTTCCTCCCTACTTTGCCCCTTCCCTCCCTTGCCTGCCTACTTCCACCAGCCCTACTACTAACTTCTTGAGATAACAAATTAGGCATCAACACACACACACACACACACACCATCGGCTGATAATGAGAACGACCACCCACACTTGGCGCAGGATGGGAAGAGGGCGCCCTCCTCCTCCTCCACTACCTCCCTATCCTGGAGAGCGCCACGCCGCCATGTGCCACACGCCAAAGCGCGACCTTCCCGTCCCCGCCGTGCGCCGCGCGCCGGCGCCTTTAGTACTCCTCTCGCGATACGCGTGCGAGCAGCGCGAGAAGTGGTAGTAGTAGGGCCCCGCCCCGCCCCGCCCCGCGCCCCGCCCGCTACGGTGCGATACGCGGAGCAGGACGCCGAGATACGCCCCGTGATTTACAAGCAGCGCCGATAAGCAGTGCGCCCTCGCCCCGCCCCGCGCGAGCGAGGTGTGATCCAGCCGGTGTGGCGTGGCGTGGCGTGGCGCGGCGCCCTCCCCTCCGCGCCGGCGCCCTCAGGGACGAGGGTTAGAGGAGAGGAGGGTGCTGTACTGCTTGCGGAACAGAATGCGTTTTCATTTCAAGGGCGATTACCGCTGGCAGGCAGGCAGGCAGGCAGGCGGGCCGCCACCAGCCCGCCTGCGCCGAAGGCCCCTCTCCCGCTAAGGGTGCCCGCCCCGGGCCTCAGGCCGCGACAGGACGCCCTGGACGACGTCGCCGAGGCGTTTCCTGAGGTTCCTAGGAAGTTTTGCACGTTCCCAGGAGAGTTCCTGCGAATTTCCAGGATAAGTCCTGGAAGTTTGCCAGCTTTCCTGGGAATACCTGGAACCAGATTTGTACTGTATGCGAGCGTAGAGGGAAACGAGGGCGGGCAGCTGCGGCACTCTTACGAGCCCATTGATAACGCGGAGGTCGGCACGCTGCGCACGGCGCTGAGGTGTCGGCCAGGCACGCTCACGGCCCGTCACGCGTCACGCGCGTGCGTGACGGGCCGGGCAGGGCCGGGTCAGTGCGTGCGGCTGTGCCCCCGCCCGCCCCGCCACACCGCGGCCAGCTTGCGTGCACGGGCACGGGGCCTGAGCTTGCACCAGGCGCACACGGGTGGGCCCCCCGGGGCGTCGGGAGGCGAGGCGCCTCGACACATAGCGAGCGCGGCGCGGCGCAGAGCGGCAGGACAGGGCAGGGCCGCGTAGCGGATTAGAGGGCAGCCTGGGCTAGGCCCCCTCGAGGTGCCGGGTGCCCGACCCGACCCGACCCGGCGCGGCCCAGGCCCAGAGGTGAGGTAGGTCACTACCCGTCCTGGCTCAACCCGGTGGACTCTGCGCAAACTTTTTTCCCGTGCGCCACACCTGGGCGGCCCCAGCCCCGGCCAGGGCCTCTCCAAAGAGTTGTGCTGCGAGTACGCCATCGACCCCGCCCGCCCCGCCCCGCGGTACCACCTGCACACGAGGGCGAGGCGAGGGCCTCGAGGGACTTTGCGACTTCCTCGTCGCCGTGCGTGTCGCGGCGGGGCGCGGCGCGAGGGGGCTCCGTGAGGAGGTGCCGTGAGCTCGCAGAGAGGAGGAGCGGGCCCGGGGCGGGGCGGGGCCCCCTTCAGACGCTTCCCACCGGGAGAGGGAGAGAGAGCGCACGCTATTTCGAGCGGAGCGGGGGGCCGGGGCAGTGCAGGGCGCCGCGGCGCCGCCTCTGAGCCCCGCGCCACACCGCGACGGACGTGGCCACCTGCGCCGCTCAGCGCAACACCGCGCACCATGGCGCGCCCCGCCCCGCGGGGACCTGGATGGGATTGGATCACGAGCACGGCGGCGAGAGGCTGAGGACAGCGCTGCCAGAGGAGTAAAGCAGACTGCATCTGCGCCTGCCTACTAGGCAGCACCCTAGCACAGGTGTGGACGTGTTGCCTAGAAGGCAGGCGGCCACGCTATGTTTGGGCGCCATATTGCCTAGACTAGCCGAGGCTGGCTGCAGCAGCCGCGCTGGTGTTCACCCCGCCCACTATATACCCACCCCGAGCCAGGGTGCGGGTGTTGACCCCGCCCGTCACCGCGCCAGGGCTGCCCTACCCTTCAGGCAGTCCTACACCATGACGGAGGAACGTTACGCCCTACGCCCTATGCAGACACCGTTTGGCATGGCTGACGACTCAGTCGTCCCGCCCCGCCCCGCCCCGCCCCGCAGACAGCGCGGTGCTTTTCACAACCCTAGCGTTTTGTCACACTGGCGCATTGACCCGGGACGCGAGTCCGTGCCCGCGCCGCGCCGGGCCCCGCGCCGGGGCCCACCACGCAGCGCTTCCTCAGTACGTCAGGGGGTGCTGGCGCTTGTCCAGGACGACGCCAGGCCCGGCCCGCGCGGTGGGATTTGTTGGAATAGAGGGTTTGGGCACGGGGGCGGGAGAGGGGGTGACAATGCCATGCCGCGAGCCCTTTATTTAACGCAGCCGGGGCGCACCGAGAAAGTGTCCCAAATTACGGTCGAAGGGTACGGCGTGACCCGGTGCGGCGCGGCGCTCAACGGGAAGACAAAAGCGGCGCCGGACCGAACCGGAGCCGCCCTGGAGCCGAAGACTGCTGTCAGCTGTTCATGGCGGGTCTGGTCTGCGTCTCCACTCCCTCGTCCCTCGTCTCTCCAGGGGGGAGCTTTCCGGCAGGTCAGAATGAAGCGGTGGGGACAGGGCAGGGCAGGGCGGCGGGTGCGAGATAGGGAGAGGTGGCTTGGTTGCCGCCAGCCCGGTGCCCGTGCCCGTGCCCGCCCGCGGCGCGCGGTAGCCCTGGCCTGCCTGGCGTGCCTATGGCCTATGGCAGAACGAATCGTGGCGAATGGAACGGCGCGAAGTCACGTTCGAGCAAAAGGCAAGACCGAGACGGCCGGGCCGGGCCGGGCTGGCAACGAGGAAGCAACGAGACGGGCTTAGCTGTGCGGGCCGGGCCGGGCCGGCAGGCAGGCAGGGCGCGTCACGGCCGTGAGCTGCATCTGATGCTGGCAGGCAGGCCGGCCCCGGCCGTCAAAAAAGCCATGAGCTGGCTTAAACGAATTATCCTCGGTGGAAAACCGCGCCATGGGAAACAAAGTTACACGAGCATTCGGAGGGTTCGGGGGCAAAAAGGGTTCCTGGTCTGTGTTTCATACTCACATCAAAAGGTGCATCCCCATGGTGCTTGTTGACAATCTTGAAGCTGCAGATTTCAGCACCAACAGCCTTGATGCGAGGTGTCACTTCCACAGTGGTCTCATTCTCTCGGACCAGGCCGTGGTAACCACTCTCAAGGGATTGGATATCAAGATGAGGAACTGCGACAAAGAAGAACAACCATTAGTTTTCCCGTAACAATAAAGGTCTAATAATCAATCATCTATAAATAAAAATATTTTTAATATACACTTAGTTTACAAACATAATTTATGGATAACAACAGACAATTATTTGTTTGATTATAATGCAGTCCTTCATTGCACTTAACGTGCTTGACTCTCTTATAATGCAGTCCTTAATTACACTTAATATGCTTAACTCTCTTTTCTATGGACTTATCTGTATGATAACATGACAAATCCGATATAGTAAATTAAATGTCATCTCCAAGAGGTTTGATTCATCAGCAAGCATAAAATGTTCTCGTGATATTTTATTCGAAATGAGGTTGTCAACAATATCACAAAGAAAAGGACAGTAATACATCCCGTATAAAAGTCCAGAAAATCTCCTATTTAAATTTCAAAACAATGAGAAAGTGAGGTTGAAAAATTATTCCTTGTTGTCTTCTTTAAAGGACACTCATGACGAACGGATGGCCAGTTAAGTTAGGATCCCTCTGTGAATCACCCAGGTGTGCACATAACCTCTAAAACTCTTGGCGAGGGGGTCGGGTCGGGCGCCCACCCGCGCCTGCCTGCTCCCGCTCTTTCATCCATCCCCCGAGGGGTTTGCGAGTGGCCCGCCCCGCGGCCGGCTCGGCTGGGGGATTAGCCGAGCACCGGGGCCGGGGCAGGCCAGGCCGGCGGGGACAATGGGAGAGCCTTGAGCACGGGGATGCTGGGCTGGGTCCAGGAGGCGAGGCGAGGCGAGCAGGTGTGCCTGCCCAGCGCACCTGCACCTCCGAGCCCCTCAGCCCGAGAGGTAGGCGGCCCGGCGGGCACGTGTGCCGAGCGGGACGCGGCCCTGCCCTGCCCTGTCCGTCAGCTCCAGGTCTCCAGGCTCCAGGACGGCCCTGCTCCAGCGCCAGGCCTGGCCTGGGCCCCAAGGGCGGCGCGGCGCGCGGACGGGACGGGCCGCTGGAGCGCGCCGCGCTGGAGCCTGGGCTGGCCTGCTCCGCGGCCTACGACACCGTTATTGTCCAGCCCGGCCGCGGCCGTTGGGCCCGTCGACACGGCAGCTGACACCACAGCACAGCCCTGGGCACTCACCGCCGTCAGCGGAGCCGATGCCCGCTCCAGACAGCTTGGACAGCTCGAGCTCCGATATTCCAGAGGCGAGCGTGGCCCGCAACACCACACTCAGGCAGAACACAACACTCGCGTATTTCGTGGCGCCCATGTTGGCCGCGGCTGAGGCCCGGAGGGTTGTCGCGAACACCCGCACTCGCGTCGCGTCGCGCCGCGCTCACCGAACAGAACAATCCGATCCAGACGCGTCCTCAGAGCATCACAGTATTCGCATGACTTTTGTGTGCTCCGAGGTATGCCGTGCCGTTAACACTGCATAGATTCTGGCCGACCCGAGTCTCGGGCTCCTCGCGCAGCTGGCGCGCTCTATCGATTTTTCGGGGAAAACTACGCATCGCGGGGCGCGCTCGGCCGTTTCCGCGCCGCGCTCGGCTCGCCTCGGCCGGGCTCGGCCGAGCGGCGGGGTTGGCGCCATCTAGCGGCCGGCGAGGCAACCTCGTCCGCCGCGCGGGGAGGCCGTCGTAGATGCGACCTGAGTCAACGAGAAAATCTATGAAATCCGACGGCCGTCTGGTCGTATGTCAGACACACTTTTCAGCCGGGTCTCAGCGGCCCCGGGTACCACCTGCATGTCCTTGTCCGCAGGGGGGCGGACGGCCGGGGCCCCCGGCGCCTCTCCAGCCCCGGCCTGGGGCCTGTCAGCGCCGCCCCCGCCCGGGAGAGCGTCGGAGACAGTGGGAGAGGTGCGGAGCGGGCGGCGGGGAGAGGGAGAGGGAGAGAGACGGAAGCTCCAGCCGGGCCCGGCGCACCTGCCCGTCCTGCCCCGTCCGCCCCGCCCCGACCCGCCGCCCAGCCCGGCCTCTGGACATCTCCAGGCGGGACAACTGGACTGGACAGCTGGACAGGGGCCATATCGGGTCAGCCTGAGAATCACGAGTTATGCGATGGACTTATGTATACACACCCCAGCCGGGCACGGTCGACCACGAGCACACAAAACGACAGAGTCTGCGATGTATACTTTGTCATGGCTACTCCCCTCTGGTGGTGTGAGAATATTTTTAATTCACAGTTTTCTCCTAAACCGCACGAGAAGTATAGGTCGGAGGGAACATTAAGCAGACCGTCCGTCCTTAAGCGTCATCGGAGCACCTCCTCGGCGGGGCGGGGCGGGGCGGGGGAAGTCCTGACGCCAGGCTCGCTGGGCCGTGGGGTTCGACCGATAGTCGACCGATAGAGGAAGCTACGTCACATCTGCCCTTCGGCGAGAAGTGAATGAGAGGCGGAGGCGAAATAACAGGAAGGAGAACCAGGCGAGAGCTGGCGAGAGATGATCTGAGGATACACGAGGGATGAAGAAGAGAAACAAAAGCTGGGTTGTTTGCTGTGAATACAGCACGGCAACACATCATATGACGCGAGCCGAGCCCCGCCTTTTAGATCGGAGCAAAGCTGCTGCTAGGTAATGGGAGTTGGACTTCCTTAGAGAAAGATAGCTCAGCAGGGACGACACGACGACTTGGCTCAGAACGGCTCTGCGCGGCTCCGCTCTTGCGCGCCACGCCACACCACCAACCCTTTCCCATCCCATCTCAGAATACTTTTCCCACATTTCCTTCCTCCCTTTCGCTTCTCCCCCCCTTTTTTTCCCACCGCTGGCGCGAGCGCGCGTTACAAAGTGCCTATGGTTTTGGAGCGCGCGCGCCGCGCCGTGCCGTCCGCGGGACGACCAATCTTAAGGCCCATTTGCCCAGCCGGCTCACCCCGCCCCGCCCCGCCCCGCCGCGTCAGCCGCCACGCCCGACCTCCACCCGCTCCTCGAGATCGTCCACATCGCTACTCACATCAATTTCTCGAGGACGCGTACGGTCCCTCTCGCCACGCCTCGCAATAACGCCACCACAATAGAAAGTAAATTGTCTCCCGTTTCTCGACATTTTTCTCTCGAGCCGGTGGGGTCCGGGGCGGGAGGCGCTGACGGGACGGGACGGGTGTCCTCGCCTCGTGGAGGAGGGTTGGGATGTCTCCGGCCCTGTCGCGCGAGGCGAGGCGAGGCGAGCGTGAAAGAGTGAGTGAAGTGGGAACTACACTTGGTGCGGTGCGGCGGCTTTCGCAAGTAGAAGAAGAAGTGGAAGGCTTGAGGGCAGGTCCGGCTCCGGCCCGGCCCGGCGCGGCCCGCTCAACTGGTGGAGCTTATGGTCAGAGGAGCGTAGCCGCCCCGGCCCGCTGCATGCGGTCGCTGTTGTGGTCGCGGGGAGTTGCGCGGCGGTCAGACAACGTGGCCACAGCGTGGTCACAAAGTGGCCACTCGGAGAGGCGGTTGCTGCTGCGGTCTGGAGGCGTCACATTTGCCTCTCCCCTTCCTCCTCCTCCTCCTCCTCCTCCTCCTGCTCCTCCTCCTCCTGCTCCTGCTCTTGCGTTTTTTATCTGGTCGCTCGGTCCGACCCGCCCGACCACTGGCGCGCTGGCTGCGGCGTGCCCGCGGGGCGCCACTCGGGTGCCAGCAGGGGCGGGCAGGGCGCAAAGCACGACAGTGTTATAATGCGGGGGGCGGGGTGGGGTGGGGCGAGGCCGGGCGGGGCACAGTGAGGGGTGGGCAGGGGCGGGGCGCCGCCTCATGCCAAAGCAGACCGTGGGCAGACACTTCATGCTACCCCGCAGCGCCCCCGGGGGACAGCGGGGCAGGGCGGGGCGGGGCGGGGCGGGGCGGGGCGGGGCGAGGCGGGGCGGGGCGGGGCGGCTCGGTGTACCGGGGCCTCGCACTCCCTCGCCTGCAGCAGCGGTGCGAACTGCTGCGCGCTCAACGAGCAAATAAACGCCGCCCGTCTATAAACCCAGGCGGGGCGGGGAGGGGCGGCGGAGAGGGGCGGCGGGGCGGGGCAGCCCACACCCTGCCTCGCTCGTGCAGACCCTCTTGCTTTCCTTCCTCGCCCAACCCGAAATGTGCGCACCTCAGGTAAAGACCATAGCCCTGGCCTACCCGTGTGCAGAATAGACCACGTGCAGAATAAACCCAAACCCCCGTTCAGAACACACCCAGTGCGCAGAAGAGGCCCCCGTTCGAGAATAGACCCTCCGTGCAGAATAAACTAAACCCCGTGCAGAATAGGCCCCGGTGGTTAATTCTGCACGGAGGGCCATACTTAATGCATGTTTGGTGGCCTTACATGGTGAGTGATTCATGTCAGGCGAATAAGTATCGTCTTCAGTCGGTTCGGAATAAGCTATCTGTGGGGCGCCGGTTGTGGCCACAAACAGGCCGCGCCCCGCCGCGCCCCGCCGCGCCCCACCGCGCCCCGCCGCGCCCCGCCGCGCCCCGCCGCGCGCCGCCGCGCCCCACCGCGCCCCGCCGCGCCCCGCCGCGCCCCGCCGCACCTCGCTGCTGCCGCTCGCCGAATAACTTCCAACAAGTTGACCGAGCAAACTGATGCGCGCGTGCGCGTGCCGCGCCGCTCGCCGACAAAAAACCTCCCCGGCGCTCCATCGTCTCTCTCTCTCTCTCTCTCTCTCTCTCTCTCTCTCTCTCTCTCTCTCTCTCTCTCTCTCTCTCCCTCTCTCTCTCTCGCTCGCTCTCGCTCTCCACTTTCCTTCCGCCCATGACCCCCCTTAAACGTATTTCCCGCATGCATATTAGGCCCATCGGGTCTGGGGCACGTCCGATACAGCGCACCCCGCCGTGCCGCCCTGCGCCCTACCCGCCTATGAGGCCGCCTGCCCGCCCCGCCCCGCCCCGCCCCGCCCCGCCCGGTCCTTTGTGCTCTAGTGCCCCCCGCCGCGCCCCGCCGTGTGAGCACAGGCGTGTGATTCCCTACCAGCCCTGGGGGACCCCGGGGGCGGGCCGGGCCGGGCTGGGCAGGCAGTGGGCGGGCCGGGCGGGGCGGCTTCACGCGTTGGAACACACACACACCCTCTCACTCCCTCTCGTTTTCACCCCCTCCCCTCCCCCTCTCCCCACCCGAGTTTACTCTGCAGTGCCGCAGGCGGGCTCACAGTACTTTACCCACTCGCGCCGATAAGTGAATCGGGGGGCGGTGGAGCGGTAGCAGCCGTCGTACCGGGTAGGGGGTGGGGCGGGGCGGGGCGGTAGCCGCTGTAGATGGGCGGTAGCAGCGCCGCCCCGCCCCGCCCCGCCCCGCCCCGCCGCACTGAATGCTAATATCACTTTCCACAGCAGCCGCAGCCCGGCCCGGCCCCGGCGCGCTGCTACTCGGAGCTGGAGGAGAGGCACACATACTAAACCACCGACAAGCCCGGCTGTTTTCCTTTCCTTTCCGCGCACGGAAAAAAATCAATTGGCTGTGGCTGAAAATTTAGCCTTAGGAGTTAAATTTCTTGGCCACCCGATCGACAGACGACGAAATAGGAAACAGTATTTAAATATTCGTTGCGGGAGCTCCGCTTTGGCTGTTTTAGTCAAATATTATCTACAGTATGTACCGAAACTAGGTTTCACCTGCACGGTGTTGAACATTTAGGGGCGGAGGCGAGAGAGGTAGGGGGGAGGGGGCAAGTAGTATTGGAGGTTGGGGCGGGGCGGGGCGGGGCGGGGCGAGCAGGAAAAGGAGAGAAGCTATCGCTGATCGTGATTGGAGCTGTTGGTGGCCGTGAGGGTGGGTCGGGTGGATTGAACAGCACAGCACGGCACGGCGCTGAGCTGAGCGCGGAGCTCTCTCCCCTGTACTGCGCTCCTCGGCTCGCCCCGCCTCGCCTCCTGGAGCCGCTGCAGCCAGCACCAGGCCATCATCTCTTTCCATTGTGTGGCGAGAGCTGTAGGACCCCTCTCCAGCGTCTGCCGCCCCCGCCCCCGCCCCGCCCCGGCCGGACTTGTTGAAGGGGCTGCAGCCGCCTCGGCTCCCGCCAGCCCGCCCCGCGCCAGCTCAGGACAATGGACTAAATTTGGCAAACCTTCGCTGATTGCAGATTTCAAGGGCGCGCGGTGGAGAGCGATATGCCGGGGGGCCGGCCGGGGGCCCGGCCGGGGCCAAAGCACTAATGACTCGACCCTCGGAAGTACCGACCCAGCCCCTCTCCCGGTCGGTTCCGTCCCCGCCCCGCCCCGCACCCCACTGTCCTGCTCAGCGCGGGGCGGGGCGGGGCGGGGTGGGGTGAGGCTGCTGCTGCGGCTGGAGCGCTGAGAGTCTGCTCGAACTTCTCCAGGGAAGCCAGACCGAGACGCAGACTGCTTCACTGCAAAGTACCCGGAGCCGGAGGGGTGGGGTGTGGTGTGGCGGGGCGGGGCGGGGCGGGGCGGGTCGGGGCAGCAGGGGAGCGGACGGGACGGGATGGCAGTGGAGCTGAGCGGGCCTGCTGCGCTGTGAAGAGTGGTGTGGAATTTAGGCCCCATTCTCTCTCCAAACCGTTCCAGAGGGAGGGAGGGAGGGAGGAAGAGGGAGAGAGGGAGGGAGAGGGAGAGGGAGAGAGAGAGGGAGAGGGAGAGAGAGAGAGAGAGCGGGGGCGTTTGTTCGCAATGTGAAGGTCGCACTTGCCACGGTGGTGAAACCTTTTCGTCCCCCCCTCGCCAAACGAACAGGTGGCCGATGAGGGCGTTAGCGCTGCCCGGCCCCGCCCCGCTGGGGCAGAATAAAACAAGAGGGGAGGTTTCATCGCAATTTAAAATCGTGTAATAAGAGGCGCCCCATCGGCTCGGGGCGTGGCGCGGCGTGGCGCGGCGCGGTGATGAGATGGGGAGGACGGTGTGCCACGCCTCGCCCCACCCCCACCCCCAGGCCCCAGGGCGGCCATCCAGTATGCTTTGCAGAATGAAGACATTCTTTCTCCGTCGCAATGAGATTCGTCTGCACGTGCTGCGGTGGCGGCGGCAGCAGCAGGAGCAGCGCTCGCTGCCGTGACAAGAAAAAAATGTTACGACAATCGAGACGACTGTGCTTGCTTTTGGCGCCTTACTCACAGTAAGGATTGCGTATTCAACGGGAAGACCTCTGTTACCTGTAACCTGAGACATGCTTCGGGTTGAAATAAATTTCGTCCTCTTGCAGCCACAGAGAATTAGGTAAGAGCCAATAAAAAGGGCGTTAAGTCACAACGTTATGTCCCATTCTGGTGGGGTTGGCTTGGCGCTTGACCCATGGCCGCACAGGCACAGCCCCTGCAGCCCCCTGTCTCTGCGCGGTGCCGCGCCGTCGCTTACCAAGTTCACTGTAAACGTTGCGGCTATTTTTAGGGTCAAATTTTGCCATTTTTTAACGCTAAATGCCAATTTTTAGCTTCTTGTAATGCAGAATTTTGGCCTCCCTTTACAGAATGCCAATTTTTGGCGTTAAAAGTGGCCCAAAATTGGCATTCCTTTAGAAAGCTGCCAAAATTTGGCTTTCAAAAAACGACGCCAATATTTTGGCATCAAAAGTTACCGCAGCGTTTACAGTGTTACCTTTGCCTTCACGGGCAGCGCGGCGCGGAGCTTGGCTCGCCATGGAGGCACCGCCGTCTCCCTCTCTGCTGTTCCAGATCTCGGTATTTGAAACAATTTCGAGTCGCAGTGGAGTGGGCGGGGCGGGGCGGCGGCGCAGCTTGGGCTGGGGCCTGGGCCCGGGGTGGGGAGGGGAGGGGGACATTAGCTACTGGCTTTTCAGGACCATTTTCCTCTGCCAACAATAAAACCTGGTGGCGCTGCAGGGCCAGCAGCAGCAAGCGCCCGCGCCCGCCCCGCCCCGCCCCGCCCCGCCCCGCCCCGCCCCTGCCCAACGGCGGCGGGCGGTGGAATGCTCTACTGATTACCAGCCGCCCCCGCCACCCCTCCGCCCACCGCCCCTGGCCACCCCTGGCAGCGTCTTTTGTTACGCCCGTCCTAGCTCGCCCGCTTCGTTCGCAGCCCTTCCATCACCCCCACCTCCTCTTTCTCTCACTCACTCTCTCTCTCTCTCTCTCTCTCTCTCACTCTCTCTCTCTCTCTCACTCTCTCTCTCTCTCTCTCTCTCTCTCTCTCTCTCTCTCTCTCTCTCTCTCTCTCTCTCTCTCTCTCTCTCTCTCTCTCTCTCCGTCCCTCTCTCCCACACGGGCACACGTGACTCAGTTCTATTTAATCGGAGGCTTTGTGCCGGGACCTCGCCGGCCAGGGGCCAGGCAGGCAGGGGCCAGCTGCGGGGTCGAATCCCTTATCAGGTTACTTCGTTAGTGCCGCTCAGCCCGCTCAGCCGGCCGGCTCAGCCCGCTCAGCCCGCTCAGCCCGCTCAGCGCTCAGCTCCGCTCGGTCAGCTGATGATTACGCAGCGGCCGCGCGTACAACGGATACGCCCCACGGCCTCCGAGCCCCCGAGCCCGTGGCGGCGGTGGCCCGTTTCACCCCACATCCCGCGGGGGACAGGGCAGGGCAGGGCAGGGCGACGAGCTCAGTGTCGCAGAGTGGTTGTGACCCCCGGCTACCAGGACAAGACCCCCGCCCCGCGCAGCAGACAGGTGCAGGCTCAAGGAGCACCATCATCAGCATCAGGATGATCTCACTTATACCCAAGTACCCAAGCCACATGCAGGTCGTACAGGCAAGAGGGGAGCTATGATCATCATTATGATGAAATGAACATCCTAGGATGGCGGTACCCCCGGTGCGTATCCTGCCGAGGGTATGTTCTTCACCTCACACCGCGCGGCTGGTGTACTGGCGGAGACACAACCACCCAGCGCCGCGACGACAGGGCAGCGGCGCCGCGGAGGTAGGCAACCCACCATGCTCGGCCCGGGCCCGGGGGGGAGGATGGAGTCAAACGTCAAACATTCCCGTCCGGTCCTGTCCGGCCCGGGTCAGTCAGCGCGGAGGGGTGCAAGTGGGGTGGGGCATCAAGGCGCTCTGCCCCCGCCCCGCCCCGCCCCGCCCCGCCCCGCCCGCTCTGTGCTCGCCTCGCACCGTGCCGACGACTATATACACAGCGAGCCACTCCCCGGTGGGGCGCAGGGCGCAGCGCAGCGGCGGGGGGCGGGCCGGGCCGGGCCGGGCGGGGCCGCACCCTTTCGATTCGGAGCGGAGATGAGGGGCCGGCCCGGGGAGGGGGGGGCAGCTGATGGGAATGGGGTGGGAATCGGCCGGACATTGCCCGTGGAGGTTTGCCGTCGGACGAACCAGGGCGTGGCGTAACGCGGCGTGGCGTAGCGTAGCGTGGCGTAGTGGGGCGGGGCGGGGGTGAAGTAGGGTGCGCGGCGGGGCGGGGCGGGGCGGGGCGGGGCGGGGCGGGGCGGGGCGGGGCCCCGAGCTGCCTGCTAGGCCCGGGCCCGGACCACCCTTAATAAAGATTTATAGTTCCGACGCTCCACCCCGCCGCGCCGTGCCCCGCCGCCTCCTCGTGCTCGCGCCCGTGTCTCCGAGGTGAGCGAGCGGGGGATGATTGTGCCACCCCCACCGCCCCCGCCGCCCCCACCGCCCCCGCCCAGGCAGCTGCCACTGGCTGCCACGGTGGTCCAACCAGCCTCCCCCTGCCGCCCCCAGTACGTACCGTCAGAGGGGAGCTTATTGGGGCTCTAAGTCACCCCCCCCCCCCAGCGCTCCCCCAAGCTCAGTTAGCCCCCTACTGTTGCCTTGCTTTCATCCGCACTCACGCCGCCCCCGGGCCGGCTATCAGTGAGGAAGAGTGAGTAAGAATCCTCGTTAGCAGCGGCTGGAGTGTGCAACCGCCCCCAGACCGCCCCCGGCCGCCCCCCGACCCGCCTGCAGCCTGCAGCTGCCCCATTGAGGGATGGCTCGGCTCAGCTGTGCTCGGCTCTGCGTCACAACCCATGAGGGCTTTGCGTGGCGTGGCGTGGCCCGGGCGGGGGCGGGTGCACCAGGGGAAGCAGTGTTACACTGTCGATGAGGGGGGGGGGTAAAGCTCGCAGGGGGCGGGGTGGAGTAGGGGTAGTAGGAGTAGCGAGAGCGAGGGGGTGAGGGTGGAGAGAAAGAGCCAGGAATGAAGGCATCAGAGGGGCGGTGGTGCGGGGCGGGGAGGGTAGTTTTGGCTTGTTCCGTTATTCATGCAGGGTGTAGTAATGGAACGGGGAGGGGGAGAGGGGAGGGAGACAGACGGACACGGACACAGGGGCGTGAGAGGGCTGTAGGTGCAGCGCAGCGACGCTGCTCCGGGCGGGGCGGGGCGGGGCGAGTGCAACGTGAGCGTGAGCCAGGGCAGGGCTGCCTGGCCCAGCCTCGGGCGAGGTGGGCGGGGGCGGCGGGGGCAGCGGGGGCGGCGGGAGCACACGATTTAGGTAACGGGCTTCGAGATAGGATAGAAGCGGAGGAGTGTTGCGGCACGGCACACGGAGGGATGCAAGACGCCCCCGCAGCAAGTACCTCAGGGGGCGGGGGTGGGGGGAGAGGGCGTTTTAGTACAACAGTCCTGCCGGAGGGAGGGTGGGGGAGGGGGAGTAGCGAATAGTGGGTTGGGCTAGGGCTGGAGGCGGCTTGGCTTTGGCAGCCCAGCTCCTGTACGGGGAGCGAAACACTCGCCTGGGGGCTGCTTGGCTGGCTGCTCGGGCTGGCTGCTGGTCAGGGGCAGCGGGGCGGGCGGGGCGGGGCGGGGCACGGCGGGGCGGGGCGGGGCGTGGCGGGGCGCGGCGGGATGGTGTGCAGAAAGGATTGGGGTCGTGTATTTCGCAGCAGCGGCCGCCCTGGGCTTGGCTGCGCTGCGCTGGGCACGGCTGGCGCCCTCATTTCCAGCGGCAGTAATGTGTCGCATCCCATTGGCGCTGGCCGCGCCCCGCGCCCCGTGGAACACAATGAAACACGAGATGAAACATCGCCCGTCCCGTGCCGTCCCGTCCCATGGCTACGGCAGGGCCCCCGCAGGTTAGCGGCCAGTTTTATTCCCAATTGTGATGTGGGGCGGGGCGGGGTGGGGTAGGGTGGGGGGAGGCTCCTCCGCGCCGCACTGGAACTCACGTGCGTGGCGTGGCGGTGGTGCCGTGAGCTGTGGCCCGCGCACCGCGGCCATGTGACACCTCCCGTTACGCAAGCGTGCCGTGCATCGTGATGATGATGATGATAACGACTTGCTTGACGCGCGCGGTGCGTGGTGTTTCTTTTCCGATATTCCTTTTTTTTTTCTTTTCGTAAAAAAAAATATCCTCTTTCTCTGAATTACGCTCGCGCTGCTGCCGCGGAGGTCAAGTTCAGGAGGCGCATGGAGTAACCGAGAGGGCCGACAAAAGAGAGTGAATCGCGGAAAGGTCGTGGCGCGTAATGGAGCTGATGCACAGAGTAGTAGAGCCGGGCCGAGCCGAGCCGAGCCGAGCCGAGCCGAGCCGAGCCGAGCCGAGCCGAGCCGAGCCGAGCCGAGCCGAGCCGAGCCGAGCCGAGCCGGGCAGCGCGGCTCATACGGGATCCTCTGGCCGCTCCGGTCGGTCAGGCCTCCTCTGCAGCAGAATCGAATCCGCTCTTGTACTTCATCATGGCCGACGTGTTTATTCCGTCTGGTCTGGTCCAGTGGGTGGCGGCAGAGGGCCTAAGTCCAGCGGGGGGCGAGGTCGTGCGAACATGCACACAGGCAATTTATGCCACACTCTCGCGCGCGCATACAGCATAGGGCCGAGCCGAGCCGAGCCGGTCTGCTCGCTGTTGCCACTGCTGCCGCCCCGCCCCGCCCCGCCCCGCCCCGCCTCGCAAACGAGTTTGCTGCTGACAGAAAGAGGGAAAACAAGTGATTTATTGTGCGCACGTACCCGCCCCGGAGGCGGCCCTGCCCCGCCCCGCGCGGGGCACAAGGACGAGGGGTCCAGCCCGGACCACTTTTGAGATCCGCCATGCGCCATATCCTGTGCGGGCCGGGGCCGGGGCCGGGTACGGCGCGACCCAAAACTAGCAAAAGGGATACAGGCGAGGTGGGGTGGGACCCCGACGCCTAAGGCCGACGCCTGAGGCCGGCGCCGCGCCGCGTCGGGGTGTAGCGTCGCGACGAGTACGTGCCGGCCCTGTGGCACCCCAGCCGTCGCGGAGGGGCGGGGCGGGGCGGGGCGGGGTGGGGAGAGGCACGGGGCGGGGCGGGGCGAGGCACGGGGCAGTGTTGAGCCCGCCCCGCACCCGCTCCGGGGCCCGGGACGGGGACGGCGCGCCAGATGGCGCCGGGAGTCGCAGCAGCCATCTGGAAGCGACCCTCCGCAACCCCACCCCGCCCCGCCTCACCCCGCCGCACCCCGCCTCACCCCGCCGCACCCCGCCGCACCCCGCCTGGACCCGGCCAGCGAGGCGACGTCCTGCACCAGCTGCGCCGCGCCGGCCCGCCCCGGGAACAGAACAGCCATATCTAGGGTGTCAAATCTGCCGGCGGAGGTATTTGAACCGGTATTTCACGCGCGCATGTCGTCGTCTTTCCTTTACGTTTCTCCACAACCGGCAAAACGAGAAAATGCTTGGAAATCAAAGTGCCGCCACGTACTGGTACAAAAATCCCATCATATACTTTAAAATATTTAAACAATAGCGTGCAGTACAAGCACGAATCTGTATGGCTTTTATGCTCATTTTTCTGCTCATTTTTCCGAACCGTCAGAGCAGTGGAGGTGCTCTGCTGTACAGGGGCGGCGGCCGACCTGACGCGACGAACATGAGCGCGGGGGCCTCCGCCTCCTGACAGAGCCTGGAGACCTCAGAGCGCAGCGGGGGAGCACCGTCGCAGTCGCAGACGCTAGCTCTTATAACAAGCGCGAGACATGACAGACGGACGGCCCCGCCCGACGCGATGCGACGCCTGCTTCCAATTTAAATGTGCAAAGACCATGACTATGAAACCTTTTACGCGCCCAACGGTCTGGCGCTGCGGCTGCGGCCCCGGCCCCGGCCCCGGCCCCGGCCCCGGCCCCGGCCCCGGCCCCGGCCCTACCCGCGCGGGTAAGCGCCGCGTTATGCAGAGTGAATGTGACTCCATGACGGAGACGGATGGGACGTCCTCGGGACGGAGTAAAAAATGATGGTGCTTGTCGGGGCGGGGCGGGACAGGAGACGGACCCTCGACGAGGAGCCGCCCCGCCCCGCCCCGCACTACGCCACGCCCCGCCTGTTTAAACGCACCCGCAAGATGTTTGTAGTTTCAGGTCCCAGAGTACAGAGTGGAGGAGCGTGGCGGAGAAAATTATATTTCCTCCATAAGCCGGCCGCCGCTCTGCGCCGCGCGCGGCCTCGTCAAAGGGGTAGCGGGGTCTGAGCTGAGGAAGGAAAAAAAAAAAAAAAGCTTAGAGGCGGGCCTTGGCAGAGGAGGGGGGATAGGAGTTGCGGGGAAATTGTCTTTCCGCCAATCAGAGTGCTCAGCTGACCGTAGCCAAGAAAGAGGAAAGTGGTATAAGGATGATCCCGCCGGGAGCCGGCCGCCCCGCCGGCCGGGAGGGATTTAGGCTAGGTAATTTAATTATATGCCAATATGCGCAGCCAAACGGGGGGAGCTGCGGGCTGTGGCGAGCCGGGGGCGGGGCGGGGAGGGGACGGGAGCGGGGGGCCGGGGGGCCGGGGCCGGGGGCCGGGGGCCGGGGGCCGGGGTCGGGGGGCCGCGGGCCGGGGCGCGGAGGAGGAGAAGCAGGCCAGCAGCGAGCAGCAGAGGGATGAGGCCAATCTCTCATTGCCTTTCCCGGTCAGTCAATATTGGTGGTGGCGCGGCGGGGCAGGGCGTGGCGGGTAGTGGCGGGGCGTGGCGGGGCGTGGCGTGGCGGGGCGGGTCAGTGGTAGCATTATCCGCAGCGCAGTACCCCTGCCTCCTGTTCCAGCGGCGGGCGACCCTCCCTCCCCGGCCCCCGGCCCGGCACAGCAGCGGAGGCTCGCGGCTGCGTAGGCAGCACGCGCGCAGGGGCGTGGCGCGGGTTGCCTACCCTCCCCATGACAGGCGCGCACCGCCGCGCCGCGCCGCGGGTGCGAGAGAGATAGGGCGAGCTCGGCCACGGCCCCAGGCCCTGTAAGC